>CM032336.1:7431283-8031283 GCA_019022515.1 Quercus aquifolioides | reverse complement strand
ACTAACAATCAAAATTCAAGAATGTACCATTTGTAAAAAGCAAAAAACTTATAAAAAATAACTGATCTTGACAGCATCACCAACCATAGGAATGTGTATTCAGAGTTAACACTACCTCTACCATATAGCAATTATAGAAACACATTAACAGGCAGTTATAGAAACATAGAGCAGCCTATCAGTTGAGGAAAAAAACAAAGAACGGTGAGGTAAAAAAAAAATAAGAATGAGGAGATTGTAAAATGAACAATTATATTGAACCAGAATCGTTAAGAAAATACAAATACCCTACCAAAACTTTTCAATAAGTAATACAAATAATGATCAAAACTTTGTTTTCATTTACATGAAGTCAACAAACTAAATTCCCTATCCCAAGTCATCCCACATCAAAATATTCATATACAGAAAAGTCCATTATCCACAGAGTAGTTTGTCACATAGGCTCATCCCTTCCTTCAGTGTCCACCAAACTTGGCAAGTCAGCTTCAGTGTCAGGGAATCCAAGTTGATTCACATCAAAACCAAAATCCAGTACTGAATCTGTGAAGTCAAGATTATTTTCTAATAGTGCCATAAGTTCCGCCGCATCAAATAACTCATTTTCAGAAAAAGCCAGCAATTCCTCCTGTCCATTATCAGTAGATTCATCCTTTACCAAATTACTTGTACTTTCAACAGCAGAAGCCTCATATCCCGCAGGAGTAGGACCCGACATAGTGGAAACAGACTCTGGAAAGTTGAGTCTAGCCGCGGCAGCATACATTGCTCTTGCTGCTTCATCATAAGCAGAGGCGGCATCGTCAGCAGTATCAAATGTCCCAAGCCAGAGCTTCTTCCCCCTATTTGGTTCGCGAATCTCCGCAACCCATTTGCCCCAGGTCCTTTGCCTAACCCCCCTGTAATTACACTGTAAATTCTCAGCCACTCCTTTTCCTTTCATGCACCCCTTCTTTGGCCCTTTGGAGGAAAGGTTACGAGCACGTTTCGCATCATCACCAGAAGACTCAAGCAGCTGGACATTATAGTCTCTCCACTTGGCCAATGTCTCAGCCACAGACAATCCATCGCCTCTAGTCTTCCTCTTCTTTGAAGATTCCATGGGCATACCTTGATCAAGATAAACCATGTGAGACTTTTCCAGAAAACTCCAACGATTGCTCTGTTCAACGAAAAACAGAGAGATTCAGATAACAATGTTGGATTTCCCAAAGAGAAAAATCGCATAAACCCTTTTGCAACAAACCCCCAGGAAAACCCAAAACAGAAAAAGGAAATTTAAAAAATCAGAAATTGTTTGAAAATAACCCAACCTTTCAGAGATTCAACAAAACCCCTGAAACCCTTAACAATATTTGAATTTCCCAAACTGGAAAAATCACAAAACCTTTTTGCAACAAACCCCAGAAAAATTCAAACAAGAAATATAAAGAAAACCCAAAAATAAAATATAGAACAAAAGAAATTCAAAAAAAAAAAAAAAAAGAGTAGAATTTTATTCAAAAAATTAACGAACCTCTCTTAGTCGTAGAAGAGTGAAACCCCAACGGCAATGATTGTAAACTTGTACTCTTTCTTTCTTGCGCTGAGTGAGGTTTGATTTATGAGTCTGAGAGAGAGAGAGCTTTTGTTTAGGATTCTTGGAGAGAAAGCTTGAGCTTTTAGAGAGAGAGAGAGTGTGTGTGAGGAGTGAGAGTGAGAGTGAGGAGTGAGGCGTATTTATAGTCTTCCCTAGTTGTCAGTTCGTGTGGGCTTAAGGAGAGAGATATTAGAGTTTTCTATATGGCGTGGCGCTTTTTGGACCGTTTATTTTACCAAGTAAATTTCAAAACCTAAACGGACAAGGAAAAACTTCTAGTTAGAGAGAAATCTTAGGGTTTTTGTTTCTTTTCCAGTTTCTTTTATGTAATGTCCAGTCCGCCTATAGTGTGGTTTTTACAACTAAAACCAAAACGTAAACAAAAACTTCCTTCTTCTTCTTTTTCTTTTTTCTTTTTTTCCTTTTGTTTTTCAAAAAAGAAAGCTTATTCTATATTTATTTAGACATGACATTCCAAATAAATTATGATAACAAGTTAGAATTTTATAAATTTAGGACCACAATATATAATATGGACATCACATAACTATGAAAATAGTCAAAATAGTTGAAATAAATGATCGTTGTAATTTTACCTAAAATAAACTACCTTAAAAATTAATAAATTACTCATTATTTTGGTAACAGATTTTCTTATATATTAAAGTAAAACATAAGAGAGAGTTGCTTGAGATGATTTGGCCATATGTTCAAACAAGAGCGATTAATGTACCCATAAAAAGGAATGAACTGATCTAGGTTGAGGGAACAAAAAAAGATAGAGTAAAATATATATATATATATATATATATATAATTAGTAAAATTATTATTAGTAGAGTGTGTAGTTTTTCATTTTTGACTACTCTATTTTATGAAGTAAAAACAAAGAGAAGTTAGTTTGTTAATCTATTTATATACTTAAAATGTAATTTTTGTTTTTGTGATGGAATGCTATTTGATTTTTATATTTTTCAAATAATTTATTAAAAATTAGTCACTGTGGAAAAAATATTGAAAAAAGGAATATCCTTTTTGAACATGATAAAATTTTCATTGAAGTTCATACTTTAATTAAGAAATAAGTCTTGGTAATAAAAATTGAATTTGTTTCAAATGGGTTAGAAAGTTGTGTAGAATGAGCTTGAAGTATAATGGCTAAGGAGTAATTTTAAATTGTATGAACACTTACAACAAATTTAGAGCATGTATAATTTAAATAAAAAATGACACTTGGCATAAAATAAATTAGAATGTAATCCACCATCACTCAAAATCAATCCAACCACTACTGACCACCGTAACCATAACACAAAATCAACCCAACCACCACCACAATGACCCACAAATAAACATCCAAAATTGTACAGCACAACCACAATCCAAAATTGACCATTAATGGCAACCCACATCCACAACCCCTAAGTCAAACCAAATAGTGAGATTGATGACCACCAAACCCGCAGTCACCAACAAGAGAGAGAGAGAGAGAGAGAGAGTAGCAATATAATGCTAAAAAATTTAGCATTTGACACATTTAATGCAAGTCATTTTTTACTTTTAGGTGCGCTAAAATAGCATTTTGAATGTTTTAACATGCAATATGCTAGTGTTATTTTATTTTTATTTTTTTCGGTAAACATATGCTAGTGTTATTAGCCACTCCTTAACAAAGTCTCAAAAGTATAGATTAAATGAATTGTTTGCCACCTTGTGCTCTCGATTCTTCAATCATTACACATATAGAATGACTTGAACAAAGCCACCACCTTGAAAACGGAACATATTGAGACCCTCACTCTATAACATTAAATTTATTAATGCCTCAGAAAAACCTATTGCAAATACTACCTCAAATTTCCCTCATTTAGAATGCCATGATATTTCAAAAACCCTCACAATACAAGTGCTAGAAAAGCAGCCACGTTTTAATTAGTTAAGTGGAAGTTAATAACCACAGTTGACTCTAATAAATCCAAGAGAAAATAAAGAGAAATGCTAACAGATGCCCTTAAGGCATTGGTTAATAATCCATTTAAAGAAAGTTGGTGAAAACACTATTTTGATCCCTACATTTTGGGGACACGGTTAATTTGGTTCCTATATTTTAGCAGCAATTAATTTGATTCCTGTTATTTTCAACTTGTAGTCAATTTGGTCTCTACCGTTAACTCACTAACAGAAAATGCCTATGTGGCAAACGGTTGGCATTGTTAACATAATTAATGTTAAAATATTAAATGAGATGCTGACATGTCAAAATTTTAGTGGCTACCTCAGTGCTTAGATGGCCAAAAACCAAGTCAGTTTTTTTTTTTTTTTAATCTGTTCTCTACCAAAAAAATTTCTTCCCTTATTTATTTTCCTTTTAATTTTCTTACAATTTCTTTAATCAATTAGAATTTCATTTTAATACTCATTCACTATTCTTCTTCTCCAAACCCAGATTTAGCAGTTTAACCAAATCTAAAACAAATTTCAAAATTTTAAATCGCATCAAGGGATCAAAGTGAGCCCAAAAACTAAAAGTGACAATCTTACTTGTCTTTTCAAAACCATTCCTAGACCCATTGTTATCTCTATGAAGGCGTTAGATCTGGTTGTTTAGATCATCAACGACTGTGAAACTTGTAGATTTAGAGGACTCAAATTCATTGCTTTTAACAACAAGAAGTCAATGGGATGGTGAAGTTTAAACGAAAATATGATTTTGTGTCAACTTTAAGTTTAAACCCAACAAAGGAATTTGAAAACGACCGAGCCTGTCTTCTTCTTCAAGGGTCGATCATGAACTGATTTTTGTGAAAGTCAGGTTTGGATGATGGATTGGTTGGAAAAGAGAAAGGAGGGGGAGGAAGGGAAGTGACTGTTGACCATCAGTGATTGTGACTTTGTTAGGGAGTGAAGGTGGATCTCATGTTGGGAGTGTGAAGATATCAAAGGTGTATTCTAATCTGCTGCCAAATGAGGCAAAGATAATGTTGGAGGAGGTGCTTGAATATTCAAACAAGGGTACTAGAAAATTGAGACTGGGTTTTTCTGAGTCATATTCCTAGGTTTCATTGTGACTGTGAAGTGTGAGACTTTTGTGGTGTAGAGATGACGTTAAACTGCTGAATCTGGGTTTAGGGAAGAACAATAAAATTCTAATTGGTTAAAGAAATTAAAAAAAATAAATTAAAATAAAGAAAATAAATATTTTGGTAAAGAAAAGATTTTTTTTTTTTATTTTAAAAGTTGATGTGGCTTTTTTTTTTTTTTTTTTACATCTAAGCGCTGAAGTGGCCACTTAAATTTTGACATGTCAGCATCTCATTTAATATTTTAAAATTAGTCATGCCAACAATGTAAACGGTTTGTCACATATGCATTTTCCATTAGCGAATTAACTGTAAGGACTAAATTGACTGCAAGTTGAAAATAACAGAGACAAAATTGACTGCTATCAAAATGTAGGGACCAAATTGACCATAACCCTAAAATATAGGAACCAAAATGGTGTTTTCACCAAGAAAGTTTTTATCGGAAAAAGAAAAAAAAAAAAAAATTAATGTTATGATAGGTTTGTGACACACACTTCCATAACACTATTTCATGAGAGTGATAACACAACAAAGAGTAGTGCTCAAGTCATTATAGTTTCATAATAATTTTAAAATAATAAAACTTAGATGATAAGTTGTTATTGATCCTTGTTTGGGCCACTTTTTATTTTTTTTATTTTTATCTATGAACAACTTAACACCAATACTTTATTATGCAAATATTGTAAAAATAGAGGAAGTCTAAAGATACAACAAAATGTAATATCATTTTTTACAATACCATTGTTTTTAGTTGTGGTGGGTTCCAAAGTCTAATATTTTATTATTTTATTTAATTTTCAATTTTATCTATGAGAGATTGACATAAGTTACAACACAATTTGTGAAAATATTTTTTCACAACAAATCTAAAGTATCAGATTGTTACTAGTGGGCAAAAAAAATAAGAGAAGTGTTACGTCCACAATATTTTTATAACACTTTCACAACAAATCTTAGGTAGTAAGTTGTTACTACTTAAGTTTATAATTTGAATTCAAAATTAAAATTATTTATTTACCCACAAGCCAATAACAATCTATCATTTAGAATTTAGTGTGAAAGTGTTGTGAAAATGTTGTGGATATAAAATTTTTAAAAATAGTTTCAGTTTGGTTCAAATTAAAACTAGTAACAATTTGCATCTAGGATTTATTATGCAAGTGTTGTGAAAATATTGTAGATGCAAAATTTTAAAAGGAAAAAAGAAAAAGAAGAAGAAGAAGCTTATGAAACATTCCATATGTGTACTACCACCATCCTTGCTTGCCATGTATACAAAGATAAAACAGTCCATGACACATCACACACACGCCAAGTCTTTACAGTTTGTGAATCAGTAATAGCAGCTACATAGTATTAGCTTACACATGTCATAAACGTGTCATATTTTGACTGGTCTCTAATATCTTACAAACTGCTTTGATGATTTCCTAGTACTATGCTTCTTTATTCATTTTTTGCCAACTGGCAAATATTTCAATTGTCCGTACAGGTCTCTTACATGGTGCTTTTTTATTTGCTATTTTCCTTACATGCAAAGTACTAGATCATATAGCACACACACACACACACACACAAAAAACCCTCAAAAGAAAGCAACCCAATAAAGAAAAAAAAAAAAAATATATATATATATATATATATATAATAAAAAAATGCTTGCCATTTTTAAGCAATATGGTATATATGGCAAGAACAACATACTCACAAATCTTTCATTTCAGGACTCATAATTTTGTGTGTGCTATTGAATTTTGAGGAAGTCTATAAATAGTGGGTTCTTGTTCTTACCGTGTGTGTGTACATAAGTATTGGTGGTCATGTTGATGAATTGTTGTTGGTAGGTATGAGGAAAGTCAAGTTTAGGACTATGAAAGATTTGTATGGTAGTACTAAGGAGGAGTTTGAGGAACCAACAAAGGCATGTACTTTTGCTGCTTCTCTCTGTGTTTCTTTCTGAATTCTTATTGTTTCTGTGGTTTATTCTGTGTCTAGTTCTTGTTTGGATTCAATTGGTCATGGTTTTGGATTCCAAGTTGTGATTTTGATGAAATTTATAGTTTGATTGTGACCATTTGATGTAGGTTTTATGTTTTTGGTTTGTTATTTTTGTTGGGTTTTATAGGTTTCTTTCATATTAAGGGAAAATGTATTCTGTTTACTTTACCTTTTTTTTTTTTTTTTTGTGAGTGTAGAAATTGTATTTTTATAGATTGCAGTTGATTTGAGTGGTTTTGAGATTGTGATTGAGATTAATTTACAGATCTATGATGATTTTATGGGATGATATGAATGTTTATAGTCTAGTTCAATAATGCGTGTTGATCAATTCATTTAGTTGTTCTTTGCTTGTTGGGATATCAAGCAAAAGATATGAAAACATCAATGTGTCAGCATAATGTTGTACTGTTTAGGTGTTTGACCTTGCTTGAAGTAATTCAGTGGCGTATCAATTCTAAATGAATAGTTTGTACAAACATTTTTATTTATTTTTTTCCCCTTACAATTTATAGGTAATGGTAACCAAACACAAGAAATAACAACCAAGTTTCTTTTGATTACTTTATATTCTCTATTTGAAAGGTTTATTGACAAAACTTTCTAAATCAAAAGGACTGCTTAAGTGCCATTGTAAATTTGTAGGCGTCTGCAGTAGTCACTTTACTATTATAGTAATAGCATCAATAAGTATAGGGACACAATATTATTAATAGCTTTTTTTTTTCATAATTGTTGATATGGTTTGTTGTGATTGCTGCATAATTAAAGTGGTGTTAGTGGTGGAACCATATGAAAGTGATGTTCCAATCACAACCGGTCATGTCAACAATTGCAAATAAAAAAATAAAAAAATTGTGGAAAATGTTGTGTTTCTATTACTACTCTAATAACATTGGTACCTTTTTAAAAAAAATAAAAGCTAATAGCATTGGTATTGAGACACAATCAATAATGAACATTGACATTTGACTTAATTTTTAGGTCACACCAGTTTTGAAAGAGGATTTCATATAGAAGGGAGGGCCTTTGGGTGAAATGGATTGTATTGTTTGCTTAAACATGATGAACTATATTATTTTGGCGTAGTTATTTATTATGAAATTTTTTTATGGTATTCTTGTGGTGTTATTTATTACATTTTTGAAGATATTTCTCTTGCAATAATAGTATATCTAGGTGAATGTTTTTTTGGACATACTAGTAGACCTTTTCTTTTTATGATAAGTAATAGAAATATTATTGATAAAAATGATGATGAGCACATAGTACTTGAAACAATTACAAGCTAATCAAATAGAAATTCTAACAAAGTGTTGGAAATCAAAAATAGAAGTACATTGCGTAAAACCCCAAACCTGAGACCAATCAAATCAACTGATCTATGGTATCGTAACATCTTCAAAAGTGCGGCTATTATGTTGCCCCCAAACTATCCATATCAAAGACACTAGTACCAAATTCCAAATATCTGAAGAATGTTTCCACCACCAGTGCCTCCACCCAAACAAGAGAGATGCTACCTTCTCCGGCATCACCCATTGAATCCCAAAGATCAAGAAAACTTCACTACACAGTAGCATGAGCAAGCTCATAGTGAAGTGAAAGATGAACCATAGTTTCCCTATAACATCGACATATGCAGCACCAATTAACTAGGGAGAGTACTGACATAGGACAACCACACTATTTCAATGGAGCAATTATAAAATAAAAGGATAAACCTTAGGAGTCAGCACCTAAGGGTTGCTTGGAGTCAGCACCAAGCAAAACTGGAGTCGGCACCAGTGTAAAGAAAACACACGTTTTTTTTTTTTTTTTTTTTTTTTTTTTTTTTTTTTTTAATAATAATTCTCAAAAGCTATCTTACAATAATCAGAAAAAGTGCTTAAATAGCTAACAATAAAATGCATAAAGAAACCCTAATTATTAAATGCTCGGGCTTGCTTAATTTCAAACCCAATAACTAATAGGCTCCATCCATAAGGCCACAAGTTGGGCCATCTTCTTTTTGCTCTTCCTCCCATACATGCGTATAATTGGGGGCTTATACCTCATGTTTGCACTAACTCCCCTCGGGTGAGAAGAACTCGACCCTGTTGAGTGGAAATCTAAAGAGCTCTGATAGTACTCCAGCAAGTCAGGATCCAGTCACTGTAGCTCATCTCGAGTAATCCATGTGTAATCAGAATCTAGTCGCCCTCGCCACCGAACTAGGAAACGATGAACTCCTCCGTCCCTGGTAGAAACAATCTGCTCATCTAAAATAGCATCAATAGATTCTTTATGTGCATAGGGCAGATTGAATAGTAAAGGGGTAGGAATAGAGGCATCAATAGGATCAAGCAAATGCTCATCAAAAGGGGTATCAAAAATAGCTGTGGGGCTTTTATAAGCAACTAAATCCTCAATATTAAAGGAAGAGCTAATACCATAATCATGAGGAAGGTCAATGACATATGCATTTGGGCCCATTCATTTCAATACCTTGAATGGACCGGCACTATGAGCCTGCAATTTCTTAACGGTCCCAGAGGGAAACCGTTCAAGTTGAATCCGAATCATGACATAATCCCCTACCTGAAACTCTGCATGACGCCGATGAGTGTCAGCATGAATTTTATATTGAGAATTACTTACCTGAATTTTTTTGCGAATCTCATTATGCAAATCATGAATACGTCATGCAAATGCCTCAGCAGATTCAAAAATCCTAACATGTGGGGACATGGGCAAAAGATCTAAGAGCTTCCTAGCTGTATATCCATGCACAACCTTAAAAGGACTAGCGCCTATAGACCTATTGACAAAGCTATTATATGCAAGTTAGGCTATAGGAAGAATTGAATCCCAATTCTGATTGGCTTCACCCACTAGACACCGAAGGAGGTTTCCTAGACTACGATTAACCACCTCAGTTTGACCATCAGTTTGAGGATGAAATGCAGTGGAAAATTTCAATTTGGTGCCTACTAAATGCCACAAGGTCTTCCAAAAATAACTCATGAAGCGAACATCCCTATCAGACACTATGGTTTTGGGAAGACCATAATGTTTGACAATCTCATCAAAGTAGAGCTTTGCAATCTTAGAAGCATCAGAGGTCTTAGAACATGGTAGGAAATAAGCCATCTTAGAGACGCGCTCAACAACTACTAGAATAGAATCATTTTTCCTAAAGGTGCGAGGCAAACCTAACACAAAGTCCATACTCACATCCTGCCATGGGCGATTTGGCACAGGTAGAGGCGTGTACATGCTAGTGTTTTGCTTGCGATGGTTAGCTAGTTGACATGTACGACACTGACCAACTATCTTGGCAACGCCCCTCTTAAGACCAGGCCAATAGAATTGACGTTCCACTTCCTTAATTGTTTTGTCTTGGCCAAAATGACCTGCAAAACCTCCCGCATGTATCTCCCAAACTAGGAAATCTCTCACTGAAGATCGAGGGATACATAACTTGTTGGCTTTGAACAAGTAACTATCCTGAAGGGTATAATCATCTAGGACTGGCCGTGAGGCATTACGTAGGCTAGTGTAAAGCTCCCCAAAATCTGGGCAGGACTTATAGTCATCCTTGAGTCATTCAAACCCAGTAACCTTAACACTCATGACTGACAGCAAAGACACCCTTCGACTTAGTGCATCAACAGCCTTATTCTCAACTCTCGCCCTATGTTTCACCACAAAGTGGTAGCGTTGCAGAAATTCAACCCAACTACCATGCCTAAAATTCAGCTTCTTTTGGGACTGGAGATAACGCAAAGCTTCATGATCATAGTAGATAACAAATTCTCGAGACAACAAGTAATGGCGCTAATGCCAGAAAGCTCGAATAATGGCATAAAATTCTTTGTCATAAGTGGAGTACTTTTGCTTAGCATCATTCAATTTCTTACTAAAATAAGCAATTGGGTGGCGCTTTTGACTAAGTACTCCCCCTATACCCTGAGGCATCACATTCCACTTCAAAAGGCTTGGTAAAATCAAGGAGACGCATGACAAGTGCCTCAGTCATCTTTTGTTTTACCTCATTGAAAGCATTAGCAGCAGCTTTAGTCCAAACAAACTCCCCTTGTTTCATGCAATCAGTGATGGGGGACATAATGGTACTAAACCCCTTGATAAATCAGCGATAAAAGGAAGCGAGCCCATGAAAGCTTTGAATTTCATGGATATTTTTGGGCTTGGGCCAATCCACAATCGCTTGAACCTTTTGGGGGTCGGCAGAAACTCCTTCAGAGGATACTATGAAACCTAGGAAAACGATTTTATCGGTGAAGAAAGAGCACTTCTTGAGGTTGCCATATAGACTATCCTTCCTAAAGGTAGTACAAACTTGAGTTAGATGGTCTAAGTGTTGATCCTTAGACTTACTATAGATGAGGATGTCATCAAAGTACACAACCAAGAATTTCCCCATAAAAGGCTTGAGCACTTGAGTCATCACTCTCATAAAGGTACTAGGAGCATTGAACAATCCAAAAGGCATGACCATCCACTTATATAAATCATCCTTCGTCTTGAAGGCAGTTTTCCACTCATCACTAGAACGAACCCTAATTTGATGATAGCCGCTTTTCAAGTCTATCTTGGAGAAGATCGTTGCTCCAGCCATCATATCCAACATGTCATCCAACCAAGGGATAGGAAAACAATATTTCACAATAATGTTGTTGATGGCATGACTATCAACACACATCCTCCAAGTTCCATCTTTCTTTGGAGTTAAGAGTGCAGGGACTGCACAAGGACTCATGCTTTCACGAACAGAACCCTTCCTAAATAGTTCTTCTACTTGCCTTTGCAACTCGACATGCTCTGCAGGGCTCATCCTATAGTGAGGCAAGTTAGGTAGGGTCACTCCGGGCACAAAATCTATGGTGTGTTGTATGTCATGCATGGGTAGTAAATGATCGGGGAGTTCCTCAGGGAAAACATCCTTAAATTCCTGGAGCATTGACTTCACTTCTTCAGGTTGCTCCTCACGGGTCTCTCCATGAAGTTCCCTAGCAACTAAGACAAACACAATGGATTCTTGAACTGCTACCCTTTTAAATGCCTTTGGACTTATGATGTTCACGCCTTTCGCCTTTGGTGCTTCTGTCTTCTTGCTTATGTCAATTGGCTTGGGTTTCAAAGGATTGAGCACAATCTTCTTACCTTCAACCATAAATGAGCAAGAATTGGATCGCCCATGAAGGGTGACATCCAAATCATAAAGCCAAGGTCTACCTAAGATAATATGCCCTACATCCATGGGAATTACGTCACACCATATTTTAGCCTTGTAGGTGAGGAATTGAAGTGGTACAACACATCTTTCTTTTATGGCTATGGAGGAAGTATCCACCCAAGAAACTTTATATGGGTTAGGGTGAGGGGTCAATTTCAAGCCTAGGCGAGAAACAACGTTAGAGGACACCACATTAATGTAACTCCCACTATCTATAATAACCTTGCAAGTTTTGTCTCCACACTTAGTGTAAGTTTGGAACATGGCACTCCTTCGCCAATCATCAGTGTCTCTCTGCTCTGCCAAAGCACACCTTACCACATTCACTCTAGGGACACCAAAGTCCTTGAAGTCATCTACTTGGGGAGAGATGGCTCTAATTCATGTGAGGTAGCTAGAATCATCTTCCCATTTTGCCTTAACATGTTGGGTTTCTTCAAAATTTGGATCATACACCAGCTCCTCAACATCTTCTACCTTTTCATCATCCTCTTGAATGACAAGGGTCCTAGAGGGACATCTAGTTGCGATGTGTCCAACCCCATTGCATTTGAAGCATTGGAGGCAAGAGCCTAATCTTGAAGGCTCATTGACCACACATTTTCCCTTATCCTCTTTTTCTATTGAGGTGCTATTGGGGTTGACCTTAGGGGGTAAGGCAAGTCTAGATTTGCTACTAAAAGGTTGAGGGTTGGTGGGAACACTCCGAAGTTCAGAACGTCGCCAAAAGATAGATTTGGATGCTAATTCACAATTCCTAGCAAGGTCATATGCTTCTCCTAAGGTAGTGACTCCTCGGGTGATAATCTCGCCTAGTAGGTTAGTATTTAAACCTTTCTTAAACCTATTGAGTGTGACAACCTCTTCCTCGACTATTTGAATTCGCCTCTTGAATTCCTTGAACTTCTCTATATATTCAGCCACAGGAGCAGTGCCTTATTTTAGGCGATCCCATTCCTCAAGGAGGGAGCTCCTATAAGTTGGAGGAAGATAATTCCTTGAGAGTGCATCCTTCATCTCAAGGTCCTCCCAGAAAAGGTCGGCTCTTCCAATTAACTTCATCTTGGCATACCTTACTTTTTTATTCTCAACCCAATGGTAATAGTCAAAGAATTTCTCCATCTGATGTAACCAATCAGTGAAAACCCATGGGTCTAGGAAGCCATCAAAGGTGGGTGCTTCTATCTTTTCCTTGGACATCCTATCATCATAATCCCTAGGACCATTGTGATTATAGAAATCATGTTCAAAGTTTGGAGCCCTATTAAAGTAACCGTGGTTATTTTGCCTAAGCATGTTATCTCTTTTATGGTTAATGGTCTCTCTTTGAGATGCTTCAATTTGCTCTACCCTATCCAGTAAATTATGGACACTTCTTGCTAGGTCTTCTATGGTTTGCTCTAAGGAGGACCTAGGCTCAGAAGTGGATCGATGTTTAGGGTTTGACATGATGCGACCACTACATAGATGCATGCAACACTATATTTATGAATGCAGTTGAGATTCCCAAAAATTCAAGTAACCAATTTTCAATGTAAAATTAAGGTCACGCAAAAGTGCATGTAGAGACTAGATCAATGGATCAAAGGAATAAATTGCAGTCCAGTAGTGACAGTGTTCACAATATTGAGAGATAGCCCAAATAAAAGTTAAATTCCAATAAGCTCCACAATTAATAATGAGAATCAGATATTTCAAAGAAATTGGGTTTTTTGTTTTTTGTTTTTTTTTTTTGTTTTTGTTTTTGTTTTTTTGTTTTTTGTGGTTTGAGGGTTGTGGGTTCTGTGATTAGAGGCGGGCACGGATGGTGGTCACCAGCTTGGGAGGCGTTGCTGGCTTCTCTGTTGGCTTTGGGGTGAAAAACTCATGTGGGGCTTGGGGGTATATATGGATTGCAGGGGCTGGTTTGGGCTTGTTCAAGATCTTATGGGGCAAAAACTTGAAAGGTACTGTCATATTTGGTTGGCTTGCTCTTTTGATGGTTTTGCTTTCAAGTGGTTGTCTACGGTTGTGTTGTATGGACCGAAAGTCTGCTCTAATATCAAAACTGACGTAGGACAACCACACTATTTCAATGGAGCAATTAAACAACAATAGAACAAAAGGATAAACCCTAGGAGTCAGCACCTAAGGGTTGCTTGGAGTCAGCACCAAGCAAAACTAGAGTTGACACCAGTGTATAGAAAATACACTTTTTTTTTTAATAGTTCTCAAAAGTTGTCTTACAATAATCAAAAAAAGTGCTTAAATAGCTAACAATAAAATGCATAAAGAAACCTTAATTATTAAATGCTCAGGCTTGCTTAATCTCAAGCCCAATAATTGATAGGCTCCATCTATAAGGCCACAGATTAGGCTGTCTTCTTTTAACTCTTCCTCCCATACATGCTTAAAATTGGGGGCTTATACCTCGTGTCTGCACTAAGTACACTTTTAACAAAGTTATTAATGGTAAGAATCTAATCCTAAGCTGCTACCTATGAAAAAAAACAACACCCTGTTATGGGTCTTTACACAATAGATGCTCTTCCATGGGAAACAAACAGTGAGGAAACTAGAAATAGAGTTATAACAGGAATGTACATCAAAAGCTCAGCCGCCAACTCAATCTATCATCCCTCCCCACTAGGCAATTTGGAATAAAGAAACTTAAAGAAAGAATACACATCCTCCAACTCCCAATCTTGAAAAGCTCGTAAATTCCAGGTCCTACTCTCCCATCTTGAGAAGAAACCAACACATACCATAGCTTCTTTAGAAAAAAAACAAGCATATAGATCAGGGTAAAGTTCCCTTAGAGGAAGGTGTCCACTCCAAGGATCATACCAAAACCAATTATGATTTCCCTCCCCCACCTCATATGCATCATCCTAGTATACTTCTAATCAATGTGATATCAATTTTGTCAAAGATTTGTAACAGAATCAGAGGCATTAGTTTGGGAAAGGACAACTTGAAATCAAGGGAATTGAGCCTAATTTTTGCATATTTTCAATAGTTTTTTAGACTGTCCTCTTTTTAGGATGGAAATGGGGCAAGAAGGGGCCGGGGCATGGGTGCCTTGATCTTGCCCCAACGCACAAATTGGGTATAATTCCCCATGCCAACCCTGCCCTTATCAAACCCTGCCCGTCAACCTACACCAAGGAGTCCATGATACCGTTAGTCACCTACATTAACCAACCGAGCCTTATCATGCTGCCAATGGCTGCTCCAAACCCACCTAAAGCTTCACCCGTCAACTACTACTGACCATCACTGGCCATTAAAGCCACCAAACCCCCATCACCACGCATGATAAGAGAGATGAATTGGGTGGAGTGAGTTCATTAGTACACTTCTTCTGTTGAGTGATTGAGTTCATCACTTTGAACTTGTTTAAGGTTTCAAGGAAATAACATTACATAATTAAGCTTGAAAAGATATTTTCCTGTGTAGATGACCTGATTAATTAATAATACACGGTTAAGATATACCTTATATGGTCTACTAAATTATTTAATTTTCAGATGTTTTCTTTGATTATACTGTATCTTTCCTTTCTCTTTATTAAAATACTGCATTGTTCTCCTGCCTTATATATGTGTCCAAAATTGCAAAATATGGCACCATGCATTCGTATCAGATAACCCTTATGCTCATATAAATACAACATTGGGCATTGGCCATAAGTAAACAATTTTGTATATATATACAGATTTTCCTTTTGTGGTTTCAATTTTCTGTAGCATTCATATCAGGGATCATCCGTCAATGGAAAACAATTTGATAGACATTTCTCAAGCTGTACATTTCAAATGGGAGAAGAATCAAGGACATGCAACTACCCAAAAAGTAGATTTCAAAAGGGGGAAGGATGCAGTAAATGCAACGTGTCCGCTGCCCCATGCTCATCCTGTATGCATCTTGAACAAGTGGCATCACTAATGGACACAAAGGCCAATGAGTTTTCAGTTGAAACCACATGTAAGGAAAAGGCAGCGCTTGGGAGCTATATTAGTGATGCTGAACTCTTATCTCCTTCATCAAGTTGTGGATGCAACGGTGGACAACACGCAAGCAGTGAGATGAGTAACGTTTTTAGAGCATGTTCGAGTCGTGATTCATTCTCTGAAAACATAGAAAGTAAAGCTGCTTTAAGTCGTGTTCGAATCAATTTTTTTTATGATAATGGATTTGAAATTTATGTGTTTATTTTCAGGGAGAGCCTTCTGATTGCTCTGAGGAACAGGCGGAATCATCATTAAAAAAAGTGACAACATTCAGGGTTGGTGGTCAATTGCAGGATGTGTGAAAGATGATACAGAAATGAATAGTGGAAACCCAGTAATTGAAGCTGGATCATGTTCAGATCAAAAGGTCCAGGTTGGGAATTCTAGTGAGTTGGTTGAGGAACCCCATAAACGGAAGCATCCTTCGCAATCCCAGCTTGCTAGCTATAACGATAAATCAATTACATTGGAGTATGAAGTATGTAATTTTTCCTTCTTGGTATAGTTTACAGCTATATACTGTTATGGCATTGAGTGGACTGCTTATCTACCTAACTGAGATATCATGAAATCTAATTCGAATTGTTTATTAAGTTTCTATTTGGCTGTTGAAAACTCAAACGATTAAAAAAGTTTCCATGAACCAGAAAACTGTATCTTTATTCAGTTTTGCTGTTGCTTTCTGAGTTAGATGTGGTGTCGAGACATTGTCAACACCCAACCTTACCACCCCCTCCCCCCAACCCAAAAAAATACACCAAAGAGAGAGAGAGAGAGAGAGAGTAGAATATAACTGTACTGCTTGCAATGCTGCTTAATTGGTTGGTGGCTTTCATGTGGGTTCCTAAGGTCGCCTTTGTGGCACTGTGCCACAAACTTTAGTTGATCACCTATGAAGAGATATAGACAGTGTCTTTTGTTCCATAACTTTCTTTAAAATGAAGGCCGGCATAATGAAGAAAATATAGAGGCTGTTTTCTGTTGCAAGAGTGTCCTTAAACTGCATACTTGCATAAGATTGCTTAGATTGCAACACTAACATGGAAAATTACTATACTATCTTATACTCTGCAAGTTATTTGAATGTTAATAATTTCCAATTTTAATGTCATTAATATTTCAATAGCTCTTTGAAGGTAATAAGGATTATAAGGTATGGTTAGTAATATGAGCATTAATTTTATGATATTTATATCTACTGACAAATATATTGTTCAACATGTTAACTTTGTTATCATTATGCTCTTTTTTATATCACTTTATTTATTTATTTTGAGATCACTTTATGATTGATGGTAATAGATGGAAAGCAGAATCACAAAGGTATGCATTTTTTAGGAGTTAGACTTGGCAATGAGGAAGTCATCTTTTTTTTTTTTTTTTTTTTGAGAAGCTAATGAGGAAGTCATCTAAGACAGCCTTTTCATAGGTTATGAAAATCAAGTAATGCACTAGTAAGTAAGAGTAAAATTTGAGGTAGGAGGATAGACCTTATTACCAATGATTTAGTAGAAAATATTTCCCTATATAGAGTTAATTTGCAAAGGTGAATTTGTGTGGCTGATATAATGAGCATGGCCATAACGTTATATTGCGTTAATTGGAGTTAATCATATAAGCAGTTGTAGAATATGATTGGTTTTAATTTCCTTTTTGGTATTATAAAATAAATTATTACTATTGTATTTTCTATATCACCAGATAGGACAAAATTATGTACAATATCTTAGTATCTTAGGCTCAATGGTACATTGACTTAGGTGCACTACATTACGTTCCCCAATTATATACAAAAACCTTATTGCATTGACCAATAAAACACAAACAAAATTATTTTTTACTAGGACAATCAAATTCAATGTAGCTCTCTCTCAAAAAAAAAAAATAAAAATAAAATTATAATCCAATTATATGTTGGAATATAATTGGGGAACCTAATGTAATAAACCTAAGATATTGTACCCAAATTATACCTCACCTAAAAATTCATTGATTGTTTTTTACTGTTTGATGGAGGTTTTACAGTCTAGTATTATGTTTCAATAATCGAATTTCTAGGTGCTGTTTGGAATGAATAGTTTAAGTTAGCAATGTATTTAAGATCATTTTCATACCACTTCACAAATTCGAAAGACTTGTCCATTGATCAAATTTACGTTATTTAGCTCTTTCAATGCTTTCACCGAGGCCATAGATCTAGAACAAGCCATCTTCCATGAGCATTTTTCTCATTAAATTCCATCTAGAGCGACAGCCTCTAGTCCATTCTCCGCAATTATAACCCTTCCAACCACTGATGAACATGCCTTTTGTTCTTCCTCCTATTTTGAAATACTTTAACTAATTTTAAATAGGTTATACAGTCATCACTGTTTCCACCACTGCTATCAACTGCTATGCTGGCCAGATGAAATTAGGTTACATGAAGCTCCCAATACACAAGGCTATATATTACTTTTTCTGGTCTAGGAGATTTGATTGGTAAGCAATTTTACCTACAAATTTTGGAAAGGTTGATTCCTGAACTCGCCTGCAACACATCACGTTGGAGGAGAGCACTTGCTATCGCACCAAGATCTGACACTAATAAAATTAGTGTATATATAGTAGACTTAAATTGATACATGTGAACTTATTGGACATATCCAACATGTTGGTATCACACCAAATTTGATAGTGAAAGTTGGATATTCTTTGTTACTTACAGAATTTGATAAAACCATCATTAACAAAATTATGACTTCTGGTACTGCACCATTATATATGTTCAAAACTTTTACACATATTTGCATGAATAAAATTAAAATTTTAAAATATTATATTTTTACTTGCTTCTGGATGAAGCCAAGCTATAGTTTTGACTTAAGTCATACGTGCGCCTTTGCATGTAAATCTATATGTTTGTCTGCTTACTTGTCCATCATCATTTTTCTTCTTCATGGATGTAGGATCTCTGTAGTTCTTTTATATATTGTCTATAAGAAAAACATTGACAGACTAATTTCCTTTTGCAATTGAACAGATGAGAGTTTGTGATATCTGTGGAGAAGCAGGACGTGAGGAGTTGCTTGCTATTTGTAGCAAATGCAGTGATGGGGCTGAGCACATGTAAATGACTAATCTTCTGAATCTTTGACTCTCTCTCTCTCTCTCTCACATATATTTTTAATAAATTTTAAAAGAAAACTTCCTGCATGAGTGTTCCATCATTGTCTGCCCTTGGGAAGGTGACAAATTTGACCCTTTGTGTTTTTCTGGTTTCTATCAAACAGCTATTGCATGTGTGTTGTGCTGGATAAAGTTCCTGAAGGCAATTGGTTGTGCGAAGAGTGCATGCTTGAGGAGAAAATTGAAAAAGGAGATCAACATAAAGATCAAAAAGCAGCTAGAACATCAAAAGCATCATTCATGCATAAAAGTATGGAAAGCTCTGGAAATTCTAGCACTTTAAGATGTAAGGATGGTTTAAAATTGCATGTAGAAAAATCAGGTGTCAAGGATGTTAGAGATATATTAGCCCATTAGCATAGGCCCAACCCTAATTATACTTTGTGTGCAAGCCAAGTCTTCTACTTGTACTAGAAGTCTATTAGTCTAGGGTTTAGTCTACTATATATACACATGTTATGATTTATTGTAACATAGGATTTGTACTACACTATAATATATTATTGATGTAGCCCTTTAGAGTTTCCTCCGTGGATGTAAGCCGTTAGGCTGAACCACGTAACTCTCGTGTGTTATTGTGTTCTATACTTTATGCTTTCGCTTCCGCATCCATACTAGCATATTCAACATGATGTATCAATGCTAATATTTAACATGGTATTAGAGCCACCTTCTTGTGACCATGGTTTTCTGTCCTTGCGGTATATTTAAGAGCAATCTTTGTCTTCCTCGGTGTTTTCTTTGCTGCGTTCATCTTCTTTGGCTTCCTACTATTGCCGTCAAAACTCTCCAGTATAGTCATGCCACCGTTAGAAGTCGCATCAACACTGCAAGACCATTGCCTTCCTCAAACTACCATAACAGAGCCAAACTTCATTCAAGGGATCTTCTCAACCTTATCAAATCTCAAGATTTCATCAAGCTTCCATCTTGAGTTTGAGAGGGGGTGTTAGAGATATATTAGCCCATTAGCATAGGCCCAAGCCTAATTATACTTTGTGTGCAAGTCAAGTCTTCTACTTGTACTAAAAGTCTATTAGTCTAGGGTTTAGTCTACTATATATATACATGTTATGATTCATTGTAACATAGGATTTGTACTACACTATAATATATTATTGATGTAGCCTTTTAGGGTTTCCTCCGTGGATGTAAGCCGTTAGGCTGAACCACGTAACCCTCGTGTGTTATTGTGTTCTATACTTTATGCTTTCGCTTCCGCATCCATACTAGCATATTCAACATGGTGTATCAATGCTAATATTTAACAAAGGAAAACCAAACAAAGAAAGTAAATTCTTCTTCTCTCTTCTCTGCTAAGAAACCTGCTAGCAATATAGAAGCTGTAACAGCAACAAAAAGGACTCTTGAAACAAATGTGAAATTATCTGGGGCATCAAGAACCTTCAGACGTGGTCTACTTCGTGGTGACTCTTCATTTAAGAACTGGGGTAAGTCGAAAATGAAGCCAGACCATCAAGTTAATTCTTTAGATAACCAATCTTCAAATTATATTCCTGAAAATAACAAAGTTGGTTGCAGTGGGATAAGTTAATCATGTGTTGACTTGTTCATTATAATGTTTGTTTGAGATTTAGTTCACCTAATTTAAAAATTTTGACCTCACAGGTTCTCTTTTTAAGTCAAAATCGTTCAACATTATGGACTCAAAAGTGAAAGGTCAACTTTCAAAAGACATTTTTGTCCAAAAGAAAAAAAATTTCCAGCAATACTGCTGCTGAGGATAAGAGAATAGAATGTTCCAGAATGATGAGAAAATCTATGTCATTTAGCTCAAATGCTACTGATGCAAAGGTTAAACCACTAGCTTCCAATTTTTCTCTTGCTGAGGATTTGAAGAAATTAAACCATGCAAAATGGAAATCAACTCAAGGGAAGTATACATCTGGTGTTAGTTCCCCAGTTGCTAATTCTGGTGTTTCTGCATCATTGAGTGGAAAAGAAATTGTATCGCATGGTGAAACTTTTTCATCAGGATCCAAATACCATGATATTGAGGCAGTTGAGGGTCATGAACAATCAAACAATTCATTGAACGCATTTAGTCATCTTGCTCAAAAAGGCTTAAAATATCGAGATGAGTTTGATGATGTGAGCCGGCATATTGAGCATTCCACAGAAGCAGCATGTTCAATAAAAACGAATAATTCAAATACCACATTTCCTTCCAATGAAAGGCCTTATTTGAGAAACTTTACCTCATTTACAACAGTCATTCCTTCTCAAGTTTCTGCTCTTCCCCAGATTCATTGCATCTGGCAGTATGGTCTTTTGCTCTTTTCTGAAAGTTCATTGCTGAGATTTGAAAAAAAAAAAAAAAAACCTCAAAGTCACTTCTGTGCCTTGATAAAATGTCTCATGCAAAAATTTCTGACATTTCATGCAGAGGGGAATTTGAAACTAATGCTTGATGCTTCACCTAAAATTCTTGAAGTAGTTCTCAAGCTTTCTCAAAAAATTATATTGGAGGAAGTACCTCGCTTAAGTGCTTGGCCAACTCAGTTCTCTCCAAATCATGTCACACAAGATAATATTGCACTCTACTTTTTTGCAAAAGACTTATGGCCTGTTTGGAAGTTTAGAGAGGGAGGAGAGTAGAGAGGAGTAGAGGGGAAGAGAGTAGTGGGGAGGAGAGTAGAGGGGAATGGTTTCCCTCCATCTTGTTTGGATGTTTTTAAAATTAGTAAGAGGGAAGGGAGTAATTAGCCATTTTCCTTATTTGGATGTTTTAAAAATTAGGATGGAGAGGAGAGAAAATAATTAAAATAGACAAATTTACTCCTATTTGAAAATAGACTTGCAATATTGGTCTATAATTAATTTAGAAAAGATAAATTAGGAAATTTACTTGGACAATAATTTATCTACTCTACTCTCCCTCCAAATTTCTCCAATTTGGGAGAATTAAAAATGAGGGGTTAGAGGGAGTTGAAATCCCTCCAAACCCCTCCCCCTCATTCCTTAAAAAATTTCAAAACAAGGTAATTGGATTACTCTCCCTCCCTTTACTCTACTCCCCCTCCTTTTTTAAACATCCAAACAACCCATTAGAAAGGTTTGTATTGGCATTTGCTTTTGTGAATTAAAGTGCTCCCTCTCATGCTGACATTCAATACATACTTCCAAATTCTTCTATGCAGCTATGGAAGAAACTACAAGAGATTGCTTGAATGCATGATTAAGAATGACATGGCTCTCAAAGGAAATTTGGACGGAGTCGATCTATTAATTTTTTCATCTAATTTTCTTCCCGAAAATTCTCAGCGTAAGTTGTACTTAGCTTAATTTTCTTCTTCCATATAAATGACAAATGTTATATAGGGATCCACTTACACATTTTCATTCACGTCTTTAAATTACCCTGTTTGTCCTTGGCAGGTTGGAATAAACTGTTGTTTTTATGGGGTGTATTTCAAGGAAGAAGGCTTAGTTGTTTACAAGACATACAGATTTTCCAAATGGTAATCACGCGCGTGTGCACACACACACATATATATACTACATTCAATAAATACCCAATGTTTAAATGAAATTTTTAAAATTTATTCTTCTGTTTAGTGACTTGGTTTATAGAAGTACTACTCCACTCTACATTTTATATTTTTAGAATGCACTTGGTCGTTTTTGTTTAAAAAGAAAGGATTAATTACTGAATTTGGGGAATTCATTGTATGTAGTGTAGCATATAACCTGTAAATAATGCCAAGTGAAGATTTGATACTTGATTGATTGGAATATATATGCTTCTTCAATTATCGATTTATCAATTTCTCATCTTGATTTGGTTTTAAGTACCTCCAATTTTTTTTTACCAAAATGTCAGTTAACTTTTATTCAAAGGCCAATATGTTATGTTCCTTACCGTAAAATCATGGCAAATATGCAATTTAATATGTTCTTCCGGTTTTAAAAAATAGAGCAACATGCTGATTACCTTAGAATATCAGTATAGTACTGATGAAGTTTTTTCTTCTGGCAGAGACAAGAAAGAGATACTTAGAGGCAGGATATGAATCTCAAACCGTGTTTTCAAGAAACTAGTGAACATATTGTGGACCAAGAATGCGAATTCAAGAGGATGAAGAGTAGTTCGAGTGTGGTGTATGACCATGGTGGTTCTAGAGGCACAAAGAACTCTGCAGATAGATTTCCATTTGGTAGAAATACCTTTCCGGGGAGAATTTCAGGAGGTGTGAGGAATTTTTTTTTTTTTTTTTTTTTTTTTGAGAAGAAGAAGGTGTGGGGAATATGATATGTCTAAATCTTCAACAAAGGGGCAAGTACCCGAAAACAAATTAAAGAAACAGGGAGTCATGCCTTCCTTTCTTGGTAAAATGGACAATAAAATTAACCAGGAGAAGCATTCTGCGCCACAGACAAACAAAAACAATAAAGATGATGATGAAGACCCTCTATTACTTTCTCTCTCGCTTGCGTTAATTGCTGTCCCTTTTTCTGTGGCCTTTCAAACTCATAGATTTTTAGTATGATGCATTGTAAATAGTTAGTGGACATTTTGAGGTACACCAGGATCATAATTACGATCCTAATGCTGCTTTACTAAAAACCAATTTTCCATCGGTTTAAAAATTCAGGAGAAGTTGTGTATGATCGATCTCTAGTTTCTTTTGTTGTCTTCCTTTTATCAGTATATCCTCAAGCTTTTATTCATATGTTGGACGGTGAGAGTCGACGGGAGGAGAAAATTTTCATCGATGACATTAATAAAATCCATAACTAACAATTTAAATAACTGTGCTCTTGAATGCAAATGATACATAGCCATTAAACAACACAGTTATCTCATTACGTACCACACATACACAATTCAAATAATCAACATTTTAATCCAGGAGGTATATGTCAAATCAATAAGGAAAGGCATAACACTTTTTTACAGCTAATAATTTCATTTATTGAGAAAAGAAGCCTTGGAGCCCAAACCATTTAGGATGACTCAGATAAGGCCCCTTCATGTACAATTGTGCTCAACAGGCTAACAAGGGAGGAACCATATTGGCTTCCATGTGCACAAGAGAGGAGAAATCCAAAAAATTTAAAAAGGTATCAACTAGGCCTAGGAATGGCAACAGGTCAGGTTCGGGCCGGGTATGCAACGGGTCAAGTTTGGGCTGAGTTTTTGCATACCCGTACCCGACTCGCAGGCCAGAACCCGCAACCCGGACCCAGCCCGATTAGTAATCGTTTTTTTTTTTTTTTTTTTTTTTTGGGGCCTAGGCCTAGATATTATTAGTTCAGTTGGGGGTCCACAAGTCTCTCAAACTCTTTTCAGAGTATTATTAGTCCAGTTGGAGAAATCCTATTTACTGTAAACTATTTTCAAAGTATTTCTTTCTCCTCATGTTGTACAGCAAAGCAATGCAGTTGTACATGCTTTAGCCTAGAGAGCTAGACATTCCTTTCCCTTCCTTGTCTGGATGAAGGCTGTTCCACCGGACGTTAGCACTTTTGTTTAGTCTGATTTTTCTCGTTGATGAACATAGTTCAGCACGTATTTCATTCTCGAAAAAAAAAAAAAAAAAAAAGGTCTCTCAAACAAGTGATTAGATTCTAGGAATGTCCCGCAAAAATGACATCAGATCCAAGGATTCTTCTCTTTAGAGATTGCAAGCCATATAGCTTTTACTTCAGCCCACAAAAGCTTCCCAAGGAGTTTCTTACTTTGACCGCTCACCAAGTATAGAAATACAATCAATACAAAATGCAGCGCCAAAAATTAAACTTCAACCAACCCTGTGGGGTAAAGGTTCAATGAACAGGTTTACGAGAACTTGGAACCAAGGAAGACCAAGCATGTTTGTGGAGTAGGAAAAACCCTGTCGATGGAGAGGACCAGCTTACAAGGATTCATTCATTGTCAAAGACTAGATCGTAGCATCCATGTTTGGTCACGTAGAATAGCCACAAGTAAAAGTAAGTCTCTGAGTGACCACAGAATTATCAGGTACAACAGGTATTTAACCTAATCACCGATGGAGCCTGAACCAGGCATGAAGAAGTTAAGCAGGCGAAAGAGGGTTTTGTCCACACTAGTCGCTTGATTTGACATAAGAAAAATATATGCTCTACTGATTCTGGACTGAAAGAACAGATATGACGAGAGACCTCCTCAGCAAACTATAAACTTGCTATTCAACATCATCCTTTGTGTATTTAACATGACCATGCTTTAGTAAAGTCAATACAAAATCAAAAAATGAAAACAAAATAGAGAACGAAAATCAATAAACAAAAAACAACACTGGAATCCCCATAAATTCAAATCACAGGGTAAATAACCCAGAGAGAGAGAGAGAGAGAGAGGAAAAAAAAACCGTAAAGTTAAACTAAATATTTCTAACCAATCCTTGTTTCATTTACCAAAGCAAATCACTATGTGAAACACACCCAACACACATAAAATAACATTTAGAAAATAAATACAATTAAAAAAGAAAAGAAAAGAAAAGACTGTAGATCTCTATCTCAAAACACATCATCCAAGGTTTACAGATTACAGAGAAATGACTCGAAACCACCCCAAAGGAATATGCTAAAAGCAAGGCCCTCAGATCTCATAGCTTAAAACAGATCATCTCCGATTAATGCCACTGGCTTCACCATAGGCCCTTTCACACCCCCAAATAGTAAACACAAATACATGCGCGCGCACACACACAAACACACAGTCCATTTGGTGGTGCAAAAAGTGCAACCATGGATGAAAACAATGCAATCGTTCAATACTTTTGAGTTGTACATCATCAGGCAAAATGGATGGTGGGTGATATCGTACTTAATGATAAACCTACAGCACCATATCCAAGGCTACTTCACAAACCTAAGATCAAATGAAAGTACTCAAGGAGTAGCAGCTATGCAAACATACAAATTGTAACCATAACTTTTACTAAATACTTGGTAATCATAATCTGAAAGTTTATATAAAACAAGTGTAAGGGAATACAATAAAGTAAGACTGAAAGATATCCGGATAATATATCTGGAATCAAAACTTGTAAAAGAAAATTCTTCAAGGGAAAAAATTTAACTAAGCTTCAGCCCTCAGATCTCATAGCTATAATGATTCACCGACAGTGAAACTTATGATTCTCTTTAAAAGCCATTCAACATCTTTTATGGCAATAAGAATACCAACCACTACCACATCTACCAAAACCAATAAAATAATAATAATAATAATAAAGAAGAAGAAGAAGAAGAAGAAGAAGAAGATGCAGCAGCAGCAGCAGCCGCAACAGCAGCATATTGATGATGGTGAGTGTGGCAGTAGAGATGGAGGCTAAAAACGAGAAAGCAAAAGCACCACTCAATAGGACTATTTTTCATCATTGGGCAGATGTAAATACTGTAAAGCTCAAAGACTTCAATCATACAGAAGGCATAACTTAGACAAAGCAACATCATTTAAAATATAATAATAAAAAATCTCTCCACAATTTAAGTATGTTAGTCAAAGACAGAAGAACATCTATATCCCGAATACCAACAATCAAAACATGATACAGCAATTGTTTCAGGTAGATCCAGATATAGAGCTTTCTAGATCTAACTCCATCTAAAGAAGCAATATACCTCTCACAGCCCAGTGCATAAACCATTCAGCAAAAATATTCAGTCACATATGTGATAAATAAAAGCTATATAATGTGTATGTTTGGCAAAAATTACTTTTGCCAACTTATTTTACTATTCAGCTTATTTTTGCTACTATTCATGAGCCGCACTGCACTTTTTGGTACTATTCATGAGTCTTACTATACTATTTCAGCTAACTTTTACCATTATCTATAGTATTTTCAACCAAAAGTTTTTAGTTTCAACAAAATAAACGGATCCTAAACAGACCTAATATACAATAAAAGAGGCAATTGAGACCATAACCTTGCCAAAGACCCTAATCAGTGCTTTTGGATCTGAAACATCCAACCAACTGCACATGCATTCGTCAAATTGAGTAATCAAGGCAACTGCTTCCATTTGGAACAAGAATTTATGCAACGAAAAATTTAAAAAGACAAAAATACACCAATTTAAAGGAGGAAAAAGGTTGGTTACGGGGAAGAAGCTGCTGCAGCCCTTAGATCGTGTATTCAAGAACAGTGAAGCTTATGATTTTCGTTAAGAGCCTTCCCACATTTTGAAACAAGAAAAATAAAAACAACAATAACAACAACAAAAACAACAACCATCATCATCACCACCACCAACACCACCACCACAACCAGCAGCCAACAGCCAGCAGTAACTAGTAGTCTAGAACACATGCTGGTCGGCTCACTGGATGAGCCAATGGGGGTTCAAAATGAAAATCAAAATAACTGTCACATTGCAATTTAAATTCATCATTGGGCAGATGAAAAAGTCTTCAATTCTCTTTCAATGCAATTTAGGGTTAAAGAAATCAAATAAGTGAAGAAAAAAAATAGTCTAAAAATATCTAGTAAACTACTAGAAATAGAAAAGGAATCAGGAATTACCAACTATAACCATAGCCAAGCAAGGGCCACATGCATTTTAGAAAAGGAACCAAAATGCAAAAAATTAATGTCGATCTTAAGGCAGGTGTGACCAAAATTTATTTGTTTACTATTATAACATTCCACAGTTTAAAAGACACAATAATAAGCAAGCAAATATGAAATAATTTCACTATTTAAAAAAATATATTATGACCCAACATTACATAGAATAATTCAAAGAACAAAAAATCTTGCAAATTTAACAATGTGCTCAACTATATATACATATAAAAAATTATGGAGTATCAGAAACAGCTTTCTAGGCCGCATTTCCATCAATAATGCAGTGATAAATTAAAACTGCTCACTGTGCTCAGAGCCCAGTGCATTTATCATCATTCACAACAACAACAACAAAAACCCAAATCAAAACACATAATGTAATATAATAAATGCATGTAAAGGAAAATAAAGAAAAGCCCTCAGATCTCATAGCTTTGAAATGATCATCCACAGTTTTTTAAGGCAATGGGCATTCATCAAAAGCCTTTACAAACCACCACCAAAGAAAAACAAATCTCTGTGTGTGTGTGTGTGTATATATATGTATGTATGTTAAATGAAGAGTAGATGGTGGTTGTGGTGGTAGTGAAAGTGGTGGTGAGTAAAGGGCTGATAATGAATTAAAAACCACGCCAAACCGCTCAATTAAATTTTGATTTGTACATCATTGGGCAAAATGAAGGACTATTTGACCAAACAATAATTAAAACAAAGACACAGAGGAAAGCAAGGTGAAAACTGAAGAGAGAAGCTAAAATTAGGGTTCCATGTGTGGACAGTCAAGATGGTCCCTAGAATTTATAGTGGACAATTTTACCCAAAAAGAAATCTACCTTTCTGAAAATGGGTTTTGTTTGAAGATTTAGGTGTTCAGTGGTCTCTTACAAAATAAGAAAGCCCACTAAAATTGAGTCCACATGGACCTTCCTAATTTCCAAAATAGGTTGCTAAGGCCCACACAAGTTGTTTTTTTTTTTGCATAGGCGAAAACTAAACAAAAACACACAAAAGACGAGAGAGAACTAAAAATCTCAAGAGGCAAACGAGAGGGGAATGGGCGTGGATTTAGGATATTCGTCATCAAAGACAGAAGATCATCTATATATCCCAAATTCCAACGATCAAAACATGATACAGCAATTGTTTCAGGTAGGTTCAGATATAGAGCTTTCTAGGTCTAACTCCATCTAAAGAAGCAATATATCTCTCAGAGCCCAGTGCATAAACCATTCAGCACATAATTAAATCTTAACATCTAATGAAAACTACAGTGATATACAATATTTTCACCTTCAGCCGAAATATTCAATCACATAAGTAATAAATAAACACAATATAATATACAGTAAAAGAGGCAATTGATACCATAAGTCCATAACCTTACCAAAGGCCCTAATCAGTTCTTTTGGATCTGAAACATCCCACCAACTGCAGATGCATGGGTCAAATTGAGTAATCAAGACAATTGCTTCCTTTTGGAACAAGAATTTATGCAACAAAAAAGGATACAACTTAACAGTGTCTGACATTAGACCAGGTCTAGATACAGTTGACCCTCATAAACATGTATGCTCTCTATGAAAGAGCTCAGATCTCATAGCTCTGACAAAATCATCTACAGAATGCAAATGCCAATCATCAAAAGACTACTCACACCACCAAGGATACACAAATACATACCCTCATACACACACAACTACATAACGGAGAAAACAGGGCGGTGGTGCGCATAGGATATCGATAAATTGAAACCATGCAACCGATGAATATAGTTCAGAAGTCTATCATAGGGCAGTATAGAAATGTAGCATGCCAAAAACTGAAAAAAATAAAAGGATAGTATAGTCAAACCATCCAAATAACTAGTTTAGGAAATCAAAATTATTAAGTTGCAAATAAAGAAAAGCAAACTGACAAGAATCAAGCATTTGAAAAAATAAAAATATATATACTTGTTTAACTCAACACATTAAGATAATTTGGTAACAATACAATGAAAAGAACACATAATTCAAACATTTTGTTAATGAAAAATCCAAGGCTACTACAAATCTGCAATCAAGTAAATATGGTCTAAAAAACTAAACTTGCATTGCCTAATGTAATTTAATATTTAACCTGTACATGAAAGAATCAGGAAATGGAGAAGCATAATCATATGGTCCACTTAAAGTCTGACAAATAATATTTCCCAAGTTTATAGAATACATAATGATATGAGAGCCAGAGACAAAATTCACATGGAGACTTATTAAAGAATCTTGACTAAAACTTTTGAGTTAGAAAACCCACTGAACAAAGATACACTTAACATAGAACCTTGTCAAAATAAAAACCCATTGAACAAAGATAATATGACCATGCCTAAGACTCCAATTAACCATCACCATCAAAGACCTCAATGCGAAACACAAGTTTATATTTTTAATGCTAAATGGAGTAAATAAGAAATTTAAAAAGACAAAAATACATCAATTTTAAGGAGGAAAAAAGTTGGTTACAGGGGAAGAAGCTGCTGCAGCCCTCAGATCATGTATTTGTGAACAGTGAAGCTTATGGTTTTCATTAAGAGCCTTCCCACATTTTAAAACAAAAACAAAAACAACAACAACAACAACCACCACCGCCACCACCACAACCACAACCAGCATCCAACAGCCAACAGCCAACAGCCAACAGCCAACAGCGACTAGTAGCCTAGAACACATACTGGTGGGCTCACTGCATGCATCGATGGGGGTTCAAAATGAAAATCAAAATAACTGTCACAGTGTAATTTGAATTCATCATTGGGCAGATGAAAACAGCTTCAATGCTTTTTCAATGTAATTAAGGGTTAAAGAAATCAAATAAGTGACCTCATCGATTGAAGAATACTAGGAGAAAAGAAAAAAGGTAGTCTAAAATATCTAGCAAAATAGTAGAAATTGAAAAGGAATCAGAAATTACCTACTATAACCATAGCCAAGCAAGAGCCACATGCATTTTAGAAAAGGAACCAAAATGACTAAAATTAATGTCAATCTTAAGATAGGTGTGTGACTGTGACCAAAATTTATTGTCAAAATTCTTTGTTTACTATTATAATATGCCACAGTTTAAAAGAAACAACAATAAGCAGGCATGTATGAAATAATTTCACCATTTGAAGAAAAAAAAATCTAATTGGAACATGACTAGTAAACAAAAGCACCACTTACAACCAAAAGGAATTAAAGAACAAGGGAGTAATAAAGGTGTTACAAACTTATAAGTTAGAATTGATTGAGTCAAATAGTGTACTTCTAATCACCATCTAGCAGTTCAAGAATTCAAACATTAGATTTCTAATAAAACAGGATAAGGGTACTACAGAGATAAATCCCCCATATCTCATAGTCATAGCTATAGCCATATCTCATAATAATGATGATGACAACAGAGAAAACATAGTAAAGGCTGATGAAGAAATTAATTGGACAAATAGAGATAGAGATAAATTACTTGGGTACATGTAGGCATTTTCAAAGCACTAAATTTTGACCCAACAATACATATAATAAATAAATAAAAAATTATGGAGTATCAGAAATAGCTTTCTAGTCTGCATTTCCATCAATAAATAAAAACTGCTCAGAGCCCAGCGAATTTATCATCATTCACAACAAAAACAAAAACCCAGATACAAGAAATGCATGTAAATGAAAAAAAAAAAAAAAAAAAAAAAAAAAAAAAAGCCCTCAGATCTCATAGCTTTGAATGATCATCCACGGTTGTTTTTTTAAGGCAATAGGCATTCATCAAAAGCCTTTACAAACCACCACCATAGAAAATAAAATTTGTGTGTATATATATATATGATAAAAGAAGAGTAGAAGGTGGATGTGGTTGTGGTGGTAGTGAAAGGTGGTGTTGAGTAAAGAGCTGATAATGAATTGAAAAACCATGCCTAACCGCTCAATAAAATTTTGGTTTACATCATTGGGCAAAAAATTTAGGACTATTCTACAAAACAATAATTATAACACAGAGACACAGGAAATGAAAGCAAGGTGACGACTGAAGAGAGAAGCTAAATTTAGGGTTCCATTCCTGGATTTTATAGTGGATAATTTTACCCCCCCAAAAAAAAAAAAAAAAACCCTTGCTTTCCCGAATAGGCTTTGTTTGAAGATTTGGGCCCCTTGGTCTGTTACAAAAAACCCACTGATATTGTGTTCACGTGGGCTGGCTCTCAACCCATCTCAAGGCAATCATTGTGGGCTTGTGACACTAGCATTTATAATAACACTTCTAAATCCAAGGTTTAAAATAGTATTTGGTTATAACATTTTGAGGTTACAGTTAATTTTGTTTTTACATTTTTGTAGTAGTTAATTTGTTCTATGTTATTTTTATTTTACAGTCAATTTGGTCTCTAGATTTTAAGTTCACAATCAATTTTCAACTTACAATCAATTTAGTCTCTATATTTTTATTATTATTATATTAGGCACATAAGTTTTAAGTGTGCCAACTATATAAATTGTTTGCCATATGATATTTTCTGTTAGTGAGTTAATGATCAGATTGGTTGCAATTTAAAAATAACATTGACCAAAATGAATGATCTAAATTGACTGTGACCCTAAAATGTAGAGACTAAAGCAATATTTTTGCCTAGATCAAATCATCTTTAACATCATATATTCATATCTATTATTTCTCATAATTTAATTACAAGTCACCACTTCAACCATTGTGAAATTTGGTATGGCTTTAGACAAACTCAAAATGAAACTACAATTTTTTTATTTAGTTAGTTATTTGTGTTTTTAGTAATATTATTTCAACTCTAGTAAAAAGAACCATACTCAAATCCTCTTCCCCAAATTTTTTTTTTTTTTAATTAAACAAAAGCATTAAATTCATTCATATCATGTAGCAGACAAGGCAGTAGGAAGTTAGGACAATCTTCTACACGTTCATAAAAAAAGAAAGGACAATCTTCTACACAAATCTAGGAGTTACAATTAACGCCTCCTTTGCCAAAGTATAAGCAACATGACTCTACGATTTCCTACTACAATAAGAACTGAGATCTCTTAATCTTTTAGCAAATCGCCTAATATTATATATTCCAATTAGCATGATGAACCCACCTCTCTGAGAATACATTAGGTCTGGAGCTGGCGTAAAGCAGCTCTTTTACGCCACCAATAATAATGCGACATGTCAGCCAATAACTTTAAACTTAATACACCTTATTACACACGATTATAACCCACAAAATATCCCAAAACTCAAGTATATTATTCTCTCTGATCCCTCTCATCTCTGTTGCTCTCTCCCTGTAGCGCTGATCTGCCATCACCCAACGATGATGCTCCAACAACTGAGTCCAGAAAATTGGGAAGCACGGCGGCGGAGTGCGAGAGCATGGGGTTTGGAGTGTATTCTTGTAATGAACAATTTGGGTAGTATTTAGCCTTATAAGTCCTTGCTAGCAAAGAGTTAGGATTTTGGTTCAGATTCCAATATTGCTTTGCAAGCATAACTTGGTTCATGGGACCAAACTTTTTAATACCAAGACCTCCCTTCCTCCTAGGTTGACAAATTCTTTCCCAATTCAAAAGGTGAAGTTTTTTCTCACCTTGCCCATGCCCCCACCCAAAGGCTCAAATAATGGTATCCATCTCATTACACACCTGATCAGGTACCTTAAAGCAGGAGAAAGTATATAAAAGGTAAAGATTGTAGCACTGAGGAAATAAGAGTTGTTCTCCCTGCTTGTGATAATAACCTAGCCTTCCAACCCTGCAATTTGGACTGGAGTTTTTCAACCAAGAAGTGAAAATCAGCTATTCTGTTACCCTTAAGCTTAAAGTTAAGGCCAAGGTACTTGCTAGGATTATGCCCCAGATTAACTTTCAGCTTTCTAGCCAAGGCTTCTTGGTCTTCCATAGGCATATTAGGTGAACAAAATAAATCAGATTTGAGGGGATTTATACATTGCCCTGATACCTTACAATACCAATCCAAAATTTTCAGCAAGGTGTCTAAAGAGTGCTTATCCTTCTTCAAGAACAAAAGGGAATCATCAGCAAACAAAAGATGGGTAAATGAAATGCCATTTCTTCCAACTTTAACCCCTTTCAACTTGTTTAAGGTTTTAGCTTGTGTAAGGGAGATGGATAGGATATTAGCACATAAAAGAAACAAATAAAGGGATAGAGGGTCCTCTTGTCTCAACCCTTGAGCTAGTGTGAAAGACTTAGACATGTGACCATTAATGAGTAAGGTGAATTGCACTAAGGTGACACACTCCATAATCCAATTAATCCATTTTAAGTCAAACTTCATCACCACAAGCACTGCCTTAAGAAAATTCCATCCAACTTTATCATAAACTTTGCTCATATCTATCTTCAAGGCCCCAAAACTGAATTTCTTCCCTCTTTCTATAAGAATATTGTCAGAAATGTTTCTTCCTTTAATGAAAGCATTTTGGAAAGGAGTCATGAGCTTGTCCATAGAGGTTTCAGCCTATTAACAAGAATTTTGGAAATAATCTTATATAAGACATTGCATAGACTAATAGGCCTGAAATGAGTAACCTATTCAGGGTAAGTGACCTTAGGGATAAGGGTAATGAAAGTATGGTTAAGAGGTTTGAAAAGTGAGCCAGAATGGAAAAAGGCTTGGACAGTATTAATAACATCTGACTTGACAATTGACCAATACTCATGATAAAAGAAGGCAAGGATACCATCAGGGCCAAGGGCTTTGTGTGTCCCTAATTGGAACACAGTGTCTTCAATTTCCACACTTGAGATTGGTCTATTAAGATGAGTACAATCCTGGGCAGATAATGTAGGAATAGGTAAGCCTTGAAGCTCATCAACTAATTCCTCCACACTAATGTTATCCCTAGTCTCATAGTTTTCCTTAAAGTGATCATTAAGTATGGTCTCAATCTCTTCAAGCTTATCAGTGAAAATGCCCTAACCATTCTTGATGTGGAGGATCCTACTTCTAGCTCTTCTCTATTTAACCGTTGTTTGGAAAAAATTTGTGTTACTATCCCCATGAAGGAACCACTTACTCCTTGCCTTTTGAGCCCACATCAAACTCTTCCCTATCCAATAGAGTTTCAATCTCCATCCTAAGTGCTTTTTCAGCTTTAGCATCCTCAACAGAACTGATGGAATTCTGAAGAATTTGCAGATGGGCCTGCTTCTTTAATCTCAGTTTCCACTCAACCAAAAACCAGTCTATTCCACTCCAAAGTATTCTTTCTCACATTAGATAATTTGTTTCTCAATTGGGCAGCTCTATAACTAGAAGAATTTAAATTCCAAGGCTGCTTAATCATATCATGACAAGTAGGATGTGTAATCCACATGTGCTCAAACCTAGAGGGTCTTTTCCTAAAAGGACCTCGGACCTCCAGATCCAAGAGAATTGGTCCATGTTCAGAATGGATGATAAGAAGGTTCCTAAGAGAGTGTAAGGGATACATATTGACCCATTCAACTGTGGCAAAGGCCCTATCCAACCTTTCCATTACCAGATCCTCTTCTTCTCTATTATTTATCCATGTATATCTCTGACCAGTGGCAGTTAGGTCACTCAAATGTAGATCATCTATCACTTGTTGCAACAAATTAGCGCCAACAATGTTGCCCTGATTGAAGGACATTTTATCCTGAGAGTTTAGGACTTGATTAAAGTCCCCAATACAGAGCCAATTTGGATGAGAATGATCTTTTAAAGATTTAAGCTGTTGCCATACAAGGTCTCTTTTGGCATGATTAGGATGTCCATACACAAAAGTGATTGAAAGGGGGTTCCCTTTATTGTCTAGTAAACTAATATTGGCATGTATCTCTTGATAATGTGTGAATCTTTTCAGATTTTGGCTCTAATTTCTTAAGAATCTTTGTAAAACATTTCTTGTTTAATACTTTTGCAAATGCTGGTGGCACTTGCCAATTCTAGTTGAAAGTTTGTTACAAGTTGATTTTCTTGTGGGCTATATGTTGAGATACTGTGTGAATCTTCAATAAGAATATTGTTGGCACCCGTTGAATAGGTCATGGCATCCTCAGAATCTGTAAGTGCAGTAATAACTAATAAAGCCAATGGACGTCAATGATGCTCTCAGGAAACCACGGATTCTACTTGCTGCTAGTGGAGGTGTTGCTGGCATGAAGTTTGGAAATCTCTGCCATTGTTTTTCAGAATGGGCAGAAGAAAGAGCAGTTGCCACAATGGCGTCTTTACATTTCACAGATAGGGCATCGCTTCCTAAAGATGTAGTTCTTTATACGGATGATGATGAATGGTCTAGTTCGAAGAAAATTGGTGATAATGTGCTTCACATTGAGCTACGCCGATGGGCTGATATTATGGTCATTTCTCCATTGTTAGCCAACACACTTGGCAAGGTAACATGTTTAAGCAATTTCAGAAAAAATCCCTCTAACTGTTAACTTTTATAAACTGGCAACAGGATTATAAAGGTGAGTGTATGTTACTGGAAATGGCACACACTACTTAAACTGTTGATTACTGCAACAACTTGGAAATTTAGTACCTCTAGTCCCCAAATTGGATCTTAAAACAATAAGTTAAAAGGAAAAGAAAATGCATAAATGTGGTTTCTTAGTTTTAAGTACTTATTATTTGAGGGAACCAATTGGAGTAGCAATGTCTGGTTCATCATGCAACCATGTCAAGTTATTTGTTTTGGGGCCTTAGAGAGACACATTGAAAAAAGTCATTTCATTGTTTAGATAAATGAATTATTTTGATGAATCTCTCACAAACCTGATAGAAAAAAAAAAAAAAAGTGATGTAATGGTATGTATTGATAGTCTGAAATTCATGCTGAATAAGCTTACTAAAAGATATTTCATGCTATATACAAAAGCATACTACTTCATTTCCTTGTTCTTGCTTCAATTTTTTTGGGAACACATATTGTTGTAACCTTTCCATGCTATTTCGTCTGTAAAGGATCCATTTTTAACATTGTGAACTACTACCTTGTCCCTGTTGTGCCTTTTCCTTGTGGGCATTCAAAGGTACTACAATAATGCTCATTTGGCTGCCTTTGCCGCTTTTTTTTTTTTGTGGCTAGGAACCCTGTGATTAATGATTGAGACAGACTCACGGTTATTAAGAGTAAGTTACTTTCCATGTTCATAACTTGGCCAAAACTGTGTGCATTTAGACTCACTATTCAGACTCGTGCGTGTTTACCTCTGATAACAAAGAAATCTAGTGAATTGGCATATGGATGTTCAAGTCATAGGCCTATAAGGTGAGAACGGTGAGCATAAGTGTCAAATCTTTTCTAAGAAATGATTGGGAACATGGATGTGACTAGCTGTAATAGTTCACAGTGGTTCATTGAGTAACCTATCTAATCTTTTGAATAAAATGACTGAGTTCATTGAGTAACCTTAAGTAGTTGGGATTAAAGCTCAGCTGAGTTTAGTAGATAAAAGGGTCAAGAATTGTGGGTGCTTATAATAGTTAAGTACTTATAATTTGGGGAGCTTGTAGAGATATACTGCCTACAAAGGTTAATCTTGCTAGAAGAAAAATATTGTTGGATGCTGGTTGTGATTGTTGTGCGGGTGGGATGGAGTCAACGGACCATATCCTGCTAAGCTGTACATATTCTGATATGGTTTGGAAGTCCACATGCTTATGGAGGACAATGTCTCAGTCCACAAATCTTTCATTTGTGGATGTGGCTGATCAAGTTATGCAAAGGAAAATGACCTAGAGATTGCAATATTTTTCACAACCAGTTGGATGATCTGGATTAAGCGGAATGAGGCTCGCTATGGTACTCTACGTCCTGACCCCTCTTCTCTAGCCAGGTCTGCTGCAGCTCATGCTATAGAATATTTGGAAGCTAATTATGGTATTTTGTCTTGAGGTTGTAAGATAACTTTGGTTCCCTTGGTTTTCCTTGTTGTAATCTTTCTTTTAGCAGCTATATTTGTTAGGGGCAGGAAATGTTCTGTAGCTAGTCAGGTTGTTTCGGATCTCCCTGTTGCTGCCCTGTTATTGTATATTTTTCTCTTCATTTGAATAAATTTCTGCCGTTTATCCTCAAAAAATAGTTGAGTAACCTAACATTCGACGGGAATTTGAAGTATGTTGTATGTGTTGATGTGAGAATAGCTAGCAGGAGCATTATCTTCGGTGTGCTTGCATTTTGCTCGTTATACTGCGACTGAAGACTGCATTTGCTTCTTTACTTTCTAGGTAAGCTTCTTTATGGGTTGTTTGCCTTCAACATGGAGTTTGGTTTATGATGATGAACTCTAATTCAAATGGCACTTTCTCCTCCCTTAATAATGAGATGGAAGTTAAAAGTCATGGGTTTAAGACCTACGAGGTTTGTGTAAATCACCAATCCAAAAATGGAATTTGGATTATATATTCATGTCTTTTGGTGATAGATACAGTTTCTTACCATTTCTGCGCTATATATGCAGGAAAACTCTGTATTGAGGTTGCTCCTGCATCGAAGACTTCTTTCATCTCTGAGGAATTGTGTATTGGATGTGGTATCTGCGTCAAGGTCAGTATATTACTGTTGTAATAATTTTTCTTCTTTCTTTTTGTTGGTTGTATTCAATGGGATGTATTGATCTAACTAAGTATTCTACTGATGCAGAAATGCCCGTTTGAAGCTATTCAGATCATCAACTTGCCAAAAGATCTGGACAAAGATACAATCCATCGCTACGGCCCTAACACTTAAATTGCACAGGTTAGTTTTCTATTTCTTTTCCCAAAAGAAAAAAAAAACGTGTATATCTTTTTCTTTAGTTTGACAGAGCAGGAAACTACTTAACAGGTTACCAGTCCCGAGACCTGGGCAAGTTCTTGGCCTGGTTGGAACTAATGGCATTGGGAAGTCCACTGCCCTCAAAGTTTCGGCTGGAAAACTGAAACCAAACCTCGGTCGCTTCAATGTAATATTCTCAGGCATCATTTCCTTAATGGCTTCTTGATGCATTTCCATTGCTTATCTTTTTTACTTTTATTATTTTTTAGAATCCTCCAGATTGGCAGGAAATCTTGACATACTTCCGAGGATCTGAGCTGCAGAATTATTTTACACGTATTCTTGAAGATAATTTGAAGGTGTGCCTTTTTCATTTAGAATTTAGAATGTTCTTTTACACATATGGCATACCTTATTGAACTTGAAAAATAAATTGAATTTCTATCTACTTGTCTCACTATTTCATTATTGATGTTGATCTTCATGAGTAAATAACTAATGAAGCTTTGAAATATTTTAGTTGTTTACAAGGCCTACCGATTTGATTAAAGTTGCTCTTCTTATCCATGAAAGTCTTGCTTTCAGCCTCCAATTCTGTTATCAAGGTTTTCCTTGAGATAATTGAAGTCTTATTTCTGCTTCAAGTAAAAAACAGTGGAACCCCGAGGTATTTTGCATTCTGATTGAGTTTCTTTAGTCCCTATTGATTGCGCAGATGTTTTCACTTTTAAGAATTGGACATGAACCCCTTTTGATGAAAACAACCCAGACTTATCCATACTGATGCTCTGCCCAAACCTGACAGATTGCCCATTAAAGTTCTAACCTACGCTTGCTTGGCTTTACAAAATTAGATTACGTCGTCTGCATAAAGCAACTCTGTAACTGTAATACCAGTTGTTGATAAAGATAGTCCTAAAATTATGATACTTAGCAAATTTTTCCCTGAAAATTCCTTACAGGTTCCTGGCTTCTTGCTTTGTAGTACCTAGAAAAATCAAACCGCCTCACGATTAACACTGAACTCGCCAAGTTGAACGGAAGAGATCCACTTTTCCTTGACAGGTCAGCTTGGCGTCCACTCCACTCCCGGCTCCGGCAACAGCCTCTCAGTCACTGCATGATTGTATTCACAAGGGTGGCTTGATGTTATTTATTATATATTTATATTTGTCGATAGCAGTGCCTTGATATTGTTGGTTTTACATTTATATATTGATTATAGTAGTTTGTTGTGTTGCTGGAACTGATAATATATAGTGGTTGAGTTTTTTTTTTTTTTTTTGATGAGAAATAAAACTTCATTGACTTGAAAAGGAGTACAACAGAAAACTCAAAAAGATACAGAGCTCTAGGATCGGTCAAGTTGGATAAGATGCAGAACCATTGGAGGGCTACATCCTTTCCAGACTTGATCCAAAACATTACATTTCGCATACTGAGCAAGGGTATGAGCTACTGTGTTGTAATCCCTTTTCAAGTGACAAATTTTCCAGCTGCTAAAAGATTCGAGAAGGGAGCAAATGCCTTGATAAAGATGGCCTAAGCTGCCATTGAATTCCTTTGCCTGAATGTCTTGTACCACAGTGAGAGCATCTGATTCAAGGATTACATCAGTGAGCTCCATTTCCTTAGCAAGAAGAATTCCATGTTCAAGAGCAAGGATTTCTGTTTCCAGACTTGAGAATTGCCTTGGAAGTGGCTTACAAAGTGCTGCTATAGGCTCTCCCATGTTGTTCCTTATCACTACTCCTACCCCAGAGAATCTCGCATCTCCTGATGTAGCACCATCCACATTAACTTTGTACACACCCGTGGGAGGAACTTTGTACCTGAGTTATTTGTCTAGTATTTAATATATTTAATCGGGTATATAGATAGTTTTAAAAATTTTAATATCCAGGTTTTAAAATGTAAGTAATTGATAGAGACGTCATCCTTAATTGATTATTAATAAAAGTACCACAAAAAAAAAAAAATCAAGATTCAAAGTTATTAGTGCTCAATTCTTCATCCCAAATATTGAAATTTTAGATGTTTAACTCATTAAAATGCTCAAATATAAAAGTCTAAGAATATAGATTTTATTACCATAAAAGAGCTCATTTATGTAATACTATTTTGATTTAGATTCTCTTAAGATTTTCCATGTAACGACTTAACTAAAAAATATATTTTCATACCACCGCACACCCTTGGTGCGATGGTTACTCCACAAGTACAAGTGCTTGTGAGTTGTGGGGGGGCAAGGGACAGGGTTCAAGTCTCCAGGAGGGAGCTTCACACACATATACACTTAGATTAATCTAGAGTAGATTTCTATCTTGTATCAAAAAATATATATATATATATATATATTTTTTTTTTTTCATCCCATGAGAAAAAAGACACATGGTAGAATCTTAAGATATGAACTTAAGGAACAACACTTAAGTACCATACCTAAATCTTGTCCTTTTGTATATGGACAAAACTTATATACAGTACCTTAAGTACTGTTCTTTAGGTTTTCCTCTTAAAATTTTGTCATGTGGTGACTTAATTAAAAAATATATTTTCATTCCATGAGGAAAAAGACACATGGCAAAATTTTAAGATGTGAACCTAAGGAATAACACCTAAATACTGTACTTAAGTCTTGCCTTTTGTATATTTAGGTTAGCCCCCCTAAAGAAATTCCTAGTTCCGCCATTGAAAGATTAGGTCTAATTAATGGGTGCACATTTGTTAATGGATCATTTTATGAAATTTTTAATATCATTTTCATGAGAAATATAAAAAATTACAACAAAAACAATTATTTTTGCAAACCAATACTCTTAGAACATCTGTTAATTTTTCCCTATAAAGAAAGCGTTATTGTTTTATTATAATAATTGCTAGTAACAATCAGCCCACCATCAATGTCGACGGAATGATTGATCTTTGCAAACCAACATCTAGCCCCATTGAATTAAAATAAATTTTGATTTTGATTCTTTTTTATAAATTGTATATAATGACACAACTTTTCTCAATAAATAATTATAATGCCAAAAAGAGTAATATAATTTAGTCAAAATTTAAGCATTTTGTCATAAAAATTAATTTGGATTACATGTAGTATATCTTTAATAATTATAAGGAAAAATTATAAATACCATCCTACTTTACGAGACATGTAGTTGAATTGGCACCTCCTTATGCACAAAGTGCTTGGGGGTCTAGGGGGGAAATGATTTGAGCTGCGGGGTTAGCAGCATGTTATAATTATCTCTCAAAAAAAAAAAAAAAAAAAAAAAAAAAAAAAAAAAAAAAAAAAAAAAACGCTCCATTTGTTTTGAAGTAAAATATTTTTCTATATTTTCAAGTGTTTGTTTACATGTAAAATATAGTCAAAGTTGTAAAATATTTTCAGTTTGACCAAAGTTTGTGCATAAAAACTTGTAAAATATTTTACCAAAAAATCAATGGTAAAACATTTTACAAAATGCTCACTCCCTCTCACCCGATCCTATCTCCCTCTTCTTCTCAGGTCTTCTCTCCCTCTCTCAAACTCTCTCCCCAGCCAAACCAGTGAGACCAGTGACAATACCCACCAATGACAGACCACCGGTGGCACCACTTCCTACCGAATCTGACCTGGTTCTTCAGCTTCAAAAATCACCCTTCAAGACCTAGACTGAAGAGATTAAAACCATTCATCTAAGATTGTTGAGTTGAGTTTGTGGTGGAGCTGCTTCTGGTGGGTCGGATTGTGGTGGAGCTGCTTTTGGTGGGTCGGATTACGGTGGATTTGGTGAGTGGATGATTTTTGTGCTGATGGATTTTGGGCATGGTTTGTGTTTGTCAACAGTGGCGGAGGCAGAGTGATGGTGCCCTGATGGACGGCATGGGTTGTTTGATGGGTTTCAAGTATGGGTTTCATTTGTCACGGTGGTGGGTTGACGGTGGCTTCACGGATGACTTGGGTTGTTTGATGGGTTTCGTGTATACTATGTAGCTTGGTGGGATCTGATGATTGTTGCGGTTTTTGTACTGGGTTGTGACTTTGGATTTGTTGGTGATGCTTCAATAGCTCCAAGTAAACAAAATTTTGCTTTTATTTGCTCTATTCTAGTTGGACTTTGCAATGATGCAGTGGGTTGTGTGATTAGAAAATTTTTACAAAATGATTTTTTGAACATTTTCACAAATGTTACCAAACACGGTAAAATGAAAATATTTTACGGAAACATTTTACATCGCAACAAACAGAGCGTAAATTTAATGAAATTTGGTAATATAGTCGGTACTAACAACACTAAAATACTAGAGAAGAGCCATTGCGTATCCTTGGTGCGATGGTCATTTCACAAGTATAAGTACTTGTGGGATGTAGAGGCCAAGAGTTGGAGTTCAAATCTCTAAGAGGCAGGTTCACACACATATACACTTAAATTGTGTTAGAGTAGAATTTCTATTTTATATCTTAAAAAAAAAAAAACCAGAGAAGATATATAGGGTCATTCACGGTTAGGAGTGTCGACCAGACACGGAGACCTGCTCAACCCGGCCAACTTGCCTGTGTCCGACTCGCTGCCACCCGATCCGACGACTCCGGCGGTCGGACGCGGGTTCCGAACTTGCTAACCCGACCCCACGTGGGTCAGTTGTCGTTTTTTCCTTTCGAAACCCGTGACACCCGACCCGAACCATGGCCTTTCTCTTTTTGACGAGTTATTATAAATTTTCGACCATTTTTAGCGAAATCAAGTCCAGATCCGACGAGATATCGCCGTTATCTGACGAAATCTGGGCCAGATCTCGACGGATCCGGCTAGATTTTGACCTGATCTCGCCGAATCTGGCTAGATTTCGGCCCAATCTCGCCGAATCCGCCAAATTTCTGCGCCGGAGATAAAACCCGAGACCGATCCGAAACAACCCGAAACCCACGAGACCCGAACCAAAAAAACCGACTAGATCTCCAAGTCGGTTTTGGGTCAATTTTTTATCCACCCGCCTCATTTGGGTCAAGTCCAGGTTGGACACAAACTCGACCCGTGGACACCCCTATTCACGGGTACCCATATATTTTTTTGGTGGGTACGGTACTTGCTATAATCAGAACCATAGATTTTACTTGCTCTAATCCTAACCGTTATTTTTATTTTAATGAAAAACCTGCTACCGTTCAAGCGGGTTTAGTATAAAAGCCAAAAAACAAAAACAAAAAAAACAAAATACAGTCACATACTTTTTCATTTGAGCCCTCGACTCTCTCGCGTTCTCCTCTCTCAAACTGCTTCTCTTTTCATTGGGTGATCTCCATCTCTGTCTCGTGGCTTTACTCACCGGTGAAGGTTTCTCAAAAAGATCAAAATCACTTTGATATAGTGGAACTGGAAGGTTAGGATCAAATCCCTAATTCCATAAAATATGCGAAATCTCTTAATTGCCATGTTTGTTTTGTTTCCCCAAATTCTTTGTTTGTTTTTTCGGAAGCAACACAGAAATCGAAGATGGTAGACATTGAGAGTTCATGTATTATCTACACTTTATAGGTTTGAACCGTTTTGCTCTCTTCTTGTTTGTTTTTTCAAATGGCTAGTCATGTTTATTATATTTGGATTTTTTAGGACTGGAGTCAAATATGTTGATCATGTAGCAATTAAACTTTGCAAGCTCAATTTTGTGCTTGGCAATAACATTAATTACCTCTCCATTATAGAGGAAATATAATTATGGCTAATAGGATGGTTTTCTAATGGTCTATTAGGAGTACGTATTTGTTAGTATTGTTATCTTTTCAGTATAATGCTTCTCCCCCACCTCTCTTCACATCGCCTTAAATCTAGTCACCATTATTGTAGCTGATTTGGCTGTATACAGTATGTTAAAGCCTCAGTTTGTTTTTTCTAAGTACAACTATAATTTTAGTCCTTATTTTTGAGAAGAGTAAATTTCATCTTAAATTGGGTTTGACTTCTAAATGAGAATATATATATTGCAAGGCCATGGCTGTTTCCTTCAAGGGAATATATATAGTTCAGTTGGAGAAGTCATGCTTCAATGTAAAATTATGCTTCAGGCTATATTTGGTGCGACGTGCTTTTATGTTGGTCATTGAAATGAATTTCTTTGGGTAATGATTGTTTATTAAGAACCTAGATTAATCTTTTGGATCTTATTTGATACAAATAGGTTTTTTTGGCTTGGACTTGTTGTCCATATATGCTATTGAATTCTTGATAATTAGGCAGGTGGCAAAACAATTGATGATTATGCATGAAGAATACTTGCATAGAAATCAATAGGTCTCAGCTATAAGTTAAAAGATTTTTTCTCAAAGCAGAGAGGTAACCATAGTTATAGCCATAAGACTGAAATATTCTTTACTTCATGTCTTTGCTATGCATCTTCTTATGTCATATGGAGCAACAATTCATTCTTTAAGGTTTCTTTTTGTTGAAAATTAAAAAAGTTTTGATGCCATGTTAGAAGATTCAAGTTACAATGTAAAAGAAGAGGTTAAGATTGATTATGTTTTGAAAGTATTGAATTTCTTATGGAAACAAGGTCGATTGGGTTACACATATTTGGCTGGTAAGTCCAACTTTTTTGATCTCTTAACGATTAATTACATGTGTTTCTTGATTAATTGTCCTAGTTTAGTTGATGTGTTTTTCATCATCCTCTCATTCTATTTTTTTTTTTTTTCTCTTTTTGTTGTATACAATTTTCATTAGACAACACTAGTATTTATAGAGGTAGAGAGTTAACATGCACTAAAGTTCCATATTGTTCAACCAATTTTTGGGTTCATTTTGATGATAGTAGGTTCTAAAATAAATTTGCTATAGGCCACCTTTACTGCATAATTTGGTATATCCTATGTCACTATGAAACTTGCTTATTGGAAGACCAAAGTTAAGTTTTACTTTGTGTTTTTGTTCTTGCAAATAAACTAGTTATACTATTTTTTTTTTTTAAAGAAGAAAAAAGAAAAGGGGGCTAGTTATATTTGTCCTCTATGGCAGGAGAGGTAAGTCTGATTTTTTATGCTGCTATGTTGTTTATTGTTTGTGTGTGGGCTGCTGTAATATCCCAACAAACTATATTGTTAATTAATGAGGATTATGTACTTATTCAATCTTTGGAAATCTGATTTACTTATTTTTATACATAATTCCTTGAAGTTAATGAGGATTTACTTATTTTTATGCATAATTCCTTGAACTTATAAGATTCAGCTTTGAAGAGTGTGAATATTAATTTTCATGTGCTGATTGAAGCTGAGTCCTTGTTTTAAGTTTAAAGTTTAACCCTAAATGACTACACGAAATTGTAATTGCAATGACTGAGTTCTATGCTGCCTTATGGCTGCCCAGGGGTATTTTGGTTACTTAATTAAGAATGTTAATGCAAGTAAGAAAATCAAAGAATGGCTTGTTAATAATCTGCCATTTGGTTATTTAGAAAATGTCATTTTGGAAAAAATCATTTACTTTGCATTTGGTAGACAAGCTGTAAAAACCTAATGAATTATTAAACCCTTGCAATTGAATTGAATGTGTTTCCTTCGTTATATGATTGAATATGAACGTGAATCATGTTTTTTGATATATGTATCTTGTGTTTGGAGAACCTCTTTGAGGTAGGATTAGGATTTCCTTGATTTTGAGAGCTAGGTTTTCAAGATGTATGTATAAGTTTATGCTAAGGTAGAATTAATAGTAAAAAGTTTTGATATTTGGTATAGGTATTACCAGCGCCTAAGTCTGAGCTCCTTCGACCTTAGGCTCTTGATTCCTCTGCTTTCAGGTAAGGGATAAGTGATATGAGCATTTGGTAAGTCATGAGGTTATTTTAAAAAGATTATTATGCTCTAAAAGGTTTTGAATAGAGATATTGCATACAATCATGTTTTAGACAAAGATATGTTTGTGATGCTTACAAAATCTAAAGTATATAAAATAATATGCATGAAATTAAAAGATGTTCTCCTAGCTGAATATCCATAAAATGAAATGCTTTGGTTTATATGCATTCTTATTAAATTCTCATGTAACTTGCCCTTATTGAGCTATTTAGCTCACCCCTTCCACTTTTTCAGTCAACATGTTTTATTCTGGAGCAGAGGGAGCCTTAGTCGAGTTTTGGGAGGAACTGGTTTTAGCTTTAAAAGTATAGCCCCTGTTTTGGAAGTTTGATGCTTAGTTTTGTAGTATTGTGTATTTTAGGATCTAATGAAAGTTGTGTACTTTAATATATTAAGAGATGTATTATGTGAAATTCCGAAATTGAATAACTGGTGGATTAAGTTATCCCTTGGAGTACAATGTAGATGCTCTGAATATCAAGTGAAAAATTATATATTAAAGTAAAGAAACAACAGTGAAAAGAAAGAGGAAAGCTTTTGTTTAAAAGTTTAGTTGGTTCTTGTTAATATCAGGTTCAAGCTTGATATTAACATGCTGGTCATGGTCACAAATCCAGGTATTGGGTTTGGGTCGTGACAGCTGCTCTTACTTCATGCACCTTTTTTCAAGTTCAGTATCAGTCAAATCAACTTCTAGACAAAAATAAAGAATATGTTGTTGCTGAACATCAAAATTTGTTGAGTTCTTCCAAATTTTCTATTTGTAGCAAGCATTTTCCTTCTACTTCTAAAGAGGCAGCTATTTAGCTCACCCTTTCCACTTTTTTAGACAACAGGGTCATTTTTTAGATTCTAAGGGTATTTCGTCATTTTTTAAGGTTTTAGGGTCATTTCGGTCATTTTTAAGGTTCTATGGGTATTTTGGTCATTTTTTAGGTTTCAGGTGCATTATGGTCTTTTTAAGGTTCTAAGGGTATTTTAGTTACTTTTTAGGTTACAAGGTCATTTCAGACTTTTTTTAGATTTCAAGGTCATTTAGGTCATTTTTTAGGTTCTAAAGGTATTAGAGGGTATTTCGGTCATTTTTTAGGTTTTAGGGTCATTTTAGTAATTTTCTAGGTTCTAAGGGTATATCAATCATTTTTTAGGTATTAAGGGTATCACAGTAATTTTTGAGAGTTTCGGGGGGGTATTTTTGTCACATGTAATGTTGGTATTGTCTAATGTAACAATAAACCCGTTAAATGTGGGGGAAAAAAAAAAGGGAACCATTGAATGTGATAAAAGTACGGTCACATGAGATGTTGGTATTGCCCAATGTAACAATGGAAATGTCAAGTGTGAGAAAAAAATAGGGTACCACCGAATGCGACAAAAGTACAGTTAGATGTGATGTTGGTACTGCCTAATGTGATAATGGAACCATCAAATGTGAGAAAAAAGAAAAAGAAAAAAAAGGAACCACCAAATGTGACAAAAGAACAGTCATATGTGATGTTGGAACTACACAAGGTGAAGATGGAATCGACAAATGTGAGAAAAAAATAAAGGAACCACTGAATGTGACAAAAGTACAGTCACATGTGGTGTTGGTACTATACAATATAAGGATGGAACTGTCAAAAGTGAGAGAGAAAAAAAAAGAACCACCAAATGTGACAAAAGTACTGTCAAATGTAATGTTGGAACTGCACAATGTGAGAATGGAACCGTCAAATATGAGAAAAAAATAAGAGAACCACCATATGTGACAAAAGAACTGTTACATATAATGTTCGAACTACACAATGTGAGGATGGACCATCAAGTATGAGAAAAAAGTAAGGGAACCACCCAATGTGACAAAAGAATTGTCACATGTGATGTTGAAACCGCACAATGTGAGGATGAAACCGTTAAATGTGAGAAAAAAAAAAGTAAGAAAACCACCAAATATGAGAAAAAAACTGTCACATGTGATGTTGGAACTGAACAATGTGAGGATGGAACCGTCAAATGTGAGAAAAAAGTAAGGGAATCACCAAATGCGAGAAAAGAACTGTCACATGTGATATTGGAATTGCACAATGTGAGGATAGACCAGTCAAATGTGAGAAAAAGTAAGACAACCACCAAACGTGAGAAAAGAATTGTCACATGTGACATTGGAACTGCACAATATAAGGATGGAACCATCAAGTGTGAGAAAAAAGTAAGGGAACCACCCAATGTGACAAAAGAACTATCATATGTGATGTTGGAACCGCACAATGTGAGGATGAAATTGTCAAATGTGAGAAAAAAGTAAGGGAACTACCCAATGTGACAAAATAACTATCACATGTGATGTTGGAACCGCATAATATGAGGATGAAACTGTCAAATGTGAGGAAAAAAAAGTAAGGGAACTGCACAATGTGAGAAAATAATTGTCATATGTGATGTTGGAACTGCACAATGTGAGGATGAAACTGTCAAATGTGAGAAAAAAGTAAGGGAACCACCCAATGTGACAAAAGAACTGTCACATGTGATGTTGGAACCGCACAATGTGAGGATGAAACCGTCAAATGTGAGAAAAAAAGTAAGAGAACCGCACAATGTGAGAAAAGAATTGTCATATGTGATGCTGGAACTGCACAATGTGAGGATGAAACATCAAATGTGAGAAAAAAAGTAAGGGAACCATCAAATGTGAGAAAAGAACTGTCACATATGATATTGGAACTGCACAATGTGAGGATGAAACCGTCAAATGTGATAAAAAAGTAACCTTATATAGCAGGTTACCTACTAATGGATACCGTATCCTTTTTTTTTTTTGGGTATCGTAGAATTACCCTTATATACAAAGTAAGAAATATTGAAAAGAAAGGAAAATATTCTCTTTATTTAACTTCAACAGTTCCGCCTCATTAATAATTTGTATTTATGTCAAAAAAATCAATTAATATACATATGGTACGGTACATTCTTTGAGATAAAAAGAGAATACTCTCTTTATTTAATTAACACGTCAACGTCTTTGATAATTTGCATTTATGTCAAAACAACAATTAATCATCATATATTTTAACCTTTTATCTCATTAAGTTTTTGCATTTATGTCAAATATTAATTAATTATCATGTATTAACGATATAAATACATTTATTTTAATTTAATAATTATCAAGACAAAATTTAGATAAAATTCTTTAGGCATATTAATAGAATAGGAAGAGAAGAAATGTGAATAAAAAGGATAAGCTGAGGAAAGCAATATTAATAAGAGAATTTCACACACATATACATAATTTTTTTTTTTTTTTTTTTTTGTGTAGGCGAGGATTGAACCTTAAATTTTTTATTCATAAACTTTACCAGTTGAGCTTACTAGAACCCTCACATACATATACACTTAAATTAAACTATAATATAATTCTTCTTTTGAAAAAAAAAAAAAAAAAAAAAAAGCTGAGTGCTAGCGTATGAGCATTCTCATCAGGTATATGTTTATATTTCTTAGAGCATGCTCGTTGGGCTACAATGCTATTGGAGAAGGGAACAACCACGATTAAGCAAATTTAGGTATATACTATGAGTTTATATTTCTTAAAGCATTCTCATTAAAAGTTTTAAAAATTTTAGCATTTAGCACCTAAAAAACCAACTTGATAGTATTTAACACATCACTTTACAATATACCTAACATCAAACTTCTATTTTTTTTTACCACTTCATTAAAATATTATTTATTTATCATTTTTTATTCTTTTTGAGAGAGAGCAGAGAGTGAGACTTGAGGGGAGACAAAGAAGAGGAATAATAAAATAATAAAAAATGAGTAGCAACTTGCTACGGTAGGGTGTTAGAGCATTCTTATCAAGAATTGCAAAAAATTTAGCATTTACTATCTCAAATCCCAATTTTATAACATATAACACCCCACTTTACAACATCTCTTCTATCAAAACTTCTATTTTTTTTAACATTTCATTTAAATATTCTTTCTTTATTATTTTTTATTTTTCCTTCTCTCTCCTTTGTCTCTCTCTTTCTCAATTGAATAAAAAAGTGGGCCCCAATTGAATAAAAAAATAATTTACATTTTACCATTTGGTGAACAGTGCGGTTTCAAATATGAAACCGCACTGTTCATCAATGCCAAAATTTTTGGCATTTACAACTCTTGATGGAGCAAACTTTTGGGTCTAAAATGCTAAAAAAAGTATCTTTTAGCATTTAAAACCCTCACTAAGAATGCTCTTAGTAATAACATCTTACTATAGCAAGGTGCTAAAAAATTTAAAATTTAGCACCATTGATGTAGGGGCTTTTCTAGTGGTTTTGTTACTAAAAATAGCTTTTAGCATTTATCCCACTTTTGATGAGAATGCTCTTCCTAGTCTATATTTTACCTTTTAAAAACTATTAGGTTGCTTTTATCATGTCACGTATTTTGAAATTGTTGTTAAGTAGAATGTTATTGTTCTTAATCAGTGAAAATAGTCAAAAATATGTTGGAGTAAATATAAAAATAATAAAACGTGTGTGTTTGAGTGAGTGAACAACATGTATATATATATATATATATATATATATATATATATAAATATAAAAGACCCATCACACATTTGCACATACAATGAAGCTTTTTTTTCTTTCTTCTCAAAAAAAAAAAAAAAAAAAAACCTTGCAGGTCACCCCGCTATATCCCGAATTTTAAAGTACTAATTTGACTGAAAGTTTTTCTTATTGACACTATTTCTTAATCAAAAAAAAAAAAAAAAAAAAAACACATTATAGAGATCTCATCTTCAGTAATCCACGGCTAGATATGGCATTTAACTATATCGCAGCTTTTGTTTTCCTAGCAAGGAGATACCAATGGTTGTTCACTCACTCACAATTGCATTGTAAACCAAATTTTTTTAAGGAGAGAGAAAAAAAATTGCTATTAATTACATAAATACTTGGAAAGCAATAAATAGTCAATTATGTTTTTTTAGTCGTTAGATCTCTTAGTGATCTATGGTGTAAAAATTGTGTAACTTTTGCAGAGTTATACCAAGTGTAACTTGGACCCTAATATTCATGCCAATTTTCATATTAATTGGGAATGTTATTTACTATTCAATCCATAAACTTGTCTTTTATGCATTATTTTAAACTATAAAAACTTGAATTTAAACAATTGATTGATGATATGACTATTAGTCTTTAATCACTTTGAAATTTTGCAAGCATGAAGAATATATAAAGATAATGTAATCTTTATATATTCTTCATGCTTGCAAACACAATGACATTGCGCAACAATTTCCACCAACACAAACACAATGACATTGGACCGGACATCCGGTCTAGTCCTTTTTTCAATTCTTCCTATTTTGCCGGTTCAATTCAACATTGGCCAACATAAATTTTTTAATACAAATTTAAAATTAAAAAATCAACATTGGCCAGCCAAACCCAACTCACACTATTTATTAAAAAAAAAATTAAGAGAAATATTATCTCATCTCATTTTTACAATAAATGTTACAGTAACTAGCAACTTGGTAGCTGTTAAATGGTGGATTCAAATTAGAATTGTAAACCACCTTAAATTTATTGCGAAAAGTGTTGTAAAAATGTTGTGGATATATCACTTTAAAAAAACCATAATGTTTTTTTTTTAGAGAATTTCAACTAACATCAATTGATTTATTTATGTAGGCAAAATTGAACCCCAAATTTCTTATTAGATGACAAGAGACTCGCAACAAAATTCATACCTTTATCATAAATGTTGTGAATTTTCTCAGGTGTGTTAATGCTCTTTTACCGTGTATATATCTTCGGCAAAGAGAAGCCTAAGAAACAAAACAGTAAATGTTAATGAGAAGAGCTAAACCAAAGCTCAAACTAAGCTAACAGAATACAGGCCAAGCAACACATTTCCTGCTAAAGCAGATACAACATCTACAATTCAAGAAAGATATTTATCAGTGCTTTCAACCGAGATATCCAAAATTCAAATTAGTCATCCTCACATCTAATGTATAATAAAAAATAAAAATAAAAACTGTTTAAAGGTCAGAATAAAGAGATGGCAATATATCCACAATTGCTACTTTGGTTTCTATCTCGAGCATTGTTAATTTAGTTGCAATTCGTATCAAGATTTCATTGTGAAACTAATGACATTACAACAAAAAATGTTTATTACAACAACAAAAATCGTTGCAATAACATCGAAGTCACTGCAATAGTTTATGTGAAGTGTTGCAATAAAATTTGAGGTAATAAGTTTGTGCTACAAAAAATTTTTGTTGCAATAAACCTTAAATATTTTGATGTAATAATATATTTGCTATTGCAATAAACAATTTATTACTTCGAATATCTTGTAGCAATAGGCTATTATTTCATGAATTTTATTACAATAGATTGTAAATAATTGACAAAAATAATTTGGGTTCAAATTATTGCAACGGTATATTTATTGTAATAGTTATTTTTTTCATATTTTTTCTTACAATATATTGTAAAATAATTAGAATTAGATCATTTTAATAATATATTCGTTGCAGCTTCATGTTTATCATTACAATAGATTGTAAAATAATTGATATTTTAGTTATTGCAATATTAAATTTGTTGCAATATGCCATCTATTTGAAATTTCTACTATAATATATCGCAAAATATATAATTGGTATCAAGTTATTACAATGGTTTCTTCAATTTAAGTTATTAAAAAAAATTGATTTCTTCAATTTAAGTTATTGCAAAAAAATTTCTAAATTCAATTTAGTATTAAAATTTCTATTGCATGGAGTGGAGGAAATATAGGAAAGTGAGAGTCTGACAAGGCGCAGGAAAAAGAAATTTAGAGGAGAGGAAGGAGATAAGAGGTGGCCACTGGCCAAAACAAGTGCATGCCAATCTCATGACTCATGACCTTTCGTTCCCGACTTTCTTACCTATAAAAATATGAGGCATTTTCCTCCACTCCATGAAATAGAGATTTTAATACTAAATTGAATTTAGAAATTTTTTTGCAATAACTTAAATTGAAGAAATCAAATTTTTTTAATAACTTAAATTGAAGAAACCATTGTAATAACTTGATACCAATTTTATATTTTGCGATATATTATAATAGAAATTTCAAAGAGATGGCTTATTGCAACAAATTTAACATTGCAATAACTAAAATATCAATTATTTTACAATCTATTGCAATGACAAACATAAAACTGCAATGAATATATTATTACAATGATCTAATTCCAATTATTTTACAATATATTGTAAGAAAAAATATGAAAAAGAAAATAACTATTACAATAAATATACCGTTGCAATAATTTGAACCCAAATTATTTTTGTCAATTCTTTACAATCTATTGTAATAAAATTCATGAAATAATAGCCTATTGCTACAAGATATTCGAAGTAATAAATTGTTTATTGCAATAGCAAATATATTATTATATCAAAATTTTCACTAAAATATTTAAGATTTATTGCAACAAAAATTTTTTGTAGCACAAACTTATTACCTCAAATTTTATTGCAACACTTCACATAAACTATTGCAATGACTTCGATGTTATTGCAATGATTTTTGTTGTTGTAATTAACATTTTTTGCTGTAGTGATCAAAAAACCTTGTGGTACAAGTATAACATCCTGATCACTCTTTTTCCATTCCATTTCTTTCTTTGCTTTCTTTGAGTTGAGGCGTATGTGCTTCTCTTTCTACCTAGCCCTTCACAGTTCTAATAGTAGTTTGGAAGGATATAGTCTTGGTGTCTTGGCATCTATATATACATATTCAGAAAAAATGTATGTGGACTTGTTTGGCTGCGTGATTCAGTTGCCAATCAGTGTAAATAGAAAACCTAACCCCTACTTTATCACCAAATTACAGACATGATCTAATTATAGGGGACTTTTGCCCTCAGCAACCACCATTTTTCCATTTCTTTTTGTTTCCTATTTTTTTTAATATTATTTTTTAGTGTTAGCTTTTTGGTCGAAATTAAAATAATTTTCCTTTTCTTTTCTTTTGCTGTTACATATCTATGGTTGGGCACATGTAATCTTCACATTATAACTAAACCCAGAGAGTTGGTTTAGTGATTTTCAAACCACATTTAATTCATGAGTACTCATATCTAATTCTAACTAATTCCGAATGGTTGGTTTTGTGATTTTTAGGACTCATGTATTTCACACCTCAAAGTCAACAATCACGGCTTTTGATGAAAAATAATAATAATAGTAATGAAAACGCAAAACGTGGTTGTGGACATGGGAAGCGCAAAACGCGCTTCCCAAACGCACACTATATATATGCCACTTATATCAAACCCTACCTATATACACTACTCTCACTCAGCCGTCTCTCTCTCTCTCTCTCTCTCTCTCTCTCTCTCTCTCTCAAGGTCTCAAATCTCAATCTCAGTAGCACATCTCTCTCTCAAGCTCTCATGCACTGCCATCGGCCCCCCCTCACGGCCTCGCTCAACCTCACTGCCCCAAGGCTTCATTCAACCTCACGGCTCTGTTTGTTCAACCTCACACCCGTGATTTTTCTTTTTTGGTTCATTTCGTCTTTCATTGTTTTTCTTTGTTTGTGTTTGTAATTTTTGTGTTTTTGTTTGTGTTTGTGTTTTTGATTTTGAAAAAGAAAATCATAAATCTGAAATTTTTGTGTTTGTGATTTTGAAAGGGAAAATATGATATTTGTGTTTGTGAAATCTGTGTTTGTGTTTTTTTGTAATTGTGATTTTGAAAGGGAAAATCTGAAAATTTTGTGTTTGTGAAATCTGTGTTTATGTTTGTGTTAGGATCTGTATTTGTATTTGTGATTTTGAAAGGGAAAATCTGAAATTTTTGTGTTTATGAAATCTATGTTTGTATTTGTATTAGGATTTGTGTTTGTGTTTGTGATTTTGAAAGGGAAATCCATAAATCTGAAACTTGTGCTTTTGATATCTGTGTTTGTGTTGTGATTTGGGGCTGGGCATGACGGATGGGACCCGTGGGGCCCGGCGGGCCGGATTTGGGGTTGGGAAAAAAACCCGTTTATTAATCGGGGCGGGTTCGGGTAATGGGTTCAGGCCTGTGGGTCGGGTTCAGGCATAGAGAAACCCAGCCCAAACCCAACCCGTTGCCATTCCTAATTGTTTTCTCATGGAACCTAAAGCAAGTACATCTCGCCCGAGTACTGGCCAATCACCCTTACACCGCAAAACCTGTGTGACCCCTATAACCACATAAGGGAAAAACCTTTAGAGGATTAAACCCCTTTCTTAAAAACTCATCCCTGAGTTTCGAGCCACTCTTAGCAACTTTTTTTCCTTCTTTCCATTCAGTTTGAATGTTTGCAACAATGCCCATCCAAGGATACACAAACTCTTGATCTCCATCAGCTAAAAGGTGAGGTTCAAATTTTTGGAGGGTTCCGAATGACCCTGAACATCATGATGCCTCCTTGGATGATCACCATCAGGCGTGGGAATAGGAAGCAAGACTACTACTATAAAGATCTTCTCCAACATGCTTCTTGTTTTGGTAGATCAATGAGTAGGGGCGTAAAAGAGAAAGCACAACACTTAGCTTTAGAGAGGAATATGAAAAGGTATCTCGATGGGCAAGGTCATTCAGAACCTGCCAAAAAATCTGAATGTACCTCTATGCCTGATGGTGAAAAGAAGTTTGCACGTTCTAGGAGGCCTCTTGATGTGCCAGTTCATTTAAAACATTCTAAAAAATCTGAATCTACCCTTTCGGAACTCTCCAAAAATATAAACGTCACCTTTTAGCTGATGAGATCAAGAATTTGAATTTGAATTCCTCAAGTAAGTGCTTAATCCACATAAGCTCGCATGATGTATGTGTCATGGCTCTATACTCAGCTGCTGCACTAGATTTGGCTATAATAGTTTGTTTCTTGCTTTTCCAACTAATCAGGTTTTTTCACAGAAAGGTGCAATATCCAGTAGCGTTTCTTGTGTCAACTATGGTAAATTCATTGTGTTAATTTCATATTAGAGTACACTTAATCATGCAGCTGTGTTAATGTAGCTAGCTATTGACACCTTGTAGCGATTGTAGTTTGAGATTCTTAAGGTAACACTACAAAAAAACTTGACCTATAGTGGCGTTTGTCAAAAACGCTACTATAGGTACCCTATAGCTGCGTTCAGCAAGTCCTATAATGGCGTTTTATATAAACGCTACTATAGGTACCCTATAGCATCGTTTTCAAGGGCCTATAGCAGCGTTTTTAAAAACGCCACTATAGGTCCGGCCTATAATGGCGTTTGTCCTAGTCTTACAAACACTGTTATAGGCACTTTTTTTTTTTTTTTTTTTTTTTTTCTTCGGCTAGGTTTAATTTCTTTTATAATTATAATAGACCTATAGTGGCGTTTGTCAAACGCCACTATAGGCATTTTTTGCTGGGATTTTTTAATTTGTGCATGCAGAGGAAAAAGGCCTATAGTGGCGTTTGACAAATGCCACTATAGGCCTTCCTGTAGTGGCGTTTGACAAACACCACTATAGGTTCTTAAAAAAAAAAAAAAAAAAAAAAAAATTTCACAACAAATTTCACAACATTTTAACAACATTTTCACAACAAATCATGGATAGTTAGTTGTTGTTAGTTCAAATTTGAATTTAGCACTGAGATTGCTTTTTTAACCCAACAATAAGAACCAATAACAACCCACTATTTAAAATTTGTTGTAAAAATATTGTTGTAAAATATTTTATGATATGTTTCAAACTATTCTTTAAAAAAAAAAAAAAAAAAATCAATCCGTAAAAAAAAAAGGGTGATATATTCTAGCTAGGAATATGCTATAGAATATTCCAAACTATTCCTAAAAAAAAAAACTCAATCCGTAAACACAAAAACTATGATATGTTTTAGGAATATGTCATAGAATATCCTATGGCATATTCTAAACTATTCTTAAAAAAAAAAAAAAAAATTTAAATTGATTCAACGTTCAGGTTATATATATATATATATATATATATATAAATGTATATATTATTATATATTTATATTTAAATGAGAAGTGTTACATTAATAACATTTTTATAACGTTTTCATAACAAATTATAAGTGATTAGTTTTTATTGGTTTAAATTTGAACTGAACACTAAGATTACTTTTTTGCCCCAACAGTAACAACCAGTAACAATATGCCACTTAAAATTTGTTGTAAAGATATTGTAAAAATATTGTGAACATGTCATTTCTCTATTTAAATATATATATATATATATATATATATATATATGAGGTGCTACGTCCACAACATTTTTACAATATTTTCACAACAAATCATAAGTGGTTAGTTGTTATTAGTTCAAATTTGAACTTAACACTAAGATTATTTTTTTTCCCAATAATAACAACTAGTAACAACCTATCACTTAAAATTTGTTGTAAAAATATTGTGAAAATATTATGTACATATCATTTATATATATATATATATATATATATAAAAGAACTAAACAAAAGAAATTTAAAATTCGAAATTCAAAACCCACCTAGCCCCACCTACCCCCACTCACCTTATATCCTTCTCTAGCTCCACGTAACTTCTTCAGCCTTCTTCTTTTTTTCTTTCTTTCTTTTTCTAGCTCACTTATCTCCACTTCTTCAGGCTTCTTTCTTTCTTTCTCTTCTTTTCTGTTTCTTTTTTTTCCTTCTTTCACTCTTCTTTCACTACACACCTTGATTTATTCTTTTCTCTTTCTCTCCTATTTGATTTAATTTCTCCTATTTTATTTGTGGTGGTGTTAATGTTAGTGGGTTTTGGATTTAAAGATAGTGTTGCAACTAGTTAATTTTGTTCAAATTTGTAAATGGTGCTACTATTATGGGATTTGTGATTGAAGGAAGAATGCTATTGATTGTATAGTTGCAAGTAAGTATTTTTTTTTTTTAAATTTTAATGCTTGTAAAGTCTATTCCTTTTTTGATAATAGTTTTGGCCTATTCTGTCTGCTATCAACTTTGCTTTGTGAGTCTCTAAGGTTAATTTAGAGATCTCAAGTGTTGTGATAATATATTCCTCAAGTAGTGAAAAATTCAAAATCAATTTGATGATTTCTTTTTGCAAGTTATTGGTCTGTGGCGGCTGAATGTGTTGGGGTGAAGTTGCTATTTTTTTTTTTTTTTTTTTTGTGTTTGATTTTGAATTTTTTTACGTGGGTTTGTGTTTGACTTTCAATTTGCTGGGATAGCTAGCTATAGTGTTTGTATTTTGTTTTGTTTGGTATCTTTTAATTTAATTACAATCTTAATTGAATTAAAAAAAAAGAAACTTTTTCACGTCAAAAATAAAATTCTTTTGATTACCAAAAATTTTTTTTGGTTTGGCTATAGCGGCGTTTGTAAACGCCACTATTGTACCGCTATTATAGGCCTATAGTGGCGTTTATAAACGCCACTATAGACCCTTTTTTTAATTTTTGAAAAATGCTATAGTGGCGTTTGTCAAACGCCACTATAGGTCTACCCTGTAGTGGCGTTTTAGCATTTTTAAAAATAAAAAATTGGTCTATAGTGGCGATTGCAAACGCCACTATAGCCAAAATGGGCCTATAATGGCGTTTTTGGACCTGTAGTGGCGTTTCAAAAACGCCACTATAGGCACAGTTTTTTGTAGTGTAATTATGAACAAATTACCACCATTGACACCTTCAATTAATTAGAATGTTATTTTCGATTCCAGCACTTCTTTGATTATCATGGTATGATGTGTTTGAATATTTGTTATTATTATTGATTTTTCTTGCATTTGATTTTGTAGTATTTTTTTCCAAAATTGTTTTCTTGTCAAGAAGTGTACTCTTTTCACTTTTTCTTATGCATGCACTTTATTGAAAAGAAGATAACACTTTTTTCATATATTTGTTTAATTATTTAAAAGAATATTGGTGTTAAGTATTTGAATGTGTGAATAATTTGGAAATGTATCACTACAAAAAGTAATAGTTTTGAGATTATGCATGTACATTTTTATTTGTATGTGTACTTGACTTCTGTCCAAAAGATCTCTTTCCTTTTCCACCTCCAAGGGGTTTTGGGGTTTTATGAGTTAATTCCCATCAACAATTATCTAGTAAGTACAATGAGATAGAATGCAACAGAAACAACGACAAAGGGAGCAGGTTTCCTATTTTCATGATGTAGCCATATGTGTTCAAATGCTTAGCATAGTAGACCCAGTGGCGGCTCCAAAAATTTTGTTTAGGGGGGTCATTAAGAAATTTAAATTAAAAAAAATTAATAAAAAGAGAACTTGAATATATCGAGTTATAGATAAAAAAAATATATATGAATTTTCACAATTTCCTTTTACAAGTTTTCAAATTTTAAATTGTTACACAATAGTTCATTATGAGTATTTATTGCCAATATGGGTAGCTATGACCATTTTATTTTGTCAAGTTTGTCTAAATTTTTATTTTTTTTTGTAATTAATATTATATATTTGTCATTGTTTTTATAAAAATGTTTAAATTAGATCACTAAACTCAACTCATTGGCTCTACATTAATTATTGACGCACACAATAACACTCATTCATATATAAAATAATTCACTACGTGTTTACTTAACCAATAATACTTGAATAATGGCTAACTTTGCAATTTTTTTCTTGAATTTTTCTAACTTTATGACAAAAAAATTATTATAACATGATAACTATACACACTCATGTAACAAATCCTCCTTATTTCCTAATTATTAAATTATATAAAGTTATATTATATTTATATTTTACACACAAATGACATTATAAAAAAAAAAGTAATGCACACAATCAATATTAGACACACTCATACACATAATAAAAAAATTTATATAAAAGAGTGACACTTACAATTCACAAACACTTATACTTACTTTAGAGTCAGAAATACTTATAAATAAGTGTGCATAAGATTTAAGTCAGGGTGTGCAAAAACATTTTTAAGAAAATATTAATGTATTAAACTAAAAAAAAAAATTAAGAAATATAATTTTTTTTTTTTTTGGGGAGAAGTCAGGGGGTTCATTTGAACCCCCTGACCAAAGAGTAACGCCGCCCCTGAGTAGACCTACTGCATTATGGATAATTTTGTCATTTCATTTTTTTTTTTTTTTTTTTTTTTTTGAGGGGTTGGGGGGTTGGGGTGTAAAGTGGATGATGAGGATTGACTAAGATGGATAAGTTGTGGAACTCCACTATGCAAATGACTATGGTTTACAGTGTTACAAGACTACATAATTTTGCATAGGTTTAAGGGTACCACCGGGACCTTTAAAAATATGAGAACATGAAGATCAGTTGATTGGAGACAAACAAGTAGCAAAGAAGTTCTTTTATGTAGTGAGGATAACTTAGATCTACTGTTGATCTAATATGAACTTGATGACATTTTGATCATACTATTTATAAAACAAAATTTCAGTTGCTGAACTAGAAGGGAATCATTTAATCTCTTTTTTTTTCCCCCTTTTTTTGTCCTTTTTTTCTTTTTTTTTTCTCACTCTAATTGATAATAAGGGTTTGGACTTTGGATAGTAGAATCTAGGATGAACTTCCGAGACTGATTTCCAAATTCTATATATAAGGGCATGGCAACATATGAGTGACCATAATATGCCACTAGTTCCCTTAGAAACCTTTGACTACCTTGAACGACAACCATAACCATAGTAACAGGTTTCAGCAGAGAAGGATGCGAGGAATTCTTGGATTAGTTAATTTGTTTTTGGCTTGGATTCATTTAGCCAAAGTTTGGTGTTTTGCTTGATGTATTTGTTTGTTTTGAAAAAGTTATGCATCAAAAAAGAGTACTTTGTTACTTTTCTTTTGCAACTTTTATTCTCAGCTTTTTCAGCTATCAAACTGAGATAAAATTTATTTATCTGATAAGTAAAATTAGAAAGTTTGTTGATATTTATATGGTAATTTGATTAATGCTTTGTTTGGATCTGTTTATTTCTTTGACTTGAGAGAGAGTAGACCCTGCCCCGCAATCAGTTAATTTATTCAGAAGTCGTTTTTCATTGTAGATTGCAATGCTTCTGCAATGTCTGAAGCATTGCTGCAACATAATGCTACCCATCTTTTCTTTCTATTTTTCTTTGTGCATTCCTACATTGTTGATTCTGATCAAAATTTGACAGAAAATTGTCCGTGATCTTTTTGCAGACTGAGTGACTAGTTTGCTTAGAATTCCACTTGGGTTTACGATACCTTTCACAAAGGTATAGCCTTTTTCCTGTATTTCCAAGTCTTGGAGATAGTGAATAACTTGTTTGGGTAAAATTTTAAATTCCGTAAACATGTTTCCAGTGTAATCCATTATTATAATTTCTTGTTAGATTAAACTTATCGTGCAGTGGTATCAACCCAGTCCAACTATTGACATCTTGTAGTGATTGTAATTTGAGATTCTTATTGTAATTATGAACTAATTACCGCCATTGCACATTCAATTAACTTGAACGTTATTTTTTATGCCCGTAGAGTTCTTTGATTATCATGGTATTTATGTGTTCCCTTTCTATTGAGTTTTACTGCATTTGATTTTGTAGTATCACTACAAGAAAAAAGACATAATACAACAAGTATTATTGCAACAAAAAAAAATAATGGAAGTAATATATATACTATTGCATCTCTAGGTTGTTTTTTTTTTTTTTTTTTTTTGTAATAGTAACTTAACTTTATTACATCAATATGAGATTGTAGCAATAATTATTATGTTACATCGAAATGTGTTGTTGTAATAGGTAACTCTTTTTATACATTAAGATATGTTGTTGCAATAGGTAATCTTTTATTTCACATCGAACTATATTGTTAGTATAGTTCCTAAATATGGTTTTTGAATTGCAAAACATGTTAATGAAAAAATTATTATTCAAGAAAATGATTTATTTTTTTTGATAAAAAATCAACTATTGCAATAAGATTTTTTTCAACCTATTGCCTCAGAGTTTATTACGACAGCTTGCATTGACTTTTTTGTTATTGCAATAACACCTATTGCAACGAGTTTTTCAAAATAAATAATTGCAATATGTGGTACTTATTGCAACGAAAATCTAGTGTTGCATAAACCTATTGCCTCAGAGTTTATTACAACGGCTTGCATCGGCTTTTTTGTGATTGCAATAATACCTATTACAATGACATTAGTTGTTATTGCAATGAGATTTTTTCAACCTATTGCCTCAGAGTTTATTACAACAGCTTGCATCGACTTTTTTGTCATTGCAATAACACCTATTGCAACAAGATTTTCAAAATAAATCATTGCAATATGTGGTACTTATTGCAACGAAAATCTAGTGCTGCATAAACCTATTGCCTCATAATTTATTACAACGGCTTGCATCGACTTTTTTATGATTGCAATAACACCTATTACAATGACATTAGTTGTTATTGCAATGACTTATTTTGTTCTATTAAGTCTTTTTTCTTGTAGTGTATCTTTTAATTTTTTAATTTTTATTTTTTCTCAACAGGGTTAGACCAGCCATCACATTGAGAAGATAGGCTCTCATCATGTTCGGCTTCTAGTTATTGTGCCCCCAAAGACTTGCTCAGTCATAGATTGTTCATTGATCTAATTATTCTGTTGTTACACCTAGGGTCATAAGATTCATAACATTTCAATGTACCAACTCAGTGAATTTGCTTAGAAATGTTTCGCTAAACAATTTGGTTGCATTGTTGTGATTGTAATCGATATTAGTACAATTCAATGTACAGCCTTTGTTTCAAAACGGCCCAATGCAAGGCAGGTTATTGACTTAAAAGTTCTAAAATAATACTACCTATCTTTTCTTTTCTATTTCACCAGCTTCATGTTAGCCAAAGGGTGAAGCTGAAAACCGAGTCAAATGCATTTAAAACTAATGGTCTTGTGAAGAAGTCCATCACAATTACTTAAGAGTGCTAAATTATAATCATGTGAGATTCTCTTTTCACTGTCATGAATCACAGTCAATTGTCCCATTCTTCTATCACAAAGAATGAAGATAATAAATGAGTAATAAGTTGAAATAATTCATAATATTGCATTAAGTAACTCCAATTGATCACTTGGTTTAATCAGCAGTATAAGATCGTTCCCATTGAGATAGGAAAATGAAGTGGGATTATATTGCACATTTGCACTTCATAAGTACCTCTTCATAATCAACTCAGATAACCATAGATTTATCAATTTTCTTTTAGAATGTACTAGCTTCTTTGTGATTATTACAATAAATTTGATCATTAAAATCAAAATCTAGACTATTCAAATTTTGGTCCATTAATCGTAATGAGAGATGAAAATTGGAAATAGCAAACGTGCCTTTTTATGTGGACAACTTGTTTTTGCACAAAATCTAACTGGTGGGTGTTGTTATAGTAACTAATCGCAAACCCGTGCATTGCGCGTGATTATTTTTTTAAGGATGGTCTCATTGGTATCATTATTTTGTAATTTGAACTAACTTAATGAAGAGAAATGCATTTCATAATCATATTTATCGCAAAATAATTTTTTATTATTGTAGAATTGTTTTATTAATTTAAAATTTGAAGCCTTATTGTAGATTTTTTTATTAGTGTATCCATAACTATTAGTTTGTTTATGATATGTTTGGTTTGATATTCTATTGTTGTTGTTATTATTATTATTATTATAAATTTAGTGTTTCTAAAATAGCATGTGTTTTGTATTCCATTTTTCTATTGATGCGTTGTAGCATTTCATGGGAAGACTTTATGAGAACAATTTTTTTATTTATTTGAATTTAAGTAAAATATTTATGTTTAATTTTTTTTTAAAATAAAAAGATAGAAAATATAAATAATTTAATAATATGGAGGATATGGTTGAATTTAAATTTTGAATAAAATAAGATGAAAAGAAAAATAGTAAAAATGAAATCTATAGCAATAAACACCAAATTATTTTAGTTATGCTATGTAATATAATAATATTATATTATTATATACTATATTTATAATGTAATAGGATAACATTAAACAATCAAAGAGAATAAAAAAGATAACAACTTGAAACACAAAAAAAAATCGTATCAACCCTTAAAATTTTGAAGAATACAAAAATCCATTAACATAAAGTAGAGATGCAAGAAAAAAATCCACAAAAACTCAAAAAAAAAAAATATATATATATATATATATATGTGTGTGTGTGTGTGTGTGTGTGTGTTGGGGGGGGGGGGGAGAGAGAGAGAGAGAGAGAGAGAGAAATAACATATTTTTGTTTGAGAAAATAGAAAATTATGCATAAAATGGGAGAGGGAATAAAAAAAAAAAGCCAAAATAAATGTAGATAAATGGCAAGATGAATAGTGATATTAAGGTAGAGAGTAGTAGAGAGATGACAAGGTAAAAATGAATGAGAAAGGTTAGAGAAAGTGTAAAAATAAGTTAAGAATTTAATAATAAGAAGAATAGTTTAAAAAAGAAAAGAAAATATAACATTGTGATTGTAATATAATAGATTTTTTAATTCACTTTAAACAATAAAAAAATTATAGAAAAATTTGGAAACAAAAAGGATAATAACAGGGTCGCTAACGTGACTACAGTGGAGCGTAGTAAAAATAAATGCTACAATTGATTTTATTACACTATAAAGTTTTTAATGTCCTTTGTAAGGTCATCTCTATTTTTTTTTTTTTACTCCTCCCGTCACGTTCCCGTCAGCCTCTTTATTTTCTAAATAACGGTTATTGAAAGCTCGAAAATGTGTTGAAAACACAAGAGCTGTTTGGACCCCCAATTAAAAAATACGACTCGATTGATTTTACACTAACTTAATACTAAGTGCGGAATAGTGTAAAAGCGAGTGGATAAACAAACAAGCTACTCTAATCCATAATCTAAGCAACACAGCAGTAAAATGGAAAGTAAAAGAGTAGGGAAGAAAGATGCAAACACAAGATAACACGCCGATGTGTTATCAAAGAAGAAACCGAAGAACTTGGCGAAAAACCTCTCCGCCGCCCTCCAAGTGGTAATCGATCCACTAGACAATCAGTTGTGATACATGGGTTAGCAAGAGACCCTCCAAGCCTAATCTACCCGATGTACCTAAGCCTTCTAAGCTCCCACTCCAACAAAGCTTCTCGGAACCGTGTCTTGTCTAGCTTTCCGGATCCCGCAACAAGCTCCATGTTGCATCTGCCATCCTTGGGTTCTTCCAATGCTTTCCAGCAGCTCCAAAACACTCTCTACACTCTGAATAGGTGTGGGTTGTGTTTAAGTACAAATCTCCTCTCAAGGTATGACAATGGGAGAGGGATGGAGAAGAGGCTACAATGATTTCTCACTAAGGATGATTAACTCTCTCTCAAAAAGATGGGTGTGTGTGTTGTAGAAAACCTATCTTGGGTTTTTCTCTATGAATGACCTCTCATACATTTGTGGGTAATGAGGGTATATATAGTATGGGTGAAGGGTAAGAAAGTCACACATTAAAATCCTCTAGGCAGAATGTTTCGCGACTATCCCGCGGGAAGGCCTTACCCACGAGACATTCGCGAAAACGACAGCCTGACACGACTCTTCAGCTTCCAGTCATATGCTTCTCACATGGCTCTTTTGCGGGTTAGCTTCCAGCGAGACACTCGCGAGATCCACTGATTCTTCATTTAAGCTTGAGTCTTCACCGACTTGATACAAAACCCAATACAATAAAATCCCACAAAATACAAGGAAATAAATTAAAGCAATTACAACACTTTTTGTCATGTAATAAAGCTAACATAAAACATAGTTGTAAATCACAACTTTACAGTTATAAATTGATGTTCAATTTCTTTTATTTTTCTTTCTCTATCTACACTTTATTACCTATAAATCTCTCTCTTTTTGTTTATCCGTTGGCATCCTATTGTTTTCCCAAATTTGATGATAATTCTAATGTACTAAATATGCACTATAATGTTTATTTTTATTTTTCATTCCATTTTGCGGCCATTAAAATAGTATAGCCATCACTATTAGTTTTTCATGTTATGTTTGGTTTGATATTCTATTATTATTATTATTTTTAATTTAGTGTTTCAAAATTGGTATTTGTATTGTATTTCATTTTTCCATTGTTGCATTGTAACATTTCCTGGGAGGACTTTATAAGAACAATTTTTATTTATTTGAATTTAAGTAAAATATCATATGTTTGATTTTTTTTGGGAAATGAGACAAAATATAAATAATTAAATGATATGGATTATGAAGGATGTTACTAAATTTAAATGTTGAATAAAATAAAATGAAAGAGATTGTGACTCTCTATCTCCACTATCCCTCTCTCCTAGTTTGATTGTACTGGTTTTAAAACTTTCAATTTGGATCATAATTCATTGCTCATGATTTAATTTAGTAGATATTGATTGCAACCAACAATTTTAGTGTTTTCCTTCCTGGAGGTGAGCTTCCAAACTGGTTTGAGTACAAAAGTAAGGGATCAATTTTATATTTTGTTGTACCTCTACTAGTAAAGCAAAAGATTCGAGGATGGTCTTTATGTGCAATATTTGCAAGCAGCTTTGATGATATTAATGGATTCACTATAATCTATGAATTAAAAAATTATACCAAGAAAATCACATGGCAGTATCGACAAAAGAATTGTCTTGTAAAACCATGTCAGGAATATCTGTGATTGCCCTCTATTGGAAGCCGGATAGGGCTGTAAACGAGCCGAGCTTTGTCGAGTGGTGAATGTTCAAGCTCGGTTCGACAACAAAAATAGAATGTTCAAGCTTGGCTTGAGCTTGATACGAGCCTACAAATAATGTTCAAGCTTGAGCTTGTTATAAAGTATAAAAGTTTGAGCTCGGCTTGACTTGGCTTGATTCATTAGTCAAGCCAAACTAAAGCTCAATATAAGCCCAAACTCAAGTTCGATATCATGCTTTTGAGTTTGAGATCCAACGTAAGTATATTATCAAGCCTATATTAAGTTTATTATCTAGCCTATTTGGTTTGGATGAGTGATCTCAACTTATAATTAATTAAAGTTTTAGAAGGATATGAGTTTACTTGTCAAGCTCATATCAATTTTTTTACCAAACTCATAAATAAGCATAGGCTCAACTTGTTTGTTACTTTTGTATTGAGCTTTGGTGTTCACGAGCTTGTTCATGAACAATATTTTTTACTTGGGCTCGGCTCATTTATTAAACAAGCCTAAAACTAAAGCTTAAGCTTGGCTCATTTATAAACAAACAAACATAAACGAGCTTTTTATTGAGCCAAGCCCGAGCTGCTTATGAACGGCTTGGTTCATTTACAACCCTAAATTTAGCCGGAGATGAAATAGAGTACTCAATAATACACAAAAGCGGTGGTTTCCAAGTGAAGAAGTTTGGGGTCAACCTGATTTATGAAAATGATGAAAAGAATTACCTATCCTATTCTAAACCAATGATCGAAAATGCATGTCTTCCTTGCAATGATGATTATATACTATTTCGATAATACAATAAGATAACATTTTACAATCAAATGATAATCAAAAAGAAAACAACATAAAACACAAAATTAAATCGTATCAACTCAAAGTAGAATTGTAAAGAATACAAAAGTTCAAAATTAAAAAATACATCAAAAATTGGAGAGAGAGAGAGAGAGAGAGAGAGAGCTTTTTGTGCATGGAAAAACAAAAAATTATGCATTGTATGACTGAAAGAATAACAAATTTATAGTAAAACGCTAAGAATAAGAAGAGTAAAAAATAAAAGAAGATAAAGGGGTAGAGGAATAGTGATATTAAGGTAGAGAGTAGTGGGGATATGAAAAATTAAAATGGAATGAGAAAAGTTGAAGTATAATAATAAATAAGAATAGTTAAGAATAAGATAAATATGATATTTTGATTTAAATATAATAGAGTTTTTAATTCACTTTAAATGTTAAACGATTATTGGAAAAATTGAAAAGAAAAAAGATGATGATATGGCTGCTGATGTTGCTCAACGGGAGCATAACAATAATAAATGCTACGCTTCAGGATTTAGATATATATAGATTCAATAGCCTACAAATTTGACACCGTGCAATGGATGACTAATAGGAAGTCTGGTACAACATAACCAGAATAGGGAACTAGATGAGAACCTGGTTGCTTAGAAAATACTGGAAACGAAAAGGATGCTATTTTTATTTATTTATTTATATTGAACCAAAAAATAGGTCATTTAATGGCATTTTCACTTTAATGGCATTTTGGTAATTTTGATAATTGGGTGCGTTGGGATTTACCCATAATAATTGGGTTGGGTTGGATTTGGTTTAAAAGCAATTAGTTAAATGGGTTTTAATGGGTAAATGAGTTTTATATACCCAACCCAATTATGTCCACCCCAAACCCACCAATTTGACACCCCTACTCATCAGTCACCACTTAGTGTTTGTTTCAATTCCAAGTTACCTCTAGGCCAAGCCAAATTGTCCATGTATACAAGCAGCGTATGTTGTAGGTATGACTCATATCTCTCTTTTTATGGTTAGGTGAGAGACAACACAGGGCCTAATGCCTTCTATAAGGTAATGAAATCAATTTTAGTCCTACCAAACCATAGATACCACTTAGTGAACCAAAAAACAGCAACATATATAACTTCTAAGTGGAGCCATTAAAAGTGTAGGAAAGAGACTAGTAGTCTTAGAGGGTGTTTGGTTCACCTGTTTCCATAACTCAATTCTCTGTTTCCATAACTCAATTCTCAAAAATGGTGGGACCCATAGCAAAATACTTGTTTGGCTGCACAATTCTCTGTTTCCATAACTTTGTTTCCATCACTCAATTCTCTGATTTTTGAGTTATGAGTTATGGAAATTGAAAACACATTTTGGCTATTTTCAGTTTCCATAACTCATATCTCAATGGCAATATTGTAATTAAACACACATAGGGGACCCACAAACAGTACCAGCCGCACCTTTTGACTTTTTTTTTTTTTTTTTCATTTCTTCTCCTAGGTGGGTTAGCTATTCGGTTTTTTTTTTTTTTTTTTCTTCTTCTTCTTCTTCTTTCACTGGTTCGATCTGTTCTTTTTTTTTTTTTTTTTTTTTTTCACTGGTTCGGTCTGTTCTGGGTTTCTTCTTCTTCTTGCACTAGTTCGGTCTTCATGTTCTAGGTTTTTTTTTTTTTTTTTTTCCTACTGGGTTCGGTGAGGTTGGGTACTGAAAAAAAAAAAAAAAAAAAAAGCTGCAGCGATGACAGGTATGGGGCCCACAAATAGTGTGAAAAATATTGAGTGATGGAAAGTGAGTGATGGTGCCAAACAAACATGGTATTTTAGAGTGATGGGTGATGAGTGATGAGTGATGATTGACGAGTGATGAAAATTGAGTGACGGAAATTGAGTGATGAAAAAAGTGGTGCCAAACAGCCTCTTAGTCTCCCATAATTCAACAATGAAGATCTTGATTTTCATTTATGTATTTCTTTTAGTTTCTTAATGGAAAATCACCATGAGAAAGTGATGGACCATACATTTTTTCTTCCCCCCTTTTAATTATGGGGGTTGGAGAAAACTTACTATCACCCTCCAAATAGTTAGGCAAGTGCAACAACATTGGACCCACCTAGGGCCTTTTTGCATTGTTTTGATTTGATGACTTTTAGCTACTTAGGGTCCGTTTGGATACAGTTGAAAACTGAAAACTGAAAACTGAAAACTGAAAAATACTGCAGCAAAATAATTTTTAAATGTGTGAATAGTACCGTGGGACCCATTTTTAATGAAAAAGTTGTTAAAAAGTGAAAATTGTGGGTCCGTGAACAGTAAAAGTTGTGTGGAAAAGTCACATATTGCGGCTACTATTTAATGAACAGTAGCCGCAACAGTGTTGCTACAGTAACACTTTGTCTCTGAAAAGCTGGGGACGCGTGAGAAAAAAAAAAAAAAAAAAAGAGCTGAAAACGTAAACGTGCAACGCCAACGCGCCAGCCAAACGCTCTCTTAAAAGCTTTTTTGAACTCTAAAACCCATGACCTCTAAAGTATCACATATTAAAAGCTTTTGAACTCTAAAATGCAATCAATACAACTGAAGAAATTGATAAGCTACTGAAGAGCAGAAATCACGCTCAGCTTTTCTCTAATAAAAGGCATAAAAGGTAATAAGAAAAAAAATTGACTACTTTGTACCAATACAAAAATTAAAAATATACATACCAAGTAATAGTTCATAAAGGTGCCACGATACTGGAAAAACCTTGCAACAGAGAAAGCAAGATCTTCGGCAGTTCTGTGTGGATCTTTCAAGCCCCAACCCTTGTACCTAAATTCTCAAATGCAATGTAATTAAAAATCCAATATATAATTTTTTTTTTTAAATCAAAGAAAATAGTAAAAAGATATACCAGCCAGTCCAATTCTCTGTCCAGATTTTAGGACTATTGGGACCGTTTGGCGTGAATTGATCACAATACCACCCATTGCAAGTATTAATCTGCATAAAAATGTGAAGTGAACTCAAAAAAGTGAAAATAATAATAATAAAATATATATACACACATTGTTTTTTGCTAAATTAAAATATACACGCATAATTATACTGCAACATTTTATTTTTTTTTTATTTTTTGAGAATCCATACATTGCAACATTTTAGTCATATAAAATTGGAAAATAAAAAATAAATACCATTGGGTGTGGAGCATCTACTTGTTGGCACATAATCCAAGGAACACCAATATTGAAAGACTCAGCCAATTTAGCACACCAATTCACGCATTTCTTCTCAGCCTCTCCATATGGGCCCATAATATTCCCATACTCATTTTCAATCTATCAAGCATTCAACAACAACAATAATAAGTTTGCAAATAATAATATTAATAGTAATAGTTATAATAACTCTTCTTAGTCATAATAAAAAGAATAATTCAAAATAGATAAATAGGAACTTCATGCAGATATATATATATATATATATATATATATATATTAAATAACCTTAACGAAATCAATAAAAACTAAGTATAATTTACTAACCTGAGAAAGAATTATAGGTCCACCTTGTGAAGCAAAGAGATTCTCACGTTTCATCATATCCACGATCAATGTAGTAAAAGTTTTCATCTCACTCTAAAAAAAGTTAAATTTAGAGCAATTAGAAATATTTTTAATTAAGCCAAAAAAGAAAACTAATAAATATAAAAATTTTCAAATTACCATGTATAAAGGACTTGCTGTCCTTAGTTGAATCCCAGGGATGTTGTGCAACCATATAGGTAATCCACTGGCACGAATCACAAATGAAAATAGAAAAAAAAATCAGAAATATATACAAGATATAAAAAATAAATAAATAAATACATATATAATAACAAAAACACTTAAATAAAATATTATTACCCATAATTCTGTTCTGCACATGTATATGGTCCAATCCTAAGAACTTCTTCTGATCTTTAATGGCTTCTCATCTAAAAGACGTAGATGGTGGCTAAAGAAATAGGTAAGGGATGAGTAAAGAGGGAGAGAGGGGATGGGGCGGCTGAGAAGAGAAGATGAGAGAAAGAAAATGAAAAGGATTAGGGGAAATGGGGAATAGGGAGGGGCGGCTGAACGAGAAACTTGTAGGTTGTGGAGGTTAGAACATTGGACGGGACCCTGAAAAACCTCATGGCACGCGTGTTAACCACTAAGGTAACTTAGGTTTAAGAACATATTTCGTAAATAGTAATATACTAATATTTAATATTTTCTTGATTAATTTATTTTAAAATTATTTTAGTAAAACTTAAAATGATGCTGTTATTAATATATATTAATAAAAAATGACTGACACACCCTTCAAATTACAACCACCTAAAACGTGATTTAAAAAAAAAAAAAAAGGGGGCGGCAAATAGAATGACCAAAATATACCCCCCAAAACCTGAAAAATGACCAAAATACCCCCTAAGCCTAAAAAAAAAGACCAAGATCCCCCCTAAACTTAAAAAATGCCTGAAATGTCCCCAAAAACTAGAATATGGCCAAAACACCTCCCAAAATCTAAAAAATTGCCAAAATACCCCCTAAACATGAAAATGTCCAAAATATATATATATATATATATATATTTTAAATAAAATAAAATTGATAATAAAAATAAAGTAATCTTTTACTCTATTTTTTTAAAACAAAGTAACATTTTACTTTAAACAAAATTTCAACCACGGTAAACTTCAACCAAAAAAAAAAAAAGTTGATAAGAAGTTGTTTCTATTTAAAACAATAATTCTTAGTTGTGAAAAAGATGATATAAGCAAAAAAAGTAAAAATCAAAATTAAAATCCAATACCTTAAAAATCAAGTTGTTAACGTTAATTACAAATTTTTATTTTTTGTTATACCATAAAAATCATGTTGTCAATTAAGGTGATTAGCTTTTTTTTAATCCAAAAAATTGATATTTATCCAAAACAATTAAATTAAAAAATACATATTTGGAAAAAAGTAGATAACAAATTTATTAGCAATTCCTCCTCGTGTGCATATCCTCCCAATGAAAGTCATTTTTTATTTTTATTTTATATAAATGTTTTCTTTTCACGTGCAGTGCAGTAGCTAAAAATTAGAAAGTTGCTACTTTTTTTATAATACAATATACGTATTAAAAAAAAGGATTAGATGGATTTGGTGAATAATTTGGATTATAACACACTACACTAAAAAAATAAGGATTAAATGGATTAGATGAAGAATTTGGATTATAACACACTACACTAAAAAATAAGTGTAGGGTCAGGATTTGTGACCCAAGCCCAAATGAGTTGGATTATGAGCCCAATGAACCCAAAACAATGAATTTGTAGAGAGTGAGTGAAAAAGCTGGGCTTGTTGTGAATTTAAAAACAGTTAGCTATGATATTCATGGATGAACCCACATAAAAGTACACCTCAAAGTTAAACAAATTGATGTCCGAAGAGATATATTATGGATTGAAAGGTGATACAATTCTTAGAGCTACAGTAAAATCTTTTTTTTCCTCTTTTTTCTCTCCCCCCCCCCCCCCCTCATGGGAGATCTTTTACATTAAATAGTCTCCATTTGGATCATCTTCATCATCCACTTGTTAGTCATCTGAGCCTGTACTTGAGTATAGATCCCATCAGGCCTCTTCTTTGGTTCTCTGTGAGTGGTGGTGGTTGAAAATGCACTGTTCAGGGGGCTTCTCTACATTAATGCGGCCAGAAAAGTTGCTACAGTGCATTTAATGTGGTGGTAGCAGCTTTTCCTCTAGATATTTATCCATTCTTATCATCTCCATACAGGCCTGAAGCTTATCTTTATCATTGGAAACGTTAGGAAGATCACTCGAACCTCCCAGGTACTTGCTTGATCGAGATCTTTTACATCCGAGGAGAAAACACTCTTCGGACTACTGACGATCTCTTCGGAATATACTCTTTGATCATTTTTAGGTATAGCTCTCCCACCTGAGTTCTTTCTCAATCATTTTCTTCTCTTCGAACACACCTTGATATTCGGATAGGGCCCTAGGCCCAATATAATATTATGGGCTTTTACCCCCACAATAGCCCCTCAAAATTTTAATTTTTCCCTTGCATCCGAGGAGAAAAAATAAGATTTTGACTTGTTATTAAATAAAAGCTTAAAACGCCAGAATATCTGAGTTCACACGTGTATGAGCATAGATTTAGGCGCTTCATCATTGTTGTTGTCGTTTCCGTATTCCCAAAGCGCTATTAATTACTCCAGGCGGCGTTTTGTCTCTTGGATCCAACGGTGGGCTATCGATCCAACGTGTGAGGTTTTTCCTCAGGATTTAGGCGGGATGACTTCTACCCTTTCTCTTGTCCCTATATAAAGCCTCATAGAAGGTTATTTCTCCTTTACTTTATAAATTCTCAGATTCTCCAGCGCACTCGAGCATTCAAATCCACCAAGCTCTTCCAATTGTCAATCCTATTTCTTCCAAGAACTTGTAAGAATCTCTCTACGGGCTTAAAGATCATTCTTCGATTTAGTTTGTGTAAGTTTCCTTCATTCGAACCTCTCATCTTCTCTTCGGCCAGTGTTCTCGACCTTCGAACTATCATTTCCCAGTTGTTATTCGGTGTCTTCCTCTAGTTAACCAGAATGGGTAGATTTCAATATCTTGTCGATAGTCCTGCCCTGATAGAGGCATTTAAGGAAACATACGGCATACCACAGGGGGTAAACCTGAGGTATTGCCCCCCAGAAAGGGTATTAACCGACCGAAGAGAGGGAGAAGTCGTAATCCCTATGATAGCATTCATAGAAGGAGGAATGACTCTCCCTATAGGGTCTGTCACCCAAAGTTATCTTTGTAACCATAGGCTTTCTCCTGATTAGTGCGCACCCAATGTCTTTAGGATCTTGGGAGTGATTGACGCTTTGAACCATCATTTAGGACTCGGATTCGCCTGGCTTGACGTAGTACATATGTACGAATGTCATAGCCAAAAGGGAGCGGGATATTATCTTAAATCCCGATCCGACGTTGTTCGGCTCGTCTCCTGCCTTCCTAAATCTAACAAAGGGATGAAAGACGACTATCTGATCATCTTGGGCGCGTGGCATGGCGGTCTTCATTGCCCAACCCAACTAAGAGAGCCAGGTGGGACATCCTAGATTTAGGTTTCCTTACAATAGATTTAGGACCTTTGCCTTTTAACAGTTTTTCTTCTCTTTGTATCAATACTTTCAAGTTTCTGACTGAATTATGTTGTGGTGTTAACAGATAAAGCACACGTTTCTCCTCGGCTCAGCCTTACGAACGTTGCCGCACTCAATTACTTACTAAGATCAAAATTTTTTGTAAGTGAAGACGGGCAACTTCGTGCTGTTCCCCTCATTCTTGGTTACACACTAAAACCGAGCGATTGCCAGCCGGTCGGCAACGCCATAACACAAGGAGATTATCAGATCAACCGAATAGACGTCTCTCGGTGTCATTTTCTAGCACTATTTGATCTCGCCCCCGTGCCACATCCAAATCCGCAAGCGATACCACAGCTCATACAACTAGTTCAACAGGTTCCTCTGGAAGAGGCTGCAGAAGGAGAGAGAGTTGCTTCCTCTACCCCTTCACTTGAGGAGCAAATCGATAAGTTTAAGTTTGAAGGAGAGGCCTCGGAAGGGGTTCAAGTGATACAAGTTTCGGACGCCGAGGAGGAAATTGACAGGCAGTCAAGTGCTCGCCCTTCTGTATTGATAACTACTTTTTCAGACGAAGAAGAGGACATGGCGAGTTTAAGGGACCTGATGAGGAATAGAAGTAAAACAGCTGGGGCTAAAGAGACCAGCAAGTCTCAACCAATTGTTGCTCTTCCTCCACCACCCCCTCAGGTTCCTTCTGATCTCGGCTTAAAGCCATTGCCGGATCTGAAAAAGAAAAGGCCCCTCACCGATAATGAAGAAAGGGAGGTGGTTCCTCCAAAAGGAACCAAGCAACAGAAGGTGGTCAAAGACCACCGGAGCAAAAGGGCTTCATCTACTGAGAGCCAAGATGACTCTCTCATAGCTGACGTGCGCCAAGGACCTCGCACCTAGTCCCCCAAGCTGGAATTGGATGGTGCTCCTATCCCCTGGGAGACCTCCCTCATAAACTATAATGGAAGGAAAGCAGATCTCGTTGCTGAGGCCTTGGAGCAACCACTACTCCTCCCACGAGACATTGATTCTTACAGGCGCTTCAGCCAGTATGAACTCTTTTTATCCCTAAAAAGGTATTTAGCCATGGTAAGTGAGTTAATCCACTTCTTCAGTTAGGATGCTGATCTTTTTTACTCGTCCCCTTTTTTTTTTGTTTTATATTGACTTTTTTCATTTTGCTACGCAGATTACCTAGCAAGTCTATGTGGCCGAGGAGTGGAACAAAAAGGCATATACTGAAGCCCAAGCAGAGGCCCACTTTCGGTCTGAGGCAGAAAAATCTCTGGGCAGTCTGAAGGAAGACTATTCTCATCTGTCTGAGCAGTTCAAAGAGATGACCAAGCAAAGGAATAGTCTTGATGCGGGTCTAAAGAATGCCGAGAAGCAGGCCGAAGACCAACGCCAGCTGCTGAATTTAACCGAGATCAATCTGGAAACAGAGAAAGCGCTGGTGAAGGATCTTCGAGCTAAGCTTTAGAAAGCCAGGGAGACTGCCAACTTGGCCGAGAAGAATGCACAGTTGGCCAAGGAGGCGGTCGAGGCTGAAAGGCAGGCGGCCTATAAGCTCGGGGTGGAGGAGACACAGATTAGACTTACTGAGGAGTTTGCGAAGGTCTGTAGAGAATATTGCGATGTAACTTGGGACAAAGGTCTTGACGCTGCTGGGGTCCCTCCAGAGTCAGTCTTGAGGCAACCTGGGAGTATCTACTATCATCTTGATATTTGTGAACTCCCAGAAGCTCTAGAGCAGCCCCCAGTCGGCCAGACCCCTCCTGCTCCTACTGAAGCAACCAGAGAGTCTGATCTGGCTGGTAGTATGGGTAAGCAATCCGAGGGTGCTCCAGAAAAGGAGAAAGATCAAGTCCCAGACGTTGCTGCTGCCCAGCCTAGTTAGGTAGTTGAACCCTCAGCCACTCAGATGAAGACTTAAATATTTAGGAGTTTTTATTTCGTACTTGTATTATTATATATATATATATATATATATATATATATATATATATTTTTTTTTTTTTTTATGTAAGGGTTTGCAAACTACTTTCTTTTGATCAATGAAATCATTTCTCTTTTATTTTTAATGTCTTTGTTGCTCATATTATAAGACTCACTATTATTGCGAATAACTATAACTTGTGACTATGGTAGTGTAGGTAAACTTAACCGTGATATCATGCTGACGATGCAAATAACTTAAATTAATACTAAAAAGAGTGGTTTATACAAGAATTATTAATAAGCAATGAAAGCAATAAGTGATATGGAAGTTTCACAAGCCTTCTTGAATGTGTACAGAGGATATTTTTAACTAAGGAGACCTGTTGTAAGTTGGAGTTTACTTAAATACATCCAAGAATTTCAGGCATGATTCATTCTAAATCTAAACATTAATAATAACCGTATGAAAATGTTAACTAACCCAAATCATCTGGTCCGAGAACTTTAGGCATGATTGGATATAAGTTTAAACACTTAAGAGAGTTGTAAACGAGTGTTAACTAACCCAAGTCATTTGGTCCGAGGACTTCAGGCATGATTGGATTTAAGTTTAAACACTTAAGAGAGTTGTAAACGAATGTTAACTAACCCAAGTCATCTGGTCCGAGGACTTCAGGCATGATTGGATTTAAGTTTAAACACTTAGAAAAATTGTAACGGAGTGTTAACTAACCCAAGTCATCTGGTCCGAGGACTTCAGGCATGATTGGATTTAAGTTTAAACACTTAGGAAAATTGTAACGGAGTGTTAACTAACCCAAGTCATCTGATCCGAGAACTTCAGCCATGATTGGATTTAAGTTTAAACACTTAGGAAAATTGTAACGGAGTGTTAACTAACCCAAATCATCTGGTCCGAGGACTTCAGGCATGATTGGATTTAAGTTTAAACACTTAGGAAAATTGACTTTTTATAATAAACTCACATATTGCGCAAAGGAAAAATTCGATTAGTAATAGTACCTTTTAAGGTTGTTTACATTTTAGGGGCGTGGTATTACATGACTATCTAAGTCTTCCAAGAAATATGCCCCAATGCCAGCCCCTGAGGTAATACGATATGGCCCTTCCCAATTGGGTCCTAACTTTCCCCATGCTGGGTTTTTTACAGTGCCCACAACTTTCTTGAGCACCAGATCACCAGGTTCTATAGGTCTTAGCTTTACTTTGGCATCATAGCCCTGCCTGAGTTTTTGTTGGTAATGTGCTACTCGGACCATTGCGTTTTCCCTTCTTTCCTCAATCAGATCGACTCTTCTCTAGCATCTCATTGTTGCCGGTCGGATTGAACGAACTAGTTCTCAACGTTGGGAACCCATTCTCTAAAGGTATGACAGCTTCAGCCCCATAAGTCATTGAAAAGGGGGTCTCTCCCGTAGACCTACGAGGTGTAGTTCTGTATGCCCAAAGTACATGTGGCAATTCTTCCACCCATTTGCCATTTGCATCATTTAGTCTCTTTTTTAGCCCATTTACTATGACCTTGTTAACAGCTTCTGCTTGCCCATTCCCCTGGGGATAAGCAGGGGTGGAGTATTTGTTCGTGATTCCCAGCTCGCCACAGTAATTCCTAAAGGCCTTGCTGTCAAACTGAAGGTCATTGTCCGAGATGAGGGTGTGAGGAATCCCAAATCTAGTGACAATATTTTTCCAGAAAAATCTCTTGACATCCACGTCCCTGATGTTGGCTAAAGGCTCAGCTTCGACCCATTTGGTGAAGTAATCTATGCCGACCAGAAGGTACTTCTTATTTCCTGCAGCCTTAGGGAATGGGCCCACGATATCCAAGCCCCATTGAGCAAATGACCATAGGCTGGATAATGGATTGAGGACTCCGCCTGGTTGATGTATGTTTGGCGTAAATCGTTGACACTGATCACATTTCTTGACGTATTCATGTGCTTCTTTTTGCATATTTGGCCACCAGTAGCCTTGAGTAATGGCTCTGTGAGCCAAAGATCTACCCCCAGTATGGCTCCCACATATTCCTTCATGTAATTCTTCTAGTAGTAACTCAGCTGCTTCGGGATGCATGCATAATAAGTATGGTCCTGAATAGGAACGCTTATATAGTTTTTGGTCCTCGGATAGCCAGAATCTGGTTGCCTTCCTCCGAATTTTGTCAGCTTCCAACCTTTCTTCAGGCAATATATCCTCTTTCAGGAATTTAATTATAGGATCCATCCAGCTGAGTTCGACTCTGATTTGATGAACCTGGACTACCCCCATTCTGGCCTCTGTAGGCCCATGCAGGTCCTCGACGAGGATAACTCTCGGCAAATCTTGCGTCGAGGAGGTAGCGAGCGTGGCCAAAGAATTTGCATGTGCATTTCCATTTCTGGGAATGTGCAGCAAATTAAAAGACTCGAACTCCAATTGTAGACATTTAACTCGGCTCAAGTATCCCTGCATTCTTTCATCTTTCGCCTCAAACTCACCTTGTACTTGACCAACGACTAACCTCGAGTCCGAGAACACCTCCACTGACTTTCCTCCCATTCTTCGAACCATAGCCATTCCCATTAGTAGAGCCTCGTACTCGGCCTCATTATTCGTGGCTGCGAAGTTTAGCCTTAGTGATTTTTCGATAACAATCTTCTCTGGAGATATTAACACTAGCCCCACTCTAGACCCCTTTTGGTTTGCTGCGTCATCCACGTACACTTCCCATGATAAGGGGCCCTGTTGAGAAATCATGCCAACCGATTTTTCATCCATGTCTTTCTCTACCATCACCTCTTCTAAACTAGGCTCTGTAAATTCGGCTACCAAGTCTGCGAGAATCTGGCCTTTGACTGAAGTGCGAGGCATGTATTTGATGTCAAAAGCCCCTAGGATAGTGCCCCATTTAGCTATTCTCCCCGTGTAGTCAGCACTTCTAAGTATGGTTTTAAGCGGAAGTTGTGTGAGCACAACGACCGTATGGGCTTGGAAATAATGAGGCAACTTCCGTGTACCAAGTACTACTACCAAGATGGCTTTCTCCAGCGGCAGGTAACAAATCTCGGCCTCATGCAATGACTTACTCACATAATAAACTGGCCTTTACACACCTTGGTCCACTCGTATCAATACCAAACTTACAACACAAGGAGCTACAGCAATGTAGGCAAACAAGACCTCGTCTGGCTCAGGGCTAGACATGATTGGTGGCCGAGCCAAATAGTCTTTAAGTTGTTGGAAGGCCAAAGCACATTCTTCAGTCCACTCAAATCATTTCCACTTGTTAATCAACGAGAAGAAAGGTCTACACCTATTTGCTGATCGAGAGATGAATCAGTTCAAGGCAGCGGTCATTCCAGTCAATTTCTGAACCTTTTTGGGATTTCGAGGAGCTTGTAAATTGTGGATGGCCTTTATCTGATCGGGGTTAACTTCAATTCCCCTGTGAGTCACCATGTACCCCAAGAACTTGCCTGACCCCACACCAAATGAGCATTTAGAAGCGTTTAGACGTAGCTTGTGCCTTCTTAGAACTTCAAAAATGTTTTCAAGGTCCTTTATGTGTTCAGAAACGACCTTACTTTTCACCACCATGTCGTCTATATAAATTTCGATACTTTTGCCCAACTATGGCTCAAACATCCTCGTCATCATTCTTTGGTAGGTGGATCCTACATTTTTCAAACCAAATGGCATCACTTTGTAATAGTAGTTCCCAATAGGGGTGACAAAAGCAGTCTTCTCCTGATCATCCAGGGCTAATGGTATTTGGTGGTAACCTTGGAAAGTATCCAGGAAACTCATCCGAGGATGGCCGACAGTGGCATCTACTAGCTGATCAATTTTTGGCATAGGGAATGGATCCTTAGGACAAGCCTTATTTAAGTCAGTGAAGTCTACACATACTCGCCATTTCCCGTTCTTCTTCTTCACCACCACAGTGTTTGCTAGCCATTCAGGATAAAAAACTTCTTTAATAGCTCCAGCTTGTTTGAGCTTTGTTACCTCTTCTCTTACTGCATCAGCGTGTTCTTTGGATGGGCGCTGAGGAGGCTGCTTCTTAGGGGTGATCGATGGGTTGACCTTCAGATGGTGACATATGAATTCTGGATCCACCCCTGGGGCTTCGTAAGCGTTCCAGGCGAATACATCGAGATTTCTCTTAAGGAACTCTACTAGCTCTTCCTTCTCCTGTAGAGGTAGCTGAGATCCAACTTGAAAGAACTTTTCTGGACTGTCTCCGATAATAATTTTTATTAAATCCTCGCATCTAGCGCCCTCGTCTGGATCTTCGACGGGCAATGCCCGAGGTTTTAATTGCTATAAACCCTTTTCGGCTTGAGCCGAGGACTCAGTTTCGGACTTATGCTGGATGGCAGCCACTAAGCATTGTTTGGCCATGGATTGATCTCCCCGAATCTCATTAACTTGACCCTCGGACGGATACTTGACTTTCTGATGTAGAGTAGAGGAAACAGCCCCTAGTGTATGGAGCCAAGGTTTGGCTACAATCGCCGTATAGGGCGAATGCACATCTACGACTATGAAATCCACCTCTACTACCTCTGAGCCAGCCTGCACAGGTAATCGTATTTGGCCTTTTGATGTAACAACTCTTCCTTCAAAACTCACCAGGGGGGAATTGTATGGTGTTAAGTAGTCAGGTTTTAGGTTCAGCCCCTTGTAGAGATCATGATACATTATCTCTACCGCGCTACCCTGGTCCACCATTACCCTCTTCACATCATACCCTCCAATTCTGAGGGTGATTACTAAAGCGTCATCATGGGGTTGGATGGTTCCAATCTTGTCCTCATCTGAGAACCCTAAAACCGGTTGAGCATCTAATTTAGCTCTCTTCGGACCTGGGCCAAAATCCCCTGCGGGTGATCGGGCTACCGACATGACCTTTGATGGCCAGGATCCTATTCTCCCCGGTGCAGCGAAGATGACATTAATGGTTCCCAAGGGAGGCTTTGAAGAGTCATCTCTTCGGGGCTCCGAGTTCACTTGACCTCCTTTGCCGCTTGAATGGTGCAAGAGTTGTCTCAATTTACCCTCTTGGACCAGTTGATCCAAATGATCCCACAGGCTCCTGCAGTCCTCTATGGTATGCCCATGGTCTTGATGGTACTGGTAATAGAGGTTATGATTACGCCTTTCAGAGTTCCCCACCATCTTATTCGGCCATTTGAAGAATGATTCATTCTTAATCTTTTCCAGAACTTGGTGTACTGGCTCTTTGAATACAACGTTTACTGCTTGAAGGTTTGCTGATCCTGATTGCCCAGCGAAATCCCTCCGCGGTTTACTGTTATTGTAATGGTCCGACCTGAAATCCCTCCTCTCCTGAGGGATAACCTTGTCCTTTCCCTTCCCTTGCTGTTGATCTTCTTCAAATATTTTATATTTTTCAATACGGTCCATGAGCTGACGCATGTTAGTAACAGGCTTACCAGTTAAGGATTTCCTTAAACCATGGTCAGTAGGGAGGCCAAGCTTAAACATGCTAAGGGCCATTCCATCAAAATTGCCCTCCATATCATTAAACATCTCCCAGTACCTATCTGAATACGTTTTCAAGGTCTCACCCTCTTGCATGCTCAAGAATAGCAGTGAAGATAAAGGTCTGGCCACTCTTCGGCATGTGACAAAACAGGAACCAAATGTTTGAGTGAGCTCCTTGAAGGAACTGATGGAATCTGCTTTCAGACTGTCAAACCATCTCATCACAACTGGCCCGAGACTGGAGGGGAAAACTTTGCACATCAGAGCTTCATCTCTGGAGTAGACAGCCATCCTTTGGTTAAAGTGACTCACATGTTCCACAGGGTCTGTTTTACCATTATAGATAGTGAATGTTGGCTAATGGAAACAACGAGGGAGTCTCGCTTCTTCAATCCTGCGTGTAAAACGTGACCTAGAGATTTGATTCAAAGCCTTGCTCATAGCATCGTTCCCTACGCCTCCACGTGATGGACTTCGAGGTTGCTTATGATGATAAGGCTCTTCTTTTCAGCCTGTCAATCTCTAGTTGCATGTTCTGGTTCTTCTCTGCATGAGACACGTGACTTCCACCACGTGACTGGCTTCGATCATTATGCATAGTGTGTACGCTACCTTCACGATCCTGTCTCTGCTCCAAGTTAAGAAAAGGATCAACGTGTTGGGATGCCCTAGATTCTGCTGGTTGTTGCCCTGGTTCAGCCATCATCAACTGTTGCTTCCACTTTCGCTCAAGCTCTTCCCACAGACAGCGCCAATTGTAGGGTCAGGATTTGTGGCCCAAGCCCAAATGAGTTGGATTATAAGCCCAATGAACCCAAAACAATGAATTTGTAGAGAGTGGGTGAAAGAGCTGGGCTGGTTGTGAATTTAAAAACAGTTAGCTATGATATTCATGGATGAACCCACATAAAAGTACACCTCAAAGTTAAACAAATTGATGTCCGAAGAGATATATTATGGATTGAAAGGTGATACAATTCTTAGAGCTATAGTAAAATCTTTTTTTTTTTCCTCTTTTTTCTCTCCCTCCCCTCATGGGAGATCTTTTACATTATATAGTCTCCATTTGGATCATCTTCATCATCCACTTGTTAGTCGTCTGAGCCTATACTTGAGTATAGATCCCATCAGGACTCTTCTTTGGTTCTCTGTGAGTGGTGGTGGTTGAAAATGCACAGTTCAGGGGTCTTCTCCACATTAATGCGGCCAAAAAAGTTGCTGCAGTGCATTTAATGTGGTGGTAGCAGCTTTTCCTCTAGATATTTATCCATTCTTATCATCTCCATACAGGTCTGAAGCTTATCTTTATCATTGGAAACGTTAGGAAGATCACTCGAACCTCCCAAGTACTTGCTTAATCGAGATCTTTTACATCCGAGGAGAAAACACTCTTCGGACTACAGACGATCTCTTCGGAATATACTCTCTGATCATTTTCAGGCATAGCTCTCCCACCTGAGTTCCTTCTCAATCATTTTCTTCTCCTCGGACACACCTTGATCTTCAGATAGGGCCCTAGGCCCAATATAATATTATGGACTTTTACCCCCACAATAAGGATTAGATGGATTAGATGAAGAATTTAAATTGTAATCAAATTAAAATTTTTATCAACTTAAAAATTATAGGAGAAGAAAAATTATATATATATATATTTTTTAAATCTAAAAATTTAAGTGATTTATATCAAAAATTTCACGTACGATGCACGTGAAATATTAGATTTGTCAACTTATAAATCGTATCAAAATATAAATCATATTAATTTTCTAAAAATCATGTACGATAATTATATATTAATATACTTATTAATATAATTAATAAACAATAAATAAATCATAATATATAGTTATTAATATAAAAATAGTTCGTTATCTATTGTAATTTTTATTAATATATATTAATTTTTACAAATTAATAAATAAATCATATTAATATTTGAGGTCATATGCATGTGAAATATGATTTAAATTTTTTGATATAAATCATATCTTTATTACATTTTTATGAAAAATCTAATAAAGATATGATTTATATCTAAGACTCCATAATTCGGGTTAGAAATTATATATCTTATATAATTTCTAAACAATCAAACTAACTGTGCGCACCCAAAACTGAAACCCGTTGGGCTGGGCCTCACTTGGGCTCACAACTTACTTGTATAGTGGGTTTGGATTTCCTACACTGGGTCGTTCTTAACGCTAAGGCTCAATGGAATCACTTTCCTCTCCTCGGGGGTCTGAACCACCTCCTCACTCTGCTTTCTCTCTGTTTACACTCTTCTTCCCGTCAATTCTCCAACCCTTATCTTCTCAAAACTTCTTGTATTTATAGTCCATAGATTAGTGGAGAGGTCATAATTACTTGCCAGTAAGTGCAACCGGCGGTCCAGTATTATCGATCGTAAGTGGGTGGTTAGGTGGGCGTGGGAAGCGGTGAGGGTGGCGTTGGAACTTGGTTCCCACCTCCACGATAGTTCTCGGCAGCGGTGCCTCTCCGAGGCACGGCCGGGTAGGTACAGGGCGGGGCGTCCCGAGAGTCGTATATTTATCATTGCTTGGGAAGGTGTTGCCGAGAAACGATGAAGAGGCAAAGCTTGGGCCTGCAGCATGCGTGGCCCGGGGGTGGGCCGCTAGGTAGAGGGAGACCGGCCTCATGGGCCATACACCCAGGCCAGGGTCCAAGGCCCACTATGGGCCATGGTGCGGGGGCCGTACAATAGCCCCCCCTTGATTCGCTCCCCATTCCCGGAGGTGAATCAAGGATCACAAGGGGTAAATACCCATCTGGGAAGTCGAAGGGTCAGTGCCCGGCCGTTGATGGGCGCATTAATGCGTGTCTCAAAAGACGCGTTTGGAATTGATTGACGGCCTATCCGTCATCACTGTCTGACGGTTCGTGAACCGAGGCGTCACGCGTGTGGCAGTTGAAGCGGCGGTCCGCGTGGTTTCCTTCCAGTGGATCATTAAATGCTTCTCATTCTACTCCCCACGCCTATAAATAATCCCTCTAGTCACTGACTCTCACTTTCGCATTCCTCACTTTTCAATATCTTAATCTGCCGAGCATCCCTCTTTCGTGGTTCATCTACTGGCCCAGAACACACTTCCTCCTTAGAGCCCACAGTAAGTTCCTTTCCCTCTTCTTGCTTTTTCAGTTTAGCCATTTCAGTCTATTCTTTGATAATCATAGCATTTCTTTTCCCTTTTATTAAAAACACTCGCTTTGAAAAAAAATGAGTTACTCTTACCTCCTTTCTTCCAAACATGCTTTGGCTAGATTTAGGGAAGCCTATAATGTTCCTAGTGACGTAGATATTGCCTACTACAATATGGGCGATATTGACATCCAGAGGCGTCGTGGTGAAAACACGGTGTTCTTTCCCTTGATGGCCATTCTAGAGGGTGGGCTTAGGTTCCCGGTTGACCCTCTAATTCTTAGTACCCTTAGATTTTGCGGCCTTTGTCCCGACCAACTCCCTCCCAACTTTTACCGGGTAGTGAGTTGCGTGAGTAGGTTGAACCAGTTGTACGGGTTGCAACTAAATCACTATGACATTAATCAGATGTATAGTCTGTGCGGCAATATCGAGTCTGACTATTATATAAAGACTAGGGATGTGAGGGTACGGCTTATTTCATGCCTACCAGATTCAAATCGTAACTCGGCTAAAGATTTCGTTCGGGTGAGCGGCAATTGGTTTGCCGAGGAGATCCCCTGTGCATTTTCGCCGCGCGACGTTGGTCGGTGACTAGCCTTTATTTACTTTGGTCTCTTTTGATTTTGGTCCGGTTATGTAATCATTAACCCTTATTTCCTTTGTGCAGAGAGCAAAAGATTCAAGCCGGACCTCAGAGTGGTACATGTTCGGGACCTGAATTTCGTGCTCAGGTCGGAAATCTTCGTACACACGGACGGACAACTCCGAGTGTCCCACCTCATCCTCGGTGTCAATCCCGTCTACTCAACTTGGCAGGCATTCAGCCAAGCCTTGCTAGTTGACAGCCCTCTCCTCTCATATATCGACGTCCGGCACGCAAACTTCTTCCCACCAAAGCTAACTGCCGGCGAGGCATGTGATCTCGGCCCCCGGTTCATTTGGTCAGACGAGCGACAGCCTATTCGTGACGAATCAGCCGAGCGCGTATCTGCCGAGCGTAAGAGACGTGCCCACGAGCGAATCCAGCAAGAAGTTCCTGCTCAGCCCGAGAGAACTGTAGAGCCCGAGGCTACTGTTCGGGAAGAGGAGGGTGCAGCCGCGGAACCAACTGACTCCTCTGAAATAGGATCCGACCAAGGCAACGCCATGGTGGCTAGGAGGAAGATGACGATCGACCGCTTTGTCCTGAGTGCCCAGCCTGCCGCGCAGCAGCAACAAACCCGTGGCCAAGACGCTTCGCCTCCCGCTGTCCCATCGACCCGAGTTCGAAAAAGGCCGCGCACAACCGATCAGACTCAGACAGGCTTGGGCAACGTGCCCCTCCGGCCCTCGGCGGGTATTGTCATCCGGGAACCGGTAGCACAAACCGGGATAGACCTGGCGTCTACTTCCCGGGCTCCGGCAGCATGGCGACCCTCCTTCCAACTTGACGGCGAGCCACTTCCGTCGACAGCCAGTGCCCGAGTATGGGACAAAGGTTATGGGGGCCGTGTGGCGCAGAGTCTGGCGTGCAACATCCTCTTGCCCGAGGACTTGCACGCTTTCACGCAAGGGACGGATGAGTCTTTGGGAAGGCGTATGCAGTGGCACACCATAGCGGTAACTGTTTTGTTTTCTTTCCCATCCTCGGTTTCCCATTTTGCTCATGTGTGTGTACTTTCCATTTTGCCTTATAAATTGAACTTTGTGTGGTCAGGCTGCACAAATGTCATACATTGTGGACGGCAGGATGAAGGATTTAGCCGAGGACGCTGAGCGGGAGAAGGCCCTGAGGGACGTCGCCGAGGCCACGGTGAGGGAGAAGTCGAAAATTGCCGAGGAGGCAGAGAATAAAATTGCTATGGCCGTGAAGGCCCAGGCTCTTGCCGAAACGAAGTCTGAGGAGCTGGAACTGCAACTGGGCGGCATCGAGCTTAAACTGGCGGAGGCTCAGAGCTTGAACACTATGTTGGAAGGACAGTTGGCCGATTCGAAGGCGGTGCTGGAGGCTTGTGAAAACAAGTGGTATAACGAGGGGTTCGCAGATGCCGAGAATTCGGCGGAGCCGGTCATTCGCCAGGCTCACAGGCTCGGATATGAAGAGGGTTGGTTCGCCGCTCTTCAAGCCTTGGGGATTCCCGAGGATTCTCCGTTGAGGGATCGCAGCAAGATCCCATTCCCGTGTATCCCCAACGCCGAGAAGCCTGCGCCCCTTGTTATTGACGAATAGGAGACCTCCAGCATGAGGGAACTGGTGAACGCCATTGACTCTTACGCGGTGCCGACCGATATGGAGGGGACCAGCCACCCCCATGTTGGGGACCGAACCGGGGAGGATGTCCAGTCTCCAACTCCTTACGCCGACCACCGCTCTCAAGAGGACGCATCCTCCGCTCATGCGGCGGATATCTAAATTTGAAAGTCAGCCCTGCTTTATTTTTTCCTTCCTTTTGAGAATAAACGGAATTGCCTATGTCACCGGGTTGTGGTGACGGGATAATTTATTTATATTGTATTTTCCTTATTTCGAGTTGCCGGGTTTTGGCAACAAAACGTTAATTTGAGTTTTATGCCTTACTATGAATGCTTTATCGTGCTGCTTCTTTATTGCGATGTGTCTGGCTATGGTAAGGTTTCCACCTGCTCGGTGATAGGGATCGACCCGAGGGTCAGGCTTTTGTCTTAGGATGAAATAACTAAGGTTTTCACCTGCTCGATGATAGGATCGAATCGAGGGTCAGGCTTCTGTTCTTAGAGGGTATCGTTCAGGTTTCCGCCTGCTCGGTGATAGGATCAAACCGAGGGTCAGGCTTCTGTCCTTAGAGTGAATCGTTCAGGTTTCCACCTGCTTGGTGATAGGATCGAACCGAGGGTCAGGCTTCTGTCCTTAGAGTGTATCGTTCAGGTTTCCACCTGCTCGGTGATAGGATCGAACCGAGGGTCAGGCTTCTGTCCTTAGAGTGAATCGTTCAGGTTTCCACCTGCTCGGTGATAGGATTGAACCGAGGGTCAGGCTTCTGTCCTTAGAGTGAATCGTTCAGGTTTCCACCTGCTCGGTGATAGGATCGGACCGAGGGACAGGCTTCTGTCCTTAGAACAAAAAGGCTAAGGTTTCCACCTGCTCGGTGATAGGGATCGAACCGAGAGTCAGGTTTCTGTCCTTAGAATGGGCCGTTAAGGTTTCTACCTGCTCGGCGATAAATCGAACCGAGGATCAGGCTTCTGTCCTTAGAGTGAATCGTTCAGGTTTCCACCTGCTCGGTGATAGGATCGAACCGAGGGACAGGCTTCTGTCCTTAGAACAAAAAGGCTAAGGTTTCCACCTGCTCGGTGATAGGGATCGAACCGAGAGTCAGGTTTCTATCCTTAGAATGGGCCGTTAAGGTTTTCGCTTGCTCGGCGATAAATCGAACCAAGGATCAGGCTTCTGTCCTCAGAACAAATCGGCTAAGAATGAACCATGCTCGGTGATTGGGATCGAACCGAGAATTAGGGTTAGAACAGTGCGGATCTGCATGAAAAACATCATTAGTATAACTAACAAAACATATACAATAGGTTGCGGCTAACTTTATGCTCGGAGAATCGCCCATCAATGATAGTACTTCTTGAGATTATGGACGTTCCACGGTCGGGGCAGTTGTCTCTCGTCTAGGTCTTCCAAGAAGTAAGCCCTGGTGCCGGCCACAGCTGTGACCCTGTAGGGCCCCTCCCATGTCTGCGCCAATTTCCCGGCACTAGTGTCCCGCATGTTGCCCACGGCTCTTCTGAGAACCAAATCCCCGGTGACAAACTCCCTCGTTCTCACACCTCGGTTGTATCTCTGGGCGAGCTTCTGCTGATATTCTGCGAGCCGTATTGTCACCATCTCGCGGTACTCCTCCACCTTGTCCAAATATCCTACCATCATTTCGTCGTTTTGGGCGTGATCGAACCCCGCTACTCGCGCACTGCATAGATTCACCTCGGTAGGGATCACGGCTTCCGCTCCGTACGTGAGAGAGAAAGGGGTCTCCCCGGTGGACCGTCTAGGAGTGGTGCGGTATGCCCACAAGACTTTAAGAAGTTCCTCGGCCCAGTTTCCCTTCGCGCCCTCTAGCCTTTTCTTCAGCCCACTCACAATCACCTTATTCACGGCCTCGGCCTGACCGTTGCCCTGTGGATAAGCGGGAGTTGAGTACTTGTTTTTGATGCCGAGACCACTGCAAAACTCTCGGAACGCCCGGCTGTCAAACTGTAGCCCGTTGTCCGATATGATAGTGTTCGGCACCCCGAACCTGGTGATGATATTTTTCCATACGAATTTCTTTACTTCCACATCTCGTATGTTGGCCAAAGCTTCCGCCTCCGCCCACTTGGTAAAATAGTCGACGGCCACCAAAACGAACTTTCGGCCGCCCGTCGCCCGAGGGAATGGGCCGATGATGTCCAGCCCCCATTGTGCAAAAGGCCAAGGACTGCTGATCGGGTTCAGGTGGCCCGCAGGCTGATGGATCAGAGGGGCGTGCTTCTGACACTGTTCACACTTAAGCACATACTCGGCGGCGTCTTTCTGCATCTGAGGCCACCAAAACCCCTGAGTCATCGCTCGGTGCGCCAATGAACGTCCCCCGACATGGCCGCCGCACACCCTAGAGTGGAGCTCCGCCAAGAGCTCGCCCACCTTCTCCGGGCGTAAGCACAAGAGGTACGGCCCTCCGAAGGACCTTCGATACAAAGTCCGGTCTTCTGCCAACCAATACCGAGGAGCCATCCTACGGATCCTGATGCCCTCCTTTTCGTCACTCGGCAGTCGGTCGTCAGCCAAAAAGTCGATAATGGGGTCGATCCAGCACGGGGTAGGGGCTGCGATTGCCGTGACATTGATCCCTGTAGTTCCCGAGTCGCTCATTACCCTGACGCTCGGCTCTGAAATAAGCTCGACTTTGATTTGCCGTGGCATCTCTTCGGTCACTGACGACGCCAGCGTGGCGAGGGAGTCAGCATGTCTGTTCTGTGTTCAGGCTATGTGGAAAACTTTCACCGTGTTGAAGCCGGCCATAACTAGCCTCGCTTGTTCTAGGTACGCTTTCATCCGGGGATCTCGGGCTTCAAAACTGCCCTGCACCAGATTAACCACCAGACGCGAATCCGAATATAGCTCAATCTCCTGAGCCCCCAGGCTCGAAGCTGCCCTCAGTCCGGCCAGAAAAGCCTCGTATGCTGCCTCGTTGTTGGATGCCCTGAAACCCAATCTAAACGAGTGTTCTAGTCGTATTCCTTTTGGGGTGATCATAACAACTCCTGAACCGGCACCCGTGGAGCTCGACGCACCGTCTACGAATACCTTCCACGGGCGAGCCTCCAGTCGGCAAACCATCTCCCCCTTCTCTCTGGGCGAAAACTCAGCGATAAAATCCGCAACGACCTGGCCCTTCACCGAGCTTCGAGGTCTGTACCGTATGTCGAAGGAACCGAGTCGAGTCCCCCATTTGGCTACACGGCCCGTGAAATCCGACCTCTTTAATAACGACTGTAATGGGTACTCGGTCAGGACGTATACAGTGTGAGCTTGAAAATAGTGCGGCAACTTCCTGGTGGCGTGTATCAGGGCTAATACGAGCTTCTCCAAGGGCAAGTATCTCGTCTCGGGGATTCCCTCTGTGTGGTGCGCCATGCCCTGTTCCTCGATCCCCGGCATCCGTCACAAAATCCTTGAGGTGTCCTGCCTTAGCCAACTGCCCGAGATGGTCCCTTAACACTCGGCACTGCTCGGTAGTATCTCCCCGGTCTTTGTGGTAGGTGCAGTATAGGTTCTGATTCCTCCTAGAGGGGTCGCCAGCCATCCGGTTCGGCCATCTGAAGTACGGCTCGTGCTTGATCTTATCCACAATTTTATGCACGGGCTCCTTGAACGTCACGTTCACCTCCCCTACTGGCGCTACTGGCTCTTGAATCCTCAAATTTCCCCGTGCCCTCTGTTGAAAACCGTTCTGCCGAGGACGATCTGTCACCTGTGCCTTGCCTTTGCTTTGTATTCTATCATCTTCCAGCCGCTTGTACTCCTCAATGCGCCTCATCAGCTGCCTCATATCCTCGGGAGGTTTCTTAGTTAATGATTCCTTCAACCCCGACTCCTCAGGCAATCCCATTCTGAAAGTGCTCGCCGCAATCTTCTCGTTCCCTCCGCCAATCTCGTTGTAGAGCTCCCAGTATCGGCTAGCATAATCACGGAGGGTTTCCCCTGCCCTCATCTTCATAGACAGCAGCGCGTCCACCGGTTGCTGTTCCCGGCTGCACGTCACGAAACGGGAACCGAACTCCTGTATTAGCTCGGCGAAACTATGAATGGAGCCCTTGCGCAACCCGTTGAACCACCTTAAAGCTGTGGGACCAAGGCTGGAGGGAAAAACCTTGCACATCAGAGCGTCATTGCGGGTATGCAGAGACATCATCTGGATATAGTGGCTGACATGCTCCACGGGGTCCGTTTTCCCACCATACGAATTGAACGGCGGGCGCGTAAATCTGTCCGGCATCGGTGCTCGCTCAATATCTGCTGAGAATGGGGACCGAGCCGCCCTGCGCAATGCACGGCTCATAGCATCCATGGCCGCATTCCTTGGCCGTCCCTCTGGAGAATCCGAGCCCCGATTCCCGTATTCCCGCGACCGAGAGCGATTTCGCCGTCGGCGAGATTCCACTGAATGGGAGCGGTCTCGGTGGCGACGGGACTCCCTCGAGTGCGAGCGCTCCCTGTGGAGGCGGGATCCTGATTGATTCGATCCCATCCCGCGTCTCTCTTTCTCGGCGTCAGGCCTTCTCCCTCGGTCGTCTTGACCGGATCGGCGGCGCTCGTTTCGTGCTTCCAACTCCAGGTCTTGTACTAACCTCCATAGCCGCTCAAGCTCTTCATCCCTGACGTCGGGCTGCCTATGCCGGGAAGCATGGGGTACCGTTCTCCCCGTTTGATACGACCCTTCTCCAAGGCCGGACCGCTCTTCCAGTTGCTCGTAAGCCGGATCCTCGCGTCTCTTCTGCCTCTGTTCCCGCCAGGTGGAGCCTCTGGAAGACCCTGCCGAGCCACTCTCGGCGTTACCTCCAGACATCTTTCCTGTACACGAGTTTCGGCGGAACCACTGCTTAGTAGGATTTCCCACAGACGGCGCCAATTGTGCGCACCCAAAACTGAAACCCGTTAGGCTGGGCCTCACTTGGGCTCACAACTTACTTGTATAGTGGGTTTGGATTTCCTACACTGGGTCGTTCTTAATGCTAAGGCTCAATGGAATCACTTTCCTCTCCTCGGGGGTCTGAACCACCTCCTCACTCTGCTTTCTCTCTGTTTACACTCTTCTTCCCGTCAATTCTCCAACCCTTGTCTTCTCAAAACTTCTTGTATTTATAGTCCATAGATTAGTGGAGAGGTCATAATTACTTGCCAGTAAGTGCAACCGGCGGTCCAGTATTATCGATCGTAAGTGGGTGGTTAGGTGGGCGTGGGAAGCGGTGAGGGTGGCGTTGGAACTTGGTTCCCACCTCCACGATAGTTCTCGGCAGCGGTGCCTCTCCGAGGCACGGCCGGGTAGGTACAGGGCGGGGCGTCCCGAGAGTCGTATATTTATCACTGCTCGGGAAGGTGTTGCCGAGAAACGATGAAGAGGCAAAGCTTGGGCCTGCAGCATGCGTGGCCCGGGGGTGGGCCGCTAGGTAGAGGGAGACCGGCCTCATGGGCCATACACCTAGGCCAGGGTCCAAGGCCCACTATGGGCCATGGTGCGGGGGCCGTACACTAACATTTAAAAAAAAAAAATCAATTGACAATCCATAACAATTCTCTAAATTGGATTAAATTTAGGGAGATCAACTTAAACAAATACGCAAAATATATTCAATTTGATGGGAAAAAAAGTAGAGTAAACAAATACGTACTTGTAAGGTTGTAGGTAAAAGAAGAGAATAATAGATGTTGTAGGTAAAAGAAGAGAAGAATAGTACAAAAGAACCATATGATGAGTATTAATCATGAATTATTTAATATATATATATATATGCGCACACACACACACACACACTCCACGTTGCGACCTTAGACAAAATAAACTAAAGAAAAGAACAAATTAAACACTACGTTGTTGTATTTTTATCCACTTAGAAATACTTATATATCCACATTGAAGACTTTTATATGAACGAAAAGTCTAAAGCTAATATTAATTGAATAGAATTTTTAAAACAAAAATTCTAAACACTACGTTGCAACCTTAGACAAAATAAACTAAAGAAAAGAACAAATTAAACATCACGTTGTTGTATATAGCAAGTGTAATTCAACTTTAATCAAATTAAGATTTTTATTCACTTAGAAATTATAGTTAAAGAAAACTTATATATATTTTTTCTTAAAATATAAAAATCTAAGAAATTTTTTGCAATTTGATGCCGCCACTTGGTTCAACCACGGCGCCTAACCCCAACTTTTATTATATATAATATGATTTTATACATAAATATTTTATAAATAGTAATATTTTATATTTTATAAACTTAGCCTATAGCTGCGTTTTTTAAATGCGGCCATACTAAAAAAAAAATTGGTTGGACCTATAGCCACACTTATAAATGTGGCTATAGACTTAACCTATAGCCGCGTTTTTAAAACGCAGCTATAGGATAGCTATAACCGCGTTTTTTAAATGCGGCTATAGGTCCTCCTTTAATATATATATATATTTGGCTGGATCTATAGCCACACTTAAAAATGTGGCTATAGGTTAGCTATAGCCGCGCTTTTTACACGTGGCTATAAGTCCTCCTTAAAAAAAAAATACACACACACACACACACACACACACATATATATATATATATATTTGGCTGGACCTATAGCCACACTTATAAACATGGCTATAGACTTAATCTATAGCCGCGTTTGTTACACGTGGCTATAGGTCCTCCTTTAAAAAAAAAAATATATATATATATATATATATATTTGGCTGGACCTATAGCGACACTTATAAACGTGGCTATAGACTTAACCTATAACCGCGTTTTAAAAACGCGGCTAAAACCACTTATAAACATGGCTATATACTTAACCTATAGCCACATTTGAAAAAACGCAACTATAGGTTAGCTATAGCCGTGTTTTTTCCAAATGCGGCTAAAAAAAACCATGGCCATAACATCACATTCTTTTTTCCATATATAACCTCTCTGACCTTTGAATACATGGCTTTAGACGGTCAAAATTTCCAAGGATAATTAGATGCAATTTTACAAGTAATTAACTTCTTGAGTCTTGATTCTTTAAATTGATAATTTCAATCAAGAAGAAGAATAGACTACATGTTATTATGATGCTATATATGAGCTTCGTCAATTATTAATAACATGTTTTATGAAGTCAAGAATTGACTTAGATCTAGTGCTCTTATGTATTGGACTAATTGTGATGCAAACACGTATCAATTACTTGTCATGTGTCTACATCTCAATTAGTTCAAAGCACAAAAACATTGGACCCATCCATAATTTGATGCAATATTGCAAGTAATTAATTTCTTGAGTCTTGATTCTTTGATAATTTTAGTCAAGAAGAATAGACTACACACTATTATGATGTTACTAGCTTCATTTATTATTATCAATGTCCTTAACGAAGCCAAGAACCAACTTGAGTCCAATGCACATGAGTACCGAACCCAATCCTTACCCATGAAGTTAAGAACCCTATAGTTCAACTAATTGAAATCTTTTAGTGTTTTCAATGAAGATATTTAGGGTTTTAATCCTTTATCTCCAAGTATTGAATTATTAAAAAAAATGCACTTAATGAAAAAAAATAATAGACAAAAGAAAGTTTTAGAATGAAAATGGGCAATGTAAATATTGTTTTTTTCTTCTCAAAAAAAAAAAATTTGTTTTGTTTGTTGTAAAGAAAAATGGATTTATCAAGTTCAAAAATGAAATTGTGGGAGTTGATTAAGTGTCAATAAGAATAATGACAAAAGAAAGTTCTGCCAGAAAATTAATTTCTCAAATTGTTGGAGAAAATAAAAACCCAACCCATCTAGTTTATTTGTCCCATTACACAAGAATGATTTTTTCTTTCTAGATCTACATCATAAAATATTAAGACGTAATATTAATTAACGTCATTTTCATAAATATAGATGATGATTTATTGGCCCAATCCATGCAAAAGCAAAAGCAACTAAGTTTTTCCCGAGAGACACAAAGTAATGGGGCATTGGAATTTGGGATTGCATTATTAGAGTCAAAAGAAGAGTCACTGAGACTGAGTCTATAGTCAAAACTTACCCAAAATAGCTGGACAAATTTTAGTGATGGGATATACACTTGCTCTATTTTAAGAGTTTCAAGAATAGAATAATAATATAGACTTGGAAGTTGGAATATCTTTGTCATTTATGCCACTACTACACCAATAATGTTTGAGACGGTAAGTTAACAGCTAGCATCTTTTTATAATCTACAATTTTAATTTTGTCTAATTTAAAATTTAATATTTGTGGCTGGCTTGTTAAGGTTTATTTGATGTTTATATTTGATAATAATGATTTGAGTAATTTTACTAAGTTTTTTTTCTTCGAATAAGTCATTACAAGAAAAAATTCCTATTGCAACAAAATTTTTTGTTGCAATTAACTCAAAATTGTTGCAATAAATACCTATTGCAGTGAAAAAATTTTGTTGCTCACTATTGCAATAAACTCTGTGGCAATAGGTTATCACAACAAAATTTTCGTTGCAATAGTGTTTTGTTGCAATAAACTTGTTGCAATAAAACGTTTTTATTGTTATTAAAAATATTTATTGCAATGAAATATATTGTTGCTATAACTTATTGCAACAATTTTTTGTTGTAATAGAATTGAGAAAAAGGACTAGACTGGACGTCCGGTCCAATGTCATTGTGTTTGTGTTGGTGGAAATTGTTGTGCAACGTCATGCAGATAAATAGTAGTATCCCTCTTTAACGATGTGGGACCCTTACCGACCAAAGTATCCATCCATCCATCCCCTCTATGGGAATTTTTTTTGCCTTGAAGTATTCTAGTTTCCGTATATATAAAAGAAACCAAATTTGAAAATTCTCTAATTGTGATTTTGATTTTGACACAGCTTTGTAACTCCTTCTACTACGACCATTTGTCAAAGATGGAATGAACCATTTGGAAGCCATTTTTTTCCCCATTCTCCGTTAAAATCAAGACATTGTTGTGGAGCTATGTGATAGCTTCGCCGTCGTTTTCCTCATTACCAGTCAGCAGTGGCTTTCGGAGAGAGAAAAGCGTCCAATTCTCTCTTTCTTTCTATAAAACTCAAAATACCTAAGTACTCCTAACATCTAAACTAAACTCCACAAATAACAAGTTCAGTTCATTCACAGATAAAGAGAGAGATTCTCAATGGCAAGCCAAGCAGTAGCAAAGCCCCATGGCATTTTCCCTTAACTGGCGAAGCCCCATGGCATTTTCCCCTAACTGGAGGACTAAAAGAGAAATTACCCCCAGAATTTTGAAAAAATATACACATATACCAGTTTCAAATTTCAATCCTCAAATGTTTCAAAACAAGAAAACCCAAAAAAAAAAAAAAAAAATTTGATAGAGATTATCTTGATCAGGGATATTTGATGATGCTTTGCAAATAGAGCCTGAGCTGAGATAATGATTCTTCTCACCTGGCACAAATTGCAGCATGTATTGATTTATTTCATTGATAGTTTCATTTTTTGGTGTGAGAATTGCCATTTCCTTTAAATATTCAGTATTTCTGTTAACGATATAAAGTGAGAGAGAAAGACTGAATAGTCTGTATATTGATGTGTGTATAATAATGTACAATAGAGAGCCTTATATAGGCTAGGTATGTGTGCAGTACAAGTAATAGGAGTAAACTACAAGTACAATATACTGGGCTAAGCCCAATGGGCTAAACTAGTCTAAGCTATACACTAACATCGCCCCTCAAACTCGAGGTGGCAAGGAAGAAGCCAATTGGAGTTTGGATATAAGATCTCGAAGACGACCAGACGAGTGAGTCTTGATGAAGATATCAGCAAGCTGGTCAGCAGAGGAGATGGAGAACAACTGGAGATTTCCTTTTTTGAGATGCTGGCGAGTGATGTGGCAGTCGATCTCAATGTGCTTAGTGCATTCATGGAAGACATCATTATGAGCAATGTAGATAGCACTACGATTGTCACAATAAAGAGAAGTGGCAGTGGGCTGTGAAGCATCCATGTCAACCAAGAGCCAGCGAAGCCAGACAAGCTCGCAAGTGGTGTCGACAAGGGCATGATACTCAGCCTCAGTACTGGAACGGGAAACCACATCCTATTTCTTGCTACGCCACGAGACAAGAGAAGTACCTAACAGGAAACAGAAACCTGTGATAGAGCATCGATCAGTCGGATCACATGCCCAATCCGCATCTAAATAAGCATGAAGCTCGAGAGAAGATCGAGAGGAGTAATGGAGACCATGATAAAGTGTGCCTTTGACATATCGGAGAATTCGAAGAACAGCAACATAATGGACAGAACAAGGGGCATCCATGAACTTACTAACCATACCCACGGCATGTGAAATATCCGAACGAGTAACAGTGAGATAGATCAGAGTACCAACCAACTGACGATAGCGAGTAGTATCGGATATAGGTTCACCATCTAAGGGTGTGAGCTTTGCATTGTATTCTAAGGGAGTGGAAATAGTCTTGTTGTCGGTGATACCGGCTTTAGAGAGAAGATCAGAAATATATTTAGCCTGGGAAAGATAGTATCCATCAGAGGATGAGGTAACCTCAAGCCCAAGAAAATAGCTGAGAGTGCCCAGATCTTTCATCTCAAAATGCTAACTAAGGAAGTGCTGAAGAGAGCAGATACCTGCATAATCATCTCCAGTAATAATCATATCATCAACATAAAGAAGAATAAGAATGATACCAGCAGAGGATCTTCGGACAAAGAGAGCAGTGTCATGAGGACTCGAAGTGAAACCCTGCTGAGCAACAACTAAGCTAAAATTTTCAAACCAAGCTCGAGGAGCCTGCTTGAGTCCATAAAGAGCACGGTGAAGGCGGTAAACTTGACTGCCTGAGTGTGGATAGCCAGGGGGTAGTTGCATGTACACTTCTTCGTGGAGGTCTCCATTGAGGAAAGCATTCTTCACATCCATTTGATAAAGAGACCAACGGAGAAAAGCAGCCACGGCAATGAGACATCTGACAGATGTAAGGCAAGCAACAGGAGTAAATGTTTCCTCATAGTCAATGCCATACTCCTGAGTAAAGCCCTTGGCAACTAGGCGAGCCTTGTATCGTTCAACAAATCCATCAACCTTAGTCTTAATCTTGTAAACCCACCTACAACCTACTACAGACTAACCAGGAGGCAAATCAACCAAATCCCAAGTATGATTCTTATGAAAGGCATTTAGTTCTTCATTCATAGCTTGCTACCAAAAAGGGTCAGTATGGGTAGATGTGAGGTTCATAGAGGGTGGCAAGAGCAAAAGAGCAGTGATAATCAATGAGATAAGGGGGAAGAATGCTTACCCGAGTGGAACGACGAAGTTCAGGACCAACAGGAGACTCAGGAGAGGGTGGTGCCACAGGATCCAAGACGGGCGGGTCATATGCCGGGGACAGAATCGGAGATAAGTCATCTGGAGAGGCAGCCGATGTTGAGGAATCTTCCACAAGTTCAGGATTGAGAGGGAGGAAAAGATTAGTAAAAATGGGAGACTCTGAGGAAGAGGACGCAGGAAACTGCTGAAGACTCATGAAAGGACGATGTTCCCAAAACTCAACATGACGAGAGAAACGAAGGCGATGAGAAATGGGATCATAGCAGCGAAACCCCTTTTGAGATACACCATAACCAAGGAAATAACAGAGACGAGTACGAGGCTGGAGCTTTGTTCGTTCACGAGGAGAAAGAGAGACAAAGCAAGCACAACCAAAAACCCAAAGAGAGGAGTAGTCAAGAGTTTGACCATAAAGAAGCTCAAATGGAGATTTGTTGTGTGTAGTTGGTAAAAGAATACGATTAATGGTGTACACAGCAGTGAGTGCAGCCTCACCCCAAAAGCGCTCAGGAAGAGAGGCAGAAATGAGAAAGGTGCGGACAACATCAAGAATGTGACGATATTTTCGTTCTGCACAACCATTTTGTTGAGAGGTGTAAGGACAAGACCGCTGAGGAAGGGTACCATGATTATCTGAAAAGGATAGGAAAGATTTATCATTATATTCTTGAGCATTATCTAATCGAAAGACTTTGACGGTGCGATTGAACTGTGTTTCAATCATTTTATGAAATGTTTGGTAAATAGACACAAGTTCAAACCGATGGTGAAGCAAATAAATCAAAGTATATCGAGAAAAATCATCCACAAATATGACAAAATATTTAGATCCCCCCTCAGTGGGAATAGGTGCAAGACCCCAAATATCAGAATGTATAAGATCAAAAGGGGCAGAAGAAATGATTCACTTTTATTAAAGCGCAATTTTGTTTGTTTGCCAAAATGACAGGAAGTACAATCAAAATTTTGAAACTGAACTGAACCTAAATGACCTTGAGAAGCTAACAACTGAAGATGAGATAAGGATAGATGACCAAGACGAGCATGCCATAGATCAGGTGAGGAGGCGGCAGTGGTAGCAGCTGCAGAAACAACTTGTGAAGGAATCTTCAAGTCATGAACCTCAAACATGCGACCAACCTTACGGCCTGTCCCAAGCACTTGACCTATCCGGGGATCCTACACATCCACACCATGATTAGTAAATAGAAGATTTATGCCTAATTCACAAAGTTGACCAACAGAAAGCAAATTGAGGGATAACTTTGGAATATGAAAAGTGTCACTAAGGGATAAACAAGGAGAAGAGATTATTCCTTTATGACTAACAGGCATAGGAGTTCCATTAGTAGTGTAAATGGTGATTGGATGTTCTAAGGGTGCCTTATCAAAAAATTGGGATTCATCAGGAGTTATATGGTTACAACATGCAGTATAAAAAAACCAAGGTTGTTTACCTGAGGTGACAGAAAGGGCAGTGGAAGTGCAGGATAAAACCTGTTGAACAACTGCCTCAATATCAGCGTAGTAAGTGAGGAAGCCAAAGATGGACCTATAGGAAATGATGGATCTGAAAGACATACAGTAGCCGCCCGAGGAAGAGAAGTTTTATTTTGCTCTTGCACAAATTTCTGCAGTTTGTGACAAACAAAGATGTCATGGCCTTTGGCACAACAAAACTCGCAGCGAGTACCTTTGGAAGACTGAGAGGTGGGACACCCAGAGTTTATTTGTGGAGGAGCAGTGAATGCAACAATAGGAGGCTGTGGAGAGGGTGTAGCCAACACATGATCAGATGATGACATGTGATGAGTAGGCCGACGGTTCTCCTCATAAATGAGCTCCTTGATTGCAGCATCAAGAGAAGGAGTAGGAGACCGGCTAAGCAGAGAAGCCCTAGTAGGCTCAAAATCCTCGTGTAAGCCCATCATGAAATGCATAAATTTACGACGATCCTGATATTTGACAAAGAGCTCAATGTCCTTAGAACACACTAGTGGAGGATCTGCAGTAGAGAGTTGTTCCCACATAGTAGAAGTCTGAGAATAAAAATCAGAAAAATACTGGCCTGTCTCTTGGCGCATTTGATAAAGCTTTGATTCAATGTGGAACTCCAAGCTTGAATCATTAGTACAATTATAGCGATCGGCCAAAAATTTCCAAGCAGCCTCAGCAGTCTCAAGACGAGAAAGAAGATTATGAATGGAGAGAATAGAGGTATTGATAAACCAAGACAAGATCTTACTTTGAATACTCTCTCATTCCTCTAGGCGTTCTTCATAATCATCTGTTGTAACAGTAGTCTTGGAAGACTCTTCAGCAGCTATGGCTTTGGACTTAGGGTTTGGTACTGGCTTAGGAATTGAACCAGTCACATATCTCCACAGTTTATGACCCTTGAGAAAGACAGTCATATTCTGAGACCATGCATGATAGCTAGTAGGACCATCCAACATAATGGTGATAGGACGTATGATGTCTCATTCATTTTGTTGAGCCATAATGAAGAAAATGACCAAAAAGTAAGATTTAGAGACCTCAAATGCATAAACGGAGCCCAAAATCGGAATCTACGCAAAAAACTGAGCAAGACAGGTCTTGTTGAAAATTTTTGACTTTGGTCAAAGTCAACGGTCAACGGTCTAGTCAAAGTCAATGGCTCAGGATGCTGACGTGTGCTAATGTGGCAGTGTGACATCACCCTAGGGCTGACGTGGCAGTATGTGAAACAGAGCAGGCGCATGGGGCGCGTGGTAAGCGCGTGAAGGCCTTGTTCCTAGCGCATGAGGCGCATGTAAGAGACGGACGACGCGTGGAGTGCGTGCTCGTGAGGCAGAAACTTCAGATGGCGCGTGGGGGAGTGTGTGAGGTGGTTTTTGGCAGCTCTTTGTTGGGTTTTGCTCGGGATCAGAAGATCTGTCAATCTGTGCCTTGGCTTTGGCAGTTTGATCAACAAAACTGATGAAATCCGAGTGTTGTCGGGGCTGTGGACGTGACGGCGGTGACTCGCTTCTGACAGTGACTACTAGATGAAGGCGAGGGCAGCGGAAGAACGTCAGGGATATCCACAAGAACTAGGAAGTTAGAGGAATGACTCTGATACCATGTTAACAATATAAAGTGGGAGAGAAAGACTGAATAGTCTGTATATTGATGTGTGTATGATAATGTACAATAGAGAGTCTTATATAGGCTAGGTAAGTGTACAGTACAAGTAATAGGAGTAAACTACAAGTACAGTATACTGGGTGTTGGGACCAGATTTGAGCACAATCACTGTTGGGTGAATGGATTCAAACCCAGTTATCCCAATACAATAAATTTGTAGAGCGTGGGTTGAAGAACTAGGCCCTAGTGAGGATTATAACAACTAAGCACGGTTACAAGTGGACTAAGGTGTGAAAATCTGTCTTCGGTCCTCCTCTTCAGGGGTGGTAATCCTTACTTCTTCCGCTCTTTACTGCAAAGGCTTTTCTAGTCATACAAGTTGCTCCGGTGTGCTATGCTTCCTCCCCCTTTCTCAAAGGGATTTCTTACATTATATATCCCCTTTTAGTTGATCCTAGCCCTACACTTGTTGATCAAGCAGGCTATCACTTGAGTGCTTGTCCCATCAGCCATCTTCCCATTCTTTCTGTGGGTTGCAGCAACCAAGGCTGCACTGTTCAGAGGTCTTTTCCTCATTAATGCGGCCAGAACGTTAGTGGTGGTCATTTAATGCGAAGGTGACAGTTCCTCCTTGAATTGCTCCTTCATCATGCTTCTGTGGCTGTCACGCTGTACCGGTTCTTTCTCTTGAGATGCTCTGGGAGACCCCGGTGGTGGGTTGCTTCCACCTCTTATGGTCTCGGCTGTCTGAGGACAGAATCGTCCTCGGCGATACTTCTTTGGCACCTGGGCCTTTTACTTTCGTCCTCGGATCTTCAATACCTCCTTGGCGTGGGCCTTTGGGAATACCTCCTCGGCGTGGGCCTTAGGGCCTAGTACGAAGTGGGCCGGGACTGTCCGACTAATTGGCCCCACACTGGGCTAAGCCCAATGAGCTAAACTCGTCTAAGCTATACACTACCAATTTCCTTGCATTTCTTCAAATAATGGGTAAGTGCTGGTAACTATTTTTTCTATAGGATCTTGTTCAGGTTCAATTAGAAACTCACCTGGAATTTTGATCCATGTCTCCTGAATTTCTCCATCTTTGGCAATTGCTGGTACAGTCCCATCCCCAATATCAAGCACCCATTTTTTAAATTCTAAGATTTTATTTCTTGATGCAGTGGTAGTCAAATCTTCATTTACTCTCATGTTTTTGTTAAGAAGAAAAACTTGACAATTATCCCATAAATGTGATCTATTGATGGATCCCAATACAATATCTTGTCTTTTTCCCTTTGGCACAACAGGCAATATTTGTCTGAAATGTCCTCCAAGAAGTATAGTCTTTCCACCAAATGGAGTATTAGTTAAGCTCAAATCGTTGATCGATAAAATATCTTTTAGTGATCTATCTACCGCTTCAAATGCGTATCTATGATCCATAGGTGCTTCATCCCATATTATTAAGCTTGTCAAAGATATTAGCTCTGCAAGTTGTGTACCATGTTTGATGTCACATGTTGCATTCTCTAGAGGGTTTATGGGTATTCGAAATCTTGAGTGAGCTGTACGTCCTCCGGGTAGTAAGAGTGTGGATATTCCTGAAGATGCAACAACCAAAACTATATGTTTCTTTGAACGTAGACTGGCAATAATTGTTTTGTAGAGATAGGTCTTTCCAGTTCCTCCATGTCCATAAATAAAAAATAGTCCCCCCTTTTTTTTAATACTGAATCCATCACAGCATTGTAAACAGCCTGTTGATCTGAGTTAAGTCCTGCAAATAATTTTTCATGCTCTTTGCGTAACTCTTCTTCCTTATATCCAGTTTCTTCTCTAATCAAGCTATTGGTTAACTGATTTAACAGTTCCATGTTTGGCAATGGTAGAGTGTCGAAATCTCTCAAAGATTTTCCATTTTGTATTAGGAGCTTTTCAATTTCAAGTAATGCATAATTTTGAATCTGTTCTTGTGTTAGTTGTAGATCTGGATGTTTAAATAAACGCCTTTGTCGATGAAGGATATCATCTGACAAAGCTTGCCAGTTGTTTGTCCATAGCTGTAATGGATTTGAGACTTCACAAAATAGCAGAAGAGTGACGAATAATTGTCTAAGTTGAGCTGCTGTTGCCCATTGTTCTGCCTCTTTTATTGCATCGTTCCACTCTTTATCTCCATCTAATAGACCAAGAGCATAGCATGCCTATTTGAATGTAGGGTGCATTACGTTATTAATTGTCCGTATCTGTTCGAAATTTTGAGGTCCTCTAACAATGTTCAGCAGCATTCTCAAGTAATATCTTTCTCCAGAAGTTGGAGGTGCATAAGTAATTCGTCCTATAGTTTTACCTGATTTCTTGGCCTCCATTGTTTTTGCTGCTTGCTCCATACAAATTTTGTTGGGAATTCAGCATAAGTCAGTGACCGTGCTTCTTCATTTACTGAATTCATTTGCATCCACTCAGTAAACACTGCTCTGTCTATGCCTTCCCTGTGTAAAAGAAAGATATTATTAAATGGAATCATAAATTTGTATGATCTCAAAAATGTAATGAATATAGATTTAACTAAAGTTTTTTGTTTTATAAATATCTCAAAAATTTATAGCTTTGTTTTATATTAAATTATATATAATATAAAAAGTTGAGCAATAATAACTCTTCCAATGTCATACATGTTTATAACGTTTCTAGCTCATTGATTGTCTGTAAAAGTGATGGTATGTTCATCTTGGAGATGAAATGATAATCGTTCAACTGCTGGAGTTCGATAATGTATGTCAAATTGGTAAATTCTCCAACATGCTTCACACGCAGAAATATATCGACAATCCGAGTAACATTTCCTTTATATTTTATTTCTTATATATAAATATGTTAATTTAAATTTAAAATATGTATTATAACTAAGTCCAGCGCGATGCATAGTTTATTTTGAACTACTGTAGTATCAATGACAAGCAAGTGAATTTGTCATTTGTTAGAACTAAGTCCAGCGCGATGCGTAGTTATTTTGAACTACCGTAGTACCAATGAGAGTATGCTAGCCACTCCTTCATCCACAACCGTCAGATTGACCGCTCAAGAAACTCCTTGACCTTCTCGATAGCCAAGAGGTCATCTGGTATCAACCTGAGCTTCTTTGGACACATTTCTTCACATAAATAATTGTCACCATACCAGCTATCACCAAATTGGCTCTACCTAAATATTGTATAGAGGGAGATGGAATATGAGGAGAGGAGAGGAGAGGAGATGGAAAGGTGGTAAAGAAAGTCGTATATTTTTACTACCTTCCCTTCTACTCTTCTCTTCTTCCTCTATCTCCCTCCTTTTCAAACATACTCTAAAGAGAAACCTTCATCATTTTCCCACTTCTTTGGCAAAAAATTGATTTGGACTGCATCCAACGTGCCCATTGATATGCAGTAAAATCGAGGTTCAATTCAAGTATATATTTATCACATAAATGGTCACTCGAGAGAGAATCTGAAAATAAATGTTCAGCACCTGGTGCCTTTATATATGAACTGGTGAAACAATGTTTCTTCCAGCAACCAAATCAAAAATTACAGAACAGTAAGAGCTTGCCACTATTGCAGAAAAATATTTTAAACAGCTCCATTCAATAGTTTGATGATTGCTTTGAGATAAGCAAGATCAAACAATAAACTTTCAAGCAAATCATCAACCAGTGGCACCAAAGAACCAATTAACCCAAACTTGATCTTGTCACCTCATATGCCAAGAAGCATGCAGCATTTGCAGGCACACTTCGGGCCATGGCAGGTCCAAAGCCCTTATACAGGCCTTTTACTCCCTCTGAGGCCAGGATCTTTCTCAAAGCATGAATGGAACCCGAGTACTTGGGATTTTTGTAATCATCTACCTGAATTACACTCTTGACAACATCAGTAGGGTAGACTGAGATCCAGAAGGCACCTCCAGCTAAGCCTCCAGCCAACATCAAAGAGCCTCTTCCCAATTTTGATGTGTCTTGGTCACCTGCAAGGTACTGCTTCAAGGCTTCATAGACACCAAACATTGCGGCATTTCCTGGAACCTCACGTGCCATAGTGGGAACCAATCCCTTGAAGAGACCCTTTACACCCCCTTCTGATCTAAGAACCTGCCTGGCCACATCCATTGGTCCTCCATACTTCACTGCAACGCCAGCTGAACCAGAATCTGCCAATGCACTCTGGGCTTGCAACCTGTTTTTTTAGTAGTAAATCCAAAGCAGTTAGCAGGTAAACTTGAAGGTTTGAAGAGTTTCCCATAGAATTTAAAGAGTATCATAAACAAGATCAGAAAAATTATGTACAATTTATGAAATAAAGATCACGATTCGCTCAACAGTTGAGATTTTGCAATACTTAACCGTTGAATCATACTTCAATAAATCAGATAAAGTGGCTTGATTCGAAAAGATATCTAAGTTCAATCTCAGGACTTCAAAATTAGATCATATATTACAAGGACAGGCAAAGTACATGACTAAAATACTGACCTGCACTTGATCAATTCTGTGGGGCATGCTAAGATGGAAACGGCAACTCCAGCCCCTGCCCCACAGACTATTTGCTGGTTAACTGTAAGGGGGGCACCAGGTTCAGACCGCAACAATGCCTCCATCTGTCCCCTCACTGAGAAGAGGACGGCATTGAAGGCAGCCACAGTGGCCAATGGAGCCCCCATACCTTTGTACAAACCTCTAGGGCCTTCAGCAGCTAATGTTTGCCTGACAGCATCCATTGCACCTGCATACTTGAGAGGTTGGCCTGGGAGCGGAGCAGGCTGGCTCTGGAGCTTGACCTTAATGGTGTCAAAGGGGTGACCACAAATCAATTGGGCTGCTCCTCCAACAGTGCCAGCAGCTAAGTCCTTTGCTACATCCCCCATCTGCGAATTTCAATGTTATAAGAAACATCTTTGAATGGACACAAGATAATATCATCAATAAAAAAAATTATTTATCTTTATCCCATGAGAGAGAGAGAGAGAGGGTTATTATTGAAATAAACAACGCTAAGAATAGATCTAATTAGAGCTTTAGGCTTGTAGCAGAAAACATAACAGCAATTTTACACAAGCATCCATTTGAAAAATAAAACATAAATATGACCACACATCAAAAAAATATATTACCAGATGAACACTTTAAGCAATAGTACTAAAATTGAAGCAGTCAAGAAAAAAAACTGGGTACTTAGAGAACAGAAAAGGAATCCAAAATTGTATAGTATTAGTCAGGCAAGGAAGTATTCCATGTCGGAGGATAGGCGTTTCTCTAATGGGAGGATTCATTGGGACATCCAGTTCTGTTGTCCAGTGCAGGATTGGGAGTTAGAAGCGTTGGCCCTGTTTTTGGATATGCTTTATTCCAAGGATGTGTGAGGTGTTGGGGCTGACAAAGTTTGTTGGAAGCCAGCAGAGAGAGGTTTTGAGGTTCGAGGTTTTTATCACTCTTTATCCCCTTCTTCTGTCCTTTCTTTTCCCTGGAAAATGATGAGGCAATCGAAGGTTCCTTCTAGAGTAGCACTCTTTTGTTGGACTGCAACTTTAGGTAATATTTTAACTACAAATAATCTTCGGAAGAGGCATATTGTAGTGCTAGATAGGTGCTATATGTGCAAAAGGTGTGGGGAATCGGTGGATCACATTTTTCTTCATTGTCCTATAGCATATTAGCTATGGTCGATGGTATTCTGTTTGTTTGGTATCCATTGGGTTATGCCGTATAAAGTTATTGAGCTGTTAGCTTCCTAGAAGGGCAAGTTCGGTAGATATCAAAATATAGATTTTTGGAGGTTTGTGCCGCATTGTTTGTTCTGGTACTTATGGTGGGAGTGGAATGCTAGATGCTTTGAGAATTGTGAACAGTCTATCTTGGATATAAAGTCTTTCTTCTTCCGTACTCTCCCTGAATGAGTCTAGTTTTGCCATCATGTTCTTGTTTGTCCCTCTCTGTTCCAGTGATCATTGTAATTTGGTTTTTTGATTGCTGCCACTATAGTACGTTTCTAGTGTACTTGGCTTTTTTGTTTTTAATAAAATATCTTACATTATTTATTAAAAGAAAAGGAATCCAATTGGCAATACAAGCTTCACAAAATGGATCGTTATTTAATATTATCAGCAGAAACTACACAAAAGTTACTAGCTTGTGCCTCCCAACATCAAGAAGAATCAACAGCAAAAGTTGAACTGATGTTTCTTACAATCCGCAACACTTTCGGGGGTTCTAGGACAACTAAAAAAAATATTAAAATTGGATTACTTGTGAGTGTAGTGATCTATGTCGATAATAGTAGATTTTAGTTGGCTTTACCCATGAATGTAGGCATAGAGTTACTTGAACCACATTACGTTGCATCTTGTGGTCTTAGTATTCTATTTATGAGTATCTCAAAATAAATTGTTATCAATGTTGTTGGTTAAGGATCCTAGATGACAAACACAAAGTTAGAGGTGGAACTCTTTGATGGGAATAATAATTTGAGTTTTAGTCAAAGCACCATCAAAGATGGCTACTTTGTTGTACCAGCCGTACACGTCCAGTGTACCTGGCTACTTTTGTTTCGTTATCAATAAATTTTTACCTATTTATAAAAATTTAAAATTTTTTAAAAAACTATCAAAGATGTTTGGGTGCAACAAAGTTTGTTCGGGGAACTATACAAGAAATGAAGAAGCAGGCCACAATGTCCAATAATGAATAAGGAGTTTGAGATGAAGGCATTGAAGACTATCTCTTTTGACTCTTGCTCTAAAGGTAGAGTACAATGCCTTAAATGAGCATCCTCCCAAATAATGGTGGGAAATGCTAGAGAAGATATATATGTCAAAGTCACTTAGAGATTAGTTGTATTTAAAGAAACAGTTGGGTTAGCTCTGCATTGAAGAGGGGCTCATACATGACATACTAGAATTTGGAAGGATATTATTTTCTTTTGACTGATTAAATTCATTGGATAGATATTATAAAAGAGGTGAAATTTGGAACTAGATTCCATAGATTATGGATATTTTACAAGAGGTGAAGTTATGAAAGCTAGTAAATGTGCTTTGGTGGTAATCAAAGTAGAGTGAACTTAAAAATTTGTATGAGTTAATTGGTGAGATACTTAAAATTCAATTGAATGGAGTAAAACACTAAGAATCATTTGGTTAGAGCATCATAAAGGAAAGAAGATAATGAATGGAAAAGAGTAAGATTTATGAATTTTTTTCTTATAAGTGAGTAGGATTTATGAAAAATGTAACTAATATGGTGCAGAGCAAAGTTTGATTGAGAATTTCAAGTATTTCTTGATATCAATTGATCACAACTCTTGTTGAGAACATGGTGGAGCATCTCTAACCCTGTAGTTAAAGGTTGAAGGTGACTTTAACGCAACAAATCTTCTATCGCCTGAAGTGTGAGACACCAAAAAGGGGCTCACCCAAGTGAAGCAAGGTACCGCTTTAAATATAGTTATCATACTTATAATGAACCCAAATAATAAGCATTTAATGCTTATTAGGCATGATTTGAATTTTTCAATTGGGATGAGGCTCTGTTAACTAATCTAAGAATAAACTATTCAACAATCTTTTATAAAAATTTTCAAAAGTAAAAAAGAGAGCAAAGTCAAAAGATTATACGACAGAACCTTTTTTTTTTTAATCTAAATTCATGTGAAAAGAAAGAGAGGTTAGAGAAAGAGAGAAGAAAGCAAAAGAAAGAGACACCTACTAATTAGAATTGAAGCATAGATCTACCCTTCTTTGCCAATTATGAAACTGCCTTCTTTTTTTGCTGAATCCATTAAGGTTTTCCCCTCAAATTCATTAGAACCTGTTAAAGCACTTGCTGAATTCATTAAGGTTCTCCCCCCAAAAGCATTACAATCTGTTTAAGGCACTCAAGCACTCGCCTAGGTTCTAAAGACAAGCACCCCACTAAAGGTGCCTTGCCCCAAGGCTTCAAAGGGCTGTAGTGGCACCTCACCTTGCTTGAGTGCTTGGCTTGCCCTTGACTTCCCTGATCTCTAAAAATAAGAAGGGTGCAAAGGAGGTAACCCTAAGTACAAAAGTGAAGACACCTCCTCATGACTAGAGGTGGAAATTTGGTTAAGTCCAACCATGAGGGGATTAGAAATAAGTCTCAAGATCTCTTTGTTGGTTTTGGAATTTGAAATTAAAAAGAAGAATTTTAATCTTGAAATCCTACATTAATTAGAAGAATAATAAAGAGGTGGAATAATTACCATTGAGAGTACTAATCCAATATTGAGAAGAAAAAGAAATAAGTGGTAGTGTAGATTTTTCCATGTGTGAGAGATTTGAAAAATAGTTTTATCTAGTAGTCTAGTACATTAATGTGAGGGTATCTTTGGCTGCATTGAGGTTTAACATTGGTGAGTCTTTAGTCTGTGTTTAAGAGGATTGAGCATTATTTCCAATTATTGGGGTTTGGTTGACAGTACTTGTGTATGTAGGCATAGAGTTAGCTAAACCACATTAAATTTTTTGTCTTGCGGTGTTTGGTATTATATTTTTTTACAGGATTTTCACATCTACATGCACATAAACCTAAAAAATTTATGTCACTGCTCCTAGAACTATTTCTAACAATGACATTGAATTGAAAATTTGAGTTGTTTGATGGAATCATACGGAAAAATGACAAAATCCATGTCATGTCATAAAATTGAACTACTTACCTATCAAGGAAAAAGAAAAATGACATGAAAATCCAATGATCCTCATAATTTAACCACAATCTCTCCCTGGTAGGGCTAACACATAATCACAACACAATCAATAGATCATTGGCCAGAGAGCTAGCTACATTCAACACAACCAAATCATTTTCAACTACGTGAGTCAGCTAAATATTACTCAAAAGACTCTCTTTTTTTAAGTTCCAAATCAATCTAAAGCAAAATGAAGAATGAGTATAGTAGATGATTTTGTTGCCTGAGAAGTTTATATAACATGAGCCCAACTATCTAGCAAGCACAATTGAGCTCATTAACTAATCTATGCAACTAAAAGATTCAACCTAGATTGCTTACAAGCTTGGTTAAGGTTAAGGTTCATGTTGCATCATAGTAGTTACAAAAAGCCTCTGAAAACTTTGCTTACATACAACGTTTACATTAACACCTGAAACAAGTGAGTCTTTATGCCTTTATGGAAAGAAACTTAGGAGTTTCAAAAGTTAAAGTGCTATAGTTGCTAATAAGGGCTTTTATCAAGAATATATAATAAACCAATCAAAAGTAGGGTAGACACAAACAAGTTTATTTAGGGACACTTTTTTTCTTTTTCCTTTTTTTTGGGGGAGGAAATGAAAGGGTGGATTGACAGATTGTATTTCTTCAATGTCTTTTAAGGGAAAAAAAATGGAAGGATTGCAAAGGAAGAGGAGGGTTCTTTCAAAATAGGCCCCACATTTCTTCATCTGCCCAAAGAGAGTTGAAAATGGGAGAGAATGGAGAAGTAATAACAGGCGAGACGCTTATAATAGTTTTCCCCTAATCCCATAAGATGTCTAATGTTACCTTTTTAGTATAAAAATAACAATGATAATCTAACAAAATAATGCTTCTCTTGTCTCCTGCTTCTGAACAGCCAGAGAATCAATGGGTGAAATCCTTTTTCTAACTTGCACATGGAAAATCAGAACATTAGTTCAATATCTTGGTCTTATGCTAGCTACAAGTGTAAGTCCAAGTGATGCATGGGCAGGAAGATACGGATCTTCCCCATTAATATTAAGGTGGTGGGAGTAGAAAGATAGTAAAAGGGTCGCTATCATTTTTACTTCTGATATATACATGAGTAAAGAAACATTTTAGCCAGGAAGAGATATGAGAGGGTACTTGGAATACGAATTACAAAGTTGAGTGTTTCAATTTTAGTATCAAAAATTTTAGTAATGCTTTGCCCCAAGTCTCTCATTATCTAACATGGTGCTGAGGTTCTGCTCATGAGACATGACCATTGGTGCTTACCAAATAGAAGGATGCTGAAGGAATTGCTATTTCTTCATTAACCTACCAACTCTCTTCTTTACTGCAATACGTAGCACCATTCCTTCCCTCCATTTCTTGACAGAGACAAGCTACTCCTTATACCTATTCATTCATCTATGTAAGAAAAAACGTAATTTGATTGGCTTACGGAATAAATGAAAAGGTGTGCTCATCTACCCAGCTTCTATGCTTCCAACCTGAAGTTAATAATGACACAATCTTTAGTTCTACTTTACTCAAGCAGTTTATAATTATCATGCTCTCTCTCTCTGTATTTCTATTTCCTAAGCACCAACATTTCAACTTTCCAGTTTCCCCCCTCAAAACAAAATGAAAACATTTTATTACCACGTAATTGCACTTACATATGCATGTTCAACATACATCTCCACCCTTAAAGGTTTAGTTGATGGAAAAGTTAATATGGACATCTCTTCTAAGAAATTGAGCTACAATCCATCATCTCTCGCCATCAAGGACAAATGTTGTGAAACCAACAGTTTTTGAATTTAGCTGAGTTGTTGGACATGAGAACCTCTACAAGATAATTTTCATTTACTGCAGATAGTAGATAATTTTTTTTTTTTTTTTTGTTTATTTGTTTGTAATCCTTTTATTGTTATTTTCCCAAACTATCATAATAGATTAAAGCATGCAAAAAACTTCTTTGAACTTCAAAGTTTTGAGGATGCCTGTGCAACTAAGCCTCAGGAAATCAGGGAATTTACTTCTGATCTCAGATTAAATCAAATCCTATATGCACAGAAAGTAAGGGATAGTTTTCTAAGCTTAGAGAAAATATCAGTTTAGAAGTCTCTACAGGGAAGAGTTCAAAACAGGACATTTAATAATAAAATGAGATTTACGGAAGTGGAAATGTAGATGCTTGAGATGCTCTAGTATTTTTAAATTGCTCTAGAAAGATCAAAAGAGAATCTTCATTTCCTTTCACACACCAATACAGTGACATTAGTAACAAAATCGATTTCTTTCCATGGATGCTTAATTATAATTGTTTTCCAAGTGTCAAATCAAATATGTACGGTGAAAATTCTGTGCTATTAACTACACCCCAATTGAACTGAATTCCACAGCTCCTTTTGAAAACCATTTCTAAATTTACACTAAACATACTGAAATTTCAGCTTCAACACATAAAACGTGCCATTGTCATAGAATCGGAACTGGGTATACTAAATGTTTCCAAATCAATCCACAATGAAACACACAACATGCAAAGATTGAACTATTGTATTGGGTTTTTTTTTTTGGCATTAATTCTAAATGTTTATCTTAATTAACTAAAAGAAATTCACAAATGCATTTTTATATATGAATCTTAAAAGAACAGAACCCAAAACAAAATAAAGGATGCAAAGCAATTGAACAAAAGTAGGAAACATACTGGAGCGGAGTTCAGAGTCACCGAAAGAATCCAAAGAAATAAGAGCGAAAATTATTGGACGCCCAATAAGAGCAAGAATGTTGGCCTCCAATCTCAGACAGCAGAATCTGATTAAAAAAAAAAAAAAAAAGTGTTAGATCCACGTATAGAAATATAATACTATATATAATATACAAAGAAAGAGTGAGCTATATATACATACCCATGAAATGAAATGAAATGAATGAATTGGGTCCCCAAAAGAAGGCTTTGGATGGAACTCTGAAATGGGTTGCCCCAGAATAAGAGAATCTGTGAAAAGGCAAACAACAAATGGAAGGGAATTAAGGAATCTTTTTGGTACTTCGTATGAGAAGTGAGAGCCACAAGAGAAGAGGTTGGATACGACAAAAAAATGAAAGCCAACCAACCAACTCTAAGGCGTAGATTTAACACAAAGGAAGAAATGAGAGAGTGAGAGAGAGATGTGGCTGCTGGTTGGTCTTGGACGTGTGTGTCTCCCTCTCTCTCTCTCTCTCTCTCTCTCTGTATCTATTGGAAATGGAACTAGTGTTTTATAGCCTGTTTGGTTCTGATTTTAAACAACAGTTTTTCAGTGGACCATCTATAAAATATTTTTAAATAAACTATATAACTTATTTATTCTCTCAAAAAAAAAATATATATATATATATATATCTATATATAACTTATTTAAAAGGAAAGGTTCCGTCATTCGTGACTGACTAAAAAAACCTATGAATGATTATTTTAATTATAAAACTATAAATCTAGTAGGTTGAAGGAATATTCTTGGAAGCCAGGAGTATACAGTATGAAGTGAGTAAGAGTGAGTTTGAGTGTGTGTACAGTGTACCAAGAGATTTCCCACTCGAGGTTGGTAATCTGAGTCTGATCCCACTCATCATCTCATCTGGCAAACCAATAGGCACGTACTATTTTGATGCGGTAGGAAGTAGAATAGAGTCAAAATTTAGGATAGATTCTTTATGGAAGGTTGTGAAAAATGGTTATATTATTCCCAAAAAAGAAGTTCAATTTGAATTAGAATGCCTAGTAGTGGAGGTTACTTTGATAAAAAGTTCAATTTCGACACTTCACAGTCCACACCACGCCAATAAAATAAATAATTTAACACAAAAACAGAATATAAGATAAAAATGATTAGATGATTTATCACAAAAAAAAAAAAAAAAAATGATTAGATGAAAAGGTTAAAGCTTTGTATTTTTTTCTATTAAAAAACACTTTTTTTTTTTTCTGAATAAAAAATTGCATTAAAAGAGAAAGGAAAACAACACAACCAACACCAAACAAACAAAACCAGAAGAAAGGATGGGACTCAACCGGGGGCGTAGCCAGAATTTTTAACTTGGAGGACCAAATTATGTATTTGCATATCAGTCATTACTCGTGTGTATTAAAGAATTAGTAAAATAATGATAGTAATCAGTTTAAGCAATACAATAGACTTTTATCAAATTTATTAAATAAAAAAGAAAGAAAAAGAGGCTACACTGTAGACTTTCACATTTGAACACACATGAACACTGCACTTGTTTTCTTAGAAAAAATAAAAGGAAACAACACCTTGACAACTTGGTAATTTTTTAAGTAGTAAATGTGAGTTTTGTTGGGTGAGTCCACTTGAGAAACTAAAATATTGTAATTGTAAAACTGGTCATATTACAAAGGGAATGAGTTACAAAGAAACATGGTATGATGCATATGAGTGACTCACAATAAAAGAAAACATATGAGAATTGCCTTGGTCCTTTGATTGATCATACAACAACACTCATATTTCAAAGTAAAAACCATTAAAGCTAACATTGGGCTGGGTATGTAAATTTGTTTGGAGGGGCCAATTTGTACTTGTAGGGCCAGTTTGTTTTTATATGGTACTATATGGGGGTTTCAAACCCCCCAAGCTTATGTGTGCCTCCGCCCTGGACTCAACCAACTCCCCCCTCTACAAACTCAGAAACTACAGAAGGGGGGAGTCCCAAATCTGTCCCAAAAAAAGACCATTAGGCTAGGGAATGAGCTACAAAGTTAGAGTCTCTAAAAACAAAACAAGCATTTCAGCATACAAAAGAATTTAAAATTTTAAAATAACATGAGTCTCTTTTAGAATAGCACTGATGGACCAATGAGGAGTTGCAGATAGGTTTAAGATAGCTTTTATCACAACTTAAGCATCTCCTTCTAACACAACTCTATCAAAGCCTTCTCATCTAGCTGCTAGTAGAGTAGCTTTCGATTCTGCCCAAATAGGCTCACCTGGGCATTCTTCTTGAGTCTGAGCTACTATTATGGAACCAATGCTATCTCTACAAACCACTTTCAACACCACCTTATCAGGCTTCACTATTGCATCAAAGTTACATTTGATCCATCCTAGAGGAGAGGAGGCTTCCATGAGGAGGAATTCTCTTTTTTCTCAAGGGTCAATTGCCAAGCTTGTTTGTGTTGTATAAACACCTTATTTATTTGGTTAAAGAGCTTGACTGAATCTATCAATTGGTTACTCCACACTGCTTTATTTCTGTTCATCCAGATTTGGTCACAATGAACAACAGCAAAAATACTAACCTCCGTTGCTTCCCCACCTTGTATTCTCGAAATTTCACTGGGATCAATTAATACTTTTATCCATTGATCAATATTCATATCCTTAAAAGATACTAAATAAAGTTGTAGTTTAAAGCTACAACCAATTTTGTAGCTAAATTTTGTCATATATATATATATATATATATAGTAACCTTCATAAATAAAAGTTCATACAGAGACTAATAATATTTTGGTCCAAATTGACCACTTTATCAAAAGCTGGTTGAATTAAACAATAATAGTTAATAACAATAAATTTTGTTGGGTGCATCAAGCCCCATCGTCCTGCCCACATAAAGTTAAAGCCTATATATGGGATTGTATTGTTATTCCCATGCCCAATTGGTAGCAAGTACTCCTAATTCAAGTTGAATTAGGATTTGTGTGCTACTAGGAGTATGAGGCGGCTAGGTTATATAAACAAGGTTTATATGTGATTTTTGAGTGTGCCATATAGAAGAGAAACGAAAGCCGCACAAGAGAAAAAAAGAGAAGAAAAGATAGCAGCAACAAGGTCTGCCACATAAAGAAAAAGAAGACAGCTAAGAGAGAGCTATGCGTGGAGAAGAAAATAGAAAGGGGAAAAAAAAGTGTTGCCGCCTCTTAGAAAAATAATTAACGTGTGGAGAGCAAAGAAAACAATGAGATTTTCTTTTGCCATGAGACATACACTAGTAGATTTATTATTGTATTTGGTGAATCTCAAGTTAGGCATAAACTTGAGAATTATTGTAATTGGTTTGAAAATAGTGAATTGATTTGGAGTTTGTCCCGTGGTTTTTCCCTCTAAGGAGAAAGGATTTTTCCATGCAAATATTTGTATTCTTGTGTGTGATTGCTATTTTGGATTGATAAATTAGTGATAATATTAATTGGAACCCAACAAATTTTGTGAGAGAGAGAGACCTTTAGTTGCAAAATGATCATTCAACCCAAATTTTCATATATAAATAAAGCGATCTATAAAACGCAGAGTATTGAAACAAATCAAAGATCAAGATTATAGAGAAATAGAAATGTGTGAGAGAGAGAGAGAGAGAGAGAGTACCTATGATAGTAGAGATCAAAAACAATAATACATTGAAAAATAAAATTTTAGATTATCATTCAACTTAAATTTTCATATACAAAGAAAGCAATCTATAAAATGCAAAGCATTAAAATAAATCAAATATCAAGATGAGAGAGAGAGAGAGATAAAAAAAAAATATGTAGTGAAAAATAAAAAATTACCATTACAAATTCTAAATTTATTGGTTATAATAAAGATAAAAATAGAATATATATAAACATGTAAATATGTTGAGGGAGTGAAAAATAAGTATTTATGATAAAGAGGTGTTGAGGGAGGGGAAAGGTTTTTTTTTTTTTTTGGAGATAGAGAGTTTCAACCTATGGCGTCCGCTCTTGATGATAGCTCTTTATCATCAGACCAAGACACCAATCAGTTTTTGTTGTAGGTGAAGATTGAACCCTAGATCTTTTATACAACCATTGGAGATTTTACCGGTTAAGTTAATTGGAACCCACAGGGAAGGAAAATGTTGGGAAAGAAGGTCAAGGAGGCCTTGTATGTTTCTATACTACTATTTAAGAGGCTTCTCCTATTTGAACTGAATTTTTTTTTTTTTTTTTTTTTGTTCCAAAATACCTCTACACCTCTAGATTTAAGTAGAGACAAAACTAAAGGACAGTCTGGTAAAAATACATGTCTAACTTGTACTAAAACATTGCCTACAAAATAGGAACTCTCATCCATTAATCCACTTCTTCAAAGCAACTATACGTTTATAGTTTTTTTTTTTTTTTAATATAAAAATAAGTTAAACAACCCAGCAACGCTTTATCCAATAACAAAACTAAATATCAAAAAATAAAAAAATAAAACTAAATAGGGGCAAAGCTTGGTAAAAATGCTTCTATAACTCCCGCGTAAAACTTTATCTATAAAATAAGACCATACTCCCAGTACACTCACATTGATTTTCAAACTCAAATTGCTTCTTCTTCAATTCTCTCAATTCTGTGCTCTTTCCTCCAACTCCAATGGATAGTTTGAACTTTAGACTTGAAATGTAGTCAATGGCAAAAATCTAAGTATTTGTTTTCCTGTATTTGGTTTATATTTGGTTTCCTTACGTTGTTATCATTATCCTTTTTATATCATTATCTTTTCTTTCTTTTCTTTTTTAATCTTTTCTTTTCTTTTATTTGGTCAATTTGATGAGTGTTTAATATTTTTCCTAATTGATGAGTCTTTTTTAAAGGGTGGGAATGATAATATTATCTTCATTCCTATACTAATAAGAAATGGTGGGGTAGAGTCGACAAGCAAGTAAATTTCTAAATTAAATTCATTAAGAAATAGAAATAGATATAAAAAAATCCGAAACAATTTCAAAAAAATTCAAATCCCACGTACAATTACAAACCCACTAGCCACTATGACACTACCACACCCTCCAACAGAGAATTGTGGAAATCATGGGCATGGTCTTTCAAATACATTCAAATAGTTTTTGGATAAACATAACTTTAATAATTTTAAAAAAAAATATCTGTAGGGTCAATTTTTGTAGCCCAAGCCCAAAAGGTATGGGTTATGAGCCCAATGAACCCAAAACAATGAAATTGTAGAGAGTGGGTGAAAGAGCTGGGTTGATCGTGAATTAAACAAGAGTTAATTATGGTATTAAAGGGTGAACTAATATAAAAACACACTTGAAGGTTAAACAAATTGTCGTCCGAAGAGATGTATTATTGATTAAGAGGTGATTACAACTCTTAGAGCTACAGTAAAGTTATTCTCTTTTTTTTTTTCTCTTTTTTCTTCCTCTCCCATTATCAGAGGCCTCTTCCCTTTATATAGCATCCTTCCCCTTCATCTTCATCGTCCACTTGTTCTTCATCTAAGCATCCACTTGAGTATATGTTATATCAAGTCTCCTTTTTAGCTTTCTGTAAGTGGTAGTAGCTGAGATTACACTGTTCAGGGGTCTTCTCCACATTAATGCGGCCAGAAAAGCAGCTGCAGGGCATTTAATGTGGTGGTTGCAGCTTGTCCTCTAGATATTTTTCCGTTCCTATCATCTCTGTACGTGCTTGAAGCCTACCTTTATCATCGAAATCGGTAGGGGGGTTACTCGAACCTCCCAGGTATCTGCTTAACCAAGACTTTTCGCATCCGAGGAAAATCGACTCTTCGGACAACTGGTGATCTCTTCGGATTGTTCCCCTCACTCATTTCCAGGTATATTTCTTCCACAGGGACCCCTTCCCAGATATTTTTCTCTCTTCGGACACACAATAGTCTTCAAATAGGGCCCCAGGCCCAATACATGAGGTTGGGCTTTTATCCCCCACAATATCTATTAGTTTTTCAAAGTTTAAAAATATTCCGTAAAAGAAAATACTATAAAAGTTGCTTCCCACGTTTCCTTCAAAAAAAAAAAAAAAAAACAAAACAAAAACAAAACAAAATTTCAAACTTCCTTAACAATTGCTTTTGTTAAAACTACCCTCATCTGTTTATTTAAAAAAAATTGTTATCTATTTTCGTTTTAAATATTAATTTTAGTTTAATACATGGGGCCGGGGTTTTTTTTTTTCTACTATGTTCTTTTGAGTGTTATAAAAAGTGAACAAATCCATTAAATTATTTGGAGCTTTAATTTTAGATTCAATTTGTTCATGATGAATTTTTTTATATTTCGGCCAAAACATCAATTTGTTTTTTCATCACACCCCTAGGTTTTTTTTATAATTAAAAAATGTAATAATCCCAAATTATAATTGTGGGGGAGAAAAGCCCAACCTAGCGCATTGGGCCCAAGGCCCTATCCGAGGACCACTGTTTTCCGAAGAGATGAGGAAGCTCATTTGGAGAAAAGGACATGTCAGGAGAGGAGCATGGCCGTGATCCGAGGAGATGTTCGATGGGCCGAGGAGTCCAATACCCTCCGATCCGAAGAGGAGTGGTCTGACATTCAACCCTTTGCAGCCCAGGTGATCCCCCTGACAGATGTAATGACTGAGATGAACCTCGGACACGAATGAAGATAACTGGAGCGAGGAAATATCTAAGAGAGACCTCAACCACCGCATTAAATGCACTGCACCTACTTCTCTGGCCGCATTAATGTGGAGAAGACCCCTGAACAGTATCAGCCCAGCTACCACCACTCACACGGCTAAAGAACACCTCTGATGGGATATGCACTCAAGTGGGCGCCCAGATGATCAACAAGTGGACGGTGAAGATGTGGAAAGGCAGTACTATATAAGAGAGAGGTGTCTCTGATAGTGGGGATCGAAAAAGAAGAAAGAGAAAAGAGTGTATTATTTTACTGTAGCTCCAACAATTGTAACCTAAGTTCATCAATGAAAACCGCCTCCTCGGACGAGACATTCACACCTGTCCGAGCATGTATTAATACAAATTCTCCCCTTAGTACTGCTGTTTAAGACCGTTGTTTCATTTTTAGCCTAGCTCTTTCACCCATTCTCTACAAATTTATTGTTTTGGGTTCAGTGGGCTCCAAATCCACACCTTCTTGGGCTTGGGCTGCAGAATCTGACCCTACAATTGGCGCCGTCTGTGGGGAGAGCTTGTGCAAGAGTGAAAACAACAGTTGATAATGGCAGAACAAGGTGAACAACAAGCAGAATCCAGGGCATCCCAACACGTGGACCATTTTGTCAACTTAGAGAGGAGACAAAATCGTGAGGGCAGTGTACACACTGTGCGCCTTAGCCAGGGCCAATCACAGAGCGGAAGTCACATGTCCCATGCAGAGAAGAACCGTGACTTACAACTGGAAGTGGAAAAACTAAAGAGTGAGTTGTGACACGCAAAGAGGAAGCGGGCTTCCTCGTACTCTGAAGATGACCTTGATGACGAGCAGGACGTCTCTTATCAACGCAAGTCTAAGACACCAGCTAGCGAGTCCTATACATATGTAGAGGAGTCCCATCGTAAAAGGGAGCGTAGGAGCTCATCACGCGAGGACGTGGAGAACGATGCCATGAACAGGGCTCTAAATCAGATATCTAGATCACCCTTCACGCGCAGGATAGAGGAGGCCAGACTCCCTCGGCGCTTTAACCAGCCAACGTTCACCGTCTACAATGGTAAAACTGACCCCGTGGAGCATGTGAGTCATTTTAACCAGAGGATGGCTGTCTACTCCAGAGATGAAGCTCTGATGTGCAAGGTTTTCCCTTCCAGTCTTGGGCCCGTTGCTATGAGGTGGTTTGATGGTTTGAAGGCAGGCTCTATCAATTCCTTCAAAGAGCTCACTCAGGCATTCGGCTCCCGTTTTGTTACGTGCCGAAGAGTGGCCAGGCCTCTCTCTTCACTGCTATCCTTGTCCATGTAGGAAGGCGAATCTTTGAAGGCATATTCAGACAGATACTGGGAGATGTTCAATAAGGTGGAGGGCAACAACGATGCAATGGCCCTCAGCACGTTCAAGCTCGGCCTCCCTACTGACCACGGTTTGAGGGCATCCCTATCTGGCAAACCAGTTACAAACGTGCGTCAACTAATGGACCGCATAGAGAAGTATAAGAGGGCTGAAGAAGATCAGCAGCAGGGCAAGGGAAAGGATAAGATTATCCCTTAGGAGAGGAGAGATTCGCGGTCGGACCGGTACAATTACAATAAACCGCGGAGGGATTTTGCCGGACAATCAGGATCGATGAATCCTCAATCGGTCAACACCGTGTTCAAAGAGCCAGTACACCAAGTCCTGGAAAAGATTAAGAATGAATCATTCTTCAGGTGGCCGAACAAGATGGTAGGAAACCCCGAGAGACGCAACCACAATCTCTACTGCCAATACCATCAAGACCATGGGCATACCACGGAAGATTGTAGGAGTCTGTGGGATCACTTGGACCAACTGGTTCGTGACGGCAAACTGAAGCACCTCTTGCACCCCTCCAGCGGCCGAGGGCAGACAGGCTCGGGGCCACGCAGGGACGACCCCTCAAAGCCGCCGCTTGGGACTATAAACGTCGTCTTCGCTGCGCCGGGGAGAACAGGGTCCTGGCCATTGAAAGTTATGTCGGTAGGTCGACCATCCGCAGGGGAGTCGAGCCGAGGACCGAAGAGAGCTAGGTCTGGTGCCCCGCTGGTTATGGGATTCTCGGACGAAGACATGATCGGCACCATCCAACCCCATGATGATGCACTAGTCATCACCCTCAGAATAGGAGGGTACGATGTAAAGAGGGTGATGGTGGACCAGGGCAGTGCCGTGGAGATAATGTACCCGGACCTCTACAAGGGGCTAGGCCTAAAACCCCAGGACCTGACGCCGTACGATTCCCCCCTCTTTAGCTTTGAAGGAAGGCCTGTCATCCCGAAAGGCCGGATACGCTTGCCTGTGCAGTCCGGCTCCGAGGTGGTGGAGCTGGACTTTATCGTTGTGGACGCATATTCGCCCTACACGGCACTCGTAGGCAGACCTTGGATTCACGCACTTGGGGCTGTCCCCTCTACTTTGCACCAGAAGGTCAAATATCCATCAGGAGGACAGATACATGAAATCCGAGGAGACCAGTCTGTTGCTAGACAGTGCCTGGTAGCCGCCATTCAGCATAAGGCCCCAGCCGAGTCCTCGGACGTAGCTGGGAGGGATTTATAGCAACTACAGTCCCGGGGATTGCCCTTTGAAGAACCAGATGAAAGCACTCAATGCGAGGATCTAACGAAAGTGCTCATTGGAGACGATCCTGACAGATTCTTTCAAGTCGGATCTCAGCTGCCTCTTCAAGAGAAGGAAGAGCTGATAGGGTTCCTCAAGCGAAATCTTGATGTTTTTGCCTGGAGCGCTTACGAAGCCCAAGGGGTGGACCCGGAGTTTATATGCCACCACTTGAAGGTGAATCCACTGGTCACCCCCAAGCAACAACCTATTCGGCGCCCATCCAAAGAACATGCCGACGCAGTGAGAGACGAGGTAGCAAAACTCAAAGCAGCTGGGGCTATCAAAGAGGTTTTTTTATCCCGAATGGCTAGCGAATACCGTGGTGGTAAAGAAGAAGAGTGGGAAGTGGCGAGTATGCGTAGACTTCACGGATCTGAATAGGGCATGCCCCAAAGACCCGTTCCCTATGCCGAAGATCGATCAGCTGGTTGATGCCACTGTCGGTCACCCTCGGATGAGCTTCCTAGACGCCTTCCAAGGCTACCACCAGATACCATTAGCCCTGGAGGACCAGAAGAAAACTGCTTTTGTCACCCCTATTGGCAACTACCACTATAAAGTGATGTCGTTCGGCCTGAAGAACGCGGGAGCTACCTACCAGAGGATGATGACGAGGATGTTCGAGCCACAGCTGGGCAAGAACATCGAGATTTACATAGATGACATGGTGGTGAAGAGCAAAGTTATAGCCGAGCATGTGAAGGACCTTGAAAGTACCTTTGAGATTCTACGGAAATACAAGCTACGACTAAATGCCTCTAAGTGCTCGTTTGGGGTAGGGTCCGGAAAGTTTTTAGGATACATGGTCACCCACCGAGGAATTGAGGTCAACCCCGACCAAATAAAGGCCATCAACGATCTACGAGCTCCTCGGAATCCCAAGGAGGTTCAGAAACTAACCGGAATGACCGCTGCCCTCAATCGGTTCATCTCTAGGTCAGCAGACAGGTGTCGCCCCTTTTTCTCTCTACTCAACAAGTGGAAGGGATTCGAATGGACTGAGGAATGTGCTTTGGCGTACCAGCAGCTCAAGGATTATCTGGCTCGGCCACCAATCATGTCCAGTCCTGAGCCAGATGAGGTACTGTTCGCCTACATCGCTGTAGCTCCCTATGCGGTGAGCCTGGTGTTGATACGGTCAGACTCTGGTGTACAAAGGCCCGTCTATTACGTAAGCAAGTCACTACATGAGGCTGAGATTCGTTACTTGCCACTGGAGAAGGCTATCTTAGCAGTAGTGCTTGGCACACGGAAGCTACCTCACTATTTCCAAGCCCACATGGTGATCGTTCTCACACAACTCCCACTCAAAGCTATACTCCGAAGTGCTGATTACACTGGTCGGATTGCCAAGTGGGGTACAATCTTAGGGGCTTTCGATATAAGATATATGCCCCGCACATCGGTCAAGGGACAGGTCCTCGCAGATTTGGTGGCTGAGTTCACGGAGCCCCAGCTAGAAGAGGTGAAGCCCACGTCGGGCATGGATGAAAAATCAGTTGGCGTGATCTCTCAACAGAATCCCTCCCATTGGGAAGTGTACGTCGATGGCGCGGCAAACCAAAGAGGCTCTGGAATTGGGCTAGTATTGATATCCCCCGAGAAAATCATTATCGAGAAATCGCTAAGGTTGGACTTCTCGGCAACGAATAATGAAGCGGAGTACGAGGCCCTACTGATGGGGATGACTATGGTCCGTAGAATGGGTGGGAAGTCCGTGGAGTTGTTCTCGGACTCAAGACTGGTAGTAGGTCAAGTACAAGGCGAGTTCGAGGCAAAGGACGAAAAAATGCAGGGATACTTGGGTCGTGTTAAACATCTGCAATCAGAGTTCGAATTTTTCAGTTTGCTGCACATCCCCAGGAGTGGCAACTCACATGCTGACTCCTTGGCCACGCTTGCCACCTCTTCGGCACAAGACCTGCCGAGGGTCATCCTCGTCGAGGACCTGCACAGGCCTACGGAGGCGAAGTCAGGGGGAGTCCAGGTTCACCAGATCAGGGCCGGGCCGTGCTGGATGGACCCTTTAATCAAATTTATCAAATAAGATATATTGCCTGAAGAGAGGGGAGAAGCCGATAAAGTTCGGAGGAAGGCAACTAAGTTCTGGTTATCCGAAGACCAGAAACTATACAAACGCTCCTATTCGGGACCATATTTGTTATGCGTGCATCCCGAGGCGACTGAGGCATTGCTAGAAGAGCTGCACGAAGGAATTTGTGGGAGCCACACTGGAGGTAGGTCCTTGGCTCACCGAGCCCTCACCCAAGGCTATTGGTGGCCTAACATGCAGAAGGAGGCACACGAATACGTCAAAAAGTGCGATCAATGTCAGCGCTTCGCTCCAAACATTCACCAGCCAGGGGGAAATCTTAATCCACTATCTAGCCCATGGCCCTTTGCCCAATGGGGCCTGGATATTGTGGGACCCTTCCCCAAAGCTGCAGGAAACAAGAAGTACCTCCTGGTCGGAACAGACTATTTCACCAAGTGGGTTGAAGCTGAGCCACTAGCCAATATCAGAGACGTTGATGTGCAAAAGTTCGTGTGGAAGAATATTGTCACACGGTTTGGAGTTCCTCACACTCTCATCTCGGACAACGGCTTGCAATTTGATAGCAGGGCATTCAGGAATTACTGCAGTGAGCTGGGAATTACGAACAGATACTCCACTCCAGCCTATCCTCAGGGCAACGGACAAGCAGAAGCTATCAAGAAGGTTATACTGAGCGGTTTGAAGAAGAGGCTAGATGATGCGAAGGGTAGGTGGGTAGAAGAGTTGCCACACGTGCTTTGGGCTTACAGGACTACACCTCGCAGGTCTACTGGGGAGACCCCCTTCTCAATGACCTATGGGGCTGAAGCCGTCATTCCTTTGGAAACCGGGTTCCCGACGATAAGAACTAGCTCATTCAGTCCAGCCGACAACGATGAGCAGCTACAGAAGAGCTTAGACTTGATTGAGGAAAGAAGGGAGAATGCAATGGTTCGGCTGGCACATTATCAACAGAAACTCAGGCAAGGCTATGATGCTAACGTAAAGCTAAGGCCTCTAGAGCCTGGTGATCTAGTGCTGAGGAAAGTTGTGGGCACCGCAAAGAACCCGGCTTGGGGAAAACTAGGACCCAATTGGGAAGAACCATATCATATCACTTCAGGCGCTGGTATTGGAGCATATTTCTTAGAAGACCTGGATAGTCATGTAATCCCTCACCCTTGGAATGTAAATAACCTCAAGAGGTACTTCTATTAATCAAGTTTTCTCTTCAACTGATATACCAATTCGCTGCGTAAAGTTTTCTCTCAAGTGTTTAAACTTAAATCCAATCATGCATGTAGTCCTCGGACCAGATGATTAGGGTTAGTTAACACTCATTCGCCACCAGCTTAAGTGTTTAAACTTAAATCCAATCATGCCTGTAGTCCTCGGACCAGATGATTAGGGTTAGTTAACACCGTTAGCTCAAATGTTTAAACTTAAATCCAATCATGCCTGTAGTCCTCGGACCAGATGATTTGGGTTAGTTAGCACTCAGTTACAGTTCTATAGTGTTTAAACTTAAATCCAATCATGCCTGTAGTCCTCGGACCAGATGATTTGGGTTAGTTAGCACTCAGTTACAGTTCTATAGTATTTAAACTTAAATCCAATCATGCCTGTAGTCCTCGGACCAGATGATTTGGGTTAGTTAGCACTCAGTTACAGTTCTATAGTATTTAAACTTAAATCCAATCATACCTGTAGTCCTCGGACCAGATGATTTGGGTTAGTTAGCACTCAGTTACGGTTCTAGTGTTTAAACTTAAATCCAGTCATGCCTGAAGTCCTCGGACCAGATGACTAGGGTTAGTTAACACTCCGGTGCAGTTCGTGTTTAAACTTAAATCCAGTCATGCCTGCAGTCCTCGGACCAGATGACTAGGGTTAGTTAACACTCGAGTACATTCGAATCCTATAATCCTTGAACCAAACGACAGGTTAGTCAATACCCCCACGCAGCTATTGCCACTGGGGCTTAGTGCTAAAACTCCTGATTGCGTTTAGATTAATCCCCCCTAATGACTGTCTTTCTTAGTTATACTTATGACTGTCTCACTTACACAAATTACTCGATGCCAATCATTACCTGTTAGTGACACTTATTCGGATTGTTCTTTTCAGTATCACTCTTATTTACTCACACCCTAAGTATGATGTATCAAACAGATTTATTCGCATTATTTGGTTATGAGTGCAATGTACAGTTGTATGCGACAGTAATAATTAGTAAGACATGTATTTAAAACATCATAGACAAATGAGAATCTATTCCATAAATAAAAGGACAGTTTACAATTCTTCGGATAAAACAAAAGAAAGTACAGGTGCAAAAGTAAAAGCCCTACACATCTATTCTTTTGCTGGAGGGAGCACGGGGTCAGCAGCCTGGCCTATCCGAGCAATTGCGTCAGGGGCTTGGTCCTTGGGCTCAGAAGGAATTTTCTCTTCGCCTGACCCTTGGCCTTTCTCTTTGGCTGGTTCAGCTGGCTTATCCTTGCCGCCTGGCTGACCAGTTTCCTTGCTTGCACCAAGAGTGAGTGGAGGAGTATGGCTGGCCAAAATTGGCTCCGAAGCCTCTAGAAGCTGTGGAACAGGAGGGAGATCAGTTCCTGGGAGCTCTCGGATATCAGGATCATAGTATACGCTCCCAGGCAGCCTCAGCTCCGAGTCGGCAGGGACTCCAGCTGCATCCAGGGCTTTGCCCCAACTTATGTCGCAGTAATCTCGGCTGACCGAGGCGAATTGCTCTAGAAGCTGGGACGTGGCCGTCTCTACCCCCAGCTGGTAAGCTGCCTTCTTTTCAGCCTCAACCGCCTCCTGGGCCAACTGGGCTTTCTCCTCGGCATATCGGGCGCTGTCTTTGGCTTTTCGGAGTTCATCCCTTAGCCCGTTTACCAGCTCCCTCTCGGTCTTCAGATTGGCCTCTGCCGCCTTAAGCAACTTACGCTGATCCTCAGCCTGCTTTTCAGCATTCTTTATCCCAGCGTCGAGGCTTTTCTTCTGGCTGGTCATCTCCGCGAGTTCCCCGGACAGACGGGCATAATCGTCCTTCATTTGGCCCAGAGATTTCTCCGCCTCGTCTCGGGAGCAGAACGCCGCCTGGGTTTCAAGGCGGTTCTTCTTGTCCCACTCCTCGGCTACGTAAATCTGCTGAGTGACCTTCATGATGGAAACTCTAAATGTCAAACGCAGAAGAATAGGAAAAGCAAAAATCAGTGATTCAACTAATCGGACTGAGGTTACTTACGATGGCTAAATCCCTCTTGAGGGATCGAAAGAGCTCTAGCTGATTGAAACGCCTGAAGGACTCCATGTTATGAGGGAGGAGAAGTGGTTGTTGCAGGGCCTCAGCAACGTAGCCGGCCCTCCCTCCATCATAATTCCTGAGGGAGGTCTCCCAGAGGATTGGAGCGCCCTCCAACTCCAATTTTGGAGACCAAATCCGCGGTCCCCCTCCTCCTCGGCGCACATCTGCCACTGTGCCCTCATCTCGGCTTTCAGTAGACGGAGCCCTGCGAGTTCGGTTGTCCTGTGCCACTTTTTGCTGCTTGGCCCCCTTGGTTGGTGGCACCTGTTTTTCCCCAACCTCAGTGTGGGGTCTCTTCTTCTGCAGGTTTGGCATGGGTTTCAAGTTTGGGTCAGGGACCTGGATAGGCACTGGAGGAAGTGTCACCCCTGTTTTAGATGTCCCAGCATCTTTCAAGTCGGACTTTTTGCCCCTACCCTTCATCAAATTCCTCAGATCCATATCGTCGTCCGAGGAGTCTTCTAAATGAGTGGCTAACAAATTAAGATGGGCGCCTGACTGCTCGTAGGCTTCTTCCTCGGCGTCTGAGATCTCTACCACCTGGTTTACTCTTGAAGCTTCTCCCTCAAACTGAAATCCGTCTATTTGTTCTTCTAGCGAGGAAGTGGAAGAGCCAGCCCCCTCACCTTCAATCTCTTGTCCGAGGGGAACCTGCTGGAGTGGTTGGATAAGGGGAGGTGCAGCCCGAGGAATTGGACGGGGTACAGGCTCAAGATCGTCTGGCGCCAAGAAGCCCTTCCGACCAACGTCAATACGCGCAAGGCGATAGTCTCCCTGGACGATTGCGTTGCCGACCGGTTGAAAACCCTTTGGCTTCCCTGTGTATCCAAGAATAAGGGGAGCGGATCGTAGTTGCCCGTCCTCGCTCACGAAGATCTCCGACCTTAAAAGGAAATTGAGGGAAGCAACATTCGTTAGGCTGAGCCGAGGAGAAACTTGTCTCTTATCTGTTGCAAGTGAAGAAGAAAAGAATGGTTAGAAACTCAGAAATAGTGACCGAAGAGAAATCAAAAACAGTTAAAAGACGGGAGCCCTAAGCCTATGGTCAGTGCGCCTAAATCTACATGTCACACCTGGCTTCCCATGCTTGGTTGGGCAACCATGGCCGTCACGCCAGGCGCCCGAGACGATCACATAGTCGTCTTTCATCCCTTTGTTGGATTTGGGAAGGCAGGAAATGAGCCTGACAACATCCGACCGGGATTTTAAGTAGTACCCAGCATCTTGCTGGCTGTGGCATTCGTACATATGTACCACATCAAGCCAGGTGAGTCCCAACCCCATGTGACGCTCAAGGTCCTCAATCGCTCCTAGGATCCTAAACATATTGGGCGCGCACTGCCAGGGAGTAAGCCTATGGTTCCGAAGGTAATTGGTGGTGATGGGGCCCATGGGGATTGTCATTCCCCCTTCTTTGAAGGCGATGAGGGGGATAACCACCTCTCCCGTCTGCCGGTCTGTTAGTATTTTTTCTGGGGGGCAATACTTCAAACCCACGTTAGGGGGTATGCGATATGCGGTCCTAAACGCCTCTATTTGCTCAGGGCTATCCATCATGTGCTCGAGTTTTCCCATGGTGCTTAAGTGAAACGGCTGGCCGAAGAGAAAACTAAAAGATTCGGTGGGCGACGACTTACAAAGGTTAGACCGGAGAAGTGATTGCAGGCTCGTAGAAGGACTCGTGAGGATTCTGAGTAAGATTGGTACCGGCGACTGGGAGATTTGGACCGAGTCGTGTACTAGAACTTGCTGGAGCGTCTGAAAATTCGCAAAGTGAGAGGAAGGTAACTTCCTCTGAGGTTTTATATGGGGTCAAACGAAGGGTCAGGGGCACTCCCGCCCAAATTCCGAAGAAAAAACCACAGCCGTTGGATCGACCGTTCACCGTTGATACGAAAGACAAGGCGCCACCTGGTGCAATTAATGCAACGCTTTGGGAATATGGAAACCGTAGCGGCATTAATGAAGCGTCTATTCCTATGCTCATACACGTGCCAGTTCAAATTTGCCTGAAGCTTTTTGTGCCGTGGCAGGTCAAAATCCTACTTTTTCTCTTCGGATGCGAGGGAAAAACTACAATTTTGAGGGGCTATTGTGGGGGAGAAAAGCCCAACCTAGCGCATTGGGCCCAAGGCCCTATCCGAGGACCACTGTTTTCCGAAGAGATGAGGAAGCTCATTTGGAGAAAAGGACATGTCAGGAGAGGAGCATGGCCGTGATCCGAGGAGATGTTCGATGGGCCGAGGAGTCCAATACCCTCCGATCCGAAGAGGAGTGGTCTGACATTCAACCCTTTGCAGCCCAGGTGATCCCCCTGACAGATGTAATGACTGAGATGAACCTCGGACACGAATGAAGATAACTGGAGCGAGGAAATATCTAAGAGAGACCTCAACCACCGCATTAAATGCACTGCACCTACTTCTCTGGCCGCATTAATGTGGAGAAGACCCCTGAACAGTATCAGCCCAGCTACCACCATTCACACGGCTAAAGAACACCTCTGATGGGACATGCACTCAAGTGGGCGCCCAGATGATCAACAAGTGGACGGTGAAGATGTGGAAAGGCAGTACTATATAAGAGAGAGGTGTCTCTGATAGTGGGGATCGAAAAAGAAGAAAGAGAAAAGAGTGTATTATTTTACTGTAGCTCCAACAATTGTAACCTAAGTTCATCAATGAAAACCGCCTCCTCGGACGAGACATTCACACCTGTCCGAGCACGTATTAATACAAATTCTCCCCTTAGTACTGCTGTTTAAGACCGTTGTTTCATTTTTAGCCTAGCTCTTTCACCCATTCTCTACAAATTTATTGTTTTGGGTTCAGTGGGCTCCAAATCCACACCTTCTTGGGCTTGGGCTGCAGAATCTGACCCTACAATAATTGATACAAATCATTAAATTTTACCCAAAAAATAGGAGAGCCTCTGAGCACGCATGTGAGCGCGTGCTTAGAGGCTAGTTTTTTTTTTTTTTTTTTTAGAGAGTTTCAACCTATGGCGTCCGATTCTGATAATAGCTCTTTATCATCAAACCAAGACACCAATCGATTTTTGGTGTAGGCAGGGATTGAATCATAGATTTCTTATTCAACCATCAGAGATTTTAATGTATTTGTAACTGGTAAGTTATACAGTTAATGTGATAATTTTTGAATAAAGGGCATTTGGACTGCCGTATAGGTTTATTGAATATTTGACAATTTCCATATTTATTTTTAATTTTTTTTCCACTAGAGAAAGTTAATAATTTATTCTAGTAATTTTTTTCCAATTAAACCATTGAATTTATTAATTTTATTCACTTATATTGTAAGTATAAAATCAACCGATTGCTATTCTCAAAGTAAATAAATAAGGCCCATTTAAGTTGTATTTTTTTTTTCCACTTGAATTTTATAAGAGCAACCGATTGTCGTGCAAATTTATTGTTTTCAATTTTTTTTCCTTTTTTTTTTTTTTTTTTGAGAAAAAAAGACTTCAAATTTATATTAAGAAATAGGCAAATCTGCCTCGTAAGCAACTAAGGTATAATTGTACTATACGTTTTTTTTGTTTCCACTTAAAAACCTCCATGATTAATATATATATATATATATATATATAAAACTCAAAATTGAGAGAAAATCCAATTGATTCTAAATTAGATTCCAGTTGTTGTTTAATTTTGCACCACGTGTTTTATCAATTTTTTTTTCTTAAATTTTTTTTATAGGTGAGTTAATGTTGTACAAAAAACAAAGAGTCTAATATAAATAAGCCATAAAAAACCTAATAAACAAAAAAAGAAGAAGAAAGAGTAAAGTCATGTGTATATCTAAAATCTATATATATATATATATAGGTAAAGTTTAGAAAAAGTTTAGAGAAAGTTCAATTAGAATTTGAAATTAGAATCCAATTTTGTGCCATGTGTCTAAATTTATGTGGGGACCACACCATAATTATCTGTAGGGTCCGTTTTTGTAGCCCAAGCCCAAAAGGTATGGATTAGGAGCCCAATGAACCCAAGACAATGAATTTGTAGAGAGTGGGTGAAAGAGCTGGGCTGGATGTGAATTAAACAAGAGTTAATTATGGTATTTAGGGTGAACTAACATAAAAACACTTGAAAATCTCAACAAATGGATGTCCGAAGAGGCATATTATTGAATGACAGGCGATCATAACTCTTAGAGATACAATAAAATTATTCTCTCCTCCTTTCTCTCTTTTTTCCGATCCCTCATTATCAGAGACCTCTTCTCTTTATATAGCACCCATTCCCCTCATCTTCATCGTCTACTTGTTCTTCATCTAAGCATCCACTTGAGTACATGTCCCATCCGGTATCTTCTTTAGCTCTCTGTGAGTGGTGGTAGCTAAGTTTACACTGTTCAGGGGTCTTCTCCACATTAATGCGTCCAGAAAAGCAGCTGCAGTGTATTTAATGTGGTGGTTGAAGTTTGTCTCCTAGAGATTTCTCCGTTCCTATCATCTCCATGCGTGCCTGAAGTCCATCCCTATCGTTAGAATTGCTAGGAGGATTACTTGTACCTCCTGGACATCTGTTTGATCAAAGCTCTTTATATCCGAGGAGAATGGACTCTTCGGACCATTGATTCTTTCTTCGGAATACACCCCTCGTTTGTCTCCAGGTATATTTCTTCCCCATGGACTCCTTCTCAAACATTTTCTTCTCTTCGGACACACAGTAGTCTTCAAATAGGGCCCTAGACCCAATACATTAGGTTGGGCTTTCACCCCCCACATTATCCATTTAAGTTTGTGTCATGTGTCCACTTAAGTTTTTTAATTTTTGTATCAAGTGAATTAATGAGTGCAAGATACTAAGAATTTAATATTAATGAATTACAAAAATTATAAAAAAATAAAAAAAATCAATCACATATACTCAATAAAAATCACCACACAACAAAAATCACCACACATTCTATCTTATTAAAAATTAGAAGAAAAAAAAAGATTATAAGTAGTATTAAATTTAGGTAAGAATTTTAATATATGACTAATTACGTTTACTTTTTAAAAAAATAATTTGACTAATTATTTATATTTTTATGATAAAAATTGTGTTTAATTTTAAATGTATCTATACATATGCATGTGTTATATGTTTTTTTATATAAATAATTTGACTAATTATTTATATTTTATAATAAAAATTGTGTTTAATTTTAAATGTATCCATGCATTTGCATAGGTCACATGCTAGTATATAAATAAAAGTAGAACTTATGAATATATTTATGGCTTAAAAAAGATTTAACTCCACTAGATATAATTTAAACCAATATATGATATATATATATATATATATATATGTGTGTGTGTGTGTGTGTGTGTGTGTGTGTGTGTATAGTCAAAACTGAGAGAAAATCCAATTAAATTCTAAATTGGATTTCAATTATTGTCTAATTTTGTGCCACATGTTCTATCTTTTCTTTTTTAAGTTTTATTCTAAAAGCATCCACAGCAGTGGAGCTAAAAATTTAGCTTTTTAGCTCCACCAAAAGTTACTTTATCTATTTTACCTACACACATGCTGCAGCAGTGGATGAGCTTGAGAGGAGAGACTTGAGAGATGAACGAGTGAGAGTGAGAATAGAGTGAATGTGATGACCGGGTTGGATAAATGAATAAAGAAATAGGAATAGTGGTTCGGTTGAATAAAAAATCATTTTTTATTTTTTGCTTCAAGCTACAGTGCACATCTAAAGATAGATGTGCATTGTAGCGAATTAGCTAAATTATTTTGCTTTAGCTCCACTGCTGGAGCATCATTTTAATGAAAGTGGAGCTAAAATATAGCATTATTGCTTTATACCACCACTGCTGCAAATGCTCTAAGTGAGTTAATGTTGTGTAAAAGAAGAAGAGTCTAATATAAATAAACTATCAAAAATCCAATTAAAAAAAAAAAAAAGTAAAGTCGTGTGTATATCTAAAAAAACTAAAATAAAAAGAGTGATATATATATATATTATAGATGGACTCTTTCGTGTATTATTAAAGGAAACATTCTCATCTCCTCCATCTAGTTTCCTTTCGTTGTGTTTCTAAAAAAAGAAAAAAAAGCTTCCTTTCTTTGTAATTATTTTCTTTTTTAACAACAAGTATTATTCAACCAAAAGAAAAAAAGAAAAGAAAAGGGAGCGCTACCCATTCTCCAATCACCCTGATAATTTGTTTCAACGACAAGCCGTAGTGATCTTAGAAATTTTTTTAGGGTGATCACTAAGAAAATTAAATTATACAAAATCTAATAATCTATTAATAAATAGATAACTAAAATATATCAACGCCACAAAAACTAAAACATGCAAATACATTAAGTATCGCAATTTCTTTTTACTAAAAAAGAGAGAAAAAAAGAAGAAGAAGAAGAAGGGACTAATAACAAATACAATGGGAACTGAGAGTGCTCAGATGAAAGTAATAAAGTGAGAAAAAATCTGGAATGATAACAGAGAAAAAAAAAATGAAAAGAGAGAGATAGAGAATATTTGCTACAACTATAAGTTGAGTCGCTAAGGAGAGCAAAATTGTTGCAATTTTAAAGCCAAAGAAAGAATAACTATTGTTAGCCTATTACCATTAAGGGGAACTCAAGACCACCATATTTCTCTTATACTTTTTTTAAGGAAAATGAAATTATAGATTAATTTTTATTTAATGGGTGAATGAGATACAAATTTGAATGATTAGAGATTTTTATCTTTTTTTTTTAATAACTTTTTATTGAATCTTTTGTTCACTTCTTGTTGTTTGTCTAGTCATATTTTTGTTTGGGTTTTTTTTTTTTTTTTTTTTTTTTAATTTGGGCTATAATTTTTTTTTGAAGTAATGTTATGTTTACAACATTTTTACAATAAATCTTATACGAATAGCTGTCATTGGTGGGTAAAAAAGTGATATCAATGTCCAAATTAGATTCGGTAATAGCTTACTACATAAGATCTATTATAAAATTATTATGAAAATATTGTGGAGGTAACATTACTCTTATTTTTGTTAAACATTTTTTTTTAAGGGGAAAATAGGATTTTTGTTAAACCTTAATTTTTATGATTCCTAAGTCAAGGTGTTCAACATTTTTATTAGAGTGATCACAATAGTTTAATTGCAAATAAATTTTTTTTCAATTGAATAAATACTTTTCTTTTTCTTTTTTTGCAAGTCAGTACCACCCTCACTTAAATGTAGAGTCGCCACTGATGGCAAGAGGAGATGGGTAAGGTCCTCTGTTCTCTCTCTCTCTCTCTCTCTCTCTCTCTAAAACTTAATTACTTAATTAATTAATTTTATTACTATTATTATAAAAACGAAGTACTAAAAAATTGTGGGATAAGCAGTGTGGCCTAACATCGAGGCCTGTGTGGGGGTTGAAGGATTAGTTGGGCTTCAATATGTATTAATTGGACTTAATTGAGTCGCTTAGGTTGGGTGAACTTGGTGATATTTAAGTATACCACACATAGGCCCAATCCTGAGGCCTGTGCCTGTGTGTGGGTTGAAGGATGACATATTGCTCGAGCTTCAACATGTCTTTGGACTTAGAGCACTCACAGCAGTGGTGCTATATTGGTATATTGCTATATTTTAGCTCCTCAAACACCAAAATCATGCTCCAGCAGTGGAGCTAAACTTATTTTTTTAAGCTCCATTGCTACGGTGCACATCTATAGATAGATGTGCACTGTTCATGAGAGCTCAACAAAAAAAATATTATTTTATTCTGCCGAGGGATTAAAATAATAAAAAGTGGTTCTCTCTCTCAGTCACTCCATGCCTCTCTCTCTCTCTCAATCACTCTCACCTCTTTATCTCAACGTCTCCGACCCACGCCTCCACTAGCCTTAACGTCACTGGCCCAAGCCCCAAGCCACCGATCTACGTCTCCGACCCACGCCTCCGCCCAGTCCATCTCAACGCTCACCCAATGCCGATCAGACCATTGCTTTGGTTTTCATCCGATCAGACCCACGCCGACACTGTCCTCCTCACCGAAGCCCAGCTCTGTGATTGGTGATTTTTTATTTTTTTTGTAATTGGTGATTTTGTTTGGTCTAGGTTAAGGAAAAAGATTGGAGATTTCGGTTGGTGGGTTTTTTTTTTTTTTTTTTTTGCTGTGGACTGTTGGTTGTGGCTGTGGTTGTGATTGTGGCTGATGGTAGAGGTGGTTGTGGTTGGTGCTGTGGATGGTTTTTTGGGTAGTGGGATATATTATTTTATTGTAGGGGATATATTATTTTATTATGATATTTCTTTTATTTTATTGTGTTGAAGCTAAAATAAATCCATTGCTGCAGTATGTGTGTAGATAAAATAAATAAAGTAACTTTTGGTGGAGCTAAAAAGCTAAATTTTTAGCTCCACTGCTGTGGATGCTCTTAGTTGAGTGGCTTAGCTAAGCTTGACTGAACATGGTGGTATTTAAGTAATATCCTAGACCACTTCTTCTTTTTTCTTTTTCTTTTTTTCACAAGTTTCACACCAGGTTTTTTGAACTCCAAATAATGAATGTTTAAAATGAAAACATTTATTTATTTATTTATTCTTTAAAAAATAAATTTCTTTATGTTTGAAGAGAGAGGAAAAACTAGACAAATACCGCACACCCCGCTTGGTCTCCCTAGAGCTAAGGCGTGTCCCAAATTTTCACCTTGATATCTCCCGACTCCAGTATTCCAAGTCATAGCATGATCTGTCGCTAATGTAAGTGCTCATAAAATTGAAGTCTACATCAACTTCATTGTAGCCTACATTGAGTATTGACATATTTCATTTGGGCAAAAAACCATGTTTCGTCCAACTAGCTGTTAGGAAATGACCATTTCCTTTGGGGGAGATAGTATATCCGTGCCAGTCTCATGAGACCAATGTCTCAATAACATGTGGGTCTAACGTGTGTGAAAATTTGTCGTATTGGCTAAGTGAGTGAAAATCTCCTTGGGCCAGTTTTTTATTTTCTTGATATTATCCATTGTTAACCATCAATGACAAGAAAGAAACGCCAACAACCGTGAGTTGTTCCATATTAAGTATTAACCTGATGGTTGATAGGCTATCCTTAAAAATTAAGAAGAAAAATTCACTACAATTTGATTTGGATCGTTAGAGATATATTAGACATATTAGCCCAATGTAATAGGCCCAAGTCCACTCCTACTTGTACTAGTAGTCTAGAGTTTAGTCGCCTATATATACTCATGTTAGGGTTCATTATAACACAGGTTATTGTACTACACTCTTATACAATAAAGATATAGCTTTTAAGGGATTCCTCCGTAGATGTAGGCCGACAAGGCTAAACCACGTAACCCTCGTGTTCAGGGGTGGAGCCACATAGTGGCTTGGAGGGGCCCTAGCCCCTGCAAATCTTTTTTTTTTTTCCATTAGAGTAGGTAGAAAAAAAATTGGGCCCCCCCTATATTGGACAGCCGGCCCCCCCAATGCCCAATTCTCAACTATTCTCCCAAGCCCAACTTTAGTTTTAGGCCTTATCACCTTATGTACTCCAAATAAAATAAGTTGGCCGGCTCAAGTCCAAACACTAAAAACAAAACTTCACTTTCTCTTCATCTCAAAAAATCCACCCACTGACCCACGGAATCCATTTCTTTACTTCTTATTCTTTTGTTTGGTCTTCTTTGATACACTTTGATTTGCACTATACTGTTGCCTACCTACCAGCCCCCAAAACTCCAGTCTTCTATACTCACAGTCCCAAAAAAAAAAAAAAAAAAATCCTGACCAATTTTTTATTTCTTCATCAACTTTAGTTTTGGAACTTGGTGACTACTTGGTGATTGGTGAGTTTTCTTCTCTTTCTTAAGCATTAGACATTCATCTCTTTTTAGTGTCTTTTTTTTATTTTCTCAACTATCTACACCTAAATATTCACATGCTCTTTATATTTTCATAGATTTTAAGAACATGATTGAAGGCATGGGGAGATTGTTTGTGATGAGTCTTGAAGGGAAGATCTAAAGTTGGAGGCAGTCAGGCAGAGGCAGTAGGCATTGCCACACGGGTAACCCATCTTTGCACTTTGTGAAGACAAAGTTTTTAAGGTAAAATTATTTTGATTTACTACCTATTTTTGATTAGTTAGATATCATGTGGCTGTGGATGTGACTATGGGTGTTGTTAAATTGTTTGGTTTATGTTGTGTACCAATACTTGTGTGTTTAATTTTTGTTTTTGTTTGAGGGGTTATTATTAATTAAATTCCTATTAAAAATGGGCTGTATGTTTAAATTATAGTAGAAATTTTGTTTTTTCTTGAGTATAAATAACATCCATATAACTAAGTAAAAATTACTAATTAAAATTTTATTTTTTAAACTTCTTTTTAGGTTAATTTTTTAGTCATATTCTTAAAGCTAAAAGAATTATGAGCAAACAAAAAAACAATTGATGCATTTTTTTAAGAAAAAAGATGTTAACAACTCAGAAATTAGGACACATGTGGCTGTAGAAACAAATGTTGATACTTCAATACCTGATGAACACCCTGACCCCTCCAAATGTTCAAGAATTTAATCTGAAAAGATAGATCGTGATCCAAGATCACGTAAACAAATATGTGAATTTCCTATCAACAAACAAGATGAAATTCGATGAGCTTATCTTAAAGAAAGTCCATATCAACCTAAAAATATAGACTATCCATACAACGATGATACTCATCGTCATCGATTTCAACCTTCATGGTTCGAATCGGCCCCCCCATGTAAAAATTCCTGGCTATGCCCCTGCTCGTGTTCTCGGTGTCCTATTTTATGCTTTCCCTTCCGCATCCACTCTAGCATATATAACATGGTATAACGCATCGCGTTGCTAATAATATATTTAACATGGTATCAAAGCCAAACTTCGTTGTTGGCATCAAACAAACATCTCTAGCATGCAAAGAAGATTCTCACGTGCACACCACCATCAGAAGTCACACATGCTTGTCTGTTGAATCTAGACTCCACGGCATCTCGCAGCCGCCATGGCTTACTGCTTTGTCAAGATCCTCAAGCCCAAGCAATTCGTGCCTCTCCTTATCAGATTTGTGCACATCAAGCCTTCGCCTGATGAAACCAACAAGACAGAAGCACTCCACAGCATATCGCGACCAAAACCCAGGAACCCAGAATCCAACGGCCTCCACACGCGCCTCCACGTGCTGATAAAGCCTCCGGTTACTCCTCCCACTTGCTGCCGAAGTTCTCAGATTCCAAACTGGATTATGGCACACACGCTGCTCTGTCGGACTCGTAGCCCTCCGATCTACAAAACCCAAGAAGCCCGGCAGCCGAAATCAAAACACGCGCCCACACTCGCTGCCTGGGTTTCTGGCATCTCCTACACGCGCCTGTGAAGATCTCATGCGCCGAAGAACTACGTCAGCTTAATATGATGTCATCCATGACGTCATTTGATGACATTAGCAAAAAGCCACACCAGCAGTGTCGCCTCGTCAGCACCACGTCACCCTAGCTGACTGTTGACTCAGACCGACCCGACCCGAACTACTCGGATCTGACCAGTGAGCACTGACCGTTGACTTTGACTAGGATTCATTGACTTTGACTTTTGCATTAACCTTTGACCAAAGTTAAAATTTACAAAAGGGCTTATCTTGCTCAATTTTTCATGTAGATTCCAATTTTGGACTCCGTTTATTCATTTGAAGCTCCAAAATTGGTCAATTGGCATATTCTTCATTGTGGTTTCTTGAAATGCATTCTTCAAGGCATCTCCAAGGGATCTTCTCATGTTTATCCAACCTCAAGCTTTCATCAAGCTTCCGCCTTGAGTTTGAGGGAGGGTGTTAGAGATATATTAGACATATTAGCCCAATATAATAAGCCCAAACCCACTCCTGCTTGTACTAGTAGTCTAGGGTTTAGTCGCCTATATAAACTCATGTTAGGGTTCATTGTAACATAGGTTATTGTACTACACTCTTATACAATAAAGATGTAGCCCTTAAGGGATTCCTCCATGGATGTAGGCCGACAAGGCTGAACCACGTAACCCTCGTGTTCTCAATGTCCTATTCTATGTTTCCCCTTCCGCATCTACTCTAGCATATACAATATTGTATAACACATCGCGTTGCTAATAATATATTTAACATGGATCATAATTTTTTTCCACTTATCATGGTGTTAATGAATCATGTCTCCTAAATAGTGATTCATTGGAGAACAAAATTTCAACAAAATTAGAAAAACACATTAGGAATAAAAAAAATTTATTCACAATTTACTAAGGTGGTAAATTAAGATTAGTGCAATATTGGTTTTACATTGGCATTTGACAATTGACACACACACTAGTGACACCAATAACACTTTTTTTTTCTTTTTTTTTTTGAAATCATTAACATTAATTTTATTTTGCACCAATCATAATATGTATCCAAATAGTTATTTAAAAAGTAATAAAAGTTGTTATCTCCCATAATATAAAATTGACATATTTTACCTATATATTATGTCCCTTTAGCTGTTGTTTTAATTTATTTATTTATTTCTCTTTTCAGAAAAGGCAACAATGTTCCATAGAATCTATACAATAGGATCGATATACATTCTTGCTGGATTAATGTCTTCGATATGTCTACAATCAATTATAGGATAACTAGATAATGTCTCGCATGATGCATGAACAATGATGAAACCCAAACATAAATTTTGGTCTACCTTTTTCTTTTCCTTATTTATCAAATTTAGTTTACAAAGCCTTTTTTCTTTTCCTTATTTATCAAACTATATATTAAACTAACCTATTTTGACCACCCCAAAAAAGTATTGAGCAAGAGAATCGCAAAAATTTATGTTCAAAAAAATATAATATTAATGCTACGTCTACAAAAATTTTACAATAATTTCATAACAAAGCTTAGGTGGTAAGCTATTGATGATTCTAATTTGGTCCCAATAGTGACATTAATTTTTTACCCACTAATAACAAATTATCACATAAGATTTGTTATGAAGATGTTTTGGATGTAGAATTACTCCAAAAATAATCATAGCCCCTGAACATAATTCTCAACCCCTTGAACAAAAAAATAAGCTCAAATAATAACAATAAAAATTAGATAACAACAAAAATAACTCAAACAAATCATTATTTTTTTCTAAACCCCTTTTTTTTTATATATTACTTCACTTACATATGACATTTTATTATTGTTTTCCTTTGACAACGTAATTTTCTTCTTTACTTTAATCACATGTCGCGTGGTTCTTTTTTCATATATATATATATATATATATATATATATATTGTACGGTACGGGGTCTCCGAGCCCTTTGGGCCTTGGGCCCCAGCCCAGTGGTATGGCCCATAACCTCAACCCATTGTATGGGGCTAGGCCCCTTGGCCCGCTAGGCCAAGGGCCCTAGCCACATGCCGCAACGTTTGATCCAGTGCCCATTGGACCTATAATCTTGACCCGGACACACTTTGGGGGCCAACTCGGGCTCCTCCCAATCAAATGCAGTTTGAACGGGAACGCGATCGCTCAGGGTACCATATCTTGATTGCCTGGCACTGCCTTGAGGAATATCGCTGCCAAACAGCCTTTTGGAGGTGGGAACCAGTTCCGATGCCATTACTGCCTCTACCGATGGAACACCCACTTAGAAACGATGGAATTGGACCCCCATTCCCACTAATGATCAGGAATAATCATAACACCTCCACTTATCTCATGCTATAAATAGGAGAATAGAATGAAAGAGAGGGGGTTGGCAACTCTGGAGAGAAAATTGGTAGAAAAGAACGACCAGACTAAGAAAGGGGAGCGACTTTGTGAGAGAGGGGTTTGTAGAAATAGGAGAGTATTTGAGTCACCGAGCATAGGATCACCCATAGTAGGAAATTCAAAGCCCACAATACAAATAGATTGTGAACCAAAGTAGGGGTTGAGCCCAATAACCATATTTTGGGTACGCACACACACACACACACACACACACACACACACACACACACATATATATATATATATATATATATATTTTACTCATATATGACATGTTATATACTTATGTTATGTAATGATGATATTAAGAATATACATTTTTTGATTTTGAATTAATAATTTGATATGGTATAATATCATGTAATGTTGAATTAGGTATATAACTTTAGTAATTGATGGGAATGACGAAACCAGTAACATCATGACGAGGAAGTCTATCAATGACAAGGTTAGACGAGACAGACGAAGGAATGCTCGGACGAGCATATCTTATGTCCACGTCACTGACGAGGAAAACACAAGACATTCATTACAGCACAATTAAGTTCAGAACGGTTATAGAGCCAACTGTATGAGCCGTTGAAACACATTAAAGCCACATTACACCAGACCAGACGTTACGAGGAGGAGCATTAAGATCTCCATAACTACTCCAACGGCTAGAGGCCATGAAGGTATGCATATAAAGCCCTCTCATTGTCAAGAACAAGGTACATACACAGATATACTAAAAGAGAACTATTATTTCTTGCATTATCCATTCTCTGAGATTTTCTTGCATACTAACTTTGGCATCGGAGGCGTGGTGGCAGGCACCACACCGGTGACCCTTACAAGAGGCTGCAGATTGGCTTCATCCGACCACATTGACTGACGAGTTCACGCTCCATCAGTTTGGCGCCGTCTGTGGGAAGACATTTTCGTATTCAATCGCGAAAAGGTAGTTTCCTGTCAAATACTTCTTTCAGATGGAGTCCAATCAAGATTCCGCAGCCTTGGCGCAGCAAATTCAGGCCCTTGCAGCTACCGTCGAAGAATTGTCCAAATAAAATGAGGAAATGAAGCAAAGGCTTCAGCAGGAAGAGAATCGGTCCAAGGGAAATTGAGATGACGAAGGGGATAGCCATAGAAGAAGCAACCACCGAAGGCCTACCACTCCAACCGAGCAGAACTCGGATCTACTCCAGGAGATGAGGAAGGAGATGGACGAGCTTAGGAACGCCATCAAAGAAAAAACTGAACGGAGTGTGGACCGAATGGTCAGGGCAACAGATTCGCCATTCACTATAGCCGTCCTCGACTGTCCAGTGCAGTCAAAATTTCGGCTACCTCAACTTGAACCCTTTGACGGGCTAAAGGATCCCCAGGATCATCTTAACACATTTAAGACGACCCTAGGACTCCAGCAGCCCCCAGACGAGATTCTGTGTCGTTCCTTCCCAACCACTTTCAAGGGAGCCGCACGGGAATGGTTCACAAAGCTGCCAACATCGTCCATCGACACCTTCGAACAATTGAGCAATGTCTTCCTGCGTCACTTCATTGGAGGACAACGACCAAAGAGAACCGCGGATCACTTACTCACCATCAGGCAGGGAGAGAAGGAAACTTTGAGGTCATATGTGAAACGTTTCACCCGGGAGACACTGGAAGTAGACGAGGCTGATGACAAGGTGCAGCTAACGACCTTTAAGGCGAGGTTGAGATCCAGAGAGCTCGTCTCGTCACTTGCAAAAAATCCCTCGAAAACGATGGCTGAAATGCTCCTCAAAGCACAGAAGTACATGAACGCGGAAGACGCACTGGCCGCCATCAGGGACATTGAGAGGCCAGGAGACAAGGGTAGAAAGGAAGACGACCGTAGGGGGCAAAAGCGCGAGCGTCCAGATCGCCGAATCAGTGACGAAATCAGAAGGAAAGATGATAAGAATCCTCGAACGGTAAAATTCACTCCCCTTGTTATGCCTGTTGATAAAATCCTAACGCAGATTAAGGACGAGCATTACCTAAAGTGGCCGCGGCCTTTACACTCGTCTCCCAACGTCCGTGATAAGAAAAAGTACTGCCAGTTCCACAAAGACCATGGCCATTACACCGAGGACTGTTGGGACCTCAAAGAGCAGGTAGAGGAGCTGATACGAAAGGGGAAGTTGCAGAAATTTGTAAAGAAGGGTGAGTATAGTAGATTTCGGGACGGGAACAAAGGCCAGCCTGAGGCTTCGTCAAGAGGGAACGACCGTCAGTCCCAACCTCCTCAAAATGTGGTCGGGGAAATACAGACGATCACAGGGGGACCCGTCACCGGAGGTTCGTTCAGATCCCTTCAAAAAGCATGCCAACGTCAGGTGAACAACGTCCATACAACTCCCCCGTCGAAGCAGAGACGAACCGATCAAGACATGACTTTCAATGAAAACGACGCAAGGGGAGTGAAGCAGCCCCACAATGACCCCCTGCTCATAATGCTTACCATAGAAGGGTTTAACACCAAAAGGATCCTCGTGGACAATGGTAGCTCTGCTGACATCATTTACTTCCCTGCATTTCAACAATTGAAGCTAGACCCCAGAAGGCTACGTCCTTTTGATTCCCCCCTCGTCAGTTTCAGTGGTGACAGGGTCTACCCCAAGGGCATAATAACGTTGACAATGACAGTGGGGACATACCCGAAGCAACTGACCCGTCAGCTGGACTTCTTGGTGGTGGATTGCCCCTCCTCCTACAATGTCATCATTGGAAGACCTGCCCTCAATAAGTGGAAGGCGTCCACATCTACCTACTGCTTAAAGGTGAAGTTCCCCGTGGAGAACGGGGTTGGTGAAGTTAAAGGAGACCAAGTCTTAGCTCGAGAATGCTACTAGGCCGTGTTGGCCGCAAAGGAAAACCACACCTAGATAATTGAAGAGAAGGAGGAAGAAAAGGTGGAGGCTCTAGAAACAGTGCAACTAACTGAGGAAGAAACAACCAAAACAACCAAGATAGGGACGACCTTAAGCCCCGAGATGAGAACAAAGCTCGTCCAGTTTCTTAAGCAAAACCTAGACGTTTTCGCCTAGAGCCATGACGACATGCCAGGTATATCCCCGGAAATCATCCAACACAGGTTAAATGTAGACCCAGAGAAGAAGCCCGTCAAGCAGAGACGAAGAGTCTTCGCACCAGAAAGAGATCAGGCAGTCGCTGACGAAGTGAAGAAGCTCTTGACTGCAGGTTTCATCAGGGAAGTGTACTATCCAGACTGGCTGGCCAACACTGTTCTGGTAAGGAAAGCAAATGGGAAGTGGAGGATGTGCGTAGATTTCACGGACCTGAACAGGGCCTGCCCGAAGGACAGTTTCCCCCTTCCAAGAATAGACCAGCTTGTAGACTCCACAGCCGAACACAAGCTATTGACGTTCATGGATGCTTTCTCAGGATACAACCAGATAAAAATGGCTGACGAGGATGAGGAGAAAACGGCCTTCATCACCAGCCAAGGCCTCTATTGCTATAAGGTAATGCCTTTCGGACTAAAGAATGCAGGCGCTACTTATCAGAGATTAGTGAACAGAATGTTCAACAGGCAGATAGGTAGGAATATGGAGGTCTACGTGGATGACATGCTCGTCAAGAGCAAGGAAGAGCTTACCCATCTGGACGACCTCAGGGAAACATTCGCTACTCTCAAACAATACCAAATGAAGCTGAATCCAAGTAAGTGCGTTTTTGGTGTAGCCTCGGGGAAGTTCCTGGGATTCATGGTATCCCAGAGAGGAATAGAAGCAAATCCGGAGAAGGTTCAGGCCATAATCAACATGGCGTCACCCAAGACCGTCAAGGAGGTCCAAAAGCTCACGGGACGGATCGCCGCCCTCAACAGATTCGTCTCTAGAGCAACGGACAAATGCCTCCCTTTCTTCAAGACCCTGAAGCAGGCCTTCGCCTGGACCGACGAATGTGAAGCAGCTTTCCAAGAGCTCAAACGCTACTTGAGCAATCCACCTCTCCTAAGCCCGTCAAAGGAAGGTGAGAACTTGTATCTGTACCTAGCTGTTTCGTCTACAGCCATCAGCGCAACTCTGATCCGAGAAGAAAACAGAATACAACTCCCAGTTTATTATATCAGCCAAGCCTTCCAGGGGGCTGAGTCCAGGTACCCAAAAATCGAAAAAATCACGTTCGCGTTGATAATAGCCTCACGCAAGCTCAGGCAGTATTTCCAGGCAAATCCGATCTGGGTGATGACGGACCAGCCTATCAAGAAGTCCATGAGCAAACCCGAGGCAGTAGGGAGAATGGTCCAATGGGCGATTGAACTTAGCCAATTTGATATAGAGTACCATCCCAGGGCAGCCATTAAAGCACAGGCTCTGGCAGACTTTATCGCTGAGTTCACCCTTCCGGACGAACAAAACCTCGCCAGTAAGGGCAAACCTTGGGTAATACAGACCGACGGTTCGTCGGCCCAAAAGCGGGGAGGAGTAGGGGTCGTCATAACCACCCCTGACGAAGAAGTATTGAGGTATGGAGTTTAGCTGAAATTCCCGGCGACCAACAACGAAGCCGAGTATGAAGGGATTCTGACGGGGTTGAGGCTAGGGAAAGTGTTTGGAGCTAAGAGCCTGTTAGTCCAGAACGACTCAAAGCTAGTAATTGGGCAGATCAAGGGAGAATACGAAGCAAAGAAAGAAAGAATGCAGAAGTACCTCAGGTTGACGAAGCACTTGACTCAAGAGTTCGAAGAGGTAGAGTTCGTCCAGATTCCTAGAAGCCAGAATATGGCAGCAGACGAAGTATCGAAGATAGCCTCGTTAGAAGGAACGGGGTCGGATGCAGACTTGCTGATGGAAGTACAGAAGAACCCCAGCATAGAAGAAGTCCCAACCTTTGCAATCCAGAACATAAGTAGCTGGATGACGCCCATTGTATCTTTCCTTCGGGATGGGCAACTCCCTCAAGACACAAATGAAGCCAGGAAGATCAAGAAGAGGTCTGCTAGATTCACAATTCTTAATGACACTTTGTACAAAAGGGGCTTCTCCATACCCTACTTAAGGTGTGTGAACGAAGAAGACGCTGAGTACATCCTAAGAGAGGTCCATGAAGGAATCTGCGGAGATCACGCAGGCCCTAGATCCTTGGTAAGCAAAATTATGCGAACAGGTTATTTCTGGCCTACTATGCAGGTGGACGCAATGGAGTTCGTCAAGAAGTGTGACAAGTGCCAGCGATTCGGGAATATTCAACGACTGCCAGCCGAAAGACTGACGACAATAACATCCCCTTGGCCATTCGCACAGTGGGGAATTGACATCGTTGACCCATTACCCTTGGGCAAAGGCCAGGTAAAATTTTTACTAGTCGCTATAGATTACTTCACAAAATGGGTTGAGGCAAAGCCACTGGCAACTATCACTGAAGCAAAGATCCGGAGCTTCGTATGGAGGAACATAGTCTGCAGGTTCGGGATTCCAAGGACGATCATATCAGACAACGGGCGACAGTTCGACTGCCAAGGCTTCAAGGACTTCTGCTCTGGCCTGGGCATCAAGAACCAGTTCTCATCGCCAGGCCACCCTCAAGCAAATGGACAGACAGAAGTGACGAACCGGACGCTACTCAAAATCATAAAGACGAAACTAGATGATGCGAAGGGTGCTTGGCCAGACGAACTACCCAACGTCTTGTGGGCCTACAGAACAACAGCAAGAACCCCGACGGGAGAGACCCCGTTCAGACTTACTTACGGGACTGAAGCAGTGATCCCGGTCGAGGTCGGAGTAACCAGCACCAGGCGAGAGATGTTCAGCGAGGAAGACAATGACGATCGCCTACGAGTCAACCTGGACTGCCTGGACGAAGTCAGAGATAAAGCCTGCAGCAGGATGACGGATTACAAGAAAAAGATGACAGAGACAGAGTATTACAACAAAAGGGTGAAACTCCGACGGCTCAACATCGGCGACCTCGTCCTGCGTGAAGTAACTCTGGCGACCAAGGATCCAACTCAAGGGAAACTTGGCCCCACATGGGAAGGACCGTACCGGGTTGTTCATTACTCCAGACAGGGAAGCTACCACCTTGAAACCCTGGACGGACAAAGACTCCCGAGGCCATGGAACATTGAACACTTAAAGAAGTACCATCAATAGACGTAACAATCAAATGTACTTGTTATCAAAATCAATAAAGAATTCATTCAGCTGATATTACTCTATAAGCAGGTCTATGCAACCGAAGGTAACTAACGGAGGCAATATCCCTAAGAAGGGTGTAAGCCACGGAAAGCTAAAAAATGGCTAAGTAACAAAATTTCGCCTTGACGGATGTAAGTTACTGACGAAGGAAATATCCCTAAGAAGGGTGTAAGCCACGGAAAGCCAAAAAATGGCTAAGTAACAAAATTCCACCTTGACGGATGTAAGTTACTGACGAAGGAAATATCCTTAACAAGGGTGTAAGCCACAAAAAGCCAAAAAATGGCTAAGTAACAAAATTCCGCCTTGACGGATGTAAGTTACTGACGAAGGAAATATCCCTAACAAGGATGTAAGCCACGGAAAGCCAAAAAATGGCTAAGTAACAAGATTCCGCCTTGACGAATGTAAGTTACTGACGAAGGCAATATCCCTAAGAAGGGTGTAAGCCACAAAAAGCCAAAAGTGGCTAAGTAACAAAATTCCGCCTTGACGGATGTAAGTTACTGACGAAGGCAATATCCCTAAGAAGGGTGTAAGCCACTAAAAGCCAAAAGTGGCTAAGTAACGAGATTCCGCCGTGACGGATGTAAGTTACTGACGAATCCAATGTCCCTATAGAAGGATGTAAAAAAAAAAAAAAAAAATGGCTAAGTATCACGACAAAGGTAATTACTTCAAAAACAGGTAAGCCTGGAATAGACTGAGTCATCATTGTCTTTTACAATTAAAAACCCATAAACACTGGGCTAAAAATCTTTTCTTTTGTTCCCAAAATAGACAGAAGGTAAAATTGTTCAGAAATTAGATTTACATAACTGCCCAAAACATGAGGGGCATCCCAAAAAGAAGGAAAGGAAAAAAAAAATTTTCTAAGTGTCAAGTTCGTGTAGCGGCATCGTCATCAGGAGCATCCTCGTTGGTATCACCACCAGCAGGAACCTCTCCAGGAGCATCAGGTTGAACGGCAGAAGATGGGGCAGCCTCGTCAACGGCCATCTCTTGATCCACCTCTTCTAGGTCCAGATTGTCCATGTTTACTTCGGAAGGATGCTTGGCGAGGTATCTTCTAAGGAGCTCGAAGCCTTTGAAGTACCAGCTGAACAGGACGGTCTGGTACTCGTCCGTAGTCTGGAAAGCCTCTACAGACCTCGCAGCAATGGTCTTCAAACTTTCTTTAGCATTCAAAAGCTGTTCGTCCTTCTCCGAAGTCAGCTGACGCTCAGCCCTCAAGTCGTTGTTCAAAGTTTTGACCCTCTCCTTTAAAGAGGTGGCCGCGTCCATAGACTCAACAAGGTTCTTTTTCAGCTTCGAATTCTCCTTCTCCAAAGCCTCCATCCTAGATGTCAAGGATGCCACCCTAGCCTCTTGTGTAAGATGTTCAGAGGTAATGTGAATACTTTCCCCCAACACCTGGAAAGGAATGTGAGGACGTTTAAAAAAAAAAAAAAAAAGAGAATTGGTTTGACAGTGCAAGAAACACTCTACCTGGACGAGTCTCTGTATATGACGAGAGGCGATCTCGTTGAAAGGCACACCTGAGAAGACCTTAAGATCATCCGCCATCAACACCTCGTGGGCCCTGTCCACGGCCAATCTCTCGTCATCCCATATTGTGGACGAGCGTGAATCAGCTTTCTCCTTTCCTGATGTTCGCTGCTTCTTCGAAGCCGGAGTAGGGATCTCCTCGATCGAAGTAGCCGGAGAAGCCGTCCTCGTCAGTTCAGTGACGGAGACTATGGCATTGACGGGAACATTTGGGCTGGCAGGAGTAGCCATCCCCTTGACACGCACTGCTCTTTTCCCAATGCTGGATAGTGGCTCATCCTTCTTGTCTCTCATCTTCGCATACATGTCCTTTTTAAACTTGGTCGTCATTTCTGCAAGAAGGAAATGGTTAGGAAAAAGTTCACATGTGCATAAAGAAAGCCGAGCTTGACGAGGTTAGTACTTACTTTTCTTGCCTTCAATACCAAGGGAACGTAGAACGTAAGGAGACGGATCTGGCCCGAGGTGGTAAAAAGCCAAGGTACGTCGGTTTACCAGGTCGTCCCAGCTCTCTATCGTCTGGGCGTATCCAATGGCGGTCTCAACGTGCTCTTTATGCCTGCTCTTGAGCTTAGGCCGTCTCTTAACTACACACAGCAAGGGGCAAAGGGGTCAGCAACATAAAATAGCAGAAACATCAAAACTGAAAACGACGAATAGAAATACTGACGCACCTAAAGCCGGGGTTCCCCACCGACGATGCAACCTTGGTATATCACCCCAATCCCTGCTGGATTGAGTCTCAAAATCGTCCCCCGACACAAAGAAAAACCTGGATTTCTAGTACCTGAAGGACGAAGGCAAACCCCTGACAATCCTAGTATTCCTCGCCCAGGGAACTAACTCGTAATATCCATACTCCTTGGACTCTTTCAAGCGATATAGATATGTGAGTTCATCTATCCTGATCATATCTCCATTGGCAGCCAACCATATCTCCATACAATTCACCACTATTCTCCACGAATTGGGCATGAGCTGCCCAGGAGCAATGCCAAAACGATCCAAAAGTTCCATCAGGAACGGATGGACGGGGAATCTAAGCCCGCAGGTAAAGGCTGACTCGTAAAAACACACCTCACCCGGAAAAAAGTGACAGGCCGTATCCTCGTCACTAGGTAGACGAACGCGCACCCGTTCTGGAAATTGAAACCTGTCCTTAAATCTACCCACACTATCCGCGTCCAAACCACACGCCTCCCCGAGAGCGTGAAAAACCCTAACCTCTCGAGGGGAAGAGACGACTGAACCTCCCTCCGCTGGATCACCGTTTGACGATAATCCAGTCTCAAGGTCGCTAGACCTAACTTCAGACATCGTTTCTCCCTCTCTCACTAGACCCTCGAACCAATCAACCGATTGACGAAGCAAAGGCAATAGATCAGCCAATGCAACGCCCAAACAGTTACCCTCAAAAACGAAATTTTCTAAGTGTGGGAAATTCCCCAAAGACCCTCCTAATCGCGCAAATAGTAAGGAAATTGAGGGGCAGTCTATCCTAACTTCAGAACTACGGACCATGGAAATGCAAAAACGCAAGAAGAAAATGACACTTGCTAAAAACCCAAAAGAAAAGAAATCGAGTATATAGAGAAAGGAAGAGAAAGAAGAATAAATCAGAAACCACAGCAAGGCAAGTGAGAAAAGCAAAACTCAAAAAGGGAAAACGTACCTTAAGCAACGGCAGAAAACACCAACGCACGGCGCACCGGTCTGAAGAAGAATCGCAGAATGGAGCTCACCAAGGAACACTCAGCGAAAGTTTTTTCTTTGAGAAATGAAAAGGTGCAAAGTGGAGAAGTTTTAACCCAAAAACTCAGGCAACTGAAAAACGGCGGGAAACCCAAGGGTCACGAAAATAGCCCCACCAATCCACACACAACATGTGGCAACCACGCAGAGAATGCCATCACTACGCAGTTAATGCGGCACGGAAGCCCAACAGACACTTTTGGCCCAGGAGACTTTTTATCTTCCACGGCCAACATGACATGTCATGACGACCATGGAATCCGGGGACAACTGATGGGAATGACGAAACCAGTAACATCATGACGAGGAAGTCTTTCAGTGACGAGGTTAAACGAGACAGATGAAGGAATGCTCGGACGAGCATATCTTATGTCCACGTCACTGACGAGGAAAACACAAGACATTCATTACAGCACAATTAAGTTCAGAACGGTTATAGAGCCAACTGTATGAGCCGTTGGAACACATTAAAGCCACATTACACCAGACCAGACGTTACGAGGAGGAGCATTAAGATCTCCATAACTACTCCAACGGCTAGAGGCCATGAAGGTATGCATATAAAGCCCTCTCATTGTCAAGAACAAGGTACATACACAGATATACTAAAAAAGAGAACTATTATTTCTTGCATTATCCATTCTCTGAGATTTTCTTGCATACTAACTTTGGCATCGGAGGCGTGGTGGTAGGCACCACACCGGTGACCCTTACAAGAGGCTGCAGATTGGCTTCATCCGACCACATTGACTGACGAGTTCACGCTCCATCAGTAATAACCTTGAAACGATACATTGAAATAGGTCGGTACCAAAATATTTCATTCCAATAGACAAATTGAACTGGTTCAAACTGGTGTTCAAAACATGAGTATGTATATTCCAAATTGGCCATGAGAGAGAGAGAAAGAGAGCCCTACGTAGCACCCCACTAATCAACCAAACACCCCTATTTAGACCGCACCGAACTAATTCAGTCACTGAGACCCTTCAAAGTGTGTTGTGGTGAAAAATTGAGCAAAATCACACCTTGTAATTTGATGAACAAACTGGCCAAAAACTGCTCCACATGTGTACAGTGTAAACCCCTGCTTGGGAAATTGTTCTTTACCATGGAAGACAACAAGACCTTACAGACTTATAGTTTTATCTTGGATGGTTAAATACTTAAATGTCAAGAGATCTATTCGCATTGGTTAAGGGATAGATCCTAGATGTTCTCAAAATAGTAAAAAGAAAAAAGGGGCTCTAGAGATATTACTCGTCATTATGTAGTTTGTGTATTACTGTTGATATTGTTATTAAAAGTTATTTTTTTGAGACAAATTTTGTCCTAATTACAAAATCGAGCTATCTTCTGGCAAGGAATGATTGTGGAGGGTTGTTCGCTAACTCCTTCGAACTTGGGGAAGTTCCCTTACAATGGAAGTTGGAAGACAAGGACAAAATATATATTTCCAAACAATATCATTTTCAATTTATTTGGGCATTTTGATTATAGAAAAGAAACGGAACCCTAAGATATAAGACCAACAGACAATATTACAAAAATCAAACTCCTAAAGAATACAAGAACTTTATGTTGAGGATTACATGCATAGTCGTATAAAAAATAGATGCATGCATAGCTTTGACTGATACAGCTGGGTTTTTATTTTTATTAGATTTGGGATAAATATTGATGTTGTGCGCCTAATATTACTCTTTATTTTGTTAGGACTACAATGTTGGGTTGTTTGCCACGCAATGTAACAAACCACTAATGACTTGTGAGGTCTGAGGTGTACACAATTCACAGAATCATAGCAGTCCACATGAAACTGTTTAAGAGTGAAAAGCTCTAAATATCTGACTTTCTCAGCAAATGGAAGGTGGAAGACAATCATACTTCTCCATGCCTCTTGCTTCTAGGTTGGATCGTTTGGATTTCCTTGTGAGTTTCTCTCCTCTCTTTTTTCCCCTTAATTTTATAGAATAATATCATATAATATACCTCTTTATATGACAATTCTTGTCCTTTTTTCTTTGTCATTCTATAAAATATAACTTTTGGGGTATATATGTGACAGATGAAATATTTAGAAAGAAAACAGAACTTACAAACATGGGATAGAAATAGTTTGGCCCAAGGACTGGAGAGACAATGCGTACCAGTGGATTTGGCAGTGAAGGAGGCTGACTCTAAAGGGTCACTGTCGGAAAGGGTGGCAGCTCTTGAACATAGGCTTTTTCAGGTAAATTTGCTTTCATCTATTTCACTCAAGAGTAGATATTCACAATGTATACTTACACATTTTGCGTTGAGATTTGGTTTTGAAGAATGATTTTATACGGCATAACATTTTAGTTATGAATAAATCTACGGCATAACTTTGCTCGTCTTGTGACGAGTTAATAGACTATACATGGAAAAGTACAACCTTAGTTTATCCTTAAAATGTGCTCATAATTAACCTTACAAGCCTTATGGTATATCAATATTAATTTTCGCACTCACCAAAAAAGACAAATTGTTACGACGATAAGAAATTTTAAAGGATATGCCAAACATTAATAGTCACCTCATGTTTGTAGACTATGGTATACATCCATAGTTATATAGACTGTATTTAGGTAAAAATTCGAGGTTTGAATGCAGATACAAAACACTAGAAGAGATGTCATTACCTCTAGGCATTCTAGGTTATCACTTAAATCCCATATAATAACTATTTGTAATAGCATATATATATTTTTTTGGGCTGCATTCAGTTTTCATTAAGCAATTAGAGTGGTGGTTATATTGATAACTAATCTGTTCCACTTCAGCTATGCTTAGAGAAGCAATCTAGCAATACATCAAGCTCTTCATCACTCGCATCAACACTAACACCTGGCTACACTTCTAGCCAAGGGTGCAAGGGGGAACCATCTAACTCACTCCCAACTTTCAACAATCACATTCATGGAGACAGACTCATATCCAACGTCGGTTTCTATCGGCGTGAAATTCAGGTAAAAATATTGATTATTCTTCACGTACCATATACATTAGCTGCTGATTATGATCAATTTATATGAACTGTGAATAGACAAATTTAGAAACTCATAGTCTCTTGAGACATAAACTGCTTGTGTTTGTATGTACGTGTTACTTTCACAGCTATTTGCCGCATTTTAGTTCATACCGAAATCATTTAGGTTTAGAGTCTTATAACTTAGAGCATCCACAGCAGTGGAGCAATAATTATAGCTATTTGACACCACAACAAACCACTTTATCTATTTTAACTACACACGTGCTGCAGCAGTTGATCTATTTTAGCTTTCAACACAATAAAATAATATAAACACCACAATAAAATAATATATATCCACAATCAGCTATTTATTATTTTTTTCACTATTCATCTTCTCTCTGTCTTCTCCCTCACTGCCCTCTCTTCAACCCACAGCCCCTCACGGCACCACCACCATCACCGCCACCACCACCACCACCACTAGCACTAACACCACCACCACCACCACAACAGGAAAAAAAAAAAAAAAAAAAAAAAAAAACCCACAGCACCACAAAACACGGCACAACCACCGCCAACACAGCACCACAAAACAAACCCACTCTACCATCAGCCACACCCACAACAACCACCACCACCACCACCAGTCCACAGCAGGGAAAAAAAAAAAACTCACAGCACCACAAAACAAACCCACTCTACCATCAGCCACAGCCAACGCACACCGGAGCACAACCACAACCCAGCAGTGGAGTGGAGGTGAGGGAAGCCACTTCGATCCACGAGGCCGGAGGCGATCGCTGCTGGGTCGGCGCTTGGGTCTGAGGCGATCGGCGCGGTCGGCGGCGAGTGGAGGAAGGAGGAAAAAGAAAAAGAAATGGCGAAGGAGGAGAGGAGCATCGGGTTGAAATGGGGAAGGAGAAGAAAGAAAAAATAAATAAAAAATTCTAATCTCAGTGTGAACGCAAAATAAAATAACATTTTTTTTTTTAGATGTGAGCTACAGTGCACATCTATTTTTAGATGTGCACTGTAGCGAATCATCTATATTTTTTTGCTTTAGCTCCACTGCTGGAGCACCATTTTAATGAAAGTGGAGCTAAAATATAGCATTATTGCTTTATACCACCACTACTGCAAATGCTCTTAATAATCTTATTTGGTTTTTTTTTTTTCTTCTTTTTTTTTACGAGAGGAGAATTTAATTCAAATTCCACATTTACTGTTAAAAAAACAAGAAAGAAGAAGAAAGATAGAGAAAAAGAAGCCTTATCTACTCCTTAGTTTTGCAAGTTCTATAACCTACACAATTGAAGTTAATGAATGGCATATTTGTAATCGCAACTTGAACTATTACTTGTTATTGGTGCAGGGAAAACCTCATAGAGTGCCAAAAAATTTGAAGCATGCAAGTCTTCCTAAGCAGCATATTGGGAACAGTAGGCCCACTAACACTAAGGATGAGAAAACATGCAAAAGCCAGAAGAAGGGAATATCTCCAAATTGGCCACGCTTAAAAATGTTGGGATGCTAATTCTAGGAGTATCTATTTCTTTTACTTATCTATGTTTATCTAATGAAATATTTGGTGACTGAAACCTCAATAATCGTCCCTGTTTTTTTTTTTTTTTTTTTTTTTTTGCCTTATGGCTGGCTGGAATGAGTTATTGTAAAACTCTTATTTTAAACATCCACTGTTTACAGCAGCTAGCAAACAAATAAGAATGCAAATTCATAGTTGGCCATTGTCATGCGTAGCCGGGGTCAAAACCCAGAAGCCAGAATTGTCTTTTTAGTCCCTTTCCAAAATAAATAAACTGTCTTTTTAGTTTTTATTTTTAGGGTAGGGGAATTATAAAATATTTCAAGAGCACCATAAATGAATTCTCCCTCCTTTCATATGAATAGTGGATCATATCATGAATTTAATTAGTATGATTCATTATAGTGTGAGAGGGGGGAGTATAGTATTCTATAAGAAAAATTTTGGCTTCAAACCAATTCGAAGTCATCTTTTTTCAACTCATTACTTGACCATTGAAGAGACCATGCCCAGGCCCACTTATTCTAGGTGGGTTAAACCCACACAAACAAGGGGAGTAATGTTTGTGCTCCTCAAAATGGCAGTTCGAATTTTTTTATTTTTCTTCTAGATTGAGAGTTTTATAATACAGTTGCTACTTATTTTATTAATTATGAAAAAAAAAACTATAATTGAAATATATATATTGAATAATTAAAAAAATAAATCCTTATTAAAGTAAATAAAAAAAAATATACATGAATTTGGTCTTAAATACAATCTATAAAAGATAAAGTACATAACTTTGTGTCTTAGTTACATTCTACAAAGATAAAACTAAATTGAAAAGAACTAATCTACAACCTTTAATTTAAGTTCAAAAGATAAATTACAAGGTCGAAAGGGGTTAGGTGTCCACCTTGCATGGTGAAACTTGTCTTATAGGCTATGTTGGCCAAAGATCATATCACACCAGACATAAGACCAAACATATTATCAACCAATTGCATGTTATTGCTTGAAAGTAAACACGCCATGTTATCTTGCTTGAAATTAAATGTGTGTGATTATGATAGGTGTCATTCCTGAGTTTTAGCATATCATTGAACTTGAACAAATAACATGGTGATTGTGTGTGATTTGTGTTACCCTCGATCTAAAATGTTATTTCATAGGTTAACATAAACTTAAGATCACAACCTAGTGTATGCATGAATATGTGAAATACAACCAAAAACATTCAAAGAACAACCAAGAATATTTGAAGAATAAACTAATGACCTAGCATACTTTGATCCTAATTTTTATCACAATCACACAAACAAACATATTCTTTAAAGAAGACTAGCCAACATATCAATCTAACTGTTAAAAAAAAGAAGAGAGAGAGAGAGAGAATTTTAAGAGAGGGGTAGAAAAGAACTCACTCAATACCTAAGAAGACCAAGGCATGACTAACTTTTTCTACTTCCCTTAAAATTTTAGAAAGAGGAGAGTGCTTTGGAATAGTTTTAATTGCCTAGCCTTTTCATAGTGGAGGGGGAAGATTCTAAAAGAGGGGAATGCATTAAAGTTGGGATTGGTAAGGGTGTGTTTGTTTGGAGGTAAAACAGGATAGATGGAAAACTTTGGAGAGAAAATAGAAATGAAAACTTTTTTAAAATGTGTTTGGTTGGATAGGAATGAAGAAAAATAAAGGTAAGGTCTAGGTGTTTTCTCTCCGAGCCCACCAAAATATTTTCTCCCCAAAATGGAGAGAAAACTTAGTGGGGATGAATTTTTTCTTAACGGACAAAAATGCTTCATTTTTTCAAGTTGCCTTTATTTTATTTTATTTTTTTCTTCTCCCTAGGCAGTAACATTGCCTTGTTGCTTTTTTTTTTTTTTTAATTTTATTTTCTAGGCTGGGCATGCCTTTTTTTTTTTTTTTTTTCCCCTCTTCTGGGCAGTATCGTTGCCCTTTTTCTTTTTCTTTTTTTTTTTCCTTTTGATTTTCTAGTGTTTGGGCGTGATAATTGGCTTTTTTTTTTTTTTTTTTTTAACTTGACGTGATTTTTTTTTTGACATGATTTTTATTTTTTTAATAAATTTGGGTGATTGCCCTTTTTTGTGGTTATTTGTCACTTTTTTTGTTTTAATTGGGCATCATTCTTTCACAAGGGTATATGAATAAATTTATTTAAACTCATTTTTTTCATCCCTCTACTTTTTCACTCCCAACCAAACAAAAATGAGAGAAAATAAAAGGCGAAACTACATTGTTGATCCCTAAAGTTTGCCTATGGAGCGCTTTTAGTCCCTGAAGTTTCAAGTGAGCTCTATTGATCCCTGAAGTTTCAATAATGAGTGCTAGTGGTCATTTTATTAACTTCTGTTAGTTTTTTTGTCTACATGTCTAACGGAATAATGATGTGGCATTTTTTTAATAATGTGACGATTTTTTATTATTAAAAAATTACACATAAGCTTGAGTCTCCCAAATCAAACCCAATTCTATTTGGATCTTCCATTGATTTTCTTACTAACCAAACAAAACTACTACTAATATTCTCCAATCGTTGAAGCCTCCCAATCGCTGAAACCTGGCTTGCCGAATTTACCATTGCCTGCCTTCTTACTAGCTATTAGATTCACCACCGCTTGGAAATTTGTAGTACATGCCGAAAATCAAATACAAATTGAAAACATTCTCAAGGTTTGGAGATATAACATAATAGCAATTATAATTATTAGGGTAATGAAAGAAAAACCACAACTCATATATTTCTCCGAAGTACATGGGTATCAGCTTCTCAAAAAAAAAAAAAAAAGTACATGGGTATCTTCGAGATCAGTTAGACTAACACCCACATTTGGAAGGCATCTCCCTACCCTATATAATATATTTTCTGGTGGACGATCAAAAGAGTATCTCCATCTTTTTCTTTTATCGCAAATAGTCCTATTCTTGTTATTTTTTTTTCTTTTTAATTCAAATTGGGGTTTTGATTTTAAATCCTTTGGTTTTATAGAGAGTGGAGGTAGTACTATAGCTTGGAGAAGCCAGGTGGTCATTATAAGATGCAAATTGCTAAGAAAATCAGTAGTAGTAGTTCTGTTTGGTTCCTAAGAAAATTAGTGTATGATTCAAAATAGAACTGGGTTTGATTTGGGAGATCCAAGCTGATGTGTATTTTGATATGTAATTTTTAATTAAGAAAAAGACACGTCATTAAAAAATTGCCACATCATTATTCCATTAGACACATAGACAAAACAACTAACAGAAGTTAATAGAAGGACTACTAGCACTCATTATTGAAACTTTAGGGACCAATAGCGCTCACTAGAAACTTCAGGGATTAAAAGTGCTCCGTAGGTAAACTTTAGGGACCAACAATATAGTTTCGCCAAAATAAAATGACCCATCAAAATTGATTATTCATAATTACATGTGGTCGATCTTGAATTATGTACATGCATCTTAACCATTTAAAACTTAAATTTGTGATATCTTTTAATTTAATGGCCCAATTAAGGCCTATGATCTATCATTTTGGTCATTATTATTTCAAATTTATTTTAAATGAAGTAATTGGAATCAAACGGCCAAAATTGCAGTCTTACTAATGGGATGTGAAATCATCATTTTGCCTTCCATGTGAGGTTAAATGTAGGTTGTAAAATGAAGTATCTACAATAAGATAAAAAGCTACATTTTCTCAAAAAAAGATAAAAAGCTACAAAAAGGAAAATTTTAAATTAAAAAATATAGATATATATATATATATATATGCATTATTTAATTTTAAAAAAAGGTATTTTCTTAAACTTTACTATTCATTTTTGAAAAAAAAAAAAAAAACATTTATCATTGCGTCTAGTAAAACTTTGGCATAAGTTTTTTTTTTTTTTTTTTCCCAATTAACAAAACCATATAACTTTGTAAGAAAATGCTATTTTAGATTATTACGTATTTAATAACAATTTTTTTTTTATTGAAATTAATAAAGCTATCCTCAACGTTTTGACTAAAGAAGAAAAGTAAGAGCAGATGTTAATCATTTGCAAAACATTAAGATTATTAATCGCGTTTCTCTTTAATAATTGCAATCATAGAGACCGTCAAAATTAGGATAAAAACAAACTACCTAAGGGGCCCAATTCTAATTTGGTATAAGGGACAAAGAGTATTAATTTTAAATTATTAATTATCAAAGGTTTAGGTTGTTTCTCAAAACAAAACAAAAAATAATTATAATTATAAATAAGGAGGCTGTTTTTATTTTTTTTTGAACCCCCTTCGCTCTTCAGCCCCAGATGAGGTGCTTTCTTAGCTTTCTATGCTACTCTATAAATTGCTTCCATGGCCGATGCATATATGCTAAATTTGTACTCCTTTTTTTTTTTTTTAGGTAACATTATGCATTGTAAGCGCGTCTATATAATAATAAAGGAGTGAAACAATATCCTATTTGGTTTTTCATGATATTTTTAATAAAGATGTTTAAAATTCAAATCCCTCTCCACTAACTATTGATTTCACTAACTATTAATTTCAGATAGCTCAATTAATAAAATTTCTTATCAATGAATAAGAGATCTAGAATTGGAAACTTACCTACATTAAAAACTAATTGATGTTTTGGCATGATTATATATATAATATTTGTTAAAATTTTATCTATTTGCCAACTAATGAATTAAAAAAAAATGGTGGAGCCTCTCGTACGACTCAAGCTACCTATAAAACAATTATAAAGAATAATGACGACTTGCAATGGAATAATTTTTTAAAATATTGGTGGGAATCATCAAAACCACAAATTGAGGACTAAGAAAACTTCAACATCATAATGGAACATAAAATGGTTGCACCAATACAATATGTTGTTTGCTACGTTTTTTTATTAAAAAAAATTAGGGAGTCAAGGAAAAGGTGTGGACATGAGCCACAAATACCAAAAGGCAGGAATTAAAATAATAAGAGGGAACAAGATGTCATGGGCATGGCGGCTAACAGGGCCTGTTGGATGCTTCACGACCATGGAAAAAGTGTAATAATATTCCTTTGTTTTCTTGTGAAATACTTGACCATTTCAACTATGGAATTTTTTTTGAAAACGAAGCAATTGTCATTCAATTATGCTGTGAAATACAATCCAAATACAGTGCTTCAAGAGCTGGTGGGGGTAAATCTTCTAGCCATTCAACTACGGAATTTAAATTAGGGGAAAGATTAGAAAAGATTAACATGTAAGCTATGGATAAATACAGAAACTGAATGGTTTGTATAGCTGGATTAGTCGTGGAGTGATGTGGACGCCTACCTTTTAGAAAAGTGAACCACGCAAGCTCCAGCTCTCTCAAAGAAAATTGTTTTATGTGGAGAATATTCAGTGTACATTACCAAATATCCCTCCAATTTCCTCTTTGTTGAATTTCTCGTCTTTTACCTTATGATACATGGTACGATTCATATTTTTTACTATTAAAATATATATACATATATCATAAATGCTGATATGATATGACACGGCACGTGACATGACAATGTGACAAGTGACATATTTTAGATATTTGAAGTGCATGATGACGATACATTAAAGTGATCGTATGTGGCATGAGAGTATGTGATCGACCAAATTGTATTTATGCTATGACAAAAATAACATGTAGTAAGTTTTTTTTTTTTTTTTTAATTGAGGAAAAAATATATGTATTTTTTTATTACTGTAAAAAAAAATTAAAAAGAGAAGAATTTACATTAATGAGAATATACGGGGCAATAGAAGGTAGAGTATCCCCTATTTATATCACTAACCATATGATGTTCCTAATTCGATTTATTCTAATTGTGTTTGAACTCTCCCCCTGCTATGGTCTTTGCCGATCATCGAACCCGGCCCATCCCAACCTACTCTTGGGGAATGGTGACGAGGGTGGAACAAGCTGGTGGTCTCTCTTAGTGTTTGAAATTGTATTGCTTGCACTACTTGTGCTTTAAGTGTTTGATTGTGTGTAGAGTGCATGAAGTCATCACCAATAATCAGAATTTCTTTTAGGTGTGATTGATACCTTGAATTTAAATTTGATTTTTCTGAAGTTTAGTTATTCTTAACTTTAGTGTGCCAAATTGTGTGTCTCAAACCAGGAACTCAGAATCAGGGGTTTGATTACACATAGAGAAAGTCTTATGCATTTCACGATGCCTGATTGTAGTCGATTTCTTTTCTTGACTATCCCTTGGTAATGTTGTGCAATGCAATATAAATAAATGCTTGCCTAGTTTTGGAGGCATGCCCCTTGATATGAGAAATGCATCAAGATTGATATATGAGGTATGATATCAAGGGTTTTAATTTTTAAAGGAAAAACAAAACAATTTTAGCTTAATTAAAAATGATTTTGAAGAATTTGTGGATTGACGAAGAGTTGGTAGCAAGATACACTTGAAATCGCAAGATTACCTGTGCAGCCACGTTTTGTGGGGTTGATCCTAGCTATTATTAGGATCACATTAGTTTATTGTAAATGATGTAATCAGTCAGTTGATGAGGATTTGGACTAGATGGGGATCACATAAGGAAAACATCCTTCATGCTCTCATTTGCTGATGTTGTTGTGTTGAGAGAGAGAGAGAGAGAGAGAGAGAGAGAGAGAGAGTTTTGTCATGAAAAATCGCATGAAACCAAAATATGCATTTAAAGGTTTTTCATTCTTATTACATTTTCAATTCTTCATATTTTTCTACCTTCTTTCCCAAACAATATTTCTTCTAATCTTATATGATAAAAAAAAAAAAAAAAAAAAAAACCTATCTTTGATTATATCATAGTAAAATAATTTTATTAGTCATAAATGTGTGTATATATATTGTTGTTGGATGCATTACGTGTTGACTTTCCCTACTGTGTTTGTTATCTCATCAATTTTTAACCCAAAAAAAATTAAATGAAATGAAAAACCACATAAGACAAGAAAAAGAAACTTCCTAATTATCAAAACAATTAAAAAGAAAACGTAAATAATTATGCCGTAGGTTGGAAACTATAATAATCATCATTATATTGGGCATTGGGCACTGACGGCTGCCCTATTTATCAATGCTTAAATTCCACCTAGGAGTTTAGACTTTTATTTCTCCCGGATCTTGCTTGCTATCTTACACAATACACAATACGAGTGGTGGAAACTCAAAAAACAAAATCATATGTAGTCAATATATCATGGATCAGTCAATCTCGTTCGCAACTTCCTAATAATTAGCTTAACTAATAGTTTCAAGTTTCAACCAATGAATATCACTCAATGATTCCTGGAATTAGATTGTAGTCATTTTCAACACCATGATCAACATTATTCAAATACCCAGAAAAATCAACCCGGCATAATTTTAGTTTGGTTATCTGGAACAATTTTTTCAAACAATCAACCACCGAGTGAATGGTGATGTATCCTTGTTTTGCATCCATAAAATTAACCTCGATCATAAAATTTGATAGCCCTAAATAATAACAAAATTTAAGGTACCTTTATATATTATAATCTCATCCACTCTAGCTCTCTTCTTTACGTGTGTTTGTTTCTAGAAAAATAAAATATTTAGACAAAAAAATAAGATAACGCAGCAGTAAGATTTTCATATATCAATTTCTGATCATTGTTTGGAAAAAAAAGAAAAATTAGCTTCTGCATTTCTGAATTCCAAGGAATCAAAGAAAGCAAAAAATTGGTTAAAAAAAAAAAAAAAAAAACAAACAAACAAACAGTAGAAGCACCATCGCAACGTTCATGTTCACGCGGGTTAAGCCTATAATCCAAGGTTTGACTCTTCACTCTTGGTTTAGAGTTTAAAACAAAATACACCATCTACCAAACTCAGCTTAAGAACAGCTTAATTAAGCCGTTTTTTAGCTATTCAGCTCATACCCAAAGGTCACTTAAAAAGTCCTTTTCTTGTCCTATTTTTTTTCCCTTGCATTATTTCAGCTTGCTTTTGTCATAACTACACCCTTCAATGCTTTTCCATGTCGCAATACGCAACTGATACTAGATTAATAGGTCAAATTGATGACCATCTCATCTCAAGTCCCAATAATTGGAGAAAAAAAGCCAGACCAACTCGTATATAATTTGATAGATAAAAACAAAAGGGAATCTAGTTTTTCTGCTGAATCAAAAGGGGATATACAGATAGTCTAAGAAGATCGGTCAGCTTCATATATCAGTCATGAAAATGAATTAATTGTTGCTACATGCGATGCACGCGTGACTAAATTAAATGACCTCTCTGACAACTATCAAGTGGTCATATAAGTTAATACAAGCGCATGTTCACTCATTTAGAGCAACCTAAATTTCTTTTTTCAAGGTAATGGAGTTTTCAAAGCAATCTATTCAAAAGGAAAAAGGGAAGAATTTTCAAGGTAATAGATACCAACCACGTTAAGGGGTTTTAGCCCTCATTCCCACAACTTATTTAATTAGTTTGTTTTCCGACCAAGTCACTGAAATTTTCTTGAGTTCAATCTGGCATGCTCGCACTATAAATTTCTTTGCTAGATTTATTTGATATAGGAACAAACTATAATTGATGTGAAGTTGGGATGTGGGGGATAATAATTGGTGGGTATTAGAGCATCAGCAGTGAGCCTACTATATGCCAAATGTAAGGTACATTTGGCATTCAGGCCCAAAAACTGCTCAGCAACAGGAATGCCAAATGGGAAATGCCAAATTGTTTTTGACATATAGCTACAGTACCATCTCAAATGTAAGATAGTACTGTAGCTAAATGGGATAAAAAAAATATTTTTTTTAATACTCTCTCCACGTTTTAACCCGGCAATTTCTCTCTCCTCTCTCATTTTTTTCTCTTTCTTTTCTCTCTCTTCCTTCTCTCTTTCTCATTCCCTCTCTCTTTCGCCATTGTCAAGCTTCTCTCTTTCTCACCGAATCACCAAGCCCACTTTTCTCTCCGAATCACCAAGCTAGATTGAAGCTCACACATTGAGTCCGTGCAAATCGCCAGTGCTCGGAGCGACACGAGCCAATCTCTCAGTGGCGTGCAAAGCCTTTGCAACGAAGCCAATCTCTCCATGGCGTGCTGTGGGTACTGATTGGGTTTGTTTAGATTAGCAGGTGGCTGATGTGGTGGTTTTGCTATGGGGGTTATGGTTTTGCCGTGGGTTTCTGGGTTCGACTTTGTGTGTGTGTGTGTGTGTGCGTGTTTTTTTTTTTTAATCTCTTTGGTGGTTCTTGTAGTGGCTGTTTCTCGTGGTTGTTGGTTGTGATTTTTGGCGGTTTCTTTGTGTTTTTTTTTTTCTCTTGGTGGTTTTTGTGGTGGCTATTTCTTGCAGTGGTTGTTGTTGGTGGTGGGTTTGGTGGTTTTTTTAATGGGTTTTGGTGGTTGGCATGGCGGTGGTGTGGTGGTGGCTATTGTGGTTGTGGTGGTGGTTGCTAGCTAGTGGCATGGTGGGTTTGCTGGGATGTTAGGACATATATGTTTTCACTTGTTAAGAACATATGTCATTTGTTTATGTAAATTGGCTAATCCTTTGACAAAACGCACTCTACTTGTAATTGGGTAGTTCTAGGTGTTTTTAATACTTCAAGAAACAAGGTTTCAAGATCAAGTGTTGAAGTCATCAAGTCTGTCCAAGAAAAACAAGCTGAAGTGCAAATTCATTAAAGCTTGACACCTGCTCGATAGCTCCTCGACACCTTGCTATCTGTCGAGATTTATAAAATCAGATTTTCTAATCTAATTTCTTGGGATCCGTGAATGTGTCTTTGGGCCTTCTTTTCTCCTAACCCTAGACATATAAAAGGATTATTTTAAGAGCCGTCAAATAGTACACAAGTTGAAAAAGCATTGAGCAAACTCTATTCAAGAAATTTGTGATCAAAGACGAAGTTCTTGACCTAGTTTATCTCTTCTGAAGAAGTTGCTGTGTATTTGCACCAAATGGTTTTGTGACCAAGCATCTTCCTGATCTTCATCGTGTAGGATGAACTGAAGAACTTTGCAGCCAACCTCTCCTTCTAAGTTGGTGTTGAAGTCGCGTACTGGGATCCGCGCATTGGTTAGTCACGTACTTGGGAGCCGTGCATCAAAAGGGGGAACTGTCACTACAGATCAAGTTTAATTGGATATTGAGGTAAGGGTTCAACTGTAGGTTGGTAAGGTACTTGGGATTCCTTTACTTGTAACCACTTGATTTGATAATAGTGGAGTTTCGGGAGTGGTGACCTGAAAATCACCCGATGGGGTTTTTGCCATAAGGGTTTTCCCCATTCGTAAACAAATCACCGTGTCATTTAATTTCCACTGCATATTTAGTTATTTGGTGATTTGTTTGTGCTTCCACGTATTTGCATGATAAATTGATTAATTAATAACTTGGCTAATTAATTAATTGGTTTAATCACAATGGGTCATTCAGTTTGTGGCCTATCATGGGATGTGAGTGACAGTGGTTTTACAGTGGTGGTGATGTTGGGTGTATTGAAAAATGGTATGTTATAATGGATAAAGTAGCTTTTTGGGATGGTAAAATAGGATGTGATGAGATTTCTGGTTGTGGATGCTCTTAGTCTATATGACTATTCCCATGACTTAACAAGTAACAACATGTACCTTATATACAAAGAAATCTAGTATACTAAGAGTATTCGCATCAATCCGTTTATAATAGAAAAACGTGTAAAATTTACACAATTTTACCTAAAAATAATATATCAGTTTGTGTTAAATTGTGTAAATTTACAATTTGCTATAGTAATCGTGTAAATTTACACTGACACTATTCATTTTGCATTTAGTTTTTTTTTTAAAATTTTTTTTTTATGTATCTTGAGAATGAAAAAGGATAGTAATAATGATTGTTATGTGTGAAGAAAGAGAAACAATTAAAAAAAATCAAGAAAAATCGATCTTTTAATGAAATGTAGTATAAAATAGATAATCTGATGTGAGATGTTTTAAAAAATAAGTATGTAAAATAAAAAATGTATGTTCTTATGCTAAAATAGATATAATTTATTGCACGAACCGATGCAAATGCTCTAAAGTTGGTATAAAATTGCAAGTTGGGATATAGGCTTTCACTTTGGTTTGACTTTAGGCTTTATTAAAACTTGATCATTAAGCTGTCGTACGTATACAAATGTGATCACTGGCTGAGGGAGGGGGGTGAAAAAATCCCTCCCCTCCTGCAATTTCTATGAAAAGTAAAAAATATATCTTGACTTTTACACATTGGCCTTCCCAAGAAAATAATCTGGCTTTGTCACCGTGTGATAAACTTTCTTAACTTTGTTTAAAAACACTAAAAAAAACTTTTAGCTAAGTTAAACTCAAGTAATTTCAACCCAGTTAAAGAGTACTCACGTCCAACTCTGCAAATCATTTTTTTAGTCAAATTGATAAGTAGTGTAACTAGATATCACACACACAAACTCCATACCCGCCTCTGTATTATTGTTAAAAATTATGAAAAAAGTTATCGTGCTTAGTAACAATGCTGAAGAGTTTAGCTTTTTGTATATAATTCTCTCTTTTTTACTCTCTCTCTTGGTCGTGGGAAGCCACTTGCATCAGGTGTTGCTAGCACTCAAGGTCACTACAGTGACCGATTGGCATCGTCGAGGTCACAGCTGTGGGGTGGGTGGTCTGGTCACTAATCTGATTCCGTGTGGGTGTTGTTGGGTCATCAATATTAGGCATTGGGAGGAGTAGGGAAAAATATTTTAAGTTTTTAATAGGATTTCAGTTTGTTGCACTGGGGCATTGTGAGAAAAGAAAAAGGGGGGGGGGGGGGGGGGGGGGGGGGGGGGTGGGGAGACCAATTATTAGAATGATGTTTTGCAAAAGGAAAATTTTGGTGACACAACTATTTGCACAACTCGCCCACGTAGCGAGATGTGGTTAGTGGAGGGGTGATGGTGGGGGGGACCAATTATTAGAATGTTTTAGAATGATGTTTTGCAAAAGGAAAATTCTGGTGACACAACTATTTGCACAACTTTGTGCACAACTCGCCACGTGGGCGAGTTGTGCACAAAGTTGTGCAAATAGTTGTGTCACTAGAACTACTCTTTGCAAAATGAAGGGTACGATAATGTGTTTAGCTTCTTTTTCTTTTTTTTTTAAATGACTTCTTATTGTAAAATTTGGCAAAACTAGATGTGATTGTTCTTAAAAGTATTTAGCAAGGCTAAGAACATGTGCTTCTTATTAGCCACAACAAGCTCATCTCCATAGGCGGAGGGAGAGGGGGCTAGGGGCTATGGCCCCTCTGGATTTTCCAAAAATGCCCCCTTCTCCTCTATTTAATGTTAAAATTTCAAAATATGGAGAAAATTTTAGGTGATGGCCCTCTTTCATTTAAAATATATATATATATATATATAAATACTCTTTAATTTATTATTGTCTTCTTTATTTATTTTTTTCAATATTGACTTTTTTGTCATATATAAGTCATTAATTTTAGGAGTATTTAAAGTATAAGTTAATAAAAATATATAAGTAAATATGTTTTGCAAAAGATTTTTGTTGTTTTTCAAAAAAAAAAAACTTATACGCATTATATAAAGTGTTAAAGTTACCGGAATACAATGATACATTTGGCTTAGCCCCCTTGAGAAAATTTTCTGGCTCCACCACTACTCATCTCCAAAATATCCCACATCAAGCAAGCTATATGCAAACCAAAGAATGTGAAAGCTGCACTACCTCGCTAAGTATAGTGAAATATTGTAAGTCAACAATATTTTTCTTGATTTTTTATCTCTCTTGTAAGTCAACAATTTTTTTCCCAATTTTTTATTGATGAAAACATCTCTCTCTCTCTCTCTCTCTCTCTGGATTAAGGAGCATACCACACCTAAAATTCTTTGTCTATCATCAGTACACCTCATCACTGATTTAAGTCATTTGCAAACACATGCCCTTGTCACTAAAAAATGTGCATGGAGTTTCTCCTTGCTCATGGTAGGGATCTCGAGCTTGTGATTTGGTCCTTCACTTTGACGAACCATTCAGCCCTACAATCATGGCCACAAACAATTTTCGTCTTGCTTCTAATTATCTTTGAAGACAAGGACATTTTTCTTTCTTGATCTTGCTTCTTTACCTTTGACTACTTATTGCTCTTGCATCTGATGTTAATTAGCATGAATTTGTGATTGTATAACTCAATTTTGTGATTTCTTGGGACTGAAATTTTGTTGATTGTTGATTTGTTAGTGAAAGAGAAATAAAGAAAATGTTTAAATTAGGGAATGTTGGATAGAGATTAAAAAAAAAACAAAATTCATATTTGTGTAGAGAGAAAATATTTAAAAAATTAAAAAAAAAATGTTTTAAATCAAATTGAAAAATAATTGAAAGTGTGCATGTGAATAATGGGTTACCTAAAATAAAAATAAAAAATTGGCGAGTTTTAATTAAAATTTAACTAAAGTTATATGAATGTTCTAGTATTAAAATATGTGAAAAATAAATTAAAATGCTATCATAATCATAGGTTTATCTTCATCAATCAGGTCAAAACTATTCCAAATATTGGAAAGAGTTAGATAATGTAAAAATGAAAAACAATGCACATGCATGTCAAATCAACACGTAGATTATGAGGGAAGAGTTTCTCAAAAAAAAAAAAAAAGATTATGAGGGAAGAAACAAAAATCAATATCACAAATTTATGTAGAAAAACTACTCAAAATTAATTAAGTTAACAGAAATCGAAGTTGATAAATTTTCAAATCAATCTCGGAATTTAACTTTTAACTATTACAAGATTTAATATGTGTTTGAATCTTTTGTCAAAACTTTGAGAAAATAAATTTTTATAAGACTTTTATTATATAAGCCCACCACGTGTGATTAGTATAAAGTATAAAATAATGAAATGATAAAGAGTAGATTATTATTATATCTTTATTATATAAAAGTAGAAAGATAGAAAATGGAAGGGTGATTTTACGATTTTCTTTTTTCTTATGTTTTGTTTATTTTGAAGTAAAATATTTTACCACTTTCAAGTGTTTGTTTGCATGTAAAATGTTGTCAAAATTGTAAAATATTTTCCGTCGACTGTAATATCCTTTATAAAAGGTTGTAAAACATTTAATCTTTAAAATTTTGGTAAATTTTTTTTACATAAAACACACGATGGCTTCCACTCCCTCCATTTGGTGGCTAGGTCACTAGTGTTTATAGTTGATGGGACTGACGAACTCAAACTCCCTAGACGATATCATTGAGACCAACGAGGCCATCCTCTTAGACGAGCTAAACTCATGTTCATATCATTGACGAAACTAATGAAGCCATTCAATGCAACCAATAATGTCCCAAGCGATTACAAGACCAGCTGTACAGACCGTTAAATGCCTCATTAAGGCCCACATTATTGAGCATAAGGCGTTACCAGGAGAGACATTAAAGCCACATTAACGACCACAACGGCTAGAGGCTATGGAAACATATATAAAGCCCTCACAGCACCAATACAAGGTACATAGATACACTTAGAAATATTTCTTGCTCTATTACATCACATTTTTCTTTCCAAAGAGTTTCCTTATACTGACTTTGGCATCGGAGACGTTGTGGCAGGCACCACACCGGTGACCACTCTAAGGAAGCTACCCTACTATTTCTACAATCACAGAGACGAAGTCTTGGCTCTATCTGGACGCATTTACTTCAACTAACGAATCTGCACTTCATCAATAGTCTAGTAGATGAAGCTGCCAATTTGGCAACCAGTGCCAACAATCCTATAACTGGAGACATTTTTTCAATTGCAAATGCTAACGATTCGATGGCTAGAGCTATCATTCTGACCATCGGTGTCAACGATCTAGTCACCAAAGGTCTGATTATCGAAGCTACCATTTCGACAATCTAGTCATTGGACCTTCAACACCAATAGCTCCTATGGTTGAGCCACTAGTTTTGGTGATTTGCTTAAAAACATGTCATACAAAACACATGCAAATATTTTACTTTTAAAAAAAATGTAGCGTTAATGTCATTTCTTCTTCTATTTTCTTAACAATTTAAATTGAAAAAAAAAAAAAAAAAGAATTATGGATCCAAAACAAATTTCGTCTATCCTATTTTCTTCCATGAACTAAGCTTGAGTCTAATGATTTTACCATACTAAACTTGTTAAGGTAAAAACACGTAACTAAATATTGATACGTGTTACTATCGTAAAGAATCCAATACACTAAACTCAAGTTTACCTTTCTTTAAATTGATACGTGTTACTATCGTAGAGGATCGTAACACGTATCAATTTAAAGAAAGGTAAACTTGATTTTAGTTTATTGGATTCTTTACGATAGTAACACATATCTATTTTTTAGCGGCCTGCATGCCCCTTGTGCTTAGAGCAACCTGAATCTATCTCACATGCCCTTCGTGACTGTCGCCTTGTGAAACCGGTATGGCAACAGTTGGGGTCTCATCATTTCAATGCCAATTTTTTTTCTCAAGACTTTGAACTTTGGCTGATTTCCAATGCTAGTTCAAAGTCTTCTCACACTGTCAAAGGTGTTCCCTGGCACTCCTTACTTTCGTTTGCCACATGGTCATTATGGAAGCAAAGAAATCAAGTTGTCTTCAACAACAAAGGAGTCAACCCAAACATTGCCAATGTGATTATTATGCAAGCAATGGAGTTTGTGCTCTGTGTAACTCAGCCAAGGTGCAGCAATCGTATGGTTATCAAACAAATCAAATGGGAAAAGCCAGACACAGGTTAGGTCAAGCTCAATACTGATGGGTCTGCGGATGTTGCTTCAGGGGCTGCTGGAGGAGGAGGGCTGATTAGAGATGACCAAGGCAATTGGATCATGGGATTCACAAGGAAAATCGGTAAAGCTAACAGCTTCTTGGCTAAAACGTGGGCCCTGCGTGATGGTCTACTCCTTTGTATTCAACTAAATTTGAATGTTGTGATGGTGGAACTTGATGCCAAAGCTCTAGTTGATGCTCTAAGAAATCCTTCATATACTAATACTATAGTCTCCTCGCTTTTTGATGACTGCAGAAGTCTAGCTGCTCAGATTCCGCACCTAAGCATCAAGCATACCTATCGTAAAGCTAATAGGTGTGCTGATCGATTAGCCTATTTAGGTAGCTGGCAATCTTTAGATTTTATTTCCTTTTTTTGTCCGCCTGTGGACTTGGTGCCTCTTGTTTTGGCTGATTGCCAGGGGATGGTTGTCAACAGGCTTTGTCCAGAGCTATTGTTTTCTCTTTAGTCTTTTTAATGATAATTCCAGTTTACCAAAAAAAAAAACCCAAGTTTACATTTCTTTCATCTTCCTTCTCATCCCAACTAGAAAATCAAAAATCACACATCTTCCTTCCTTGATAAGAGCATGTGAAGTATGAACAACCACTTTGAAAGAAGTGCTCTCCTCCGTGATGGTCGGGTTAGATCGTGTATGTGCCGCCATTTAAATAATAAGACTAATTAGTAAGACAAGTAAAAAAAATAGTAACTTAATAAATAAATAAAGAAGATAAAAATTAGCTGGATTTAGCTTTAACGAAAGCCGAGCCAGGCTGATCTGTCAAACAACCCACAACAAAGCCAGTAGGCCACTTGTCCACCTCATCAATGTGACACCTGTCCTCCATCCCCAATATTATATTCAAAATTCACTCAATTTCCCAGTTTACCCCTACAATTTCCCAAAAATCCCAACTCTTATAAAACTAAAAACGTACTCACAAATTCATTCTAACAAAATTCACAATCAATGGAAAAAGGCGAGGCTTCAAATTCAACGACGGAGCAAGACTCGGACGAAACACAGAGCACGACTCACCACCACTTGACACTCCCACCGGGTTTGACTCAGGACGAGTTCGACGAGTTGAGCCCGTTCGTGTCCGAGTTCCACGCATACAAACTCGGACCGGGTCAATGCTCAACCCTACTCGCTCAACGAGTCGACGCGCCGGTACAGACCGTTTGGTCCGTAGTCCGGCGATTCGATAAGCCTCAAACCTACAAGCACTTCATCAAGAGCTGTACGGTCAGGGAAAACTTCACAATGACCGTAGGGTGCACCAGGGAGGTCAATGTTATCTCCGGATTACCGGCTGAAACCAGCTCCGAGAGACTCGATATGCTAGACGATGACCGACGCGTCACCGGTTTCAGTATCACCGGAGGGGAGCACCGGTTGAGGAATTACCGTTCGGTCACATCGGTGCACGGGTTCGAGCGCGACGGGAAGATCTGGACCGTTGTTTTGGAATCTTATGTGGTTGATGTGCCGGAAGGGAACACCGAGGAGGACACGCGTCTGTTCGCTGACACAGTTGTCAAGTCGAATCTGCAGAAGCTCGCGTCTGTCACTGAAGGGATTGCCCGTGACGGTGACGGTAAGTCTCGCGGATTTTAAACCAAACCAAAAATGTGTTTGTTCTTTAATTTGTGGCTTTTAAAAAAAAAAAATCAGTGTTTGTGAGTTTTTTTTTTTTTTTCTTTGAGTTAATCACGAAAATATCCTTTGCTTTCAAATAGATTGACTGGGTGCCACGTGATCATTTGAGGTAGTTTTCCATGGAGTGTGTGCATTGAATTTGTTCCCTGAGCTTCTTGTGTACGTACAGACTGCAAAGAAAGAGTGTGAGAGAGAGCTTGAGCGAGGATATTGATGTCTTTTTGTATTATGTAAATATGATTTTTACTTTAGGTGGCAAAATGGGAATTGAGTCAATTAATGTTTGTGATAGTGCTCGATTGAATCCATCATGACACAAAAAAAATATGTGAATAATGTGAAGAAAGACTATAATTTTACTCAAGTCAAATGAACATTAGAGAGATAGTGCTCGACTGAATCCATCACGACACAAAAAATATAAAAAAGAAGTCAGTCTTTGGTGTGGAGAGACTTTCTCATTTATTTAAAGCCCTTTCACATGCATTAGGGTTTTAGATAGTGATACTCAAAAAAATAAGTGTTAACACTTAGGCATCAATTTCCATTACTGTAACATCTTTAATCTTTTTTTTCTTTTTTTTTTTGGTAACCATCTTTAATCGAATCTATGCTTTAGACCTTTTTTCTTGTTTCAAATAAAAGATTCTAATATCTAATCGCAATACAAGGGGCGAGTAGCAGTAATACAACTTAGAAACTATTGGGGTAAACTTTATTCCAATTAAATGTAATATTATACTACTCACCATTGTGATATCCATGGAGTAAAAGAATGACTTTAACTCGAAATGACACTAGTAGTAGACTTTTATTAAAATATTTCACTTTATTCCAGTTAAATATTGTATTATAATAAAATGCCCACTTGCACTTTGGACTATAGAATAGGGGAAAAATAAATAAATTAATAGGGTTGATTGAATTTGGACCCTACTTCGAGGTAAGAAATTAAAAAAAAAACTTGGCCCATTGCCCTTGAGTGAGAGAGAGAGAGATTGACCACCACCAATTGTGTCAGCTGGAATAGTGTGTTTTCTAGGTACAGAATCTTTTACTTCTGTACACAGAGAGAGAGAGAGAGTGTGTGTGTGCATTCCATTTTCTAGGGAGGTGGAGAGGAATTTCTAGGGAAGCTCAAGAAAACAAGAGACACCATTTCTGGCAAGTTCTTATTCTTCAAGGCTGCATTCCATTTTCAGCTTGAGGTTAAAGAAATAAAGACACTGTTTTATTTGCCAAAAGGATCTGTATCTCTTAAGTCTTTAATTATTTTAGTCCTTTTCCTTTGTACCGTTATCCCCATCTGTAATTATTATTCTAATAGTTCTTCACTGTTTCCCTATAGTGGCCCCCATTGTAACCATTGCACCATCATCCCCATCTGGACCGTCGGGTCACAATCTTTTGCACCTCATGATTTTTTCTTATAAGGGTAATACTGTTTGATTTTATTAATGCCTTATGCCGGTGGAAAAGTGTTGTGATAGAGAGTGTTCAATTTTTCCTTAGATGTGTTTGGATACGCGATATGCATTTTTGGTTGAGGGTGAAAAACTGAACAAATGAGAAGCTCTTTATTTTTAAGAAAGAAAATGAGAGCATTTATAATTTGTATAAATTTAATTCCATGCCCTTTAGGCTTGTTCTTTCCTTGTTGTGAAAGGAACTTTGAACACCTCACCATTATCACCACATAACATCCCTTGTTGAGCCTATTTTCAGGATCTTTTTGAGTAGCTTGTTTGGGCTTTTCTCTGTCCCCATTAGAAAGGGACCCTAAATCCCTCATCACCTTCATCACACACTATCTGAGCTCCTAATACAATTTGTTGGACAAATAACACATTGGGCAGTTTCTAGCTCAGTAATCAATATAACATACAAGAATATCACTTAACGCAAAATTTTATATATATATATATATATATATATATATAAAATTTCTCATCAAACCCCTCTCTACTTTTCCATTTTCTCTCCAATTTGAAGAGCAAGATTTTGGTGGGCCTAAAGAGAAAACAAACCTAAAACCCCCCATATCCACCCCCCTTCCCCCAATTTTTCCATCCACCCAAAATGACCACCAATCAATCAATGTGTTAGAGTGTGGTTTTTTTTTTTTTTACCAGTAGCATCATAGTTCAATTCATGTAGGGTCATCCATAATTGGTTTATGATATTTGATAAGTGGTGAGATGAATTCTTATCGGCGTGTGACTTTGTTTAAGAATATTGTGACCAGATCCCTATTGGGTTGGTGAGCTTTCGCTTTGAGAGATCATGTTATTTATGATAGTGAGACTCACGTATTATTTTTTTATATACATATACATTTTAAGTGAGGGACAGGATTCGAAAGTTTTCTCATTTTATATTGATTTTTTCAAGATGTTGGTCAAATTGTACAAATTTAAAAGTGTATAAACGGTCATATCATTTAAAAATACTACTGTTTTTAACTCTCAAAACTTACCATAACTTTTGAGTAAAGTTTGTAGTGTGTTTTTTTGTTAAAACCTCATTTCCTCTCCCTTATGTGTATGTTTTGGTTATCTATAAAAAATAAAAAAATAATAATAATTTATTACATTAAAAAAATTTCTTTATTTTAAGTATAATTGATAATTTCTTTAGAACCATCATAAATAAGTAAACATTAGTTTTGTAGTCACTTGCCACCAAACAATTAACTACTTCCACCACCTTTGAAATGGCAATGATCAAATTACTTGGAATTATTCCATTTGCTAATTTTAGAATGCCAGTGTCCAAGTCTATTTGGATCCTTTTTTTTTTTTTTTTTACCATATAAATATGCTCACAAGTTAGACGATTCACATTCGGGATTCAAAAAAAAATCTATTTTACTATTGCATTTTACAACTCACCCAATATTTCAATTTTTTTATTTACATGTAACTCATTAAAATAATATAAACTATCCATCAAATAATAATATAATATAAACAAATTTAAATTGGGTAGAGAGAGAGCATTAGAGGAGAGACAAAAGAGAGGTGAAAGATTGGAAGAGAGATTATATTATTTAAAAGAAGGAGAGAGGCATAATATTTTAATATATTTTATTTTTAGCCACACTGCTGGTAGTAAATTTAACAACCTACTGTTCACAGATGCAAAAATATTTTAGCAATACCCGCCAGGGTAATGCATGATTTGGACTAGTGTGGTGGTAAAATAGCAATTTGGGGGGGGGGGGGGGTGTGGGGGGTGTAATGCTAATGCCATAGTTGACTCAACAAAGATAATATATTAAGCCAAGATGACATATTATGCTAAGGTGTAATCTGATAGATAATATGTGATTATTAATGTCAAACAGTTCGAGTAATTTGAAAGAAATTATCATCCACCTAACAGCTAACCCGAAACCCAAACAAACAAAATTTCTTCTTATAAACGCTCTACCCACCAATCGAAACTGCTCAAGACCCTCTAGGTCAAATGAAACCAATCAAGTGGCTTGGGTTTTTCAAGTTCCCAATTATTCCCAATACTAAACTTGCTTTAAATTTGTATTATAGCATCATTGTCCTATCCGATCTAGTTCAATGTGCCTACATAAAGGCCTCTCTACAGATTATAAACAACACAATCTCAAGAACTTTTTTCTCTACCAACTTTTTTCTTCACCTATCATATATGGTTGGTAAACCCATTTTTGAATTCAATTTTGGAACTTTTAAGCTATGTTTGGTTGGGTAGATTTTGGGGAGGATGGAAACAGAAGAGTGGAAAATAAGAGAGAAAATAAGTGGGAGGGGTTTTTGGTTGGGAGGGGGAGGGGAAAAAAAAAATGGTGGAACTCGGCTATTTTCTCTCTGGGGCCACCAAAACTCAATTTCCCTAAAATTGGGAGATAATAGGAGTGAAAATGGAAAGCAAAATTTTGGACTAAAATGCCCCCCTATCAACGTTTCTGTTGTTTTGCTTCCCTTTTTTTTTTTTTTTTTTTTTTTTTTTTTTTTTTTTGTCATTTGATTCTCTTAAATTTTTAATGATAGTTATGTTTTGTTTTGTTAATTGCAATTCTTTTTTCTTTTTTTTCTAGTTTTGTGTTTTTTAAGGTATTATTGGGGTTTTTTTTTTCATTAGTTTTGGGTTTTTTTTCAACTTTTTTTTTAAAAAAAATTTGAAAATTTGAATGTCTTGTGCTTTAAAAAAAATGAAGTGTCCATCCATATATATATTTTTAATAAAAATATAAATAGTGTTATTTTGTTTTATCTAATAGAGACGTGATTGTAAATTTATATAAACTATATTTTATATCTTCACATTTTTCTTCTCAATTAAACAAAAAGTTATCCATCCCTCCACTTTTCCGCTACTCTAACCAAACATAAATGAGAGAAACTAAAATCTCTTATATCCTCTCTCCATTTTCCATTCTACCTCTTTTTTATACTCCCAACCAAACAGACTTTTAATGCTCAAAGGAAACATACACTTTTGCTCGATTCTACATCAAAATATCAGTATTCTATTTCTAGATGTCAAAGTTCGTTGATTTTGATGTACTTAGTGGCAACAAAAATTTCTATGCCGCCAAAGTGAATTTATTTGTCAAATCTTTACAAGCACATTAGTGATTTTCAACGATAGCATGCCTATGGTGGCATACAAAGTCGTCGACAAAATCATCTCAAGAAAAGAATTAGAGGCACTTTAATTGTCATTAGTCGATCGGTAGACATTTTATAGGCTAGTTACAAGAATCGATGAAAGTGGCAGCACCATTGTTACAAACGATCACTTCAAAGTTCATCGAAGTAATAATAAATATTTGTGGATCATGTAAGGGATGTCACTAGCTAGATTGGAAAATAAATCCATTTGAGGTAAAAGCGGCACCATTCACGCATCTACCATACAATAATGAATAAAGCCCTTATTCTAAATTAAAATGGAAAACCATAAGCTAAGTAGTTAAGTACTACAACTGATTTTACACCTTTTTTTTTTAATTTAAAATTTTCATATTTAATCATTTAATATATGTGATGACAATTTTTGCTTCAAAGGCCAAGGGCTAGACCATGTTGGAACCTTAGGTTGCCTAAGGTTCCAACATGGTCTAGCCCTTGGCCTTTGAAGCAAAAATTGTCCCCACAAATAGTATTTGGTATTAAATGATATCATGTCAAAGATTCAAAATTCAAGTAGTATTTAGTATTAAATGATATCATGTCAAAGGTTCAAAATTCAATAAGTGTGAGCTAAATCAGTTAAAAATAACTAACATATTAACAATTAATTGAAAGACATATATTAATGGATAGTTATTTTTATATACATATCTCTTATATATTAAATTTTGATATATATGTTTAAAATTCAAGTAGTATTTAGTATTAAATGATATCATGTCAAATGTTCAAAATTCAATAAGTGTGAGATAAATCAGTTAAAAATAACTAACCTATTAACAATTAATTGAAAGACATATATTAATTGATAGTTATTTTTATATACATATCTCTTATATATATATATATATATATATATATATATAACACAATTTGATATAAAATACCACAAGGAAAGTGTTAAATTTTGAGGAAACATGTAGGGCTAGCTTCTTTATCTCATGCACTACTGGATAATGATTCTCAAAAAAAAAAAAAAAAAAAAAAAAAAAAAGTACCATTGGATAAATGTAGTGGGCCAAGCAACTTGCCTGAATGGTTATTTTCCTGGGAAAGGTGTATTGACGTCAAAAGGCAGCAATATATATGATATACCAGCCGGCTTTGTCAACCTGTTCAGTGTAAAATCCATTTATCCATTTGATTGGATGGATGGGATTGATCTTATTAATACACATCACTTTGGTTTAAATCATGGTCACGCATTGGGTGATGTATCCCACGTGAAGAGCAGTGAGCCCACGAAAACAAAAGGATATCATTAGAAAAGCCAGCTGCCTCATTGGTAGGCGAAAGGCCAATTCAGCGCAAGTTGCCAACTTGCACAATTAAAAAAATAAAAATAAAAACATTATGCGTGGATAGAAAGAGACTTTAAGGGACGTTTAATTAGGAGATGAAAAAGTGAAATGATATAAAAAATTTTAATTTTTTTTATTTGTGTTTGGTTGAGAGGCTACAACATTTCATGTTTCAATATAATTTTCAGCGTTTGTTTAGATACCGCTTATTTTACTAAAAGTTGAAAATTTATTGCTAAAAACACTGTAACAAAATATTTTTTAAAAGAAAAACATTGTTCACAGGTTTTTCAGGTGTTAGCTGGTTCATGAACAATGCCGTGAGACTAGCAAAAAAAAAAAAAAACATAAAACACAAAAACATCTCTATGCAAACGCACGCTCAATTTCAAGATTTGTTGACTTATGCATTTTGAGTGGCCAACATAAAACAGTGGGTCACACAAAACAAAAAAATATCGATTACTCAAAAGGTATAGTACACAAATCGACCAATTATAAAATTAAGTGTACAATTAGTCGTATCAATAGAATTATTTGGAGCTACAAAGATCAGCTCTAGAAGATTTTATTAAATAAATAAAGGAAAATGCTAACGAGTAGGACACTGGTTAATAATCTATTTAAATAAAGTTTTTATGATAAATGAAAAAAAATAATTAATGTTTTGACAGTTTTTTTCATTTATCATAAAAGTGGTATCAAAACTTTTCTAAAATAGATTATTAACCAGTGCCCTAAGGGCACTCATTAGAATTTGCCATAAATAAATAAAGACCAGCTTTGGAAGTGGGAAATGTTGTGAGATGCCGAAGTATCTTTGCCTCATTTGGAGGCATTTTCTTATATTATTTACTGGTTTTTTTTTTTTTTTTTTTTTTTTTTTTTTTTTTTTTGCAAGAAAAGAAGTGGCCATGACCTGAAGCATAGGTGGTTTCACCTTTTGAACCTCATTACATCATTGGCTTTTGCAAGAATGAAGGCATTGCAGTCATTTAAGTTTTTATGATGCAAAGAAAGTGTAAACCTAAATCCCATTATTTCCCATCATCACTTGGTTTGGTTTGTGGATGCCGTTTTCTTAATCTTCTTCCTCTTTTGAACCTTGTTACAGTTCACTTTCCCAAAAACAAAAGGAACACAAAAAAACTAAGTTTTTATTTATTTATTTATTTATTTATTTATAAATTAAAGTTAAAAAGAACAAATGGATAAGGAGGAAATATCCTTAATAAATTTTTGTCATTTCGGTAATACAAATGCATGAACAATATATTTATACAAATACAATGATAGCTAAAGTATCCATGATGAGAGTTGAACCAATGAGAATTGACATGCCATGATTCAAGCCACAATCAAAGACAATACTAAATACATGTATAATATGAAACATGTGCTATATTTGTTAACATCCTCTTTCAAATTCAAGATGCGACTTAGTGTCCGTTTGGAAACAACTTATTTAACTTTTTGTTGAAATTGTGCTAAAATATACTTGTACCTTATAAAAATTTGAAAATGTGAAAAAATGTGACATTTTAAAAAGCTATAAATAAAAAATAAAAGCTAAAAGTTAAAGTCAATCCCAAACAAGTTCTTAGTAAACACATCAACAAGGTGTGTGTTTATTAAAAGATCAATTAAAATTTAATTGAAAGTTTAAATCTTACTGTTAGCAATTCTAATTATGATAGATATGTATAAAAGGAATAATTTCATGTGGATAATATTATCCTTATAATTAAATTTAAAATAATTTTATTTATCTCATTAGAAAATGCTTTTTATTTATTTAATTAATTAGAGTATGAACCATAGAAGAACACGATCAAAGTTAAAGTCCAAATGGAGTAATTTTTAGGTACTTCCACAACATGGAAAATGGTGCTCACTTCTCACACATTCATGATGCGGTCTACTCATTAAATTTATAGAATGATCTACTATGAATGTGAGAGGAGTAAGTATCATTTTTCTGTGCTTCAAAAATACCTAAAAATTTTTTGTCCAAATGTGCTGAAAAGTCAAGCCCTACTAAACCCATCAGCACTTCAGTCATGGACCCAAGTGCCAACCTAGAGGCCCTAGGTGTCGATTGGTTTGGGTCTCTGACTTGCTTTTTTTTTTTTCATATTTTTACTCTAACTTTCTCTATGCTTTTCTTTATTATTATTAATTTTTTTTTTTTTTTTTTTTTTATGTTTTGGAGAAAAGCTTGATGTCATATGACCAATTGCACTACTTTCAATCTCTAAGAGCATCAACATTGGTGGAGTTAAAATTTTTAGCTTTTAACAACTCAAAAACCTATTTTATCTCTTTTAACACCTCGCTTTACAAATCACTCAACATTAATGGTTTTATTTTTTTATCACTTTATTTAAATATTCTTTCTTTCTCTCTCTCTTTATTACTTTATCAAAGTGCCCGACCTTTTTTACTTTCTTGTCCGTGTAGCTCTTTGGTCACACTTGTCTGAGTTGAGAAAGAAATAAAAATATTGTTTGTTGTTCCATAACTTGTAGCTACAGTAAGCTACCAAAGATGACAGCTCCCTGTGGCTCATTGGCAAATTTTTTTAACTATACCACCATCAATGTGGTCTACCTTTTAGTATTTTGAGTGGTATAATAGGAATTTTGCTATTATACCACCATCAATGCTATTGCTCTAAAAAGTAGAAAGATACCTTTACTTATACCACCATCAATGGTATCAAAACTTTCCTAAAATAGATTATTAATAAGTGTCCTAAGGGCATTTGTTAGTATGACCCTATTTATAAAAAGAAAGGGCATACCAACTAAAAGAGAACTGGATTTTTCAAATACATAAAGTAAAAGTTTCTTAGTACAAGCTACCTACTCCCAACCTCTGTAGCTTCAAATTTTACCCTTTTTTTTGCATATTTTTATGATCCATCCATCACATCACACACAAATGACCATAGTTTTCATAGGATTCATCCAAAAACAACAATCTGCAGAGTCTTCTACATCAATTATCACCAAGACGCCAACTCCAAGTGAAGATCCGTTAACAAGCATAAACTTTCCTAAAATAGATTATTAATGAGTGTCCTAAGGGCACTTGTTAGTATGACCCTATTTATAAAAAGAAAGGGCATACCAACTAAAAGAGAACTGGATTTTTCAAATACATAGAGTAAAAGTTTCTTAGTACAAGCTACCTACCCCCAACCTCTGTAGCTTCAAATTTTACCCTTTTTTTTGCATATTTTTATGATCCATCCATCACATCACACACAAATGACCATAGTTTTCATAGGATTCATCCAAAAACAACAATCTGCAGAGTCTTCTACATCAATTATCACCAAGACGCCAACTCCAAGTGAAGATCCGTTAACAAGCATAAACTTTCTTGAGAAATTACGAGTGGAGGTCTCAACCAATTTAAGATCAAGCACAATCCTTGAATTGAGGAGGTCTAAGAATCCACCTCATAGCCATTAATTGTCTACAATTAGGAATTTGTATATTGATAGTATTCTTTTCCTTTTACTCATATGTTTAATTAGGGTTTATTATATTTTTTTATTTCTTTTCAAAAAATTTAAAAAGTTCATAAAAATACAAGAATATGCTTTAGAATAACTTCTTTGATGGCATGTTTATATCATGCAATAATTTTAGATCTAGAGTGCGTTTGGGAAGCGTGTTTTGCGCTTCCCAAACGCCTTTGCGTTTCTATCGTTTTTTTTTTTTTTTTTTTTTTTAACTTTTCAACGCTCCCAAGACGTAAAGGATGATTTTTCACTGTTCATAGTTACTATGCGGCTACTGTTCAATGAACAGTAACCGCACTTGTTGACTTTTGTCAATAAACAGTGCATTCGTGCACTGTTCACGGACCCACATTTTTCACTTTTCAGCAACTTTTTCATTAAAAATTGGTCTCACGGTACTATTCACACATTTAAAAATTATTTTACTACAGTGTTTTCAGTTTTCAGTTTTCAGCTGTATCCAGACGGACCCTAGCCATCATAAACATGCATTCACGTGTCGAGCTACACCAGCATTTCTAAACCATTGTTGTAGGTCTCTAAAGTACTGGTATAGACCCAATTGGGCTATATAGGCTTTTTTTTTTTTTCTTTTTTTTTTTTTAATTATGGTGTTTTCTAGCGTCGGCTAAGAAGTGACATAATAGACCTGGTCGAATTACAATGGCACTGTTGTAAATTGTCACCAAAAAAAAAAAAAAAAAAAAAGACGAAAGCTCGTGTTTTTTGTAGTGTCCATAGGTTTCATGCATTTAGAAACACGTCAATGCATCAATAATTAAAATTTCAGCATGTTTTAGTGCTCTTTACATCATATAAAATATGGAGAGAGAGAGAGAAATTTTGTTTTGCTTTGGTTACATCATATGTATCATCAAGGTTAGATTCATGTTCTTATGGTATTTATTCACATGCTATGTAAAACTTGCATCTAGGGTTTTTCTGTTAATAGTTATTTGCATAAATCATCACTTTTCAAGTTTTATATTATCTAATTCTTTATTCATAACTAACCTGGTGAATGTTTCATTTGCAAGTCAATTTACATGCATCTTGCAAGCTATATGAATATTGGAGTCATCGTCTTTCACTTCACTGTTTTGATTTTTTTTTTTTTTTTTTATAATTATTAATTGAATGTTAGTATAAGTGAATTATTTATATTTGTTATTGTACACTAGGAGACCACTGTAGGTTGGACAGGGTGTCTATCTAACACCTTACTGCTTAGTAATTTAGCCCTCAAACCTAGTCTTTGGGACCTAGACTAGGTTTTTCATGTAAATGTGTGTTCCCTAGATTGTAACTAGAAAATATAACCTTGTAATTTTATTTTTCCTAAATTGTATCTAAGACCATAGCCCTATAACTTATATAAGCAATTGATGTAATTCCCACTTATCAATAAAGATGTATTTTTGACAAGAATTTCCTAATTTTTCTTGTAATTAAGTTAAGTTGAGGCTCTATCTTAGGTCCCTTAGCTTAGGGGAAATAATTATAGACAGTATAATCTCTACCTTGAGCTTGCAACCATAATGAATGTGGTGTTTCATTCCTAACAAAACTCAAGATCCGCCCAGGTCATATATGGCCACCACTCATTAGAGCACCTATTCTTTATCTGTCCAATTGCTGCTATAACTTAAGTCTTTGTTAACTTGGCCATTTCATTTTCAGCCTTCAGCTAAAAACCTATTCAAGATTGGGTAAGAATGTTACTTTATCCAAGTAAATTTTTGAGGGTTAATAAAGAGGAGGATCCTAATCTCTGTTTTTTTTTTTTTTTTTTTGCCATTTTTTTGTAAAATAATTTGGCAAGCCAGAAAGAAAGTCTTGGAATAAGATGAATAATAAGAGTTTCAAATCCCACTCGAGAGACCTGGAAAAATATCAACGTCAAGTCTTCAATTTAGCAAATCAAAGAAAATAAAAGGGTGGCAACAAAGTATGGTATTGGATGATAAAGGCTGAATTCAAGTAGTCCATTCCAAATTAAAGACAAACTCACAAAAGGCGAGCCTTTGTATTGCCATCCAATCAAACCTTTGATTTTATTGCTTTTGAAGGTGACTGATTGGACCACCGTTCTAAATGCAGTACGAGAGCAACTTTCAGATTTTTCGTGGTTGACCCACCCATAGCGAAAATCATATCTTAGACCCAGCATATGCCGGGTCTCTCACACACAAACGGGTCTTATTGTGGTCTCTCAAATACAAGTGGACTCCACACACTGTGGAACCCGCCAGTGTGTAAGTGACCCGACATATATGCCGATTACACTATATACTAGCTCTACTTAGAGGTGTTCGCGATACGGTGCGGTACGATTTTGGACCATTTTTAGTACCGCATTTTGCGATGCGATTTTAGTTAAAACCATAACTGCGCCGCACCTTATTTTTGTGGTCACATGTGCGGTTTAAAGTTTAGCCAAAATCATAACTGCATCACATCTCATTTTTGCAATCACATATGCAGTGCGGTATATAAGATGCAGTTTGAATGATTTGAAGTTTGTATATTTTTCAAATTTTGGGTTTTTTCTACCCAACCCAAAACTAATTTTTCCCTTTGTTTTGGTCCAAGTTTTAAATTATTGTGTTAGTTTTTCTTCATTTTGGGTTGGCTTTCCTAATCAACACTTGCTAAGATTATCAAACTTTTTTTTTTTGAAAACTAGGGTTATTAAACTATTAATAATATATTTAATATTAAAAATAATTAAATATATTAATATATAGAGAGGGTGCGGTGCGGTTTGTATGGTTTTCTTATTATAAAACCGCAAACTGCACTACATCATGCGGTGTGGTGCAGTGCGGTGCAATAGTACCAGGGGCGGCGTTACTCTTTGGTCAGGGGGTTCAAATGAACCCCCTGACTTCTCCCAAAAAAAAAAAAATTTATATTTTTTAATTTTTTTTTTAGTTTAATACATTAATATTTTCTTAAAAATGTTTTTGCACACCCTGACTTAAATCTTATGCACACTTATTTATAAGTATTTCTGACTCTAAAGTAAGTATAAGTGTTTGTGAATTGTAAGTGTCACTCTTTTATATAAATTTTTTTATTATGTGTATGAGTGTGTCTAATATTGATTGTGTGCATTACTTTTTTTTTATAATGTCATTTGTGTGAATAATGATGTGTACGTGAATGTTTGTGTGTAAAATATAAATATAATATAACTTTATATAATTTAATAATTAGGAAATAAAGAGGATTTGTTACATGAGTGTGTATAGTTATCATGTTATAATAATTTTTTTGTTATAAAGTTAGAAAAAATCAAGAAAAAAATTGCAAAGTTAGCCATTATTCAAGTATTATTGGTTAAGTAAACACGTAGTGAATTATTTTATATATGAATGAGTGTTATTGTGTGCGTCAATAATTAATGTAGAGCCAATGAGTTGAGTTTAGTGATCTAATTTAAACATTTTTATAAAAACAATGACAAATATATAATATTAATTACAAAAAAAATAAAAATTTAGACAAACTTGACAAAATAAAATGGTCATAGCTACCCATATTGGCAATAAATACTCATAATGAACTATTGTGTAACAATTTAAAATTTGAAAACTTGTAAAAGGAAATTGTGAAAATTCATATATATTTTTTTTATCTATAACTCGATATATTCAAGTTCTCTTTTTATTAATTTTTTTTAATTTAAATTTCTTAATGACCCCCCTAAACAAAATTTTTGGAGCCGCCACTGAATAGTACTTGCGGTGCGGTGTGATTATGCCATTTTGCGGGCGGTTTTGGTGCGATTTTTGCTGTTTGTGCGATTTGGTGAACACCCCTAGGCCTCCACCCATAGATTAGATTATTATGAGTTATATATATATATATATATATATTAGTAAACCATTTTTTTTTTTAATTATGAGAAAATAAGAAAGTCATTAATTTTTTTGACAACTTTTTTAATTTCTCATAATTTTTTTTTTTAAATGAATGATTAAGGGCCTATATTAACCAAACCCTAAGATTATAACTCACTTTAAAATTTCTGTAGACTCATTTGGATCCTCTCTACTTCAAACTGAAATGGAGATCAAGCCCATGATTTAAAGTTGAAGAAATCTATATTCTGAATCTTGCCGTCTCATTTAAAATTTAATTGTTATCAAATTTTTAATTATAATTAAACTAAACTAGAGTTAATGAAGTGGCAATATCTAAACCCTAAATTTCTTTAACTTTAAATCATGGCCTTGAAATGGATAGTGAAAATGGATGTATGCTTTCGAGGCCACGTTTTAACCGAGAAAAAAAAAATCATCATTTTCTGTAGCGTGGGATTTTGTCTTTGTTTGTACTTCGTAGTTCTGTTAACTTTTTGTCCATAGTATTGCCACTTGGGCTTTTGGCTGTATAAGCCTTTGGGCCTATTCCCATCTTTGCACTTCCTAAATGGGTTTCGAACCAACAGGCCACAGGAGAGAACTTGCCCTAACCCATCGGTTTCTGATGCGATTAGTAAATTAGTTATTACTTGAAAATATTAATGAATTAATTATTAAAAAAAAAAACAATTCGATTGTTGGAGGTTGGGAGTTTGAATCTTAAATAATCCATTAGAACACCAGAATGTACCAATCAGTTCTAATCAGTAAAACTATAAAGCTCTTGACAATTTTTTATATCGCTACAATGAAAATTTCCTTTCATGTAAAAACTCTAGGTCAACGTTTGTGATCTTTTTTTTTGTTTATTTTGATTTTTGACACAATTCATTGAGAAATTATAAGATCCACATGGTGGACAAGTGATGTGGTCTACCATTCCACTAAAAAACTGCCACTTGTTTAAAATTGTTAGTTAGAAAAAAAATTTAAATAGAAATTAATTACTGACTCAGCAATTTTAAACAAGTGAAAATTTTTTAGTGAAACAGTGGACCACATCACTTGTCCTCCACAGGACTCTATAATTTCTCCAATTCATCAGACTTTATATGCATTTTGATCACTTGTGACACACCATAACTGCACTCTGCGTTTTATGTAATATATTGCATTATCTATATGTATCCCTCTTCAGATTTAATAAATATAATAATAAGAATTAAAAAAAAAAAAAACTCAAGGCCAAGGTTGACCTATAAATTTAACCAATAGATGCAGGATGCCCAACAAGCAGTCTTGCAATGCCAGCACATGAAAAGAATATTCTCAAAGCATACTCTACAAAACTTTGATAAAATGATATTTATACGAATTTTGAAGCAATTATTATATTAACTCCGGCAGTATGAATTATTAGTTTGTGCAATCAGAATCTAATAATAATAAAAAGTTAGTACAATCAGAAAATATAAAATATGATAATGGTTTTCAATTCCACACGGTCACAGGGTTAGGGAAACTGAACTTCAACACAGAAATATTCAACCTGAAGTCAGGTATGATATCATAACATGTTGCTTTCTGCTTTCTCAAATTCAATTTTAATCGACTTCCAGCTCATATATTAACACCACCTTCAAACACAAAGCTTAGAACTACAGTCAAGTGACTATTAAATAGCTTTTGGCAGAAATGATAGTGACTTTTCTAGAAAAATAAAATAAAAAAATTTCCCTGTGGAGTGCAGCTTAATCAAGAATTATACAATCCTGACTCCTGACGTAACTCAAGCAGGGAAAAACAAATGAAGAAATTCACATTAATCTTTGAAATTCTTTTTCTCCCTACTTTTTGTTTACTGTTTTCATTAATTTCTCTTTTTAAGGTAGGTGTGACCTGTTCAATTGTTGACCTTCATAACACATAAGTTAATGAATCTTCATCTTAGGAGTCAAGACCAACTCACTCTTCCTTCTTTCCAGGAAAATGAAAGGAAGATCATAGGAATTCCTATATGATCAATTTCTTTGACTTCAAAGCTTTGACCTCACCTAAAAAGAAATACACAACTCAACTCCAACTCCAACTCCAACTCCAACTCCAATTCCATGCAACTTCTGCTCAAAGTCCCAGAAAGTAAAAAATAAAAAAAAAACCTGCTTAAAGATTCAAACAAGCATTTTAAGTCTCAGCTCTAATCATGACACTCAACTCAAGGTGAAATGGTTCTAGAACACAGCTAGGGTTTATAAACAATGCAGGAGTTTCTGATTATATACCTCAAACCTACACAACATCCAATGATGCATGTTTGCACCTCTTACATAATGAGAGCAGGCATCACAGCTCATAATTAAGTATTTCTTATTCTTTAACTATTCGTTAACAGGACCCATATATCTTTCATCAAAACTTTTATAGACACAAGTTACAAGGACAATGGCAAATAGCGTATAAAATATACAGATGCACGAGGCACAGCGAGTCAGAACTTAATCCTAGATCTAATTTTAACTGACTGACATAAAGGCATGCAACCTAGTATTGACCTAATATCAAATGAAAATTTTAATTCATTTCTTTTATGGGTAAATGAAAAGTTCAATTCATATAGCAAAAGCATAATATTATTTATACAGAATTTCAAATCTGATGACCTTGGGTTTATAATATTCTACCACATTAGAAAGCATAACTCTAACCAGCAGCTATTGTTTTAAAACAGCAGCCATTGTTTTAAAAAGAGGTAGTAAAAGAAAGACTGAAGACACTGAAATCATCAAAAGGAACCCAAGTCAAATGGAAGTTTGAATTCTGGAGAAATTTTGTCAAAGTATCATCACAGCAACACCAAACCGTCCCAACAAAATAGAACTAGTCTCCAAACACAGCATAGTTAATACGTACTCAACATGTCAATGGTAATAGCATTGCATTCATAATATCATTGACCAACACTGATTTACAAAACTGCTTCATAACACGACCCGGTGTCTTTCTGAACCAACCAATGAGAAAAAGGAAAAAGATTTTGTTTTCTTTTTTTCCTTTTATTAAAAAAAAATGCAGCCTAATTTCAAGCCAATACTCAATGCTCGTAGTTGATGTCTCAGCTTCTAACTTGCCACAGAATTCAGAGCATAATTCTATCAACTTGACCTAAAATTTTAACTTGGGCATAAAGTGATTAAACCTCGACATCAGTCAAATGATCCACAAGCAACTGGACAGAACACATTAGACCTATTACTTCAGATTTAGAAGCTTTTAAAGCTTGCCTTGGGGCTCTCCCCACAGCAAAGCAGTCTCAAACAACATTGAGGCAATTAAGTAATTGCCTAGTGGTGCATACACAAGATACAGACCTCCAATTACGCATACTTATTGACACCGGCGCAAGAAGAATGACCTTATAGATGGAGCCTGCTAATAGTTGTGCCTAAGGCCTAATCACTTAATTTCTAGTACTTATTTATGTAATTGGTTAACATTATTTTCTTTTCCTACATGGTTTAGAAATTGTTTTTCCTTTTCTTACTAGGTTAGTAGAATTAATATCATTGGTTAGAATTGTTTTCTTTCTTTACTATGATAATATGTTTGAAACTCTATTTAAAGAACCTAGGGCTCAATATTGTTTATAGTTTAATTTAAGTAATAAAATTTATTGTTGAGTTATTTTCCTTCAATAGCTTATTGCTGATTCCAAGCATCCTCAAGTGCTAATTCCTAGGGTTTTTTTTTTCTCTTGTTTGGTGTTGATTCCAAGCAAGCCTAGGTGTTGATTCATAAATCGATTTTTATATTTCAGTGCTTGTGTTTGTTCTCAAATTCCCTGAGAATTTTGTAATGCATCATCTAGTCTTGCAAGGATATTCCCAAAAATAAAAAAGATTAAGCATCCCTGAAGATGCACTTTTTTACCCTATTGCTAATAATACATACGTCTAATGTGACCATTATTTAAGCCCTTTCTCTTTCCGTACTAGATCATCATTATCATTACCTCGTTTTTACATCACATTTGATAATATTATGAGAAAATGATACAGTTAGTTTACATTTTTTTTGGTTATATACAACCAAGTTCCTTTTATGTGCTCTGTTGAGTTTGTTTTATTATGTACAATCTTCATATATTAGTATACAGAATATAACATACTGTTTTTCTTTGTTCAACTTTGCTATTATGCACAGAAAATGTCTATAAAAGAGTCTTCATATTGTCATTATATATTACTTACATTTTTCAACATAAAAATAAGTTTCATATGCTTTAGAAATTTCAAATAAAATATCCACAGGATGATTCATGGTCATACTTCCAAATTATCAGCAAAACTAAGATTTCATTACTTTCAGTCCATTATCGAAAGCTTTACACCTCCAATCTACTGCTAACCTTAAAATTGTGTACTTTTTGGTATTAATCAGAGAATTGACCAAGTGCAACACAAATAGTAAGTACCCTTATAACCAGACCATACAGATTCCTATATGGACTTCCAATAGTATACTGACAATTTAGATGCAACTTACAAAGTCCTGGTCTTAAATAAACAAGGAGATAATGCAGGCCCACACAAAACTTAATCATGATAATTAGTGATACATGAATACAGGGCATGCAACTAAGGATTATGCAAAGTTTAACTATATTGAGAAAGAAACTGAGCTGATCAATATCATTGGGTAAATCCAAATATATGTCTGAAAATTTAATTGACCCTAGCTTATATGTTGGTTGAGTCATAGGTCTTCAGCAATTGGTTCATGTCAATATCATGCATTACTCAAATGGTGCCATTGTTGTTTGAAAGGCTGAGGGTGGCAGCAAGCAAGTGGTTTTATTGGTGTATGGGCTGGGGGTGTTGCAGGGTAACAAAGGATAAAGGGCTAAAATAATTACTGGAACTCTCGCAATGTGAGAGGATATCTATTTGAAGCACATATAGGAGTTGAGGATGAAAAAAAAGAAGGGTAGAGGAAGAACAATGGTGCACTGGGGTGGTTGCAAATAAATAGAAGTTGGTAGACATTAATAGAATTTTTCAGCATATACATAGTAATGCAAGAGCATAACCAGAAGTTATTTCAATATTTCATTTTAGATTTTCAGTGGATAATTTCATATTGTAACATAGTTATTTGTTTAGTTTGGATTGGTATTTGAGTTTGGTTAGGATTAGTAGTTTATCATTATCATTTGTTTAGGATTACTGGATTAGTATTTGAGATTGTTTAGGATTATCAAATTAGTATTTGAGATTGTTTAGGATTTGTTTAGGAGAGTTTATCTTTATCATTATGATTCCTAGAAGCTGTATATAAAGCTCCAGATGGTTCCTTTTGTATTGGACAGATTATTATTATTATTATTATTGGGATTATTTTCATTGATTTGTTTGGTGGTGATTCCAAACACCTTAGGTGGGAAGCCTAAGGTTCTACGGTAGGACTAATCTAGGTGGGAAGCCTAGGTTGTCCTACATCACATAGGATCACCACCAGATCTTACTGACACCCATAATGCAAATTAAAATCAAACCAAGGTCTGTGACATTCTCTTGACAATCATGGTACCTAGGATTGTGCTAAGTGGTCAATCAGTCATAGAGATTAGACCCTTGAATTTTATCACAAAAGTGTAAAACTCGTAATATACATATTTCAAATAATGCTCAGAAACTCTTACATAAAAAGCTCAAAAGTACCCTGCTAATAGCTTTCTAAAGGGAAAACAAACTGAAAATCATCAAAGACAGTATATAATATACTTTTACATATGCATGTATGTATTAGAAGTACAGAGTTGACAATATAAATTTTCGATAACCAAAATATGTTTATCAAAATTTAAACCAGTCATCCAATATGGATCTTTACTATAAAACCAGCAGTTTGAGAATTTCAACCACAAGCCAGTTAACTGAAGATGAATTTAACTTCAAACTGAAAGTGAATAATATTACAGTCAAAATATTACAAAAGCATGAGTCCTTGCACTAGGCAACCTACATTAAAAATTTTGATGTCTGTAATCCTACCTCCTTTCATGTTACAGCTCTGTCCAATTGTTCAGTTGAGTTGTCTGGTCTTCACTACATTGCCTAATGTAAAACTTGTCCAAAAAACAAAGATTGCAGCTGTTACAGATCTATTATTTCAAGACAAGCTGCAAGATGGGTATCAACAAATGAGAAATAAGAAAAGAAAATGAGATACAAACACTACAATGACCAAAGGACTTCTTACAACAGCAGTGTACATTACATTTTCAAGAGAAACTCTTACGAGAAGTAGATGACTCCACATAATGATGATAAGCACCTCTGATCAAGAAAAACCAGCTCAAAGCATAGGATGCTAGGACAAGTATTAGTGGTCCCTCCATCTTGGACTTGGGACAGGAAAAAACCCTGAAGGGGATAATGGAAATAGGCCTGGTGAAAGTGGAGGCTGAGGCCCTGGTCCTAAAATCCCCGGTGAAAATGCAAAATTGGGTGTCAAAGGTGGAGGAAACTGAATCCCGGGTGAGAACAATGGATAAGGTGAACGCGGTGACAACAAATTCAAGTAACCAGTTGGGGAAGGCAAGAGGAACTGAGAAGTTGGGGAAGGTAAAAGGGGAGGACCATTCATTTGCGGGGAAGGGAGATTAGGCATAGGTTGGTTAGGACCATTCATTCTAGGGGAAGGAAGAGCAGGCATGTGAGGATTAGGTAGTAAAGCAGATGACTGCGGATGACCGTGAATTTGTGGTTGCTGTTGAGGATGAGCTTGGTTTCCCCTTGGACCAGGATCCATAATTGAATTTTGAAGGTAACGCATGTAAGCTGTGATAGGAGACTCAGCCGTATTCCCCCAGAATGAGTCACCAGGGGTAAGTGGTGGCATCAGCGTGGGCGATGGCTGTACAAACTGACCAGGTCTAGCAAAGTTATTATTGTACATCATAGGGGGAGGGGCTGCAGGGAGCGGCACGGGAGGGGGTATGTGAGGCCGATTGATGGGTGTCAACGGGGGAGGCCGAATTCTCTGCAGCCGCATACTCTGGGGTTTAGGCGGGTTATTGGGAGGTCTAGGCAGCGGTTCTTGAGAGGGTGAACCAGTGAGCTGCTGAACAATATTTCTAAAGTCATTCTTGCTTATGTTGTAAACCTGAGGCTGAGGTTGTTGCCTAGCAGGATTGTTGTTTGCAAAATTCGGTTGGTGCAAAGGACTCTTCCTTATATTCTTCCCGATTTTATTCACACCCAAATGCTCATTATTCCTATTCTTCATGTTATCCATTTTCGGGAAAAACTGATTGAAAATCCCAAAAATCACTCCTCAACAAAGAATTACCACGTTTTTGCAATGTCAATCTTTCACAGAATTTAACCTCAATCACCAACTATTTCGACAAACTAAATAACCCATGGCCATGGTCAAATTCATTCAGGCTTCAAAAACAAAACCCAGAACCTCAATATGCCAAGCTCAAAACAATCTTCCCCGAACTATTCACAGTGACCTAAGCATATAGAACAACAAATGAAACCCACCCACAGCAAAAGCAACAAAAATATCAAAACCCCAATAGAGCTGAGATTCAGAAGCAGAAGAACATACCCTTTTTCTTGGTTCAGTCCAAGCAACAAAACCCAGATTCACAAATCTGAAATCACCCACCAGATTCTTCGACTCCACAGAACCCAGAAAAAAAAAATCTCTAAAATTATAATCTGCAAGCTGAATTGAAAGAGATAATTCTTGTATATAAGGGCTTCACACTGAGGAAGAAGAAGGAAAATAAAGTAAACGCGAAGAGACAAAGAAAAAAGAGAAAATGGAATGGGAACAATTACGCCTTGACTTGTGGAACAAAGCATAAGAAGAAAAGTCCAACTGGATCTCTCGATCTCTAATTTCCTTTTCTAGAAGAAAGGAGAATAATTAAGGGGTGGAGCTTTAGCTAAACAGACGATAAAAGAGAGACTGTTAATGTGTGTAATGGTCGATGTTAAAATTAGTTACTAATCCATTACTAGACTTTTTTAGTATACTACAGTGGTACTTTTTTAAATAAATTTTTTATTATTAGTAGTAATTGTAAGTCTTTATATATTTATTATCCACGTCATACCGGCTTTGCGCGTACAAAGACACTTTTTTTTTTTTTTTAGTTTAGTGAAAACGTTAGGCTTAGTGGCCTTATTTTATTGCAAAAACAAAAATTATCTTTATTTTTTATATTAATTTTGTACTGTATCAATCTACTATGAGAATGGACCATATCAAAAAAAAAAAAAAGTATGGGGACCAATTCCTTGTGACGACCCACTTACGTTGACTTGTCCTCAACCAAACAACAACTGGTTTGAGCAGAGTCTGTGTCTTTGCGAGTGCGAGCGATCCAGACTGAGTCTTAGTCAAACTAATCTATTTCTTTTCTTCATAAATGAATAATATCTTCTTCTTTTTTCTTTTTTTTCAAAACTTTATGAAAAATGCTAACAGAAAAAAAGAAAAAAAAAAGATATTATTGAAAACAGAAATTTTATGAATATTATTTTAGTAATTAATGTTCTGAGAAACTTTTTTCATTTTTTTATAAAAATTGTGTCAAAATTTTCTTAAAATAGAATATTAACCATTATTTTAAGAGCATCCATTAGCATGATCCAAACTTTATTTTTAACCATAATTATAGATTATAATATATCTAATTATTTTCTTGTTGAGGCCAATTTTTTTAAAATATATATATATATATGGTGATAGTCTCTAAAATTTTACTTTTGACTCATTAGCCAATTTAATTGTTGAGGGCATTTTTGGTTTTTTTAGACGAATAATGCATCAAGCCCTTGAAGTCCAAGTTTGACGTGTAAAACTTGGCCCATTGGACAATAGTTCCCTTTTCTTTTAAGGCGGACAAAATTGAGAGCTTAGCTAGCAAAATAGCAATCCTATTCGGCTACCGACGATATGCAACATGGTCGTTATAAATTAACATATGATCTACAGACCAAGCCCATGGAAAATTCAAATTCAACGTTAAAAGGTTTTAAGGTATTGAGCTGGCAGTCATGCCCTTGGTCAATGTGTCAGCTTGGAACACGTCAACCAATGAAGTGACTCCATTATGCTACGCGTGAATGATACTAGTTTTTTTTTTTTTTTTTAAAGAAACAAAAACACACACAAAAGAGAAAAAAATGAGTTCTAACATAAAAGCATAACACAACTCCACCCAAACGTCATAGTAACTTTTAAGAAAATGGGGCTCTACGCGTGAATGATACTAGCTAACTTAATTGAGTAATGCTAAGACTATAATTTTTGCCACAACTTACTCACGTGACAAGTCATAAGTGGTGGAGTCGTAGACCCACCACTTATACTTCACTACTCACGACTTGACACATGAGCAAGTTATGGCAAAAATTATGATCCTAGCATTTTCCAACTTAATATTCTCAACCATATCAACCATGATATCTGGTTTCCACAACATTTAATTCACCTCACTAACTTTCTTTATATGTAACGCCATTAATGTAAAAGTAAAACTAGGTGATGTGCCATAAGCCCATAACAATTTAGTGGTAAAGAATCCTTCCATTTGTAACTATAAAACCAAATGTTCTTTCATCACCAAACTTTCAAAACTCTCCTCTCACACTTCCATCAAGGCCATCACCACAAATACAAGAAAATTGCATATTATTATTGTCATGCATCACTCATATCCTACTCTCTTTCTTATCAAATCATTCTTCCCATACTTTATTGATTACATATTGGCTAGCTCAGTTCCTTTCAAATCATTCTTCCCATCAAATTGCATATATAGTGTTTATATATGGCCTTGGCCTGACCGTTACTCCCACAATTCCGTACAATTCCATAATGGCGGAGTGAAAGTGTCATCAAATTCTTTCATGGCCGAAGATTTGGAGATTTGCCCCCCACAACATGCTTTTTTGGGAGGAAAGGACTAAGGCACCTAAGATTATATTCATATTTTTCTGGATTACGCTCTTTATTGGAATCGCATCATTCTTCTGTAAAATTGTTTACATTTGTTTATTTAGCAAACAAGTCAAACTCAAGCCCAAGTTTATGCTTGATTATTAAACATGTCAAGCTCAAATATATGTGAACAAGCTCGTAAACATAATGCTCGATTTAATTATATAAAATAATATATTTTTGTATGTGTCCTGTCTAAAAATATGCATATATATATATATGCATATTTTTAGTCATGGTTTTACTATACATAATAAATTAATCAAGTAGCTAGTGAACAAGCTTGAGCTTGTTCGACAAGAAATAAGTCAAGGTTGAAGTCTTGAACATGTAATGTTATTCGATAATTAGCTCGAACTCAATTTGTGTTCTCTCTCTCTTATGCTTTAGTGATTAAATATGGCTAACTCTGTTCGTTACATACATGTGATTCTCTGCCGCAAGAATAGTAGAATTTCCCGTTGTTGAATAGCTAAGCTTCCCATTGTTGAATATATCATGCTCAAAGCGTGACAATAGCTACTAATAGCACCACTAAATGTCTTAGGACATCACCATTTATAGTAGCTCTCTTCACTATTACGGATGAATGTCACACATTTTGCAACTGAATATCTCAAGGTGCCACTACTAAATGCCACCCACCATGGCAAAAAAGCTCAACATGTTGTTGAATGCTTCCCACTAAAGCTAGACTATCATCCCGCTGAGTCCTATATTAAATGCCTAATATGATCTCTAAAATTGTAAAAGAAACCCAAAAAATAAAAAACTATTAGATAGGTCTTGTGCAACATTATTTCAACTTTCTTTTACATTATAAGTGTCATACTTGTTTTATTTAGCTAATAAATTTGTATCCTTGACTTATTTATTTGCATAAAGGAATAAACTCTTCCACACAATTTGTTTTCCCCATTTCAAATACTCATTATGCTATTTTATCACATTAGGGAAATACAACAGCAGCGGCTAATAGGTGATCTATTGGCAAAAGTTTCGTGCTTGACTCTCCGACAACCTAGGTCTAGCCATCATATCCAAGCTCAACTCATGTACCTGCCACAAAAAGACCCCAATAAGTTTCAAGTGATTGCTTTTAGTCTTGGACAAATTTAAAATTATCTCTTTTGGTCCTTAATATGTTTAACGAAGTGATAATGTGTTAGTTTTTAGTTTGATCACGCCATTTATGGTGCGTTTGGATGCCACTTATTTTACTGAAAACTAAAAACTGAAAATTGAAAATAATAAAAAAATAATTTCTGATTACTATTCACACTCACAAAATACTATTCATTTGCCTTAATACACTGTTCATGTCCCATGAACAGTGCAAAAGGCGCTTGTCAAAAAAAAAAACGCAAAACATGGACGCTAGACATGGGATCCAAACGTTCACTTAAGAGACCAAAAACAATCAATTTCAATTTTAGAAACTAAAATTTTTCATGGACTAAAGTTTAGAGACCAACTATGTGTTTTTGTGCATGTCCAATCAAGGTCTGCTAAGTTAGTTTGATCACCTAAGGCAAACAATTAAAAATAAAATATGGGTCATGCTAACGAGTACCCTTAGGGCATTGATTAGCAATCTATTTTAGGAAAGTTTTGACACTACTTCTATGGAAAATAAAAAAAGTTGTCAAAACATTAATTGTTTTTTTTTTCTTTTCCCATAAAAACTTTATTTAATTGGATTATTAACCAATGTCCTAAGGGCATTCGTTAGCATTTTTCATAAAATATTTTGCACACACGAATCTATGTTTGATCATACAAGGGGAGTCAAGTCACACTATGTGTGTATCATTCAATTATTTTATTAAGTCTAAATTTTACGTAGATTTAAAAGAATAATAATCTTGGAACTAATAATACAGGAATAGTGGGGAAGGGAGGAACAAATTGAAGGTTTTAAGGCACGTAAAAGATTCTAATTTTTTAAGACTAAATGTACCTTCACTCCAAAGAGTTACAAGCAAATAGTCTTCAAGATACAACAAAGCCATAGTATATACAGAAGAATGTTTTGCAGCAAAATAATGAAAGACGCAAGAAACAATTAAACTTGTTCTCTATTTATATTTTATAGATGTAGTGAGGATCCAACTTATTAGACATCATGTAATGATACTAGTTAGGTGTTATACCCTTTTAAAAAACCAATTGGGAATACTTTAGACCATTAGGCACATGCAGATACCATATCAAATGGGCAATAAAATTTGAAAGAATTTTGTAGAAAAACATAGAGCATCACTTTTGACCGAAATTCGATTGAAATTCACTAATTTAGGAACTAATACTAAATCAAAAAAAATTGAACATAAAATTTTACGTGATTGTTAATTAAATTTTGGTTGACTGACCGGTGGGTTTTAATTAACTCAACTGATAAAGTTTTTTATGGTTAAACAAAAAATTTAGGATTCAATCCCCACTTACACAAAAAACCGAATGGTGTCTTGGTCTAATAATAAAGAACTATCATCAGAAGCGAGGAGAGCAAAATATGCAAAATTTGATTTTCCTTCACATTCACAATTGAATCCTATCTTATTCTTAATATTACTACCTACTTAAATTTATCAAAATATACAACAGTGCGCATATATTTATGTAAATATTTTTAATTCGTTTTTTCCCCTCATAAACAAATTACACAATTCTAGATCTCCTCAAATTGCCTGTAAGTTTCAAAGCACACCACAACTTGTTGGTTAGGCACAAAGTTTAGAGTTTAATTGAGTCACGCGAGCTTTTATAGCAGCCAACGTGTTGAATAACCCTAATGCATGTTTGGAAAATCTCATTAAAGTAGTTACCAAAGGACTAACACGTACGACTTCCATTAACAACAGGTCATAACTTGGAATTAACCCCAACTAGATTAATGTACCAATCACATGAATAGGGCTTCATGATTTTTTTTTTTTGGTTGATTGAAAGCCATCATGATTATATGATTATGGAGAAAATAATTTCTATATTTCTTTCTTTAAAAAAATTATGAAACTTGTAACTTAACTGGTTGTTCAAAACCCTTCTCTCTCCTGTATTCTTTTTATAGAATATGAAGTTATATGTAAATTTTAAGAAACTCCTTCCTAAATTGTAAAAATTTATACTATATTTATGTAAATGATTAGTCGATTACTATTATTTTTTTTTGCCTCTTAATACTCTTATAATTATACCATCTTGTGACAAAAATTACTCTTATACCCCATCTAATTCAACTGGTAAGTCTTGTGTTATCGAATAAGAAATTTGAGTTTCTCCACACAAAAAAAAAAAAAAAATTGTTGTTCAAATTCTACCTACACCAAAAATTAAATGATGTCTTAACTTGATAAGATCAATCATCATGAAGTAGACAACATAAGTTTAACTTCTAAGTAATCATTTATAATTTAAAAAAAAAACATATTTAATATATAAGTTCCCAAAAATAGATAAGAATTTTTTTATATAATTATTTTCCAAATTGAAAGTCCTTTTTTTGTTGCTTTTTTTTTTTTTTTTTTTTTTGAGAAACTTTTTTTTGTTGCATTTGAAGATAGATATGAATACTATGTTTTTATTCATTTATAATGCCTTGATGCAATGATGGTCCAAATCCTTTTGTGTTTTTTGGTAAAGGATGAAAGAGTAAAACAATTATATCATTTTACAAATTTTGTCTACTCTGGAAAAAAAAAATTAATCTTATTAAATATAAGGCTTGGTTTCCTGAGAATGAAAATTAACGAAAGTGATATAAGATATACGCAAATATTCCATCATTCTAATTTCAAATTGAATTCTAGCTTAGATTGCAATCTTTTTTCTTTTTTCTTTTTTGGATAGATAGCTAAGAAGGCAACCTTACGTAGGTGATCAATGTTTGATATGTTAATTAACTTCAATGATTTTAACACAGCAAAACTGAGAATATATGTTTCATCGGCCTAAAGATCTAAATCCTACCCAGTAGAAAACATGTCACCCGCATTTTAGAATTTTCAATGTTGAAATAATCAGCCAAAGCTCATATTGTCAACAGACTGCGCCAGAAATTCAACTAATTTCAAGTTTTCAACAAGTAAACAAGAACTTCATTCAAGAATGTTTGACTTTGAACGATTACCATTGACCAACACATCCTCTCTCTCTCTCTCTCTCTCTCTCTCTCATCAATGAACATAGAAAATCAATTTTTTTCTGCAATTACCGGCATTGTATGCTGTGATTAGTGCTAATAGCTAGGAATGGTGACAGTAACGGACCTATATATAAAAATGATGTTCCAATCATAATTTATCAAATCAATAATTGTGAAAAAAAAAAAATTGATTTTTTTTTGTATTTCTAACATTACTCTTTGAGAAAGTTTAAAGACACAAATTTTGCTACAAATTGCTAAAATTGTCAACTATAAGTGTTGAAAAAACTCAAAAAGTGGTAGATCTACATAAAAATGACTGTCCACCACTTATAATCAGCTACTTCAGTAAATTGTGGCAAAAATTGTATCTATCAGGTACTCTCTTAGTTATTGAAATGTTTTGGTATTGGGCCATAGCTTGAGTCTAATTAGCATCCATGTGGGCAGTGTCCTTAGTTTTAGGGTAATGGAATAGATTAAATAAACACTCGCTAGATATAAACAGTGTTCGGATAAGGAAGCGACCTATGTTATAGCTAGTCACCCATGGAAAGAAATCCAAGCCTCTCTATTATTAGTGGGCAAAAAAATAATTTCAATTGTTAGTTCAAATTATTATTTACGACCTATGATTTATTATGAAAATATTTTGAACATAGAATTACTCATAAAAGAAACATGTGAATTATAAAAATTCAACTAGGCAATTGAAAGCCAACTCATCAATTATAATTCACACTAAACCTAATAGATCTTCCATTCTCACTGTAGCCAAACGATCCAAGTCTCTCACACATAAAGATTAAAGCCACTACCAATCTCTAAAACTCCACTTTCTTGCCAACAAGCCATGATACTTTGACCTTGGAGAGGATCTTGAAGATGGCATTGAAATTGGCACCAACAACATTACTGAGGAACAAAAGAGCGAAAACGGTGGTGATGAGAAGGACGATGATAAACTTGTAAAGATAGAGCAATGTTGAGAAATCAAAACTTTTGGCCTCCTTTTTTTGATGAATGAATAATTTTATTCAAGAAGAAAGCACCTACAAAACATCAAGGCACCCAGCCTCCCTCTTGATAACCTTAACAAAACAGGATGGGCTGTTACCAAAGTCAAAAGAACTAAAAAAAACTATGAGTCTGTTTGGATACCGCTTATTGCTAAAAATTGAAAATTGAAAATACGGTAGCAAAATAATTTTTAAATGAGTGAATAGTGTCGTAGAACCCAATTTTAAAGAACAATTTGCTGAAATCCGTACAGGACCGTACTTATGAATCCCGTAAACAATACATAGGACCCACACAAGAAAACGCAGCCGCCAAATCAAACACAAACACGTTGCTATCCTATCCAAACTATCACATATACATCAAACTCCATTTAGCAAGAGAGTGAGCTGCCTCATTAGCTTCTCTAGGGACCCACCTAAAAGACAAAAAAAGGAATTGGGAGGCCAGATATTTTAAACTTTTGGCCTCCTCCATTCCAAAAAAAAAGTGATACTGATTCAGTAAGGTATTTTTGAGCTTTGGTTTTAGACCCTTTGGTGATTTCGGGGTTGAACTCACTCTTTTTACTTCTTGTAATTTGTCACTTCCAATCCTACACTTAGGCGGGGTCCCATGACACTCATGTTAATTTAGCATTATCTTCAAGGAGAAAGTATACCATGTTTTGGTAATACCAATTCAACATCTGTTTTGGTATTTTCTACCCAATAAATGAGTAACATCTGTTTCAAAAAATCTATTATACTATCGGGAAGATAAATTAATCATTTATTAGATAGTCTAATGTGGTTTTTTGAAACAGATGTCACTCATTTATTGGGTAGAAAATACCAAAACAGATGCTGACTTTGTATTACCGAAACATGGTATACTTTCTCACCTTCAAAGTCTCTACTCGAAGGTTGGGGTATCATAGGTCACTAAGAAGGAGGTGAAGCTATAGAGATTAACCGTGATAGAGAGAACATAAAAACTAGTATTTGGTTTTATCTCAATAGTAATTGTTGAGTTGGCTTTCAATTGCTTATGGGTATTTTTTTTTAATTGAAATATCTTATTTTTATCACCAGACCTCTTACGTGTATTTTACCCATTTGTTAAGTGATATGCTTCCATTGACACTTAGTTATATATGTAAAATTCACTTAAATTCTCAAAGAAAAATAAAATAAAATTCACTTAAATTAATTTTTTAATTGAAATATCTTATCTATATTCTATATTCTATATATTACTAAAAGCTGAAGCATAGCATTTAATATTGTTACTCACATGTTGAGTCACATCAGCAGCCATGTCATTTCCATCATCTTTTCTAAATTTGTCCTACAATTTTAAAATAGTTTTTATCAATTTTAAAATACTAATAATTATAAAATAATTTTCATCCCTATCTTCACCATAAAGCCCACTTCTTATAAATTTAATATCTCATAAAAGCCCAAACCCAAAGTCTTTTCAACCGAAACCCTTTGTTTTTACGGTTTCAACTTTTTGTTTTTCCTTTCCTTTTGTTGCACGGTTTTAATTTCCTATCTCACATGTTTTAGTTCTTTCCCCTTTCCCACATTCTCTGTTCTACGGTTTCACATTTAATCATTGCTAGCCTCTCTCCCCTCTAATGGCAGCTTCTCTGTTTTCCTTCCTTCCTTCCTTCTTGTCTTCCTCTCCTTACCGTATATAAATACTAACAACAGCTGGATGATTCAGTTGAGGTATCTCTAAATCCCAGTTTCTTTTGTGCTCTATTCTTTTGCATGATGTTTTTTCCCCCCTTTTTACTGCCTCTTTCATGCTATGGTGTGGATGATTGTTATGTTGAATTTACTTTATAAACCATTTTTCTTAGTGTGTTGAATATTTGATTGCTAGGTCTTATCTTGTGTGATTCCAACGACTTAGTGTGACTCTAATTTCTTAGTGTAGTGCTGTGGTGTTTGCTTCCGCTGTTTGTTTTGTATGATATGCAAAACCAACAATTGGTATCAAAGTCTACTTCAATATCATGATTGTATAACATGTTGATTGGGTTTTAGAATCAAAGAAAATTGTTTTCTTGGTGTTTGAAATTTCTGCATAATTGTGTTTATCATGGTCTTTGGTTGAGACATGGTTTGATATTCATGGTTTCAATTTTAAGAATTTGTGAATTTCTTTTATCAAATTCGTGAAACTCAAGTCACTGTGCAAGCGTTTTTAAGTTGTGCTAAGATTGTGTGCATACTTCTACAGTTCTACCTAATAGTTGGTTTTTTGAGTTTTCTAGATAAGCTATACAAACTAGACGTAATCCTATTCATATTAAGTATTAAACTCTTAAAAATAAAGATAAAGATAATAGTAGAATTGAGCATACGACCCTAAGAGACTTTATATATATATATATATATATATATATATATAAGTATAAAACTATCCCGAACCCAAATTATTGTTAGTTACAGTAACTATTCTTTTCTTATTCAAAACCTCTTGAAAGAAAGAGTTTGGAACACGTATTACTTATCATAATTGTATGCTTGTGTGAGAATGTTCAAGCCTCAACATTGGTGGGAGGAGATCAAAATATGACTTGGATCCACACAAGATTTAAATATTAAATAATTACATTCTTTTAGTTTTTGAGAAGAACCATTCTTTTAGTTAGTGGGGTTGTAAGACGTGAGTGATGATGATTGATAGATTTATTTGAGGGAGTGTCGGTAAATATCTCATTTAAGTCCCGCTCCCTAAACAGTGAGGGTTTTTAAAAATTATTTATTTATTTATTTTAATATGGGCTCCAAATTTCCAATAAACTCAACCCGATCCGTCCAATAAAAGACCTAAAATCAAATTCCATTTATAACTATATATATATATATATATTTATCTATATCTAATCTATATCTATATATTACTAAAAGCTGAAACGTAGTATTTATTGCAGCTGAGCTCTTGTTGCGCCACCTCATCGCCACGTTATTCGCCACATAATTATTATTTATTATTTATTCCTATTTTTTTTACCAAAAAAAAATTATATATATATATATATATAGATTATTAACTTTACATATTCATCTTTGTCGGTTTTAACATCTATATATATTTCTTTTTTATTTCCAATTTTCCTATAATTTTTTTTACATTCACTTATTTTTTAACTATTTACACTTTATTCAACCTTTCTTCTTCTCTTACCCTTTTCATCTCCCCCCTACCGTCTACTTTAATATTGCTATTTATCTTTCCTTCATCTTTCTTTATTTGTCTCTTCTTATCCCTTCTCTCTTACTATAAATTTGTCACTATTTTCCATTTTTTGCATAGTTTTCTCTCTCTCTCTCTCTCTCTCTCTCTCTCTCAATATATATATATATATATATATATATATATATATATTTCTTTTGGTGGATGTTTAATTCTTTAGATTGATGAATTTTTATGTTTAACTTTACTTTAGGTTGATATGATTTGGTTATATTTAAATTTTTTTATCTTTTTAATTTAATTTTTATTTGTTTGTTACATATTATCCTATGAAATTACAAAATGATTTAATGTTATTCTATTACATAGCATGACTTGGATAATTTGGTTTTTACAACTATACATTTTCTTTTGAATATTCTTTTACTCCTCTTCTTTTATATAATTTTGTTATTTGTCTCACATTCTCTTCCAAAAAAAGTGATGGTTCTCTCTCTCTCTCTCTCTCTCTCTCTCTCTCTCTCTTATATTAATTCTTTCTTGCAACTCTATTTTAGATTGATGATTTTTTTTTTTTTGGATAATACACTTTGGTGGTGTGTTTTTTGAGTTATTTATCACATGTACTCTCTATCCCTCTTATAGTTTTGGTTTGAGTTAATTTTTAGATATTTTAGAAGTGAAATGATTATGTATTTGAATGTCTCTATATAAATTATTTAAGTAATATCAATCATAAATTGGTGATAAGGTTTGGTTATCATGATAATCTTCTTAAGAGAATGAGAATTTGGAACTTAAAAATTTTAGTTGTATAAAAAAAGAACCATATATAACACACTATACAAAAGTTTGAATGACATAGATCACATGAAAAAAAATAGTATTTCTATCTTTTATCTCAAAAACAATAATGGAATAATATCAATCAAATGCATCTAAGTTTTTCAAGGAAAAAAAAAAAAAACCTCAAAATAATAGAATGATATATTTGTAGAGATGAAGAGATGAAAAATAATTTTAGAAATAATATCTTCAGTAGTTTTAGAGAATAAATCATACATTAATTATATCATGTTACAAAATAGTTGTATATTCCCACGCATCGTGTGGGTCTGTGACTAGTTATATCTAAAAACTAAAACGGAGTATTTATTATTGCTACGTTCTTGTTGAGCCACATCAGCGATCCCATCATACTTCTTTTTTTCTTTTTTCTTTTTTCTTTTTTTCCCTCTTTCTTTACCTCAAATTCAACTTGGACTTTCTGTTTTCTCTGTCTCTCTATTTAGTATTAATTGTGCCTTTTCAGTGTCCTTCCCTATCCTGATGTTTGCCCTTAAGTTTCTGTTACTAAATAAATTGGATTGAAAGTGTAGAACCATAGAAAATTCAATGTTATGACAGAAAGTTTCAGATGACACGGTTTTTCGTCCATCTCCCATAATTGTAGCACAAACATGGTATTGTTCCACTTTCAATCAATATATTATATTTAGAAGTGTATTGAACTCAAGTTCACGAGAGAAGTGGGTGGAATTGCTCAGGAAGAACAACACATAACGTAGGACAAGAGAAGCTAGGACAAAAGAAGCTTAAAGACAGCGGTTGGGATTTTCGAGTGGCATGTCGAAGAAGACTTAGAACTTAATGTTCAATTTGCTGTATAAAGCTCCAAACATCATTTTTTTTTTTTTTAATACTATCATTTAACCTTTTCAATTTAATTGTTATGCCATGGTCCAAGGATTGCAGGTGTTAAAAACTTACCATGTTTGTGCAAAAAGATTGTGTAGAAAATCAAATGGCTATATCTCTTAGGTCTTTGACCAAAGGCCTCTAAGAGATTTGCATGGTGTGAAAAGCTTACCACCATTTGTGTAGTAAGATTTCTTCTATTTTTGTTTCCTTCTTTTTCATTTTCCCAAAATACGATGTTCCCATATTGAAATAAATTAAGCATGGAAAGTCAAAATTGTTCCAATTGAATCATTAATAAACCAGAGAAACAATTATTACAAAAATATTAGATATTCAACCCCACCTTTTTCATGAGCAAGGGGCCTTCGTGAATTGGGTTACACATGTTAGTTGATTTGGTTAATTAATGATGGTTGTTATATCTATATAGGTATGAACATCTACCTCTAGATTGATTTTAAAAAAATTAAAAAATAAAAATAAATAACTTTGCATCCTTGCATATGCAGTGGAAGAGTGTTGACCTACAACCAACAATGAAATAACCCCTATGTACTCTAAGGACCTACCAGAATATTGGAACCATCAAATATGTCTTTCTGATGTGTCACTAATGTGGTAAAAATGAACTATAATAGGAACAATGGCCAAGGATCACTCTGGTGTGTTTTATTTCCCATGAACAAAGCTCTTCTAGGTAAAATAGAAGTAGTGATGGTAGCTGGGTGGGTGATGAGAGAAGTAGCTCAATTGGCAATCTGGACTGGGCTAAGGAACATTATTATAAATGTGATAATCAAAGAGTAGTCCAAGCTTTCGATAGCAATCTCCTGAATCTCACTTACCTTGGTTTGGTTGTTCAATTCTCAGTTTAGAACTTTTGCTTTTGTATACATCATCAGGTCAAGCACAAATATGGTTGACAAAGTGGAGGGTGTTTGGATGGGTTGCCCTCCTTTCTTAGCACATTTGTTTGAACCATTGTACATTGTTATTTACATAATAAAAATCTATCATTTTCAATAAATAAAAAAGAAAGGTTTAGTATAGTATGTAGTTCAAAGCTTTCATCTCCATGCTTATTATTATTATTATTCTTTTCAACAATGCATCAATTCCGATATTACTAAATGTAAAATTTTAATTACTTTGTTGAGTTAATATTATTTTGTAGGAGTTGCATTTCAAATGATCATTCATTAATAGTTTTACGAGCATCCTTTCTCATTATATTTTATTAAACTCCAATTCTTCAGCCTTTTATTTTTTCCCCCCTTGAAGTCAATTGATGGGTTGACTTGATTCTTTGTTTTTCTATCAACTCATTAATTTCTCTTCCTGAATTGGCATGGACAATTTGAAGCTAGAGAGCTTTCAGGTGGAACTTAGTCAAGCTTCCTCTTATTCATCCTAATTAAAATTTTTATTAATTTTATTATAATATTGGCAATGATAAGGTTATGCATTATGCCCGTTATTATATGATTTAGCTCATTAGCGATGTCTAAAACAGTAAAACTACATTCTTAAAAAATATATATTAAAATTGAAACTCATATTTTCTCTCCATGTTTGTAGCTATTCTTACTTTATTTATTATAATTTTGCCTTTGTTGTTTTGTGATATAAGGCAATAGGTTATTGACTCAAAGAAAAGCTGAAGCAAAAAATCTTCTAAAAATGTTTCCTTTTATTTATTTATTTTTTCTAACTCTCTAAATTTAATTGAAGCAGATGATTAAATGGTTTAAATATTTTCTAGGCAGTTTCACACTTCATAAGAGAAAAAAAAATCATGTAATGTCTAATTTCTAATATATCAATAGTATCAAAAATTTAAAAATTGAGTTCAATTTGAGTTGGAAACCTTATAAATTCAATGTTGTAAAAGCAAACTTTAATGTGCACTGTTCTTTAAGGAAGTCCTGGAGTAATCATCCGAGATGCAAAGGAAGCAGCATAATTGAAAATTTTTCTCCAACTTCAACTGCCACTGTTGTATTGAACTCTATTTAACATAATTGAAAATTTTTCTCTTCAAAAAAAGAATCAATATTTTTCAAGTTCTTTATTTAATTTCCATTTGCATCACCTTGCTTTTACCAGAAGAGGAAGTGTCATTTGAGCTAAAGCCTAAAGCTCATTGGCTCATTATATGATTTTTTTTCCTTTTGTAAATATTATATAATCTTTAATTTTTTTCCCATTATAAATATAATATAATCTTAATTTAAGCTATGATAAAAGGGAAAGAAGTGACTAGAGAAGTAACTCAAATTGTGAGGGTTGGCCAAATGATAGTTGACAAGAGAAAAACAAAAAGACAAGGAAAATGGAAATATGACATTCATCTAGATCATTTGGTCCAATATCTATTTCTTGGAGGCAAGAGTTGCGATACAACAAGAAAAATGAGTGATTGCATTTTCTTCAACATATAATTGATTATTTCAAGACTTATGCTTTGTGTGGGAAAATTTTTTTTGTCAATTGTATTCTTGAAGAAAAAGACTTCTCTCATACCAACTAACATTAGATGATGTTGCGTTCAAAGGTTAAAAGTTGTTTGTAATTTATGCCAAGACACATACATATAGTTTGGATGAGAGAAGGTGGTGTCGTGTTCATAGGCTAAAAATTGTCTATAATTTATGCGTTAAACAAACACATGTTGTGTGGGACTAGAATCTTTACACAAGTTAAATTCAAGGCATATTGTCTAACAATTAAGAGAGCCCAATAGTTTGCATTGTATAAATTGATTAGTTTTTCACATATTTTCAGATTTTTTTAAAAGGAATAAATATCAAAAGATTTATCAAGAAGATATATTTTTGTAAAATTTGATTCTCTTGCATTTGTTTAGTAATTATCAAAATATAAATTGTTACACTTGATGGAAGTCAAAAGTAGATAAGACGTTACATGTTGCTTGTAGTATAGAAAATAATACTTGGAAATTCTTTGGAATTAGTGAATTTGAATTGAGTGTGTTTAATGGACTTTGTTTGTAATTTGTGGACATAGAGAGTGGTAGAGTGGCTTAATAAAATATTTATTTGGTCTAGGATCATTACTTTACTCTTAAACTCAACCTCTTTTTAAATCATATGGTATTCAAATCCTATAAATGTATAATAGCTCATTGTTGTGATTTATATAATTTTGTTAGTATTTATCCACCTTTATTTTCAGTCATATCATTTTTTATTGTGATAATTGGTAATAATCTCTAGGTAGTATGGAGTTTGCTTATTTTTTATTTTTATTTTTTTATGTGGATAATTTAAAAAAGAGAAAGTATTACAATGTTTGATGTGGATAGCTCATTATTTCTTGGGGACGAGGTTTCATTCCAGAAATTGATATGTTGTAATTATTTGAAACTTGGCCCCTCTCTCCCAAACAATTTACAAGCTGACCCATGAAACCAAAACTAAAAAAATTATCAAATCATCCCTTGTCCGGTTGTCCCAAGAATATCAAGAAATACATTTAGCTAAACATTTGGACAATTTACAAATTTGGACAACAAGGAAAATCTACAAAACAATTCACATATTCAGATAATAATAAAAAAATCTTTGGACACGGTCTAGGTAAAAAAAAAAATTATAACAAATCAATTATAAATCCTAACAAAACAATTTACAAAAACCCAATAATCTTTACACAATTTCTACCTTTCATTTTAAAGCTCTTTGTCCCTCTTAAATAACTCCACCCCATAGTCACAGAGACAACTCCTATGATGCTAATCACTCCATCCACACACCAATTAATGTCACTAGCAACTTGGATCAGTTGGTGTCTTTAACTCAATTCATGAAAATTTTTATTTTTTTAAGGAGTTGCTACTCTTTAACACAACCCGTGGAAAATTTTTATTTTTTTTGAATGATAGAATTTTATTAATTTTTAACGTTTTATTAACTTTGTGACACACTTGGCATGCATGCATAAATGTAATACACGTGTGAAATAACAACAATTTGTTGTTCTGTGCCTTAGCTAAATTAATGTAGTGATGGGAAAAGTTTTATTATTTACATAGTTGAAGACTCAAAGCTACCGTTCATTATCATGTGATTGCTTAAGAGATCTCTTTTTCTTTTATTTTTATACTACTTTTTTAAAATGACAATTTTTTAAAGGAAAATATCTCACATCTTTATGCTACCTCAACCTTAACCAAGTAATTATATATATATATATAAATATAATCCTTAACCAAGACACCAATAATTGTCTCACCCTTTTTTTCGCTAAATATTAGTGCATGATGTTGATTAACCATTATTTTAGTTGTTTTATTAATGTAATACTGGACATGGATTTGAACTTTTAACTATAGTTTTTTTTTTTTTTTTAGAATCTTTTATATATAGCATTATGAAGTTATTAGGTATAGAATTATGTGAAAAGAATAAATAGATTTTTTTTTTTTAATTTTTAATGTGGATAGAATAAAGAATTGGTCTAACCTCAGTCAGATCTTGAAAATATCAAGACGTGTCAATTGACTTACAGAATTCTTGATTATAAATATCTATTATTGATTTTTTTTTAAAGAAAAAATTAAAAAAGATTAAAAAATTAATGCTAATAATGCATCGTTGTCAACCTCTAATATTAATATTCCAACTTTTTAAAATTCTTGAACAAAGAATTTTGCCCCCCCCCCCCCCCCCCCCCACCTTAAGTATGAATCTTGGTTCCATCCTTGCCCATTTGTTAAGTGATATGCTTCCGTTGACACTTACTCTTAGTTATGTATGTAAAATTCACTTAAATTAATAAAGGGACTAAATTTTATAAATTTAAATATTTGAGAGACTATCACTGCACACTCTTGGTGCGATGGTTACTTCACAAATGTAAGTGCTTGTGAGGTGTGGGAAGTAAGGACCGGGATTCAAGTCTCTAGGAAAGAGTAGAAGTTCTATCTTGTATCAGGGGGGGAAAAAAATTGAGAGATTATAAAATTCTTTTTGAATTTGAAAATCAAAATAGAATTTATTCAAAATTTATCCCAAAATGTATTATAAGTACAAATCCAAACAAACTTTTATGTTTTGTTTTTGAAACTTACTTTTAAAAAATTCGCATAGCTAGCCAACATGTTAATAATGATTTACTTCATCTTTGAAGTTCTGTGTACAAGGAGAAAGAAAAATTTAAGACCCTTTAATTTTAATTTAATCCCATGTGTTTCAAAAAAATTCAATGCCATTTGATGTTGTGAAATTAGTAACAATAAAATTTGTTATTAAACACCACCAAACTAATTGAGGTACGAGGCTATTGACACAATTTTTTTTTTTGTGTGTGTGTGTGGAATAATGCTTGTCATGTTTTTCTCTATGGTTTAAACTTTAAAACAAGTTCAGTAAGTCGAAACAAACTTTTTTTTTTTTTTAGAACTGAAAAACCCTTTTATGTTTTGTTTTTGAAACTTATTTTTAAAAAATTCACATAGCTAGCCAACATGTTAAAAAAAGGTGACACTACCACTGCATACCTTTAGCGCAATGATCACTCCACAAGTATAAGCGTTTGTGGAGTATAATGGGCAATGGCCAAAATTTAAGTCTCGAGGAGGGAGTTTCACACACATATATATTTATATTAGGCCAGAGTAGAATTTCTATCATGTAAAAAATTTAAAATAAATAAAAATAAAAAGAAGGAAGAGTAACTATTAGACTTTTGAAAAAGGATTTGGGGTGAGAGAGGCTCGAACTCTCGACCTCAGGATCACTCAGAAGCTATGAGACCTACGCGCTAGCCAACTGCGCCACCACCCCAACGATGTTACAGGAATTGCGATATCTTACTAATAATCAATTATAACTTTGTGGCGAGATACTGTTTTGATTATTAATTTCGAGTAATAAATTAAAAATGGGCAATAATAATAATAATAATAAGCCAGAGAAAGGCTACCTGTCTTGGCTAACATCGTCCTTAAAAGCTCCAACACCTGTTTCCTTCGACCAAAGTCCAAACACTCTCACTACTCTTTACCTTCTTCACAAACATCTCTCCAAAGTTTCAAACTTCCTACTTCCTAGGACCTATTTTGATAAACACAGATCTGCATTCCTAAAGGTATTTTTCTTAAATTTTTCTTTTTTTTTGTTTTGTTTTGTTCCCCTAACTATACTTTGCTTGCTGCTTTTAAATCCAGCTTTAATTTTCAAAATTCACTGCCCCCCTTTTTTTTCCCCTAAATTTCTGTTTTGTCTCTGTTTCTTTCATCCTTATCTTTAACTTTGTTAACTTGAGTTGAATCATTTCATAACCTATTTCTTGTCTTTCAGTTTCGCTATCTTTCTTTCTTTTAGGTGTTTTGCTCAACTGTCAACTCAACTGTTCTGTTGAATTATGTTTTTCTTTAAAATTAAAATTAAAATCCACCGGGAGGCCCATTGGACCTATGGGCTACCAACAACCCTTAAAATCCCACGAGATTGGATTCCTTATTTTTAAAATATCAAAAAATATTACAAAATAAATAAAGAGAAGATGATAAAGAAAAGGGTATAAATGGTTACCTTTACTATTGATTCTCAATGTATATTACAATGTGCCTTTGAAGGGTAGATATTACTACTCTAACCTAGGGTTACTGTGTTTGTAGTCTTGTTAGAATTAATGGGTTTAGTCATTTTTAATATATATTATTAGAATACGTTAAAGGATTAAATTTACCATTTTTCAACAGCTTTTAGATAATCGGTAATTTATCACTCGGAATAATAGTAGGTTGTCTTGAGTTTGTCTATAGTCTCAAATCTACCTCCCATTTAAAAAACCACATATTGTATTCCACTAATTAAGGGGGAGTTGGGCCCACATACGAGGGGAAGTGTAAGAGAGAAATGATTCGTCTACAACAATTTCATAACAAATTTTAGGTGACAAGTTGTTACTGATGAGCAAAAAAGTAATTTCAGTATTAGCTACAAATTATAACCAGTAACAATTTACTACCTATGATTTGCTATGAAAATGTTGTGAACATGGCACTTCTCTTAGAATAATAGTTAAATGATTAAATTTATCGTTTCTTAGCTGCTTACTTTCATGAAAATTGGTAATTTTTTATATATCTAACTGATACTTTCATAGTTGAATTGGTTGATTGTCTTTTTTTTATTGGCAAGACTCTTTTTTTCTTGATAGCTATCATGATTAGAGGGGAAAAAAATATAGTATTTAGGAACAAAGTTTCAGCTATTACTAGCAATAGGTAAGCTTTTAATCTTTAGCTACTACTGAGGATTCTTTGTATTAGAATTTCTGGGTCTAATTAGCATTAACCAATGATCAAATGGGTTGATAGAAGTTCTGCGAGTGAAGGAACTTTGCATTATGAATACACATCAGATATGAATAACTGATATTTAATATAGAAAGGGACTAATGCCCTTTTTCAGTTGCAGAATTCTGAAGATACCTCAAACTTGAAGGCTGCAGAAGCTTAGAGGGGGTTCCATTCCGGTCTTGGATTTAAGATATTGAGAGACCTCTTGTAAAGGTAACTTCAATGGGTGAGCTAGTCATGTTTTTAATCAACTCCTGAATAGATAACATAAGTGTAAGTTGACATACTAACATTAGAGATACCAAATATAGCATTGCTGCATTGGCCCATGACGCATAATCTTAAATGTTAGCAAGAATCATAGCAATAAAAAAATAAGCATATCAAACCCTGGTTAATGCAGATTCTATGTTACGATTTCCCTTGGGATGGAATCATTCCATCATATTTTTATTATATTTGAAGTTATTGATCTATCCTCTTGTATAAAGTATCTGGGAAAACAATCCGAAGCCATTGCCTCAATGGACAAGTGCAGCACATCATGTCATTAAAAGAGACAGTTTAATGCTATGAGCAAACAAAAAAAGAAGAAGAAGGGTTTTATATGTGCCAATGAGCTTTCAAGCTTTAGTATATATGGCACTCCTCCTCCCATAAGAACAAGATGGAGGATGAGGTCATAATTTCAAGGCCTATTGGGTCCAGTTTCTAACTTACCAATGTAACAAACAATAAATTGTTTTAGATTTATTCTAATTTAAAATCAAACTATCCCATTTCTGTGTGGACTTCAAAACTAGCAATGTATTTAAAGTCAAATTATGAGATCGTTTCTGAATTCTACAGCATGGAGATGCTTGACTAACTAAATTTTAAATAGAATTGACCTTTTGTGAAAAGGAGAATTTGAACTTTTTCTTTGCAACAGTTTCTGTGGTCTTCACTATAAACTCTATATATTTTTCTGACCAGGTGGAGATAAGCCTTATATGCTTTTTTATACATTCATGGATCTTGTGTGGTTTATTTTATTTTATTTTATGTTTTTGCTCCTCTTTTGGGGCTAATAAATAAAGTTGTTCTTTTTCTTTCTTTTTTTAGTTATTAGACCACCTGAATGGTGTGATTTTGGGTTTATGAACAACAATACTTTTCGTGTTTTATTCATTAATATATTAGATGACAGAGACATTGGAGTGATGGAAGGGCTTTCAAACGGAAGTTGCATGGACCAGAAAGCTAAGTTTCATTGGTAAGAAATGTGGAGTGCTTTTTAACAGATTGGGAAAGATATGAAGATTTATGGTTTTGATTTTTAATTAGTTTCTTAAAGCAGATGCTAACGTTTATCCAAAATGGAAAATGGGAAAAATTTGAATGTGACTGGAACATTAGATAACCTTATGATGAAGCCCATGGATCAAATACAACGCACTACTAGAGGCCGTCTTGACATTACAACTCGTCGCCTGAAGAACCGAGAACGGCAACGTAGGTACAGGGCCCGAAAACGGCTAGAAGAAGAAATCAAGAAGTCTAGTGTTATAAATCAGTCAACTCCCCCACAGGTAGATTTGCAACAAAATGTGATTGATGGCCCTTGTATGACCCGGGTGCATTGTAAACGAGATTGGAAAAAAGATGCAAGAAAGGCCCACACTTCTAAGGATCAAGATGTCATATCTAATGTTACTGTTACATTAACTAGTGAAAGTCAGACCCCATGCTCTACCTATGGAATCAAGCCAGAACCATCATTAAAAAGAGAATGTCATTCTGAAATATCTCATAGCCTGGCCAGTTCTGAAACACATAGAGCTATAGTTGGTCGGAGAGACTGGAAAGCAGATGCGAGAAAGAAAAAATGCTAGAGTATCAGAAACCTCCCAAATATGTTGCTTTTCTGAAGTTGTAATGGCTCAAAAAATTTCTCTTGTGCCGACTCCAGTCATGATTTCGAAGAAAACTTTTGTTATTTTCATTTATTTTTTTGGTCACTTTTACAGCCTTTGCGATTGCTGTTGCAGATGAAGAAAGACATTTAAAATATGCCTAGAAGAGGTACCACCAGGTTACTGCCAGAAGGATAACAATGCCAATGACAATCTGAGTTGAGTCCGCATTAGTTAGATGTCAGTATAATAATCAAGAATGATCGTAATGTATGATGTTAATGTAAGATCTTTGTTCATGAAAAATATGAAAATTGTTTCATGTTCCATCATGATGTTAAGTGTAGTTCATGTTTGTATGTGTGTATGGGAAACAAAATTTCCATTAATGTCAAATTTTGATAATTATATTAGTGCATAATTGGTTTCGTCTGGAATTTGTATTACTTCCTAGTAAAAGGCTTCTTGTTATGATACTCCCTTTCCATAACTCTGATCTTAAGGAAGCATGAAGTGCTTTCAATGTATCCCTTATTTTATTCTTCATCTATCTTTTTATGTGAGAAATGGGCCAAGGGTATTGGGGGAAAATTACATTTTGCCTTCCTAAATTATATCTCCATTTACACTTACCCTCCTAAAATATGAGAACGCACACTTATCCCTCCTAAACTATTATCCATGTAACACTTGCCTTCCTAAATTATGAGAATGTACCTAATCCCTTAAAGGCCTAAACTATTATTCATGTAACACTTTATGGTAATTGTTTAGGAAAGTAAGTGTGTATTATAATAGTTTAGGGGATAAGTGTAAAAGGGAGTATAGTTTAGGAAGGTAAAATAAGCATTCTCATAATTTAGGGGGTAAGTATGTTTTCTCATAGTTTAGGGAGGTAAGTGTAAAATAATATATAGTTTTAAGGGATAAAATGTAATTTCCTTGGGAATTGGGGAGATTTAGATGCAGGTGTATTATGTTGTCCAAGGCTATCTCATAGCTAGTGTTAGTGGAATCATGGTTAGGTGTGTATCTCCTTCTCCATATCCATATCTAAAAGAATGTGTTTTCTATATCTTGTCTCTCATAACGTGTGAATCTTACAGAATTATGAAAACCCCAAATTATGAAAGAAATAATACATATATTATTAGACAACGCATATAATTGTCAAACTCTTCATCAACCAATATAATATTCCAAAATCTTTGTTCCTAATGCATGATACAAAGGGGTGGTATGGATAAGATGGAAAAAAAATATACAAATATAAAAGCAGAAAAAAGAAGAAAGTAACACAAATAACCAGCAAGAAATGTTTACAAAGGCACTTGTTTTGCATCTAAACAAGACAATTTCACAAGTACATCCATTTCACCCTCTGGAATAGACTGCAAACAGTGCATCTGCATGTAATCTTCAATAATCAAACAAATAAATAGACAACACACCTATAAAAGGAAAGAACATCTTCTCCTCAAAAAATAAATAAATAAATAAATAGACAATACGAAAGCCCAACAAATTAACCAAAAAAAAAAAAGGAGAAAGATAAGCAAAAGAGAAATATTCAGGTATGTAATCCGAATGTTCTCCCTTTCTTCTCATCCCCCTGTCTCAAATTCTCAAAGCTCCAATCCCTCCTCATCCCACGGCTCCTTTCCAACCTCGGCTCATCATTGCTGCTTTTAAACTCAAGAGGTCCTGACTTATGTTTCTGACAATGACCTGTCTTCACCTTCATCTTTGTAGACCTAGTTGTATTACTTCTCATTTTCTTGTAGGGTGGTGGAATACTCATAGGTATGTACAAATACCCTGACCAGCTTATTCCCTCAGCCTTTAAGTTAAATAGTCTTCTGCCAGATTTGTCTCTGTCATGCTCACCACAATCCGAGTCCGATTTATGACCATGCATAAACTTGCGGCTAAGGCAATTTAGATTCATGGTTGTTGTTGATGTTGTTGTTTTTGTAGTTGTATATGTCTCCCCAGAAATTATATTAAGCTCTTTGAAGATTAAAAGCTTCCTCAAGGGTCGTTCAATGAGAACGCACGGAGGTTCTGGAGAGGGAGGTCGGAAATCACATGATAGTTTGAGGATTGAAGCTTTTAAGCGAGAATAGGAGAGGATGAAGGGATTGGAATACATATAAATAGATATCTGTCTTCGTTGCGGTTTTTTGTTGAAAAAACTACAACCAAATATTTGTTTCTTTCTTTCTTGCTATTATTAGAATACAAATCTTTCTATACCACTTATTGTGTTCCACTTTATTTTTCACTAAAAGTAGTTACGGAGCATTTCAATTCCTATTATTGACCCCCGGAAAGAGAGCTTATCCGATTCTAATTTGGGCTGATCCCGATAATTTTGTGTCTACTCAACATGTAACCAATGATCAATTTATCCAAATGTATAGTTATGTGCTGATCATCCATTTGGTTGCATAGAATTGCAGTTACATGTTAAGGATGTCAAATAATATCATGTGTACAGGTGGCATTGGCATTTGTGGGATGTTATAAGTTTTCAAATTTTTTAGTGCTACACTTCATCCAATCGAGGCTAATATTTATCTGTAATGTCTAACCATTGTTCAAATCAATGTCTTATCTAAATATAATGGATTAGTGGGTAGTTATAGTTATCTTCTTATCTATATATATCATAAAAGTATGGAGATGTTTATTAGGTGACCTAAATTAAATACAAAATTTAGACAATTATGGTCCTAATTCGAGATTAACCTATTCACTATATTTGAATGATAATTATAATGTGGATATAACTAATTGAATTCAAATACTTGATTACGGTTGTGTTTAGTATTGACTGAAAAAATGCAATTTTTTTTACTATTTAGCTTATTTTTGCTACTATTTATGGGTTCCATTGCACTTTTTATACTATTCATAAGTCCACTATACTATTTCAACTAGCTTTTAATTTTATCTCTTTCAACAAACAGTTTTTAGTTTCAGCTAAATAAGTTGTTTCAAAATAGACTCTACATTAACCAATAAAATTAGAATTTAAATACTTCATTAAATTCAAAATAATCAAAATGTTTGAATTCAATTGGAGAACATAAACAACACCTTCTCACCTGGACCCAAGTCCCTCATTTATTCATAGTTGACCCCTTTGACTAGCCTCTCCTATTGATGCATGAGAACCTTATCCTGACATGTACAATTGTTACCATAACAGAACTCTATCCGGAAGAAGATTTGTCTCCAGCCAGCCCCTACCTTTTTTGCCACCTATAAATCCATAAATTCCCTTTACCAAGAACCTGATATACTGTGTCTAAGGTATTGTATATTTGTATTTAAGTTTTATCCTAAAACCTTATTAACCTAATTATTGAAATTTGAAAGTGATTCTCTCTATCTATTACCTCAAAAAAAAAAAAAAAAAAGTGATTCTAAGCCATGCATTGAATGATCCAAGGCCCAGGTTAACGGTTAACGGGGTTTTTTTTTGGAGAATACTAAACTTTCTAGCTGATGTTAAACTACAACGAATCTATTTCCTTGTGTTGGGTTCATTGCAAAGCAAATAAAGTGGCCCATAAATTGGCCCAGGTCATTTCCCCCGAGTTTTGTCTGTATTACCTTGGTGGAGGATAAGCCTTAACTTTTTGTTCAGTTTGTAGAGTCCAAATTTTCTGTACTACTTTTTCTGCTTCACTCTATACTCCATCAATAAATATTTGTCACTTGTTCACCTAATTAATTAAATACTATCATTATTGACTTATTAATACTACAGTTATTAATTAATAGTAGTATTTAATTAATTAGGTAAACACGTAACAAGTATTTATTGGTGGAGTATAGAGTAGAGTAAGAAAAGTGAAACAGAAGATTTGGACTCCTGTTTTTGCTCCAGTTGTCGAGTCCAAATCTTCTGTCCCACTTTTCCTGCTCCACTCTATACTCCACCAATAAATATTTGTCACATGTTCACCTAATTAATTAAATACTATCATTATTGACTTATTAATAGCGTTATTAAAAGTTCTCGGTAGGGTAGGGTAGCTCTCTCCCCACTCTATTGTAGTATATTGTTTCCCTCTACCGTGAGGATGAGCTGTCCCCTCTAGTTCTGCATCTACTAGTAGGGGTGTGTGAGCCTGTCATTTTTTCTTGTTTGTTGTGTTGTGCTTTTGGTTGCAGGGATGGAGGACTTAACACGCAATTGGCAGAAGTTATCCCTTACAAACAAAGAAGGGGTGAATGTGGATCTCTCAGAGAACAAAAGACTGAAGAGCTTTGCTCTCGCTGCTAAGTTTTTTTCTCGGAGGTCTCTGAATGTAGATGCGGTGGTTAGGACTTTTAAGCCGTTGTGGCGCACCAAGGGGAGTTTTCAAGCAAGTGATGCAAAGAAGAATTTCATGGTTTTTACTTTCGATCTGGAAGAGGATGTGGATAAAGTGCTTATGGGTGAACCATGGTCTTTTGATAGACATCTAGTGGTTTTTTGTAAGTATGATGGGGCAACTTCGGTTCAGGAACTCAGTTTTGATAGGGTCACATTCTGGGTACAGATTCACCATCTTCCTTTCTCTTTGCTTACTGAGGAGGTGGCTTTCAAGTTGGGTGATACACTAGGTACTGTCATAAGGACTGGGGACTTATCGGAAATGCGAGGAGGAACGTTCATGAGAGTAAGGGTGTCATTGAATATCCTGGATCCGATCTGCCGTGGTCGTCGCATTACTCTTGGGCAGAATGCAGATGGGTGGGCTTCTTTCTCTTACGAACGCCTACCAAATATCTGTTATTGGTGTGGTAGGTTTACACATGATGATAAGGAATGTTCTTTGTGGTTACAAAGCAAAGGATCTTTGACAATGGAGGATCAGCAGTTCGGAGCTTGGCTTCGGGCCCCTCAGTTCAACCTGGCTCGTCGATCGTTTGTGGAGGTTAAGGGTTTTGAAAAGGCGGTAGAGAAGTCCGATTTGGAAGTGGTAGCACCGGTGAAGAGCTTGACGGCGAAGTTGGGAGGTAACGAGATGGGTATGGAAAATCCGGATAAACTGGAAAGTATTGATGGCACAAAATCTTCAGCGGATTTTGCGGCAACTCTCCAGGAAATTGATGATGAAATTCAGAGATTTTCAAATGCAAAATCCTCTGAAATTATGTGTATTGAGGGCACAGCTAAGTCAGACACAGGAATCAAGGAAATTGAACGAGCATCGGAAATTCCGGAGCAAGCCATTAAAGCCACGGAAATTGATAGAGAATTGATTGTGGAAGGTAAGGTTTCTGACTTTAATTCTTTGGATTTGAGGGAGATGAGTTTTGATATGGGCTGGGCCAGTAAAAGTCAAGGGAAGAAACGAGGCCCACCAAAAACTCTTGTGAAGGAAAAAACCAAGTGCGTTGGGCCTGGTTCACTTCCTGTCACTATTGGGCAAAAAACTAAGAGTGGTGGGCTTGGTTTATTTCCTGTCACTGTTGGGCTTGATCAGGATTTTTGCATGCAGTATGGGTCTAAACGTAAGGGAGAGGTTCTGGACGTGGTTATTATGGAATGTGGGGAGAAGGAAAAAAGGGTGAAGAGAGAGCAGGGGGTGTCTGCTACTTCTTTTTCTGTGGGATCGGCGGAGGCTGCTGAGCAGCCCCGCCGGGTCTAATGAGTCTAATCAGCTGGAACTGTCGAGGGCTTGGGAACCCTCGGACAGTTAAAGCCTTGCAAAAGGTTATCCAGCGTGAAGAGCCCATATTAGTCTTTCTTATGGAGACTAAGCTGAATAAAGAGAAAACAGAGAAGGTACGGGATCAATGTAATTTTCGGTGTAGTTGGGTGGTTCCTAGTGTGGGGAAAAGTGGAGGTTTAGCTCTTTTTTGGAAGGAGGGTCTTTCAGTGGAAGTTCTTGATTCAGACCAGTCACACATTGATACGGTTGTTAAGGGAGGTGTTTCGTCGGATTGGTGGCATTTGACTGGTTTTTACGGTTCTCCGGATACTTCGAGAAGGGATGAGTCTTGGGGTTTGTTAAAAAGGATCCGGGACAGGTCGGAGTCACCGTGGTTGTGTATTGGTGATTTCAATGAGATTGTTTGTGAGTCTGAGAAGGAAGGCGGGAGTTCTAGAATGAGGCGTCAAATGAAGAATTTTTCTGATACCATAAACTGGTGTGGTTTAAGGGATTTGGGATATGTTGGACCGAATTTCACTTGGCTTTACCAGAGAGCTGATGGATTTCAGATTAGAGAACGACTGGACCGTGCTTTGGCTTCGTTGGATTGGGTGGGGAGATTTCAGGATGCAAAGTTATACCATCTTACTTGTTCGGTGTCTGATCATTCTCCGTTGGCATTACATTTTTTCAGGAAGCCGCGAAAACAGAGAGGTAAAAAAATTTTCAGATTTGAATCCATGTGGTTAAAGGATCCGAAGTGTGAAGAGGTGGTAAATTCGGCTTGGGTGGATGGTTGCATTGCTAGTGGGGGTTTTCCAATATCTCGGTGTTTGGAGTTGTGTCGAAGCAGGTTGGAAGCTTGGAATAAGAGCGATTTTGGGCATGTGGGACGGAAAATTTCAGAACTTCAAAGTAAGCTGGAATGGTTAGAACACCAACCAGCTTCGCCTTCTATTATTAGTGCAACTCGGGATACAAGAATAGAGCTGAATTGTTGGTTGGACAGAGAAGCAACTATGTGGTATCAACGGTCCCGATTAAATTGGTTTCAGTCGGGTGATCAGAATACACGGTATTTCCATGCAAGAGCATCTTCCCGTCTCAAGAAAAATTTTATAACTGGTCTGTTGGATTCTCAAGGTGTATGGTGTGAAGAAGAACATGTGATTGGGGAGGTTGTAGTCAGTCATTATACTGATCTCTTTTGTTCAAACCAGCCAACGGAGTTCTCTGAGCTTCTTAATGCAGTGCAGCCAAAAGTTTCGAATGACATGAACAGGAGGCTTAATATGCCATTTCAAGATTCGGAAGTCTACTCAGCCCTCAAACAAATGTATCCTCTGAAATCCCCAGGTCCGGATGGGATGCCACCACTCTTCTTTCAGCATTTCTGGCCCACCATTGGTAATACTGTGACTAAAACGGTATTAGACTTTCTAAACTTTGGCTCTGCCCCTCCTAAGTTCAATGATACTCATGTAGTTTTGATTCCTAAAAATAATGATCCCAAAAATATTTCTGATTATCGCCCCATTAGTTTATGTAATGTGATTTTTAAAATTGCTTCTAAAGTGATTGCTAACAGGCTCAAGAAAATTCTGCCCTCCATTATTAGTGACACCCAAAGTGCATTCGTGCATGGAAGGTTGATCACTGATAATATTCTGGTGGCATTTGAGGCGATGCACCATATAAGTCAGAAGAAAGCCGGTAGAAAGGGGACAATGGCTCTGAAATTAGATATGAGCAAGGCGTATGATCGTGTGGAGTGGGTTTGTCTTGAAAAAATCATGGAGAAACTTGGGTTTAATCTGAGTTGGAGGAGGTTGATTATGAGGTGCGTGACCACGGTTTCCTACTCCTTCAGAATTAATGGGAAGGTGTATGGGTCTATTCAGCCTTCAAGAGGAATCCGACAAGGTGATCCTTTATCACCGTACCTCTTTCTCATTGTGGCAGAAGGTCTCTCGTCCTTGATCAGAAAATCAGTGGAAGTAGGTGCTTTAGAAGGGGTAGCAGTGTGTCGTGGTGGCCCTAAACTCTCTCATTTGTTCTTTGCAGACGATAGCCTCATTTTCTGCAAAGCTACCATTGCTGAATGTGAGACTTTGCAACGGATTTTTCAGGTGTATGAGAATGCTTCTGGACAACAATTAAACCGTGCTAAAACCTCTTTGTTTTTTAGCACTAATACATCCAGGGAGGTTCAAGAGGAGATTCAAGAGAGGTTTGGAGCTCAGGTGATAAAACAACATGAAAAGTATTTGGGTTTACCATCGCTTGTGGGTAGAAATAAAAGAGCAAGTTTCAGTGCTATTAAAGATAAACTATCCAAGAAGTTGGCGGGTTGGAAAGGAAAGCTACTCTCTAAAGCGGGTAAGGAGGTCTTGATTAAAGCTGTGGCGCAAGCAATACCCACTTATACCATGAGCTGCTTCAAGATTCCGGATTCTTTATGTGAGGAACTCACTAGTATGATTCGGCAATTTTGGTGGGGCCAAAGAGGGGATGAAAAGAAGATGGCGTGGTTGAGTTGGGATAAACTTTGTGAACCCAAGGAGAGGGGTGGGATGGGTTTCAAACGCCTCCAACAATTTAATTTAGCTTTATTGGCTAAGCAAGGTTGGCGTCTTCAAACTTGTCAAAATTCCCTTCTATATCGTGTTCTCAAAGCTAAATATTTTCCATCATGTGATTTCCTTCATGCCACTGCTGGAAATAACCCATCCTACACATGGCGTAGCATTTTGGCAGCAAAATCCATTGTAGAAAAGGGTTGTCGGTGGAGAGTCGGGAGTGGTTCAAACATTAGAGTTTGGGGAGATAAATGGCTTCCAAGGGCTGCAAGTTACGAAGTTATTTCTCCGCGGCTTTTTCTTCATCCGGAGACTAAGGTTAGCGAATTTATCTGCCAAGAGAGATGTTGCTGGAAGGAGGAAATCATCCGACAGGTTTTCTTTCCTGTGGATGTGGAAGTAATTTTAGGTATTCCCTTAAGTACCAGATTTCCTGAGGATCGAGTGATCTGGGCTGAGACTAGTAATGGAGGTTTTTCTGTTCGTAGTGCTTATAGAGTAGCTATGGGTCTATACCAAGCCGAGAATGTAGCTTCAGTTTCTTCAAACAGCCAACTACGGTCCTTTTGGAAGAAGTTATGGCATTTACCTGTCCCACATAAGATACGTCATTTTGCTTGGCGTGCATGCCGTGATATTCTTCCCACAAAAGAAAACCTATGTAAACGCCGAATACTGCTGGATAGTCTTTGTGAAGAGTGTGGTTTAGCCTCAGAATCTTCAGGCCACTTGTTTTGGTCTTGTCCAAGGGCTCAAAAGATTTGGGGTTGCACGAAGCTACCAACTGCCTTCAGATCGGGTCAGTTTCACTCGTTCTTTGATTTACTTTGGTTTCTGTTGATGGTTGAGTCATTCGATGAAGAGAAGATTATTTTGGTTGTGACTGTTGCCTGGGCATTATGGTGCAACCGAAATGAAATCAGACATGGGGCAGAAAAGAAGAGTCCGGAAGCTATAGTTCAATGGGTTAATCGTTACTTGTTGGAATATTCAGCGGCAACAGAGTCGGTACCAGCTGTGAGGGAAGGAGTGAGTGTCACGTGGAATCCTCCTCCACCTTCCATATTAAAAGTTAACGTGGATGGTGCCACTACAAAGAATCTGAATTTTGCTGGTGTGGGGGCTGTTGTTAGAGATGAGCAGGGCCGTGTGGTAGCAGCTTTGAGTAGAAAAATTCCAGCGCCCTTGGGTCCCTTAGAAGTGGAGGCAAAGGCTTTTGAAGCTGGTCTTCAGTTGGCTAAGGACATGGGTTATCAAAATATCATTCTGGAAGGTGACTCACTGATCATTGTTCGTGCATTATGTGGTATTTCCTCGTCTCCCTCTATAATTGATTCAATGATTGTAGGGATGCAACTCTTATGTTCAGATTTTTGCACCGTTTATGTCTCTCATGTTAAGAGGCAGGGGAACAAACCTGCCCATGTTTTAGCTAAATATGCTCTTAGCATAAATGAATCTATTGTATGGATTGAGGAGACTCCTTGTTGTATTCAACAAGTCCTCAACCAAGATTTTGTATCTGTTTCTGCTATTTGAATAAAACTTGACAGTTTCACATCAAAAAAAAAAAAAAAAAAAAAAAAAAAAAAAAAAAATTAATAGCGTTATTAATTAATAGTAGTATTTAATTAATTAGGTGAACATGTGACAAGTATTTATTGGTGGAGTATAGAGTGGAGTAAGAAAAGTGAGGAAATTATTGTGTACTCTCAGAGTATCATAAATGCGTACTCCCTCCTCTCACATGAATGGTAGATCCTACTAATTAAATTTATGGTGGAACCCACCATTTTTGTGAGAAGGGGGAGTACGCATTTATAGTACTTCGAGAGTACCTAATAATTTTCCTTAATTAAGAACAGAAGATTTGGACTCCCAATTGTCTTTATTATTATGAATCCAAATCTCCTATCCAACTTTTCCTGCTCCACTCTAGACTCCACCAATAAATTTGTTTATTTTTCTTCTCAAAAGGCATTATTGTTTTTTTAGAGAGTTTCAACCTATGGCGTCTGCTCCTGATGATAACTCTTTATCATCAGACCAAGATATCAATTACAAAAAATAAATATTATTGTTTATTTTCTTTTTTAACCTCATTGTTCTGAAATAAAAACTATTAGTTTGTCCCGTCTAAAAAAGAAACTATTGTATAAAAAATAAAAATAAAAACTATTAGTTTTGTTATACTTCATTACGTAAGGAATAATCATTTCCTCAAAAAAAAAACGTATGGAATAATCAAGATTAGTATATGACCATATTAATATTACAAAAATAGTAAAATACCTTTGGTCCGCAATATCCGCTGTGGGGCCCGAGTGCCTGGAATTTCCGGCCCATCTCTAGACTGGCCCAAGGCCCATGCCGAGGATCAATGGCTATCCCAGGCAGCTGCCTAGGGACTTTTCGGCCCTCTGGGCCGCGCCGAGGACAACCCCGTCCTCGGCATACCTATCCTGATCCCAGTACAGGCGGTCACATCCACACTTAATGCGTCTACCTAACTCCCCTGGCAATCTCAGTGTTGAGAGGACTCCTGGACGGCGGAACCTTGGGTGCCGCGATCCACAGTACGGTGGGAATCGTGGCTGATGGGACAAGTCCTTAAGCAGTGGTCTGGATGACTGACAGTTGGAAGGCTAGGATTGGCCAAAGAGGGTATATAAATGCAAGGAGCCCTTCAGAGTAAGGGGCTCCTCGGCCATCCGAGGAGCAACCCCCAAGACGATAAGAACAGAGAAAAAGCCCCCAAGAGGGAGGAACACTTCAGGCGAGCCGGTGGCAAGCCAGTTGGCGTCGAACCCTACGACCCACTCTCTAAACAAATTTATTGCTGGGGGATCTACGACAAAACGAGCCCCTACAATTGGCGCCGTCTGTGGGGAGGGTTAGTACGCCGACTGGTGCAACCGGCGATCGTTCTAAACAAATCACTTTGCAAAACAGAAATGAACAAGTACAGTTGCAGCAAAATGGAAGATTCAACAGCAGAAAAAGAAATGAGAAAAGAGTGATGTTATTTCATAAAAAAGAAAAGAGTTACAAATACAATCAGAGGCTCAGGCAGGCTTGTTTTACAAGCTTTATTACAAGCTAATCCTACAATCGGAGGCTCAGGCGGTCCGATCCTACAACTAGCTAGGGGAGAAGGAAGTGTCAACCCGTGCTTTTATTGGCATCAGCAGAACGGGAGAGCTTGACAATAAAAGCGGGGAAGGGGGGCTGAGGCTGGCTTGCTTCAAAGCGGAAGCTTGAACAAAGTGAGGAGCAGATGCAGGGGCACCGGAACGTCCTCCCCCGTGATGTTCCCTTGATGCTCTCCAATCCTCCCAAGCGCCGGCCGTTGGAGACGGCAACACTCGGGCGCCAGACACGACGTAAGTTCGCGTATCTTCTCCACCGAAGGTGCGCTCCGGGGAAAGATGTTAGGTACTCCAACAATGTCCCACCTGGCCACCGCGTGCAACACTGCCGGTGTTACGCCGAGGCTCAGCCGCACCAGAAACCCAGTGGGGGCTGCGGCCACGGCAGCCCTTAACTCCATATCTCCTAACTCCGGTCACAATCCCGACGGGGTTATTAAAGGGGCATGGGGAGTGGAAAGATGGTTTTCTTTCTGTTCGAGTTGGGAAGCTCATGGGGTATGAAGAAACCATCCCCCCAGAAAGCCTTATATAGAGGGGGAGAGTTGGTGACAATCAATTCGCGCAGAATTCGAAGAGTGAGTTACCGAGGCGGCGGGCAATAATGAAGCCACCAAATTCCAAGGGGGCTGCAGACCGTTGTACTTCCGTCGATTTACGAGACCATTAATGAAGGCGCGTCTCGCGCACCGAAGCGTCAGGCGCAGAACACGAACGGCCAAGAAACGCTTCCCCGATAGAAGATGGGGAAACTAATTACTTCAGAAGACCAAGTGTTAGACAGAACCAAGGCTCTGCATGGTCCCCGGACTCAGGCCTATGGGGAAACTAATTACTTCAGAAGACCAAGTGTTAGACAGAACCAAGGCTCTGCATGGTCCTCGGACTCAGGCCTATGGGGAAACTAATTACTTCAGAAGACCAAGTGTTAGACAGAACCAAGGCTCTGCATGGTCCTCGGACTCAGGCCTATGGGGAAACTAATTACTTCAGAAGACCAAGTGTTAGACAGAACCAAGGCTCTGCATGGTCCTCGGACTCAGGCCTATGGGGAAACTAATTACTTCAGAAGACCAAGTGTTAGACAGAACCAAGGCTCTGCATGGTCCCCGGACTCAGGCCTATGGGGAAACTAATTACTTCAGAAGACCAAGTGTTAGACAGAACCAAGGCTCTGCATGGTCCTCGGACTCAGGCCTATGGGGAAACTAATTACTTCAGAAGACCAAGTGTTAGACAGAACCAAGGCTCTGCATGGTCCTCGGACTCAGGCCTATGGGGAAACTAATTACTTCAGAAGACCAAGTGTTAGACAGAACCAAGGCTCTGCATGGTCCTCGGACTCAGGCCTATGGGGAAACTAGTTACTTCAGAAGACCAAGTGTTAGACAGAACCAAGGCTCTGCATGGTCCTCGGACTCAGGCCTATGGGGAAACTAGTTACTTCAGAAGACCAAGTGTTAGACAGAACCAAGGCCCTGCATGGTCCTCGGACTCAGGCCTATGGGGAAACTAGCCACTACTTATGAAGGCAGCACCTGTGCCTAGGTCTTGCATGGTCCTCGGACCCAAGCCTACGGAGAGCTAGCCACTACTTATGAAGGCAGCACCTGTGCCTAGGTCTTGCATGGTCCTCGGACCCAAGCCTACGGAGAGCTAGCCACTACTTATGAAGGCAGCACCTGTGCCTAGGTCTTGCATGGTCCTCGGACCCAAGCCTACGGAGAGCTAGCCACTACTTATGAAGGCAGCACCTGTGCCTAGGTCTTGCATGGTCCTCGGACCCAAGCCTACGGAGAGCTAGCCACTACTTATGAAGGCAGCACCTGTGCCTAGGTCTTGCATGGTCCTCGGACCCAAGCCTACGGAGAGCTAGCCACTACTTATGAAGGCAGCACCTGTGCCTAGGTCTTGCATGGTCCTCGGACCCAAGCCTACGGAGAGCTAGCCACTACTTATGAAGGCAGCACCTGTGCCTAGGTCTTGCATGGTCCTCGGACCCAAGCCTACGGAGAGCTAGCCACTACTTATGAAGGCAGCACCTGTGCCTAGGTCTTGCATGGTCCTCGGACCCAAGCCTACGGAGAGCTAGCCACTACTTATGAAGGCAGCACCTGTGCCTAGGTCTTGCATGGTCCTCGGACCCAAGCCTACGGAGAGCTAGCCACTACTTATGAAGGCAGCACCTGTGCCTAGGTCTTGCATGGTCCTCGGACCCAAGCCTACGGAGAGCTAGCCACTACTTATGAAGGCAGCACCTGTGCCTAGGTCTTGCATGGTCCTCGGACCCAAGCCTACGGAGAGCTAGCCACTACTCATGAAGGCAGCACCTGTGCCTAGGTCTTGCATGGTCCTCGGACCCAAGCCTACGGAGAGCTAGCCACTACTCATGAAGGCAGCACCTGTGCCTAGGTCTTGCATGGTCCTCGGACCCAAGCCTACGGAGAGCTAGCCACTACTTATGAAGGCAGCACCTGTGCCTAGGTCTTGCATGGTCCTCGGACCCAAGCCTACGGAGAGCTAGCCACTACTTATGAAGGCAGCACCTGTGCCTAGGTCTTGCATGGTCCTCGGACCCAAGCCTACAGTGAGCTTGTCAATATCTTTAAAGCAGCAACAGAATCTTCTATAAGAGGCTAATCATTTGCCGGAGGATTGAAGCGCTGAGCTAACCATTTGGGAAGAACCAACCAGCGGAAGGCCTTGGGGGGAATGAGGGCCGTGGGTGTCAAAACCCTCCTCCCCGTTCAAGGGAACGTGCAGCAGGATTTTGAGGGGCTATTGTGGGGCCCGAGTGCCTGGAATTTCCGGCCCATCTCTAGACTGGCCCAAGGCCCATGCCGAGGATCAATGGCTATCCCAGGCAGCTGCCTAGGGACTTTTCGGCCCTCTGGGCCGCGCCGAGGACAACCCCGTCCTCGGCATACCTATCCTGATCCCAGTACAGGCGGTCACATCCACACTTAATGCGTCTACCTAACTCCCCTGGCAATCTCAGTGTTGAGAGGACTCCTGGACGGCGGAACCTTGGGTGCCGCGATCCACAGTACGGTGGGAATCGTGGCTGATGGGACAAGTCCTTAAGCAGTGGTCTGGATGACTGACAGTTGGAAGGCTAGGATTGGCCAAAGAGGGTATATAAATGCAAGGAGCCCTTCAGAGTAAGGGGCTCCTCGGCCATCCGAGGAGCAACCCCCAAGACGATAAGAACAGAGAAAAAGCCCCCAAGAGGGAGGAACACTTCAGGCGAGCCGGTGGCAAGCCAGTTGGCGTCGAACCCTACGACCCACTCTCTAAACAAATTTATTGCTGGGGGATCTACGACAAAACGAGCCCCTACATCCGCTGACCAACTTTATTTTACTTTATTTTAGAATCAATTCTTAGTTTTCTCTAGGTGTGAGGTGAATAGAATTATTTCTTTTGCAAGGTTTTTGTATTTAAAAATATATATTATTATTATTGTTGGAGCCCCCATGAAAAATAAAATAAAAATGAGAGAGATTCCTAATTTGTAGTAATTACATTATCTTGGGCTTACAACCATCAAATGACTGGGATCGCTCACCTTTACAATTTTGAAAATTAAATTCTATCTGTACCTAATTTTCTTTGGACCACCGATTAATTTTTTAAGATTACTTCTTATAAAAACTAGGAGCCACGCATGCTTTTGTAGTATACATTCACATCATTATGATTTATGAGTAATGCTGATGCTACGTAAAATTGCATAATTTGTGTCACAATTCGTCCACGTGATGAGTTATAAGTGATAAAAATATTACTACTCACAACTTACCACATTGTGGCACAAGTTGTGTCATTTTACATGGCACCGGCATTACTTCATTATTATTTTATTATTATTATTATTAGACAAAGCTATCAAGCCCCTCATCCAAATATAAATCATCTGTACCATTTTTTGTATTTCACTTTATGTTTCACTAATCACAACTTGCGATGTATTTGTTTAACTTTCTATATAAAATAGCCAAAGTTTAAAATAATAAAAAAATAAAAAAGCACATAACAAGTTGTGATTAATAGAACATAAAATAGAATACAAAATATAGTACTGATTATTTGTATTCCCTTACTCCACATTATACAGCAGTAGAGTTAGCTATGGTATCTTATTGTCGCTAAAGTAAATGAGTGAAAACTAGAACAGAAGTCCTTTAGTGAGTGAGAGGCAAGGAAGCAACGATTAGAATCGACAAAGGATTTAGGACATATTTGCTGGGAAAGTAATTATTGGGTTGGGGACCTGTTTTAGCCATTGTTTTTACATGTGTGTTTTGTGTCACACTGACTTCTTGAGTCCACTATTCAGTATCTTCTTCATTTTGTTCTCGGTGTACTTATAAACAGGCATCTAACATTCTTACACGTACTTGTAAGCAGGAATCTAACATTCTTTCCAAGAAGATTGAAGAGAAAAAAGGCAATTTTGAGTCTTTGACATGGAGTAGGGGCTAAAGCAAGAAAGCAGAAACTGATAAAAACAGCCACATGGTTGGCAAAGAAAATTTCCCCCTACAAATAAAAATAGGAGTTTTGGATGAAATTTGATGTACCTCACACTACCATGTATAGATCATACTTAGATTAAAGAGTTACTTGTCTTGCACAACTGGGCTGGAAATTGCTTAACTGTTTCAAGTGAGACTGAAGAGCCATAAACAGTAAACACAAGTAATGCCTTTTCTTTTATTTATTTTGGTGAATTATTAAGTATTATTATTCCAAATAAAAGCTTATATATATATATATATATATTGCAAACACAATTATACACTTGCACATCCCAGCAAGAGCGCAATAAAAAAGAACCAAAAAACACAAACAAAAACAGCGAGGCTCAACAAACAAAGATGGCCAATACAAATCGGAGCTTCAACACTAATAATAATAATAAACCCTGCATCTTAACATCAAACTAAACAGCATCAGTACTTAGTGAACAGTGGCACTCAATATGCAATGGTTAATGCTTCAATTCCTCCAAATTTGAGGGCAGTCTAAACTTCTATAACCACCTCCAAATTTTCTTGCAATAAACAGGACAGAATAGCAAACTGGAACAGAAGAGAAGATGGATCCATAAGCAGCATCTTTACTTAAGCTACTTTGAAGCCCCAGTGAAGACCAGCAGAGTAAAGATCAGGCAAACCAACTTCATCCAGTGTTTTTGATGTTTAACAAGTCCAAATTCGTACACCATTAAAATATAAAGTAGGCAGTAAAATGATAGAATTAAATTAGCATTTCCTACATAATGATGAAAGTTGGTGTAACTGTAGAATCGCATTGTAACATTTAATGCACGTCAGTTTTCCAGCGTTAATGGGTGTCATTTGTCAAAGTCTTTTACCAAAAATGGGAGCCAACTTACCACGCCTCAAACCAGAATGAAGCTTTGAACTTCTTTGAAAGGGACATTTTTCCGTTTACCTTGTTTGAATTAAATCTCAAAATAAAGAAAGTTAGATGTAGTACAATGCTTCTCATATCCCAAAAATCTGGTGTAATAATTTATAATGAGTCTGTACAGCCACTCAAAAACTCAATCCAAAGCTTTAGCCTAAGTTCGGACCACATTTCTTAATGATATTCATTAAAAATATACAAAAGAAAATAAGAGTACAATAAATGACCTAATCACTAACTAGTCCATTTTTCGCATGGCTTTTAAGGCACAAATGAACTTTGGCTGATCTGGATTTCTGATTACCAGGACCACTATGCAATCTTTACAATGAGAACCACAGAAAGTGCAACACAAAGTTCCCACTTATGCAGTTATTAAAAACTAACTCGGTTCGTATACATGCAGAACTACACCAAATAACAGTGTTGCAATCCAACATAAAACTGAAACGAGCTATGATAGAATCTAAACAAAAATGATCCTGGACACAGAAAACATGAGGATATAACATGGAGAAAATCCTTAAAAAATAATGTATAATCACTGATAGACATCCATTAAGCCCAGAAACTTCATTCAGTTTCAATTTACTAACATAATACATATATACACATTACACATAACCAACAAAGAAAAATGAAACACAAAAAAGTGCTAGCTAATTTCACCTTGATGGGAGCTATACATGGAAGTTGAAAACTGTTCACTACTTGAGCTCCTCAAACTAAAACAAAAATCTCTCAACACAAATTATACTAATCATAAGACTACCAAAAATAACAAAGTAGAACAGTGTATATTACAGAGCTGCACTCAGCTCTAGGGAGCCTTAAAATGTCCCAGAGCCCCTTAACACCACTTAGCAAAGAATCTCTGATCCTACTAGTCTTCCTCATTTTTGAGCTCTCGGCCTCTCTCTTTCTCTTGCTCTTTCTAATCCATCCATTCCAACAACAATGTCATCCAATTCTAGTAATGGCTTCATAAGACTTATCGGCAATCGCCAACTTTGGCGGATAGCGCTAGCCTAAGCTGGTCCTGCGTGTAAAACCGACTCCCCATCTTTACCGTAGCTTGTTGAATCATCAAATCATTCACAACCGACACACTGGCGTGGTGCACATCCAAGTCTAGCTCCTTCAACGCCACCATCAACCTCGCCGCGGGGTGGTTCTTCTTACTACATTGGATCCTGATCATCGCATCCCATCCGATTATCTTCACATCGATATCCAAATCTATCAACTTCGACATCTTTGGGTCATGATCAGGAAGCGAAGGTGGCGGCCCTGAGCCCGGAAAGCGCGAGTCTTTGCTTGCCAATTCCTTCTTCAATGCATCCAATTGCTTCTGCATCTCTTCCTTCTCCGAATCCGTACTCTGGAGCTTCCCTTTCAGCTCGTTTATGTACGAAATAGCGTCACCGAGGAGTGATGCTTTGTCCATTTTAGAAACATTTGGGACCACAGCTCGGAGGGCGTAGAACCTCTGGTTAAGCTTCTCTCTTCGCTGCCTCTCTGCTTCCACATGATTCAGAGGTTCTTCTCTGCCATTAGCGGGTTTTCGACCACGTTTCCGGGGCCGTTTCTCCGGGTCTACGACTCTGCTACTATCAGCCTCCTTCACCACCGATGCTTCGAGGTCTGAATGATCGGAATCAGCCGTGCCGACACCGCCACTCGACTTCACCACACAACTGCCCGACAAAATGACACCCGATGTAAAAGACAACATTCCCTCTTCGTTGCTGCCCCTCGATGTCGGCGACCGCTTCTTCTTGTTGCTCTCCTCCGCCGCGAACTGGGAATGGCCTGAAACGTAAGAGCTCCTCTTGCTCTCCCCGAAATTCAAAATCTCACCCGATTCAGGCTTCATCGTCGAAATTGAATTGTTCCCATTCTTCACAACACTGTTGTTATCATACCCATAATCCGAAAAGTTCAATTCTCTGGTGAAGAACCCCTCGTTCTGCCCTTGTTGCTGGCGGCTCTGGCTGCTGCTCTGGATATGAATCGCGCTTGGATTCTCCGTTAAACTGCTCGAACTAGGATTCTCAAACGGAATCCCCTTTGAAATCTGGAGGTTGTTGGTGGTGGTTGCGGTGGCGTCCGGAACCGATGGAACAGTAACAGTACTGTTGTTATTCAACGAGTCTTTGATCTCAGTCGCCGTCGCCACCGGCGGAGTCGATGTCGGATCATTGAGCCAAAGCGAAGACGGGTCGTTTTCACCCTGGTCGTTGATTGGCCAAGAACCCATTTCCAGGCTATTGAAATTGAACAAAACCCTGACTTTATTCATCAGATCCGAGCTCTGAAAAATCACCTCCGTGGATCCCAATTCCACAACCCCATTTGCAGAGGGTATACAAACCATAGTTTGGAGGCCGAAAACCTGACCCTGGCGAGCCCGGTCGCACGGCGAGCTCGCTAAGCGGTCGGCTCCGGTGACCCAAATCGGGCTGGAATTGAAAAAAGCCTGACCGGGGAGACCATCGCCATTAACGAAACTCTGAGTCATGGACACCAAAAAGAACCATTCAGTGTCGGTGACCTCCTCGTCAATAGCATCGTCAGTAGCCGGGGTTGCCGACCCAGAAATCAAAGAATTGAGCTCTCGGAGGACTTTCTTCCGGTGCTCTTGCTCGGCCGCAGACGACGAAGCTTTGTTCTTGGCTTTGGATTTGGACTTGTCGTCCTCGCCTTTGTAGTACCCATCACCCCAACCCAAAACGGAGGCGCTGCTGGAATAGTCGTAGGAGCTCTGCCAAAAGATAGCGTAGGTCCAGCTCTCGCGAGCGCCTTCGATTAAAGCTTGGAGGCGCTGTTGGAGGGTTTCCTGGTTGAAGAGAGCAACGGAGGGCTGTGATTGAGAGACGATGGGCGCGGGTGTGGGCGTCGAGGTCGAAGCTGCAGAAGATAGCTGGTGATGGAGTTGAGGTTGTTGCGAAGGAGGTGGTGGCCAAAAAGTTGAGAGATCGGAACTCATGAAAGACTCGATGACCGATGCGTTGTCGTCTGAGGTCCAAAGATTCATTGGCGTTGTTGTCGTCGTCGTTAAACGGTAATCTGTCATTCCATGCACTTTATTACAACCAATCCACCCTTCTTCCAGCTCTGAAGATGTTGAGGGTATTAACAGACTTTTTAACTGTTAACTGTTTAGTGAGAGAGAGAGAGAGAAGGGGGAGAGTAGTAGTTGTTTTAGAGAGAGAGAGAGAGGGGAAAGGGGCGGAGGAGGTGTGTGTAGGGGTGGGGGTTTGGAGTCTGGGAGTTTTTAAGGTGTGGGGGGATAAAAGGAGAAAGGAGCGTAATTTTGGGTGCATTTGTGTTTGGGATTTATTTGGAGTGCATTTGAGCTGAATTTTAGTTGGGAGATTGAGTGAGTGGACAAGGGAAAAAGCGTTAGTGCGGTTTCTACGAAGGGGTACGCCGATTTAATCGGGGGTCATCCACTTTTTTTTTCTTTTTTTTTTAGTCTATACTTTGTATAGACTGTGGACTGTAGAGTATGCTACCTGTAGCTATAGTAAATTAGTATTAGCATTGGGTGTAAATATCCTGTAACTATTTTACCAACTAAGAGTATTTACAATAAGGTTGTCAACTCTCTCTTACAAAAATAATAAGGTCCATTTGGTACGTGTGTTTAAATAATAGTTTTTAGATTTTTTGAAAATATGTGTGAGTAAAAAAGTATGTAAAAATACATGTAATATTATTTAAAAACGGAAAACAAGTGTTTAAAATGGTGTACCAAACAAGGCCTAAGGTTGTCAAAATAAGCTATTTTAACCATATAAACACTAAAAAAAGCCCCTACATCAATGGTGTCAAACTTAAAATTTTTTTGCAACTTGCTACAATAAATTGCTACTAATAACAACGCACTGTAGCAAATTACTACTTTTTTTTATTAATTTGTTTCTTTCTCCCTCTGTCTCGTGCCTCTTTTCGCTTAAGTCTCTTCTCTATTCTCTCTCCTCCCTTACTTCTCTCTTCTCTCTCTCGTGCCTCTGTCTCATAACTCTCTCCAAAACTCTAATCTTTCATCTCTCTCATGGCTGAAGAAGCCAAAGACGAAGGCAGCGTTTTTTTGTCGACGACTTCCCCACTGCCACTTCTCCATTGGCATTCTCCTCTCTCACTTCTCCTTTTCATCTCTCTCCTCTTAGCAGTGGTTCGGTTTGCTCGTGGTGTTCATCTTGCGTTGGTGGCTAGGCCACCGGTATGGGTTTTGGTAGGTTGTAGCTGGTGTCGGTGGCTGTGGTTGGGTGTTGGTTAGGTTGTGGTTGGGTTAATCTCGTTTCGGGGGCTGAAGTTAGGCCTGGGTTGGATCTCATTTGGCGGCAATTGTGATTGTTATTATTGTTGTCGTTGTGGGTGGTGGTTGGGCCACCAGGAATGGGGCTCTTGCTAGTTTAGTCTCAATGGGTGGCAGTGATGGAAGTTTGGGATGGATTTTTCAATCTCACATAGAGGTTAAGCTTTGTTGGTTTCATCTAAAATGAGGTGGAGGGTATGCTTGGCTGAATATGGGCATGTTGTTAAACGTAACTGACGATGTTTTGGGTTATTTTGTTGGAATTATGAGTGGTGTTGTCAGTGGCTATGGCTGTGGTGGCGGTTGCCATGGTTGGTCACGGTTGTGACAATGGTGGTTGCTATGGCTAGTCGTGGTTGTGGCAGTGGTGGTTGTGGTTGTTGATTATTGTGTTGTTTTTATTATTTTTATTGTGTTGTATGTTAAAATATAACCTTTGATATTGGGTGTTGTAGGGGAGGCATATATTAAATTTTATTTATAACAAATTTAAATACATATTTAATAATATATATACACACACACTCTTAAGATGAGAGAAAAATATATGTTTCAACTGAATCCTTCAATTTTATCTAATTATTATTTAAAATATAAGACCTATTGTTGGTGCAAACACAATAACAATGGGAATAAAATAAAAAAAAAAAAAAAATTGAATAATACTTATGAATATTATTTATTTGAGATTAAAAATACATAATACTATTTCGACTGAGGTACGACACTCGCTCTCTTTAAGGAAATTCAAGTCCTTAGTTGGCTAAACTTTGTAACCGGTGCAGACCTTCTTTAACTTGTCTCCTTCAAGATACAACGGTCCAACAAATATTGTATAGCCCAAAGCTGTTGTAATGTTGTAACTTGTATTGGATATGAATTGTCTATTTATAGACTCAAGTAGGAGGATTTAAGAGGCTGATTCATTTCCATTGTTGACACCTTCACCCTTCACATCCCCACTTCACTTCTCCCTTGTGCAAGTATCTAGCCCAATATATGAATCAATACATATTAATCCATTAATTACTACTGTGGGGGGTGAAAAGCCCAACTTAATACATTGGGCCTGAGGCCCTATTTGAGGACTACTGTTTGTCCGAAGAGATGAAAGTACTTGAGAAAAAGCCCATGTAAAAGAAACATATCTGGAGATGAGCGTGTGGCATAGTCCGAGGAGATACTCAATTGTTCGAAGAGGCCATTATCCTCGGATTCGAAGAAGCTTGGTCAAACAGACGTCTGGGAAGTTCAAGTAATCCTCCTGACAAGTCTAATGATAGAGATGAACCTTAGGCACGCATGGGGATGAGAGGAACGGAGAAATATCTAGAAGACAAACTTCAACCACCACATTAAATGCCCTGCATCTACTTTTCTAGCCGCATTAATGTGGAGAAGACCCCTGAACAGTACAATCTCAGCTACTGCCACTCACCCAAGACTAAAGAAGATACATGATGGGACATGCACTCAAGTGGGTGTTTAGATGATGAACAAGTGGACGATGGAGATGAAGGGAGAGGGTGCTATATAAGGGGGAGAGGCCTCTGATAAAGGGGGACGAAACAAAAGAGAGAGAGAAGAGGAAAATAACTTTACTGTAGCTCCCAGAATTGTAACCAACTTTCATTCAATAAAATGCCTCTTCGGACTTTCACGTTTGCCTTTGTTCAAGCATGATTGCATGTTAGTTCATCCATAAATACCATAATTAACTCTTGTTTAATTCACATCCAGCCCAGTTCTTTCACCCACGCTCTACAAATTCATTGTCTTGGGTTCATTGGGCTCACAATCCATACCTTTTGGGCTTGGGCTACAAAAATTGACCTTACAATTGGCGCCGTCTGTGGGGAGAGCTTGTGCAAGGGTGAAAACAACAGTTGGTGATGGCAGGACAAGGTCAACAACAAGCAGAATCTAGGGCATCCCAACACGTGGACCCTTTTCTTAACTTAGAGAAGAGACAGGATCATGAGGATAGTGCGCACACTACGCATACTAGTCACAGTCGGTCACATGGTGGAAGTCATGCGTCCCATATAGAAAAATATCGGGATTTGCAACTGGTGGTAGAAAAACTAAAAAGGGAGTTGCGCCATGCAAAGAGGAAACGGATTTCCTCGTATTCTAATGAGGATCCTGATGACGAGCAAGATGTCACTTATCAGCAGATATCTCGGACAACAGCCAGTGAATCCTATACTTATGAAGAAGAGTCTCATCGCAAGAGGCAACACAGAAGCCCATCACGTGGAGACGTAGGGAACGATGCCATGAGCAGGGCTCTGAATCAGATTTCTAGGTCACCTTTTACGCACAGGATTGAGGAGGCGAGACTCCCTCGGCGTTTTAACCAACCAACGTTCACCATCTACAATGGTAAAACAGACCCCGTGGAGCACGAGAGTCATTTTAACCAAAGGATGGCTGTCTACTCCAAAGATGAAGCTCTGATGTGTAAGGTTTTCCCATTCCAGTCTTGGGCCAGTCGCAATGAGGTGGTTTGACGGTCTGAAAGCAGACTCCATCAACTCCTTCAAAGAGCTCACTCAAGCATATGGCTCCCGTTTTGTCACATGCCGAAGAGTGGCCAGGCCCTTATCTTCACTACTATCCTTGAGCATGCAGGAGGGTGAGACCTTGAAGGCATATTCGGATAGATACTGGGAGATGTTCAATGATATGGAGGGCAACTCTGACGCAATGGCTCTAAGCACGTTCAAGCTCGGCCTTCCTATTGACCATGATTTAAGGACATCCTTATCTGGTAAACCAGTCACTAACATGCGTCAGCTCATGGACAGTATAGAGAAGTATAAAAGAGTTGAAGAAGATCAGCAACAGGGGAAGGGAAAGGACAAGGTTATCCCCCAAGAGAGGAGGGATTTTAGGTCGGACCGCTACAATAGCAATAAACCAAGGAGAGATTTCGCTGGGCAATCGGGGTCAATAAATCCCCAAGCGGTCAACACTGTATTCAAAGAGCCGGTACACCAAGTCTTGGAAAAGATCAAGAATGAACCATTCTTCCAGTGGCCGAACAAGATGGTGGGAAACCCTGAGAGGCGCAATCATAATCTCTACTTCCAGTACCATCAAGACCATGGGCATACCACGGAGGATTGTAGGAGCCTGTGGGATCACTTGGACCAACTGGTTCGTGATGGTAGATTAAGACACCTCTTACACCCCTCCAGCGGCCGAGGAGGGCAGATGGGCTCAGGGCCACGAAGAGATGACCCTTCAAAGCCGCCATTAGGAACTATTAACGTCATCTTCGCCGCACCGGGAAGAACAAGTTCCTGGCCATTGAAAGTTATGTCAGTAGTCCGACCGCCAGCAGGGGATTTAGGCCGAGGTCCGAAGAGAGTTAAGTCTAGTGCTCCACTGGTTATAGGGTTCTCGGACGAAGACATGATTGGCACCATCCAACCCCATAATGATGCGTTGGCCATCACCCTCAGAATTGGAGGGTACGATGTGAAGAGGGTGATGGTAGACCAGGGTAGTGCTGTGGAGATAATGTACCCTGATCTCTACAAGGGGCTAGGCCTGAAACCCTAAGACCTCACACCATACAATTCCCCCCTCGTGAGTTTTGAAGGAAGGGCTGTCACCCCGAAATGCCAGATACGCTTACCTGTGCAGACCGGCTCTGAAGTGGTAGAGGTGGATTTCATAGTTATGGACGTGTATTCACCTTATACGGCAATTGTGGCCAGACCTTGGCTTCATACACTAGGGGCTGTTTCCTCTACTTTGCATCAGAAGGTCAAGTACCCATCTAAAGGGCAAGTTTATGAGATCCAAGGAGATCAATCCGCAGCCCGACAATGCTTAGTGGCTGCCATCCAACATGAGCCCGAAACCGAGTCCTCATCCAGAGCCGAAAGGGGTTTATAGCAGTTAAAGTCTCGGGAATTGCCCATCGAAGGTTCAGACGAAGGCACTCGATGCGAAGATTTAGTGAAAGTGGTTATTGGAGATGATCCTGATAAGTTCTTCCAAGTCGGATCTCAGCTACCTCTTCAAGAGAGGGAATAGCTAATAGAGTTCCTCAAGCGAAATCTTGATGTATTTGCCTAGAGTGCTTACGAAGCCCCAGGGGTAAACCCGGAATTCATATGTCACCACCTGAAGGTAAATCCACTGGTCACCCCTAAGAAGCAGCCTCCTCGGCGCCCATCCAAGGAGCATGCTGATGCGGTAAGAGAAGAGGTAGCAAAGCTCAAACAAGCTGGAGCTATTAAGGAGGTTTTTTATCCTGAGTGGCTGGCAAATACCGTGGTGGTAAAGAAAAAGAGTGGGAAATGGCGAGTGTGCGTGGACTTCACTGATTTGAATAAGGCTTGCCCCAAAGATCCATTCCTTATGCCGAAAATTGATCAGCTAGTGGATGCCACTGTCGGCCATCCTCGGATGAGCTTCTTGGTTGCCTTCCAAGGCTACCACCAGATACCACTAGCCCTGGATGATCAGGAGAAGACCGCTTTTGTCACCCCTATTGGTAACTACCACTATAAAGTGATATCATTTGGCTTAAAGAACGCGGGGTCTACCTATCAGAGGATGATGACGAGGATGTTCGAGCCACAGTTGGGCAAAAATATCGAGGTCTACATAGATGACATGGTAGTAAAGAGCAAGGTTGTTGTTGAGCATGTGAAGGACCTTGAAAGTACCTTTGAGGTTCTAAGGAAGTACAAGCTGCGCCTGAATGCTTCCAAGTGCTCATTCGGGGTGGGGTCCGGCAAGTTTTTGGGATACATGGTGACTCATAGAGGAATTGAGGTTAACCCCGACCAGATAAAGGCCATCAACGATTTACGAGCTCCTCGGAATCCCAAGGAGGTTCAGAAACTGACCGGAATAACTGCTGCCCTGAATCGATTTATCTCTCGATCAGCAGACAGGTGTCGGCCTTTCTTTTCTCTGCTCAACAGGTGGAAGGGATTCGAATGGACTGAAGAATGTGCTTTGGCCTTTCAGCAGCTTAAAGATTATCTAGCTCAGCCACCAATCATGTCCTGTCCTAAACCAAATGAGGTATTGTTTGCCTACATTGCTGTAGCTCCCTATGCGGTGAGCCTGGTGTTGATACGATCAGACTGTGGTGTGCAAAGACCGGTTTATTACGTAAGTAAGTCGCTGCATGAGGCTGAGATCCGTTATTTGCCTCTAGAGAAGGCTATCCTAGCAGTGGTGCTTGGTACACGAAAGCTACCTCACTATTTTCTGGCCCACACGGTCATTGTCCTCACTCAACTCCCACTCAAGACTATACTCTGAAGCGCTGACTACACTGGGCGGATTGCTAAATGGGGCATGATCTTAGGGGCTTTCGATATAAAATATATGCCCCGCACGTCGGTCAAGGGCCAGGTCCTCGCGGATTTGGTGGCTGAATTCACGGAGCCCTAACTAGAAGAAGTAACGCCTACGTCGGACATGGATGAAAAATCAGTTGGCGTGATCTCCCAACAGAGCCCCTCCCATTGGGAAGTGTACGTTGATGGCGCAGCAAACCAAAAAGGTTCTGGAATTGGGCTAGTGTTGATATCCTCTGAAAGAATCATTATCGAAAAGTCGTTAAGGCTGGACTTCTCGGCAACAAATAATGAGGCGGAGTATGAGGCCCTACTGATGGGAATGGCTATTGTCCGAAGAATGGGAGGAAAGTCTGTGGAATTGTTCTCGGAGTCAAGGTTAGTAGTAGGTCAAGTACAAGGCGAGTTTGAGGCGAAGGATGAAATAATGCAGGGGTACTTGAGCCGAGTTAAATGTCTGCAATCGAAATTCGACTCTTTCAGTTTGCTACACATCTCCAGAAGTGGTAACTCACATGCTGATTCTTTGGCCACGCTTGCTACCTCCTCGGCGCAAAGTTTGCCGAGAATCATCCTCGTTGAGGACTTGCATGGGCCTACAGAAGCAAAAAGAGAGGTAATTCAGGTTCACCAAGTCAGAACCGGGCTCTGCTGGATGGATCCTATAATTAAATTCTTAAAAGAAGATATTTTGCCAGAAGAAAGGGGGGAAGCTGACAAAATTTGGAGGAAGGCGACCAGATTCTGGCTATCCGAGGACCAAAAATTATACAGACGCTCCTATTCGGGACCATACTTGTTATGCATGCATCCTGAAGCGTCTGAGCTATTACTAGAAGTGCTACACAAAGGAATCTGTGGGAGCCACACTGGAGGCAGATCCTTGGCCCATCGAGCCCTCACTCAAGGCTACTGGTGGCCGAACATGCAAAAAAAAGCCCACGAGTATGTCAAAAAGTGCGATCAGTGTCAGCGATTCGCCCCAAACATTTATCAACCAGGGGGAACTCTTAATCCGCTATCTAGCCCATGGCCTTTCGCCCAATGGGGCTTGGATATCGTGGGACCATTCCCTAAAGCTGCAGGAAACAAGAAGTACCTTCTGGTCGGCACAGACTATTTCACCAAGTGGGTCGAAGCTGAGCCTCTAGCCAATATCAGAGACGTAGACGTTCAAAGGTTTGTGTGGAAGAATATTGTCACTCGGTTTGGGGTTCCTCATACTCTCATCTCAAACAATGGCCTACAGTTCGATAGCAAAGCATTCAGGAGTTATTGTAGTGAGCTGGGAATCATAAACAGATACTCCACCCCTGCTTATCCCCAGGGTAATGGGCAAGCAGAAGCTGTCAACAAGGTCATAGTAAATGGCTTAAAGAAAAGGCTAGATGATGCGAAGGGCAAATGGGTAGAAGAATTGCCACATGTACTTTGGGTTTACAGAACTACGCCCCGCAGATCTACTGGAGAGACCCCCTTCTCAATGACCTATGGGGCTGAAGCTGTCATACCTTTGGAAACTGGGTTCCCAACATTGAGAACTAGCTCGTTCAGTCCAACCGGCAACAATGAGCAGCTAGAGAAGAGTTTGGATCTGATTGAGGAAATGAGGGAAAGTGCAATGGTTAGGCTGGCACATTACCAACAAAAGCACAGGCAGGGCTACGATGCTAACGTAAAGCTAAGGCCTCTAGAGCCTGGTGATCTGGTGCTGAGGAAAGTTGTGGGCACTGTAAAGAACCCAGCTTGGGGAAAGTTAGGACCCAATTGGGAAGGGCCATATCGTATTACTTCAGGAGCCGGCATTGGGGCGTATTTCCTAGAAGACCTAGATGGTCATGTAATACCACGTCCTTGGAATGTAAATAACCTCAAAAGGTACTTTTATTAATCGAATCTCTTCTTCAGCTGATATGCTAATCCGTTATATGAAGCATTCTCTCAAGTGTTTAAACTTAAATCCAATCATGCCTGTAGTCCTCGGACCAGATGATTTGGGTTAGTTAATACTCCGCTACGGTTCTTCAAGTGTTTAAACTTAAATCCAATCATGCCTGTAGTCCTCGGACCAGATGATTTGGGTTAGTTAACACTCCGCTACGGTTCTTCAAGTGTTTAAACTTAAATCCAATCATGCCTGTAGTCCTCGGACTAGATGATTTGGGTTAGCTAACACTCCGTTACGGTTCTTCAGGTGTTTAAACTTAAATCCAATCATGCATGTAGTCCTCGGACCAGATGATTTGGGTTAGTTAACACTCCGGTCCAGTTCTCTAAGTGTTTAAACTTAAATCCAATCATGCCTGTAGTCCTCGGACCAGATGATTTGGGTTAGTTAACACTCCGGTCCAGTTCTCTAAATGTTTAAACTTAAATCCAATCATGCCTGTAGTCCTCGGACCAGATGATTTGGGTTAATTAACACTCTGTTCCAGTTCCCTAAGTGTTTAAACTTAAATCCAGTCATGCCTGTAGTCCTCGGACCAGATGATTTGGGTTAGTTAACACTCCGTTACAGCTCTCTAAGTGTTTAAACTTAAATCCAGTCATGCCTGTAGTCCTCGGACCAGATGATTTGGGTTAGTTAACACTCATTCACCACTTTCAAGCGCTTAGACCTGAATCCCATCACGCCTGCAGCCCTCGGACCAGATAATATGGCTCTCTTAGGTGTTTAAACTCAAATACGTTCATTCCTGTAGTCCTCGAACCAAATGACACAGGTTAGTCAACACCCCCACACAGCTATTATCACTAGGGCTTAGCGTTAAAATGAGTCATGCTTGAAATTCTTGATTGTGTTTAAATTGACTCTAACTTATGATTGGATTCCTTAGTTATGTTTAATTCAAAGCCGAGGGGTAATAACACACTCTTTGTATATTTGGAAAGACATGTGAAACTTCCATAATTACTCGCTGCATTCATTGCTTATTAATAACTCTTATACAAACTGTTCTTTTCAGTACCAATTTCGATTATTCATATCATCAGTATGATATAGTGGTCAAGTTTATTCGCATTATTGTAATTACAAAGTACAGATACATGCAGCAATGATAAGTCACAAGACATGTAACGAAGACACTAGAAGCAAAAGAGAAACTGTTTCATTGATCAAAAGAAAATGGTTTACAATTCCTTATATAAAAACAAAATTAATACAAGTACAAAACAAAAACCCCTATGTCTAAGTCTTCGATTGAGGGACCAAAGGATCAGCAGCCTTACTAGACTGAGCTGTAGCAACTTCTGTAGCTTGGTCTTTAGACTCTGGAAGGGATTTCTTTTTTCCCAAGCCCTCGCCCTTGTCCTTGGGAACCTCAGCTAGTTTGTTCTGGTCACCAGGCTGACCAGATACCTTGGGAGCTTCAACCGACTTACTCTGATCACTAGGCTAATCAGACTCTTTGGGGGCCTCAAGGTTGGCATGAGGGACTTGGCTGGCCAGGGGTTGCTCTGGAGCCTTTTGGGGTTATATTGGGGGAGAGGGATCAGACCCTGGGAGTTCTCGAATTTCAGGATCATAGAACACGCTCCCAGGTAGTCTCAAGTCAGAATCCGAAGGGACTCCAGCAGCATCCAACGCTTTCCCCAGGTTATGTCACAGTAATCCCGGCTGAGCGAGGCAAACTGCTCAGTGAGGTTGAGTTGGGTCTCCTCCACCCCCAGCTGATAAGCTGCTTTCCTTTCAGCCTCAACTGCTTCCTTGGCCAGCTGAGCATCCTTCTGAGCTAGCTTGGCAGTCTCCTTGACTTTCTGGAGTTCAGCTTGAAGTTGCCCCACAAGTGCTTTCTCAGTTGCCAAGTTAATCTCGGTCATATTCAGCAGCTTGCGTTGCTCTTCGGCCTGCTTCTCAGCATTCTTCAGGCCCGCGTCAAGACTGTTCCGCTGATTAGACATCTCTTTCAACTGCTCAGACAGCAGAGAATAATCGTCCTTCAGGCTGCCCAAAGACCTCTCTGCCTCAGACTGAGATTGGGCCGCTGCCTGGGCTTCAAGATAGGACTTTTTATTCCACTCCTCGGCCACAAAGATTTGCTGGGTAACCTACATAATGGAAATTTCGAATGTAAAGCACAGAAAAAGGGGAAAAAGTAAAGAGGCTCAGCGATTTAACTAAGCAGACTAAGTTCACTTACCATGGCTATATCCCTCTTAAGGGATAGGAATAGCTCCTGTTGGTTGAAACGCCTGTAGGACTCAATGTAATGTGGGAGGAGGAGTGGCTGCTCCAAGGCCTCAACAACATAACCTGCCCTTCCCTCGTCGTAATTCCTAAGGGAGGTGTCCCAAGGAATTGAAGTGCCATCCAACTCCAACCTTGGAGACCAGATGCGAGATCCTCCTCGGCGTACATCAGCCACGGTGACTTCATCTCGGCTCTCAGTAGACGAGGCCCTCTTGTTCCGGTGGTCTTTCACCACCTTCTGTTGCTTGGTCCCTTTTGGTGGCAACGCCTCCCTTTCTTCAGTCTCAAGGAGGGGCCTCTTCTTCTTCAGATCCTGCATGGGCTCAGGCCGGGGTCAGGAACCTGGGATGGTGGTGGAGGTAGACTCATCACGGGTTGGGATGTACCAGTCCCTTTCTGCTCAGCCTTCTTACCCCTATTCTTCATTAAGTTCCTCAAGTCTGTCATATCTTCCTCGTCCGAAGAGTCTTCTGGAAGAGCAGTTATTAGAACAGGAGGGTGTACAACAGATTGTCTGTCAGCTTCCTCCTCGGTGTCAGGCACTGGTATCACTTCAACCTCTCTTGAAGCCTCTCCTTCGAATTTGAACTTGTCTATCTGCTCCTTAAGTGAAGAGGTTGAAGAGGCAACTCCTTCTCCTGCTTCTGCTGTCTTGAGAGGAACCTGCTGAATTGGCTGAAGGAGTAGGGGTACACCCTGTGGATTGGGATGTGGCACGGGTAGAAGATCGTACGGAGCCAAAAAGCCTTTCTGTGCTACGTCTATACGGCTGAGACGATAATCCCCCTGTTTTATCGCATTGCCGTCTGGCTGAAAATCCTTCTTGTTTGACTTGTAACCGAGAATAAGGGGAACCGACCGAAACTGCCCGTCCTCACTTACAAAGATCTCTGATCTTAATAAGTAATTGAGCGCAGCGGTGTTTGTAAGGCTGAGCCGAGGAGAAACGTGTTCTCTATCTGTTAAACATCACAACAAAACGTAGTCAGAAACTCGAAAATAATGATACAAAAGAAGAAAAAATTGTTAGAAGGTGAAGATCCTAAGCCCACTGTTAGTAAACCTAAGTCTAACATATCCCACCTGGCTCTCCTGGCTTGGTTCGGCAATGAGGACCGTCATGCCATGCGCCCGAGACGATCACGTAGTCGTCTTTCATCCCTTTGTTAGACTTGGGAAGGCAGGAGAGGAGCCTAACGACATCGGATCGGGATTTAAGATAATATCCCGCCCCTTGCTGGCTATGACACTCGTACATGTATACCACGTCACGCCAGGTGAGCCCTAATCCGAGAAGACAGTTCAGATCGTTAATGGCTCCTAAGATTCTAAAAACGTTGGGCGCACATTGGTCAGGACTAAGCCTATGGTTTCGGAGGTAGTTACTGGTGATGGGACCCATAGGGATAGTCATCTCACCTTCTAAAAAAGCGATGATGGGGATTACAACCTCGCCCGTCTTTCGATCTGTTAGTATTCTCTCTGGAGGACAATACTGCAAACCCACATTTTGAGGTATGCGGTATGTTCTCCTAAACTCCTCTATTTGGGCGGGGCTATCTACCAGATATTCAAATTTACCCATCTTCACTAACTGGGAAGAAGGAAACACTAAGCGTAGTGACTCAAAGGTGACTATTTGAAAGCTGAGGAGGCTGGCCGAAGAGAGAACGGAAGGTTTTAGTGGAAAAGAACTTACTCAAACTAAACTGGAGACTGATCCTCGAACTCGTTCAGAAATTCTTATGGATTCTGAGGAAGGTTAAGACCGGTGGTTGGAAGAACTTGAAAGATTCGAGTGCTTGAGTTTGCTGGGTGCTCTGAGAGTTTGCGAAATGAAGGAGGAATGACTTGTTCTGAAACTTTATATGGGGACAAGCAAAAGAACCGGAGTCATCGCGCCCAAATCCTGAGGAGAAATCATGTCCGTTGGATCAATAGCCTACCGTTGGATACTAAAGATAAAACGCCGCCTGGAGTAATTGATAACGCTTTGGGAATACTGAAACGACAGCAGCATTTATGAAGCGCCTACTTCTATGCCCACACACGTGTAAGTTCAGATATTTTTGTTGTTTCAAACTGCCATTTCGTGACAAGTCAAAATCCTATTTTTTCTCCTCGGATGCGAGGGAAAAACTAAAATTTTGAGGGGCTATTGTGGGGGGTGAAAAGCCCAACTTAATACATTGGGCCTGAGGCCCTATTTGAGGACTACTGTTTGTCCGAAGAGATGAAAGTACTTGAGAAGAAGCCCATGTAAAAGAAACATATCTGGAGATGAGCATGGGGCATAGTCCGAGGAGATACTCAATTGTCCGAAGAGGCCATTATCCTCGGATTCGAAGAAGCTTGGTCAAACAGACGTCTGGGAAGTTCAAGTAATCCTCCTGACAAGTCTAATGATAGAGATGAACCTCAGGCGCGCATGGGGATGATAGGAACGGAGAAATATCTAGAAGACAAATTTCAACCACCACATTAAATGCCCTGCATCTACTTTTCTGGCCGCATGAATGTGGAGAAGACCCCTGAACAGTACAATCTCAGCTACCGCCACTCACCCAAGGCTAAAGAAGATACATGATAGGACATGCACTCAAGTGGGTGTTTAGATGATGAACAAGTGGACGATGGAGATGAAAGGAGAGGGTGCTATATAAGGGGGAGAGGCCTCTGATAAAGGGGGACGGAACAAAAGAGAGAGAGAAGAGGAAAATAACTTTACTGTAGCTCCAAGAATTGTAACCAACTTTCATTCAATAAAATGCCTCTTTGGACTTTCACGTTTGCCTTTGTTCAAGCATGATTGCATGTTAGTTCATCCATAAATACCATAATTAACTCTTGTTTAATTCACATCCAGCCCAGTTCTTTCACCCACGCTCTACAAATTCATTGTCTTGGGTTCATTGAGCTCACAATCCATACCTTTTGGGCTTGGGCTACAAAAATTGACCCTACAACTACAATTAAAAAAAATAAAATAATCTCTCTTATTTATTTTCAATGGGAGATTAAACATTTTCACTAATTTTTTATACTGCATATTAACTCTTACATCTTTACATTTATATTATCATATGAATTCATTTTAATTAAATAATATTAAAATGCTCAATACATATAATATTTAAAAATAAAATAAATGTTTTATCCAACAAAAATGGGAGGGATTTGAAAGAGATCATTAATCATTTTCCTAAAATGAGACCAACAAAATCTATTCTCGTGAATTCCAATTACTTCAACCAAAAGCCTTTGGTCATCCAATGGATAAATTGGATTCAATCTCATATCATGTGTAAAAAAATCAAATGATATTTTTTTTATTAGAAAAACCAATTGATATTTTTGGCTAACATTAAGCAAGTTCACAAGATCAATAAAAGTAAAAAGAGTTTTTACTAATGTATGCCCTTTGAGCATATATTAATAAACCATTTTAGTAAACTTTTTATGAAAAAAATGTAAAAGTGATTAACTGTTTTGACAACTTTTTCAATTCTTCATAAATTTTTTTATAAAATTGATAATTATTGTATGCTCTAAGGGCATACATTAATGAACCCAAGTAAAAAAACTGAAAAAAATCAATGCCAAATGGAAGAATAGAACAGGGAATTGAGATCAGGTGCAATACCCGCACCTGATGTAATTGGTATAAATGGTTGAGATTTAAAGTTGTGAAAAACAATTTTAAATCTTAGGCCTAGTTTGGTATGACAACTCAAACACATATTTTCAGTTTTTAAATAACATTACACGTATTTTTACATATATTTTTACATATATTTTTAAACAATAAAACACATATTTTTAAGTGCATGTACCAAACACACCCTAACTATTAAATATTAATAATAATTAAAAAAAAAAGTAAAAAAAATGTTATGAGAGGAATGTGGTGAATTCACGGTCCAATTGCAACCTATCTCAATACCAGAACAGGACAAGGCAAATGGCCCTTCAAAAAAAAAAAGGACAAGGCAAATGGGGTGGGGTGGGGCCACACCTTACTCCACGTCACTGTTTGACCGGTCTTGAAACCCATGGGCCGCAAAAGTAGTATGGGAGTTCTCTAAATTTGCCGCCACATGGGACTTACGTCGGGTCCAGACACAATGATATCATTTTAAGGGTGGACCCCACGCGTTATTCCTGGCATTATAATCGTTCAATCTAGTTCTGTGATTGATTAGACATTTTCTCGTAACATTCATTCATACACAAATACAACAAATAAGAATTGATTCTCAAAATTAAAAGGTAATTTTAGATTCATTAATCTGAAAATTTTACAGCTAATGGGCCAAAGACTTACCTTCAAGAGGAAGGATACTTTCCATGATGATTGCACGTTGATTAGCTTCTAGTTCTAGTAAGTTTGCCAACAAAAGACAATTTACTGTAATAATATTAATTTTATTTTTACATTCGTACAACTTTTTTTTATATGTCAAGGTTTATTTTATATATATATATTCTATTATATTACAATTTTTATAGGGCTAAATTTATAAAAGAAAAATATAAATAGAAAAAAAATAAGTAAAAAAAGAAGAAGCAAAAGCTATAATTCAAATTTTAAATATTGTTGCCTTTTAAAAAAAGTTATGACTTGTGAGTTTAAATTCTTTGGTCAGTAACTTGTTGCTTTTCATAAAAAAAACGTGTAAAATACAATAAAATTTGAAAATAATTATATAATAAACCTTGTGAATTGATACTATTTTCAAGTTGAACTCTATAATTTTGGTCAATAAATAGGAGTTCAAATCTTCCGTCTCACTTTTCTTGCTCTACTCTATAGTCTATACTCCACTAATAAAAACTTACCACATGTTCACCTAATTAATTAAATACTACCATGATTGACATTATTTTTAGTTTAACTACCTAAATTAAATAAAAAAAACCCAACAACCCCTTGCCATTACCACCAGGTCCACCACCAAACTTGGCTAGCGCCGAAAGCCTCTATCATAGACATTGTCGATCACCACCATTGATGCCGTCGGACATCCAAGCCAATCCCACCGCCCCTCTCAATCCCTCCAACCACCATCACTCCACCACCAAAAAAACCCAACAAATTTGAAACCCATGAACAATCCAACACATTTAGTACAAAAATTTCCAAAATTAATATATTATTTGAAATTTTAACAAGAAAGATAGCGAGATCTAAAATATTTGGATTTGAGAAAGACAAAGTCTTACTTTGAATGATGGTGATTATAGATCTGTTGGTCTTTTTGGTGGAGTGATGGTGGTTGGTGAGGGGCTGTGACGGCTTGAATGTCCGACGAGGTGTAGATCGGGTGATGGTGGTTTTCTTGACTGGAGAAGCCGAGGGCGGCAATTGACGGTGCCAGCCAAGTTTGGTGGTGGTGAAGGTCAATGGTGGTGGTAGGAGGTGTTTGGGTTTTGTTTTGTTTTATTTTATTTAGTAGTTAAAATAAAAATAATCACTCAATAATGGTATGATTTAATTAATTAGGTCAACATGTGGCAAGTTTTTATTGGTGGAATATAGAATAAAGCAAGAAAAGTGGGATAGAAGATTTGGACTCCACAAATGGAAACCTAGGCTGCTTGTAGCTTATTTTCACTTTTAATAAAGTCTTTTATTCATTAAAATAAACAAGATACACAAATGGTTACCATAATGTTTTAAAATTACTAATATTTAACCATTTAATGAGTCTAACAAAAGAGATAAAAAATAATAATAAATAAATAAAAAACCCCTAGTAAATAGATATAATATAACATGTATGCTATTTATTTATGGGTTTTTAAATATTAAAATACTATTTGATATTAGTTTGAATGGCAATTTTTATAGATACAATAGTATTTTAAATCTTTGGTATTCGTTATGATAATTACTATTTATCATCAAATCAATACACCAATTGGTTTTTAATATAAGCAGAGATTAAATCTCAAATATTTTATTTTACCCAAAAAAAAAAAAATTACCAATTGAGTTAATTGAAATCCACAAGTGACATATTATTTGTATATATCAGTCTTCATTATTTTTAAATATAATGTGTGTTTGTTATACTCCTTTATAAGGTGTTGTGGGGACAGAGAATCTAGTAACCCCGGCCCACTTTGTACCAAGCCCAAGGCCCGTGCCGAGGAGGAAGAAACGCCCTAGGACGAAGTATGAAAGTCCAAATTGCCCAGGAATCTTGCCGAGGACGACCCTGTCCTCAGCCAATCGAGACCATGGGCGGAGGAAGTAACGGCCCACCAAAAGTAGCCTTCCCGGGCATCTAAAGAGAAGGAACGAATACAACGTGTCAACCGCGGAGGCATGGTGGAGGAGCAAGCCTAAGATGAACTGTCACCTCCACATTAAATGCCCACAACTGACGTTCTGGCCGCATTAATGAGGAAGTGACCCCTGAACAATGTAGCCTTGGCTGCCGCAGCCCACAGAAAGAGTGGGAAGGCGGCTGATGGGACAAGCACTCAAGTAGTGACCTGCTTGATCGACAAATGTAGGGCTAAGATCAGCTTAAAATGGGGTATATAATGTAAGGAACCTCTCTTGAAAGGGGGACGAAAAAAGGGAAGGGAATTACAAGTATAGAACATGACAGCAACCTGTAACAACAAAAAACCCCTGTAACCAACCTCTGAAAGAATAATAAGAATCTCAAGCTCCCAAGAGGAGTGCCAAGGAGCAACATTGCACATTCGAATCCACGTCCATGCTATTCAGTCCACATGCAACCATGTCTGGCCGTTGCATTCCTCACTAGGGCCTAGTTCTTAAACCCGCTCTCTGCAAATTCATTGTATTGGGCTAGCTGGGCTTGAGTCCACTTACTCAACAGTAGAAGTGCTCAAACCCGGTCCCTACAGGTGTAAACTATAAAGTACATATCTCTACATATATAGAAATGTTACTTATAAATTTGGTCTTTAATCAAACTCTATTAACATTTGTGGGGCCCGAGGGCCTGGAATTTTCGGCCCACCTCTAGACTGGCCCAAGGCCCATGCCGAGGATCAGTGGCTGTCCCAGGCAGCTGCCTAGGGACTTTTCGGCCCTCTGGGCCGCGCCGAGGACAACCCTGTCCTCGGCGTACCTATCCTAATCCCAGTACAGGCGGTCACATCCACATTTAATGCGCCTACCTAACTCCCCTGGCAATCTCAGTGTTGAGAGGACTCCTGAACGGCGGAACCTTGGATGCCGCGATCCACAGTACTGCGGGAAACGTGGCTGATGGGACAAGTCCTTAAGCAGTGGTCTGGATGACTGACAATTGGAAGGCTAGGATTGGCCAAAGAGGGTATATAAATGCAAGGAGCCCTTCAGAGTAAGGGGCTCCTCGGCCATCCGAGGAGCAACCCCCAAGACGATAAGAACAAAGAAAAAGCCCCCAAGAAGGAAGAACACTTCAGGCGAGCCGGTGGCAAGCCTGTTGGCGCCGAACCCTACGACCCACTCTCTAAACAAATTTATTGCTGGGGGATCTACGACAAAACGAGCCCCTACAATTGGCGCCGTCTGTGGGGAGGGTTAGTGCGCTGACCGGCGCAACCGGCGGTCGTTTCAAAGCAAATGCCATGCAAAAAGGTGGCGGTGCAAAAGAAAGAAGAAGAAAGAAAAAATTCTGCAACAAAAAAAAAAAAGAAAAGAAAAAAACTCAACATCGAACGGAAAGGATTCTTTATCATTTCATAGAAAAGAGTTACAGATACAATCAGAGGCTCAGGCAGGCTTGTTTTACAAGCTTTATTACAAGCTAATCCTACAATCGGAGGCTCAGGCGGTCCGATCCTACAACTAGCTAGGGGAGAGGGAAGTGTCAACCCGTGCTTTTATTGGCATCAGCAGAACGGGAGAGCTTGACAACAAAAGCGGGGAAGGGGGGGCTGAGGCTGGCTTGCTTCAAAGCGGAAGCTTGAACAAAGTGAGGAGCAGATGCAGGGGCACCGGAACGTCCTCCCCCGTGATGTTCCTTTGATGCTCTCCAATCCTCCCGAGCGCCGGCCGTTGGAGACGGCAACACTCGGGCGCCAGACACGACGTAAGTTCGCGTATCTTCTCCACCGAAGGCGCGCTCCGGGGAAAGATGTTAGGTACTCCAACAATGTCCCACCTGGCCACCGCGTGCAACACTGCCGGTGTTACGCCGAGGCTCAGCCGCACCAGAAACCCAGTGGGGGCTGCGGCCACGGCAGCCCTTAACTCCATATCTCCTAACTCCGGTCACAATCCCGACGGGGTTATTAAAGGGGCATGGGGAGTGGAAAGATGGTTTTCCTTCTGTTCGAGTTGGGAAGCTCATGGGGTATGAATAAACCATCCCCCCAGAAAGCCTTACATAGGGGGGGAGAGTTGGTGACAATCAATTCGCGCAGAATTCGAAGAGTGAGTTACCGAGGCGGCGGGCAATAATGAAGCCACCAAATTCCAAGGGGGCTGCAGACCGTTGTACTTCTGTCGATTTACGAGACCATTAATGAAGGCGCGTCTCGCGCACCGAAGCGTCAGGCGCAGAACACGAACGGCCAAGAAACGCTTCCCCGATAGAAGATGGGGAAACTAATTACTTCAGAAGACCAAGTGTTAGACAGAACCAAGGCTCTGCATGGTCCTCGGACTCAGGCCTATGGGGAAACTAATTACTTCAGAAGACCAAGTGTTAGACAGAACCAAGGCTCTGCATGGTCCTCGGACTCAGGCCTATGGGGAAACTAGCCACTACTTATGAAGGCAGCACCTGTGCCTAGGTCTTGCCTGGTCCTCGGACCCAAGCCTACGGAGAGCTAGCCACTACTTATGAAGGCAGCACCTGTGCCTAGGTCTTGCATGGTCCTCGGACCCAAGCCTACGGAGAGCTAGCCACTACTTATGAAGGCAGCACCTGTGCCTAGGTCTTGCATGGTCCTCGGACCCAAGCCTACGGAGAGCTAGCCACTACTTATGAAGGCAGCACCTGTGCCTAGGTCTTGCATGGTCCTCGGACCCAAGCCTACGGAGAGCTAGCCACTACTTATGAAGGCAGCACCTGTGCCTAGGTCTTGCATGGTCCTCGGACCCAAGCCTACGGAGAGCTAGCCACTACTTATGAAGGCAGCACCTGTGCCTAGGCCTTGCATGGTCCTCGGACCCGAGCCTACGGAGAGCTAGCCACTACTTATGAAGGCAGCACCTGTGCCTAGGCCTTGCCTGGTCCTCGGACCCGAGCCTACGGAGAGCTAGCCACTACTTATGAAGGCAGCACCTGTGCCTAGGTCTTGCATGGTCCTCGGACCCAAGCCTACGGAGAGCTAGCCACTACTTATGAAGGCAGCACCTGTGCCTAGGTCTTGCATGGTCCTCGGACCCAAGCCTACGGTGAGCTAGCCACTACTTATGAAGGCAGCACCTGTGCCTAGGTCTTGCATGGTCCTCGGACCCGAGCCTACGGAGAGCTAGCCACTACTTATGAAGGCAGCACCTGTGCCTAGGCCTTGCCTGGTCCTCGGACCCGAGCCTACGGAGAGCTAGCCACTACTTATGAAGGCAGCACCTGTGCCTAGGTCTTGCATGGTCCTCGGACCCAAGCCTACGGAGAGCTAGCCACTACTTATGAAGGCAGCACCTGTGCCTAGGTCTTGCATGGTCCTCGGACCCAAGCCTACGGAGAGCTAGCCACTACTTATGAAGGCAGCACCTGTGCCTAGGTCTTGCATGGTCCTCGGACCCAAGCCTACGGAGAGCTAGCCACTACTTATGAAGGCAGCACCTGTGCCTAGGTCTTGCCTGGTCCTCGGACCCAAGCCTACGGAGAGCTAGCCACTACTTATGAAGGCAGCACCTGTGCCTAGGTCTTGCATGGTCCTCGGACCCAAGCCTACGGAGAGCTAGCCACTACTTATGAAGGCAGCACCTGTGCCTAGGTCTTGCATGGTCCTCGGACCCAAGCCTACGGAGAGCTAGCCACTACTTATGAAGGCAGCACCTGTGCCTAGGTCTTGCATGGTCCTCGGACCCAAGCCTACGGAGAGCTAGCCACTACTTATGAAGGCAGCACCTGTGCCTAGGTCTTGCATGGTCCTCGGACCCAAGCCTACGGAGAGCTAGCCACTACTTATGAAGGCAGCACCTGTGCCTAGGTCTTGCCTGGTCCTCGGACCCAAGCCTACGGAGAGCTAGCCACTATTTATGAAGGCAGCACCTGTGCCTAGGTCTTGCCTGGTCCTCGGACCCAAGCCTACGGAGAGCTAGCCACTACTTATGAAGGCAGCACCTGTGCCTAGGTCTTGCCTGGTCCTCGGACCCAAGCCTACGGAGAGCTAGCCACTACTTATGAAGGCAGCACCTGTGCCTAGGCCTTGCCTGGTCCTCGGACCCAAGCCTATGGGGAGCTTGCCACTATCTTTAAAGCAGCAACAGAATCTTCTATAAGAGGCTAATCACTTGCCGGAGGATTGAAGCGCCGAGCTAACTATGTGGGAAAAACCAACCAGCGGAAGGCCTTGGGGGAAATGAGGGCCGTGGATGTCAAAACCCTCCTCCCCGTTCAAGGGAACGTGCAGCAGGATTTTGAGGGGCTATTGTGGGGCCCGAGGGCCTGGAATTTTCGGCCCACCCCTAGACTGGCCCAAGGCCCATGCCGAGGATCAGTGGCTGTCCCAGGCAGCTGCCTAGGGACTTTTCGGCCCTCTGGGCCGCGCCGAGGACAACCCTGTCCTCGGCGTACCTATCCTAATCCCAGTACAGGCGGTCACATCCACATTTAATGCGCCTACCTAACTCCCCTGGCAATCTCAGTGTTGAGAGGACTCCTGAACGGCGGAACCTTGGATGCCGCGATCCACAGTACTGCGGGAAACGTGGCTGATGGGACAAGTCCTTAAGCAGTGGTCTGGATGACTGACAATTGGAAGGCTAGGATTGGCCAAAGAGGGTATATAAATGCAAGGAGCCCTTCAGAGTAAGGGGCTCCTCGGCCATCCGAGGAGCAACCCCCAAGACGATAAGAACAAAGAAAAAGCCCCCAAGAAGGAAGAACACTTCAGGCGAGCCGGTGGCAAGCCTGTTGGCGCCGAACCCTACGACCCACTCTCTAAACAAATTTATTGCTGGGGGATCTACGACAAAACGAGCCCCTACAACATTCACATCAGCTTATGTAAAAATTCATGCTTATTTTAACAAAATTATTTACTTTTTTTTTTTTAATTTTACATACTTACTTTTCAAAATACTACACATAAGATTATTTATTTTATATTACATTTCATTAAAATATTAAAATTTATTGATTTTTAGAATTATTTCTTTTCCTTCATTAAAATATTAAAATATATTAATTTTTAAAGGATTTTATTAATGTGTGCCCTAAGGGCATATAATAGTATACCATTTTTGGAAAAAGTTTTATCGGGAATTGAAAAAGTTTTGACAGTTTTTTTAATTCCCAATAAAAATTTTTCAAAAACGGATTTGTTAATGTGTGCCCTTAAGGCACACGTTAACCGGACCCATTTTTAAAATTATTTATTTTCCTTCACTCACAAAAAATAAATGTAAAATAAATACTCCATCCGTCTAACTTTTTTTGTCCTGTTTGAAAAGTCAAACTTTTTAGGAAAACATCATTTATTGTCTTGTTTACCTTTTAAAAATATATAAGTTTCCAAAACTACCTTTAAAAAAATTTATCAAAAAATTGAATTAGTAAATTAATAAGGGTATAATAGGAACATTAGTAAATTAATTACTTTTATTTTTAGAAACAGAATAATGTTTTGGGACATCTTAAAATGGAATAAAATATTAAAAAAAAAAAAAAGTTAATCGGAGGGAGAAGAATTAGGATAAATATACACCATATCAACTATGATTTTTAATCAAGTCGGTATGGCTAAAATGTTACTTTTTTATTATTATTATTATTATTATTATACAATCGATCTAACCATTCATGAAACCAATGTCAAACAATCAAATTGAAGGTTGACACACGCAAACCCACCATGAGTGATACCATCTCTTTATCACTGCCATAGTACTACCAGTACTAAGTAATAATCCTACTCCCCACCCGGTCATTTCTCATCATTTTCATCTTTGGAGACTTCCATGAAAGAGCCGCCACACGGCAGCCGATAAAACCAAAAAACTCGGCATCCGCTTTCCCAAATAATCGCCAGCCCATTTGACCAAAAAGTTGGGGCCCTCTAAACTAGACTTAACACTTCCACTCTCTTGAGTGTGTGTTATTTTCTAGATTCCAACAATTAAAAAATAAAGAAAAAACATTAAAATTATCACAAAGAGACAGAATAATAATCAAAAAATCAAAAAGAAAATGATAACAAAGTAAATTAAAAAAAATGAAAAGTAAGGTACGCGTTGGCGTCACGAGAAATAATCCTGACCCTTGAGTTGTTCGTCCTTTTTTGTCCCATTATAAAAATTGTCAAATTAAGATTTTCCCACAACTTGTTTTAAACAATTATATTTTACTTTAAACTATAGTAATCCCACAACTTGTTTTAAACAATTATATTTTACTTTAAACTATAGTAATAATATATAATTAATTATTAATGCACGTTTTGCTTGATGCGTGTCGTGAAAATAATGTCTTTATTTTATATTATATTATATATTTCTTTTCTTTTCTTTTTTGTTGGGGGCACCAGGCACGTGTATATACCACTTTCCCATGTGAAAAAAACCCACCCATCATTTATCCTATTTTTTATTACTTCTGTATTCTGTTTTTCTTCGCAGCCCCTCGCCTTTTTGAAAATAATAACGTACGCCCCATTCGTTTTCTTTTTCCTAATCTATACCCCAACTTTGTGATTTGTGAATTTCAAATAATGTTAATCAGGATATGACGAGGTTTTCATTCAATTGAAAGAAAGCTAAAATAAAATAAAAATTGAGTGCAAATAATTCCACATCTAAATTTTTTACCACTAAGACATGTCAAATATCATATATTAGTTTTGCTCATCTAATAATAATTGATTAATTGTCAGTTCTTACTGTAATACAAGTATGCAGGATTTTTTGATAAGAGAACAAGTGTACTTTTTTTTTTCCCAAATAGAGGAATTAATCTTGATGAAAGCAGTCCTCTCTTGATTTTCGTCAGCCATTCTTTTCTGGTTGTATCTCGAGAAGGCGTCCATGAATGTCAACAACTTATGTCCGGCAGTAGAGTCCACAAGCTGGTCAATCCTTGGTAGGGGGAAACTATCCTTCGGGCACGCTTTATTCAAGTCCGTGAAGTCCACACACATTCTCCATTTTCCATTCGCCTTTTTAATGAGGACGACGTTTGCAAGCCAATCAGGATAGTAGACCTCCCGGATGAATCCCGCCTTCAACAGTTTGTTTACCACGTCTGTGACTGCCTGATCTCGTTCTGGAGCAAATACCCTTCTCTTCTGCTTGACGGGCTTCTTCTCTGGATCCACGTCCAGCTTGTGCTGGATGATTTTTGTGGATATACCAGGCATGTCCTCATGACTGCATGCGAAGATATCTTGGTTCTCTTTTAGGAACTGGACTAGCCTTGACTTCATCTCGGGGCTTAGCGTCGTCCCTATCCTCGTCGTCTTGGTGTCTTCTTTTTCGTCCAGCTTCACTGTTTCTAAAGCTTCTATTTTGTCTTCTTCTTTCTCTTCAATCGTCCAAGTATGGTTTTCTTTTGCGGCCAAAACGGCCTGGTAGCATTCTCTGGCTAAGACCTGATCACCTTTTACTTCTCCAACCCCGTTGTCCGTTGGGAACTTTACCTTCAGGCAGTAGGTGGACGTGGCTGCCTTCCATTTGTTGAGCGTGGGTCTTCCAATGATCACATTGCAAGACGAGGGGCAGTCTACCACTAAAAAGTCTATCTGGCGAGTCAATTGCTTCGGGTAGGTCCCCACCGTTACTGTCAATGACACTATGCCCTTGGGATATACTCTGTCTCCACTGAAATTGACGAGCGGGTTGTCAAAGGGACGCAGTTTCTTTGGATCTAACTTGAGCTGCTGAAATGCTGGGAAGTAGATGATATCTGCTGAGCTACCATTGTCTACGAGGATCCTTTTGGTGTTGAACCCTTCTATTGTCAGCATTATGACTAACGGGTCATTGTGGGGCTGCTTCACTCCTCTGGCATCTGCTTCATTGAAAGACATATCTTGATCCGTCCGTCGCAGCTTGGGCGGAGGTATCATATAGACACTGTTCACTTGCCTTTGATGGGCTTTCCTGAGGGACTTGAACGACCCCCCGGTTATGGGTCCCCCTGTGATCATCTGTATCTCCCCGATCACGTTCTGAGGTGGTTGGGATTGGCGGCTACCGTCCCTGGACGAGGACTCGTGCTGGTTCTTATTTCCGTCTTGAAATTTACTGTATTCTCCTTTCTTCACAAACTTATGTAATTTTCCTTTCCGTATCAACTCCTCTATCTGTTCCTTCAAGTCCCGATAGTCTTCTGTATAGTGGCCATGATCCTTGTGAAATCGGCAATACTTATTCTTATCGCGGACATTAGGAGACGAATGCAATGGCCGCGGCCATTTAAGATAGTGTTTGTCCTTAATCTGCGTTAAGATTTTGTCAACAGGCATAACAAGGGGAGTAAGTTTTACCGTCCTTGGATTTTTATCGTCTCTCCTTCTGTTACCGTCATTAGTCCGACGATCTGGGCGCTCCCTTTTTTATCCCCTACGTTCGTCATCCTTCCTTCCTCTGTCTCCTGGCTTTTCTGTATCTTTTATTGCTTCTAATGCGTCTTCAGCATTCATGTACTTCTGTGCTTTTATGAGCATTTCTGCCATCGTTTTTGGAGGGTTCTTCGCGAGTGAAGCCACGAGATCCCTGGACTTTAGACCCACTTTGAAAGTCGTCAGTTGCACCTTATCGTCTGCTTCGTCTACCTCTAGGGTTTCCCTAGTGAAGCGCTTAACGTACGACCGCAGGGTTTCTTTTTCTCCTTGCCTGATGGTAAGCAAATAATCCGCTGGCCTCTTGGGATGTTGTCCTCCAATGAAGTGCTGTAAGAAGGCATTACTCAATTGGTCAAAATTGTCAATGGATGACGTTGGCAGCTTGGTGAACCATTTCCTTGCAGCTCCTTTAAAGGTAGTAGGAAAGGAACGACACATTATCTCGTCAGGGGGCTACTGGAGCCCTAAAGTCGTTTTGAAGGTGTTGAGGTGATCTTGTGGGTCCTTGAGCCCGTCAAACGGTTCCAGTTGTGGCAGCCTGAACTTCGACGGTACTGGGCATCCCAAGACCGCGACTGTGAAAAGCGAGTCTGTTGTCCTTACCAATCTGCCCACGCTCTGGTCTGTCTTCTCCCTAATGGCATTTTTCAATTCGTCCATCTCTTTCCTCATTTCCTGAAGAAGATCTGAATTTTGATCCCCTAGAGTAGTAGGCCTTGGATGACCACTTCTCCTGTGGCTATTTCCTTCGTCCTCCATGTTGTTTTTGGATCGATTCTCCTCCTGTTGAATCTGTAATTTCATCTCCTGATTTTGCTTGGTGAGTTCCTCGACAACGGCTGTGAGAGCTTGAACCTGCTGGGCTAAGACTGTAAAATCTTGGTTGGATTCCATCTGAAAATAATAGTTGATTGGAAACTACCTTCTCGAGTCAAAACATGAAAATGTCGTCCCCACAGACGGCGCCAAACTGATGAAGCGTGATCTCGTCAATCAATCGTCAGATGGAAGCAACCTCCAGCCTACAAAGGTGATCACCGGTGTAGTGCCTGCCACAGTGCCTCCGATGCCAAAGTCAGTGTCAATTGCTATTTGAGAATGAACAATATAGAAATGAATCGAGCAAAAGAAGTCTCTTAGTGTGTATGTACCTTGTCCTTGATAATGGGTGGGCTTTATATATGTCTTCATGGCTTCTAGCCGTTGGAGTAGTTATGGAGGTCTTAATGCTCCCTTTGGTAACGTTTGGGGCAGTGTAATGAGGCCTCATTGTGCTCCAACGGTCCGTACAGTTGGCTTTGTAACCGTTCTGGGTTTAATGAACTGCATTGAATGGCCTGGGTGTCTTCATCAGTGATGTGAACGATTACTTCGTCACTCCAAATGGTGTCTTCGTCCATAAGTGAGATCGTCCGTGAGAGACGGATTCGTCAGTCCCGTCAAATCTACCTTGCCCAAAATGAAGTATTACATAATTTACACAATGTTTATTAGTCTGGTTGTTGTTTTTACCGTGAGAGGGGAAAGGTTTGGAGGAATATCTAATCTCACCAAAAGGCTTACATTAATGTAAGTTTTGAATGTAACATTTAACTCTTTTGTAGTCTTCTTTTATGTGCAAACCATCAATTGTATCACTCTTAAACTCCTGAGGTTTTTGAATGTAACTCGTAACTTCTTTATAGTTTATTTTATGTGAAAATTTAAGAACTACATTTTTAAATATGATGTCACATGAGTGTTTTGCACTCAAAATATCAAGGAAATTTCATGTTTTAAGTGAAAACCCCAGCGGGTTTTTTATATTTCCCCTTATTTTAAATTAAAATACTTTTAATTTTAAAATAAGGAAATAAAACCCTATTAAAAAACCTATAAATTACAAAGTACTACGAAATAAAAATATTTTTTCTACAAAGAGTACTGCCAAGGGGTTTCCAAAAAAAAGAAAAAGAATAATCCCCTAGGGGCACTTGGGAAATTATGTCAATTTTTATGGATGCCAGCAAAAAAAACAAAAAAAAGTTTGCAAATACAAATGAAAGCTTCCTGACAAGAGCAACACAACCTCCAGTGACTTAAAAAACAGCTTGTCATGCCATATAAAAATAAAAGTACCTTGGTCGAAAAGTACTCACTGCCCAGCACCACCATTCTTATATCAACAAGACTTTCCATTCTCCTCAAAAAAAGAAAAAAAAAAAAGGACTTTCCATTCAACAAACTCTATTCTAGGTAATGACGAATGACTTTCAATCAAAATCTTGAAATTGTAGAGCAGCACTCTAGTACGTACAGACCAACTTTGACTGTGCTTTCCTATAATAATCCGACTTGATCCTATACTTCCCTACACAACGCGTTTCCTCCAATTAGCACATGCTTGTTTTGTTGGAGTTGAAAGTCACACTACTAAGTCTATTTTGCAATTTCTTCAACATTGGTACTAATTTAATTATAAGACTTAATTAAGCGCAGGACTTTCCGTACAAACATAGTATTTTGCTCCAATTACGCTCTCGTTCCTTGTAATGAAATTAATGAAAAAAAAAAAACCCAGCAGTAGTACTATAATTACAAGCAACACTCACCAAAGGCAAAGATAAAAGCAAGGTTAGCTTCCAATTTTGCTCGGAACTCAACCTGTTAAATTACCACCAATTAGGGCCGGCCCTAGGCCTAGGCCACTTAGGCCATTGCCTAGGGCCCCTACTAGAGAAAAGTCCCAAATTTGGAGGGTAAAAATTGTTTTTTTTTTTTAATAATATTTTTGGGAGATATTAAAAAAAAAATTTAGTTTACATTTTTTTTTTACTATTAAAAAGGCTCAAAGAATTAAGTAAGTACTGGAGATAGATGTAGGGCCCGGGTTTGAGCACTTCTGCTATTGAGAGAGTGAACTCAAGTCCAGTTAGCCCGGTACAATGAATTTGTAGAGAATTGGTTAAAGAACTAGGCCCTAACAAGCGGGCAACGTCCAGTCGTTCCGTTTGGCGGAGCCGGAGGCTGGCTCACCAAGATTGTGCTCCGAAGCCTGTCCTCGGCACCTGTCCGAGGAGCTTTGAGATGGCCTTTCTCCCGGGGATCCATCCCCCCTTTTCTGATCTTTTTCCTTCTTATATATAGTCCCCCTCTTTCACCTCTCTCTTCTACCTGTTGATCATTCATGCTTCTTCCTTCTGACTGCCCGTCCCGTCAGCCACTTTCCCAGCACCCCTGTGAGTTGCAGTAACCAAGGCAACCCTGTCCAAAAGTCACATCTCCATTAATGCGGCTGGGGGGTTAAGCGAGCGCATTTAGTGGGGAGGTGACAGCTTATCCTGGACGTGTTCCCCCGCCATGCTGCTATGGCTGACGTGTTGGTCTCGGCAGGATCGTCCTCGGTAGGGTCCCTGACCATTATGGCCTTCACACTCCTTCCTTGGACTTTCCTTCCTCCTCGGCATGGGCCTTGGGCCGAATATAAGATGGGTTGGAGTTGTCATATTATCAGGCCCCACAATAGCCCCTCGAAATCTTGTTGTCCGGCTCCTCGGGCGGGGAGGAGGATTTTGATGTCCTCGGGCCTTCGCCATAGCTCGCCCCATAGTGGCCTACGTCAGCGCTGGAGTCTTTCCGCCTGCCCAATGTGCGTTTTTGGCGCCTTGATATACGGTGCGCACCAGCATTAAACGCCCGCATTAAATTCTGACGGCTCCATACTCCCCACGTTCAACGGTGTGATGCTAATCGGTCGGTGGGGATTTCCTGCCTTGATGAGCGGGAAGCTCCGCCTGATTATCTTCAATTGAGAGTATAAATACTTGTTTGAATTGATTTGCCTTCTTACTTGTGTACTCGAGAACCCTGGCACACATACTCTGAATCCGGTCAAACTTCCACATCAACTGGCGCTCCTTTTCAGCATAAAAAGCCTGTCTGAGGAGCTTTTCCTCATTTCTGTAAGTTTTCTTCTCTCTGTAGCGCAAATTTTCCCCTGAGCCCTTTCTTTTCTTCGCTTTTTCTCGAGTCTTTTAGTTGTTGTAAGGGATGGGTAAATTTAAGAAGTTAGTTGAGTCCGAAGAGATGATGGAGAAGTTCATCGCTAATTACGGGATACCCCATAATGTGGGCTTAAGGTACTGCAAGGAAGGGGAATGGTACATTAGGAGGAACGAGGGCGAAGTTGTGATCCCCATAATAGCCTTTTTAGAGGGAGGCATGAGAATCCCTATGGGGCCGGTGACGAGCGGCTACCTTAGGCACTTTCGGCTAACTCCCACCCAGTGCGCTGTCAATATGTTTAGGATACTAGGGTGCGTAGACGCTTTGAATGAGAAGATGGGGTTGAGGTTAACCCACCATGACGTAAACTGGTGCTATAACCTCCAACACCTGAAGGGTAAGACATATTATATGAAGACGAGGGACGATAGGGTTCGGCTTATCCAGTGTCTCCCCGATTCTAGCAAGGGGCTGAATCTTGACTTTCTCATTGTGTCGGGGGAGTGGCACGATGGTCTCCATTGCCCGACAACAGAGGGAGAGCCAGGTAGGGTACTTGGAGTAGGAGAGGGTCTAGCCCCTTTTTTTCTTTTTCTTCTTTTTTTTTTGTTGTGAATCTGCTTTGTTCGGCTGATGACCAGAGTTTATTTTTCTTTCTGCAGATCCGCACACCTTCGCGCGCCATTTTAACTTGGTCAATAAGGAGGACCTGCAATTCGTGCTTAGGTCAGAGGTTTTCGTGAACGAGGGCGACAATCAAGTCAGGGCTGCTCACAAGATCCTCGGGTGCGATCCGGCCCAGAAGGTGTTTTCAGTCCTGAAGCACGTGATCAGGGCTCGTGACCCTCGGCTTAGGCAAATCACTGTGGTGGAGCACGGGTTTTCATTTTCTGAGGTATCATCCATTCCGGAGGGCATCCCATTGGCTGGTTCTTCCTCGTCTCATCAAGCTACGGAGGCCGAGGGAAAGGGTTCGGAAAAAGAGGGAGAAGTAGTGGACCTGGGCTCGTCCGAGGACGAATTTGCTGCATTCGAACAAGGCTATCTGTCCGAGAATCCACCCGGTGACTTGGGGGATCCCCAACTGTCTGAAGCCGATCTTATGCCTCCGAGGGCTGGCACTCAGGCCGAAATGGGCTCCAAGAGACAACCCCAAACCAACCTACTTGACTTGCTTGAGGGCAAGACGGGGAAAAGCATGCCGAGGGAGTCACAACCCAAGCCTCCTTCATCCACACCCAAGCTTCCTCCTGCCCTGCCTAAGCCTTTACCTGCACAGACCAGGTCGTCTACCATTCCGCCTATCTCGGATCCTCGGCTCGAGTCCTCTGATCCGAAGAGGAAGAGGTCTTCCAAAGACAATGACCCAGTGGATGGGGGGAAATCTCGTCCCTCCCAGGAAGAAGGTGAAGCCCGCCGACCCTCTAAACAGCTAAGGATTGGTGGTCAGGACAAAGGGAAAGAGGTACTGCAGGTGTCCAAGCCCCAGGCCTGGCTTCCTGCTGCCATGCTTCACGGGAAGCCTCTGATGAAGGACGCCACTCTCAGGGACTTTCGAGGGGGCGAGGGGGCTCGCGTAGCTGACGCCCTGGAGAGGTCCCTCCTCCTCCCCGTCGACATGGCCGAGCTGGGGGGCATGAGGAGGCAGGAAGTGGCCCGCAACCTCAAGAGGTATCTGGGCATGGTAAGACTTTTGATATTTGTTCCACCGTTTGAATTTTATTGCTTAGTACTTGTCTTACGGTGCTTTTGTTTCGGTTTGCAAGCTATCCAGGCAGCCTTTAGGCTGGACAAGGAAGCCGACAACCAGGGTAAGGCTCTGGATAAGGAGCGCCATAAGTACTTGACTACCGCGAGTACTCTCAAGAGATCTGAGGCGGATCTCAAGAAGGCGTTGGAGAGTTTGGAGGAGATGATGAGGGCTAGAGACAAGGCGGCATCCGACCTGGTCGGCGCTATGAAGCATGCCGAGGACCAGACAGGGCGCCTGCAGGATGTCGAGGGTTAACTGCAGGTTGCCCAAGGGGGTATTACCGACCTGAAGAAGGAGCTGGCCGAGGCCGTGGTGGCAAGAGGCATCGCCGAGTACGCCAGGGACGAGGCCGTGAAGGCTAAAGACGAGGCCGTGTTTGCGAGAGAAGATGTCGAGTGCTCCGTAGAGGAAGCAAAGGAAGAGGCCTTTGCTGAGGGGGTGGCTAAGACTGAGGCTGCCCTTAAGGCTCAAATCCCTGAAGTGTGCAGGCGTTTCTGCTCCGAGACTTGGGAAAAGGCCCTCAACCAGGCGGGGGTCGAGGCCTCGTCTGACCTTAGGAGGGCCGAGAGGGTGTATTACCCTTCTGCTATCCGAGAGGTCGCCTCCGTTGCTCCCGAGGCTGGCTCCGCCTTACAAGCGACAGATGAGGGCCAAACCAATGCCGCCGAGGATTCTACTCCAGCTGATAAGCCTGTTGAGAGGGCTGAGCCCCATGGAGCATTGGAGGGGGCAGGAGCTGGTAGTCAAGAGGTGCCCCGGGATGTGGTGAAGCCTCCTGCTGACTCCCAAGCCACACTTGTCGCCCCCCTGATTCCTCCTGCTGAGGAAGGGTCCTCAGAAGTAGCCCCTCCAAGCCAAAGTCCCGAGGTACCAGTAGGAGCCCTCCAGCAGACTCCTCAGGACACGCTGTCTACCGAGTTGGGGGAGTAGGCCACCTTGTCAGGCTATCCCATTCCGATGGCCTGGGCCACTCTGATTCTGTTGTCGTTTGTTTTTCTTTGTTTTATTGTTGTTCTTTTCTTTTTCTTTTTTATTTCGCCTTCTGTCTTGGTGACATTGTAACGAAACCATATGTTTTCTTTTAATAATATACTCAGTTGCTTGTTTTTAGCTCCTCGGACGATGTTTCCTTTCATTTGTTATACTTTAATGTTTTGCTTGATACCTTAGTTGCGTCTAGGACTTAGTCTCGTGAAGCAGTTGGCTTTCCTACAAGTTTGAGTCCGAGGGCCATGCCCCACCTTGGTTCCATCTGACGCCTTTGTTCTTCTGTAAGTAGCTAGTTTCCCCGAAGGCTTGAGTCCAAGGACCATGCAAGACCTTAGTTCTGTCTAGTACCCAGGTACTCCTTGCTGTGGTTAGTTTTCCCAGAGGCTTGAGTCCGAGGACCATGCAAGGCCTTGGTTCAGTCTAACGCTTGTTTTCTTCTGTAAGTAGCTAGTTTCTCCATAGGTTTGAGTCTTTGGACCATGCAAGACCTTGGTTCTGTCTAGTACCCAGGTACTCCTTGCTGTAGTTAGTTTTCCCAGAGGCTTGAGTCCGAGGACCATGCAAGGCCTTGGTTCAGTCTAACGCTTGTTTTCTTCTGTAAGTAGTTAGTTTCCCCATAGGTTTGAGTCATTGGACCATGCAAGACCTTGGTTCTGTCTAGTACCCAGGTACTCCTTGCTGTGGTTAGTTTTCCCAGAGGCTTGAGTCCGAGGACCATGCAAGGCCTTGGTTCAGTCTAACGCTTGTTTTCTTCTGTAAGTAGCTAGTTTCCCCATAGGTTTGAGTCCTTGGACCATGCAAGACCTTGGTTCTGTCTAGTACCCAGGTACTCCTTACTGTGGTTAGTTTTCCCAGAGGCTTGAGTCTGAGGACCATGCAAGGCCTTGGTTCAATCTAACGCTTGTTTTCTTCTGTAAGTAACTAGTTTCCCCATAGGTTTGAGTCCTTGGACCATGCAAGACCTTGGTTCTGTCTAGTACCCAGGTGTTCTTCTGTAAGTAACTAGTTTCCCTATAGGTTTGAGTCATTGGATGCAAGACCTTGGTTCTGTCTAGTACCCAGGTGTTCTTCTGTAAGTAACTAGTTTCGCCGCAGGTTTGGGTCCGAGGACCGCGGGAGACCCTGGCTCAGTCTAGTACCCAGGTGTTCTTCTGTAAATAACTAGTTTCGCCGCAGGTTTGGGTCCGAGGACCGCGGGAGACCCTGGCTCAGTCTAGTACCCAGGTACTCCTTGCTTAGAGTGAAGAGATTTGCCCTTATCGTCAGGGGGTTTGTTTTTTTTTTTTGCGTGGTGGCAGTCTCGACCTTGCTTCACCGAGGATAGGCTATTTGTCGGACTGGATTCTTGACCCTGAGCTGCCCCGGGCGGGGGTGGCTCGGGTTTCTGTCCTCACGCGTGGCAGCAGCCCCCTTTTCGCTCCAACCTTCCGCCTTCTTCGATTACGAGGCGTCCCCTGACTGTTCGTGTTCAGCGCTTGACACTTCGGTGTGCGAGGCGCGCCCTCATTAATATCCTCGTGGATTAATGCAGATCCAGCAGCTGTAGGCTTCCTTGGAATTCAGTCAGGATTAATGTCGTTGATGACTCTTCCTTCGAGTTCTGGTTGGACCAATTTCCACCAGCCTTCGCCCTCTATAAAAGGCCTTCTGGGGGAATTATCCTTCCACACTTCACAACTCCTCTAGTCAAACAGGGAACATGACTCTCCCACCCCCTAAGCCCCTTCGATGACCTTGTCGGGATTGCGATCAGAGCTTGACGGAATGGGGCGGCCCTGTACGAGGGCGGAGGCAAGCAAGATCAGGGTCCTTCTCCCTCAGTTGAGAACTGCTGCGGTTGTGGTTCGCGTCGGGCTTCCGGCGTGGAAAGGTAAAGGTGTCATCTTGGTGGTATCGTGCCTAGCGGTTAGGAGGGAGGTCCATAAAGTACATAACGTCCTTCTCCGGCGCGCGTCCATGCCTGCCCTTCAAGCTGGTGGTGCCTCGCTCCCAGCTTATCTGCCGGTGGAGGCTTGCGAGATTACGTCACGCTTGGTGCCCGAGTGTTGCCGCCTCCAATGTTCAGGCATTATGCGGCTGGGGGAGCATCGAGAGAACACCATGGGGCGGGGTCATCCGGCCCCTTTGCATCTGCTCCTCTCTTCTCGCCGGTGCCATCCATACCGGCCCGGGGGTTGTTGGTAGCTTTGAAGCAAGCCTGCCTCAGCCCCATCTCTTTTAGGGTTAGCTCTAGGACAAGTCCGTCTGGGCCTCTGTTTGTATAGTTAGCTTTAAAACAAGCCTGTCTGAGCCTCTATTTGTATCTTGTATTTACTTTTCGCTTAATAAGATGCTGTGATGTTTGTTCTCTTTTCATTCTCTTTCAATCTTTTGCTTTTCTGCAATCGCCTTTTTTTTTTGTGCAAACGCGCCATTGTTATCCTTCCGCAAACTAGCCATCTAGGAACGACCATCCGTTGCGCCTGCTAGTGCACAAGTTCTCCCCACAGACGACGCCAATTGTAGGGTCCGGGTTTGAGCACTTCTGCTATTGAGAGAGTGGACTCAAGCCCAGTTAGCCCGGTACAATGAATTTGTAGAGAATGGGTTAAAGAATTAGGCCCTAACAAGTGGGCAACGTTCATTCGTTCCGTTTGGCGGAGCCGGAGGCTGGCTCACCAAGATTGTGCTCCGAAGCCTGTCCTCGGCACCTGTCCGAGGAGTTTTGAGATGGCCTTTCTCCCGGGGATCCATCCCCCCTTTTCTGATCTTTTTCCTTCTTATATATAGTCCCCCCCTTTCACCTCTCTCTTCCACCTGTTGATCATCCATGCTTCTTCCTTCTAACTGCCCGTCCCGTCAACCACTTTCTCAGCACCCCTATGAGTTGCAGCAACCAAGGCAACCCTGTCCAAAAGTCACATCTCCATTAATGCGGCTAGGGGGTTAGGTGAGCGCATTTAGTGGGGAGGTGACAGCTTATCCTGGACGTGTTCCCCCACCATGCTGCTATGGCTGACGTGTTGGTCTCGGCAGGATCGTCCTCGGCAGGGTCCCTGGCCATTATAGCCTTCACACTCCTTCCTCGGACTTTCCTTCCTCCTCGGCATGGGCCTTAGGCCGAATATAAGATGGGCCGGGGTTGTCATATTATCAGGCCCCACAATAGAAATAAGACAATTTTAAATAAATAGGTTTTACAAATAGACGTTTTACTAATTACAAGTAATTCAAATAGGAAAATGTTAAAAATATTATAAATTTTATTACATAACTTTTATAATTTAATGTGACAATGAATATGATATGTGGACTTTAACAAATTATTAAATGCATTTTTGAATGAATTTTTGTGATTGGTGATATATCTTTGTAATTCTCATGTTGTAAATTTTATAATATCTTTAGCATTTTTGTAAGCCTCATGTCACTAGCCACATCCGTTACAACATTAGTTTGTTGTAAAATTTGTTATAACTTTAGCATTTTTTTAAAAATCATATTAAAAAGTAAAAAGAATGGATTTTTAAAAAAAAATTATTGTATAAAATGCTAGTTAAATATTATTTAAGTGATAACATGAAAGCCCTATTTGAAGATTTCGTCTTAGTCCTTCGAAATGTTTGGGCCAGCCCTGCCACCAATGATGTCAAACTTCGGTCATATATGTGTTGGCTAAGTCCCATTTTTAAACTATTAAGTTTCAAGCTCATATGTGTTGACAAACATCCATTTGAGTGGAGTTTGTGATGTGTATTTGTGTTACTTAGCATCACATTCTCTCTCCTTTGTATATGTGTATTTGTTTCTAACCAAAAAAAAAAAAGTTTCAAACTCATAAAATCAGAAAATTATGGAATGAAATACCAATACAATGTCTATATAAAATAAAATCATAGAAGGAAAAAAAGAAGAAGAAGAAAAAGTCAAGCTAGAAATATAACTCTCTTTTTTAATTTATTTTTTCAACGATCTATTATGATTAGTGTATAATAAAAACTGCCTTGATATCTAAATGAAAATGATATTACTCTAATCAACCTATATCATATCAACAAGATTGGTCCTAAACTTAGGCCAAATAGGCCATGGCCTAGGGCCTTACTATAGAAAGGCCCCCATATTAAAAAGGACAAATAATTTTTTTTTTTTTTTTTACTTTAAAATATGTATGTGATTTGTGTATTTTTCCTCCACTTTTAAAAATTACAAAAACATTTATTGATTAGTAGATTTTCAATCAAATCACTATTAAGTGAATTAGTAATATTAAAAAGTAAGAATAATGAATTATAAAAATTAAAAGATAGAACATTAACTAAATATTATTTACATAATATTTAGGTAATATTTAAGTAAAAAAATTCTTAAATTCATTTAAAATAGTCACAGGGCTCAAACTGTATTAAGCTGACCCTAAATATGAACACAAATTAAAACAAATATCATGTCACATATGGATCCCACCTATTAATTTAACTCAATTGACATTAAAGATGCCACATACTTTTATATCAGTTTTGGATGAGATAAAGACCTTTTTATATTTTAGTGCCAAGACAAGGATATTTACAATTTAGTCATGCGATTGGAATTATGTGGTCACTGTTTACTAATAAAAATGTGGCCATTCTTTAATTTCATTAAAAAAAAAAAAACGAAGAAGAAAATAGGTAAACCTTGATTTTGTTTCTAATTGAATTTTTTTTTAAAATAAAATAGCAATAGATAATATTTTATGGTCTATTTAAGGGGGAATATTTCCAAAACCATGTCTAGTTATACCAAAATATATATATATATATATATATATATATATAATTCTTTTCTTTTTTTTCCGTTGGGGGGGGGGGGGGTCAAAATTCATTTCTTTTATTTTTGTGGGAAATTGGGAATTGGTTCAGGAGAATTTGTTTTAGTTTTTTTTTTTTTTTTTTTTTTTGTAAACAAAATATTTCGGTACTAATCTATTTTGATTTACCATTTTGAAGTTATCACTAATTTTATAATATATGCTGGCACCTCAATTTATACTGTCTAAATGTCCATATTATAAAATTTTTATCAGTATATATGATCTCAAAACTTTAATTTATGCATCATGCCAAATCACATGATGCTACGGGCCTCAATTCTGATTTACCAAATAATGATAATAATAAAAATAAAAATAATAGTAGTAATAATAATAACCTTATTCTGCTAGAAATCAAACTAATGTTGAACTAATTTATCCATATACTATCTCATCTTTGTTCTTTGCTACGTACGAAGAAAGCCAGAAGAGAAAAACTTATTCAAGTATATAAGTGGCGAACTCATTCAAGCCAATTCCATATCTAAACCTTCAATCATATATATATATATATATATATATATATATCTACTAAAGAATCTGAACACATTTATTAATCGGGCCAAGTAAAGAAAAAGCAAGCCCGATATTTAATTGCATCTTAATTTGAGGCCTTCAAATATTTGTAGGCGTCAACATATAGAAATTGCTTTCACAGCTTTCAAATATGTGTTCCGATTGAGGTATTTGAAGTTAAAAAAAGATAAGCAGTGAGGTCAGCCTGATGGAAGATGAAATTTTCTCGAAGTGGTTTCATTATTTTTGACTTAACTTTAATCGATTAAAAAAAAAAAGTGGTCTATAAATAGTTTGAGCTATCAGATCTTCTTGCAGACTTATCTTACTTGAACTTCCTATAATATTCTAATAGAAAATTGTAGTCTTCTTTTTTCTCTTAATCCTTATTCTGAAATTGAACCCCAGTTTTATAATATAAGGGCATCAACTTGCATATTAACAATGAGCAACGCCATTTTTCATCCTGCAAAGAAGCAATATATTAGTATTTCTATATATCAGTTGGTAAATGATTTTTATTTTTATTTTTTATAATTCAATTGTTGAAAATAAGAATTTGGACCTATATGTCTCCATTTAAAACACTAAAAAGTGTCGATTACAATATCGTGATCACAAAAGATTAGATTTAGACCTATATATCTTCATTTAAAACATTAAGAAGTGTCAGTCGTATTTCATATCGTGATCACAAAGGATTAGATTTCTAGAATGGGTCAAGAAGAATGACAAAGTGTCATACTCTATATGATATAACGTATACAATTTGTTTATTTGAATGGACGGCAAGTGGGGATGCTTCAAATGTGTGTATAATTAATTAGTGATATAGTATTGCACATGGAGGCAAGAGATACGCAGTAAAAGAAATTTGGCACCTTCTCGTGACTTTTCTTTTTTGATAAACATGTCTTCTGTTTTTTGCTTAGAAGCCTTCTTTTATCGTACTACTACCTGTCTAACTTTACTAGTTCATTTCTTTTTTTCCTTTATATATATATATATATATATATACACGCGTATGGTTTAGTAGATTACAATTAGCTCAATTTGTAAAGTCTCTAATGGTTGAATAAGTGATCTAGATTAATCTCCGTTTACATAAAAAAGTGATTGATGTTTTGGTCTGATGATAAAAAATACAATAATAAAAAACGGACGTCATAGATTGAAATTTTATAAAATAAAATAAAAACTATGACCAGCTTATGTGTGAGAGAGAAGAACGTTTGCCGACATTTAAAGTCAATTTTAGCTTATCATTCTAAGTTGTTCTTCATGCAATGAACTCAAATTATATCCACAGTTCAGAGGAAAAGGAAATCATACCAGAATCGATCGTACCATTAGGTTGTCTTCGCCACCTCGCCCCCAGAATCATAACTTGTAAATTGATTTATAATGAAAATTTATTTCCTATTAAATATTACTATCTTTTATGGTTTGAGAAAAACGTATTTTCTTTAGTTCATTGAACTTAGCCTTAGGTTGAGTGAAAGTATAAAACTACCAAGAAATAATATAACTTTAACTATATATAAACCAAATAAGTTGAATAAACTGAAAATATATCCTTTACAAATGAACACGGACCCTCTTCAAACAAATCTCAGGTTGATTATTTGATTAGCTTAGTCAATGAAGATATGGATTCTTCATTATTCTTTATAGTTTGCGTCACAGACATAAAATCCTTTCCCAATGGCAATATGAGCCTCATGATGATTAGCCATTAGAATCTGCTCAACTAAAATCGGATTATCAAAGATCAATAGTCAAAAGTCGTACCTTGGTTAATCATTTCAGTTGGTCACTAAGTAGCTGTTTATATATAATCAGCAAGAGACGATTTCTATTTTTAATTAGTAAAGCTATTAGGAATTGTCAAAATATAATAGAGAAGTTATTATAAAGCAAATATAAAGCATTCATATTAGTTCGTGCAAATTTTTTTGTTTATTATAGCATAAGAGATCTAGTTAGCTCAATGGTAAAGTCTCTGATGGTTGTATAAGAGATCTGGAGTTCAATCATCGCCTACACCAATAACTGATTGGTGTCTTGGTCTAATAATAAAGAGCTATTATCAGGAGCAAAAGTCATAGGTTGAAACTCTCTAAAAAAAACTTATTTTTTCTATTTCACACACTCATTTTTCAAAACAACCAACATCAAACTATTTATTTTACACTACATTTCATCAAAATATCATTTTTTTTCTTGTTTTTTAATAGTTTCTTTTTCTTCACATACAACAACCATCATCCACTATCAACTTACATGATTATTGTAATAAACTTTATAAGATACGTCAAAGAATACTACAAAACACCATCTATATACAAAAGGGACAATTTATCTCACTTGCTAAGATATATCAATGAATACTACAAAACACCATCTATATACAAAATATATGAGCTGATATTGACTAAAGCATTGGAGGCTCTCCCACCGGCTCATACTAGGCACAATCATATGGTCTCTTTGATTAACTTTGTTTTTTCGTGCAAATTTTAAAAATCCATCAAAAGTTATAAGTTATGAATTGAACGAGTGACTAAATTTACCATTTTTTATTTCATCGCTAATAATCCAAATTCCAAATTAGTAGATGTTTAAAATAAATAAATAAAAAAATCTTGATCACAGCTAGCATGCTCGCTAATCATTCATTTACGAAATTGTTTAAAACCTTTTAAAAGGTAATTTGCCTTTATCTTTTTATGTTATTCTAGTGTATATTGATTTTTAAGAGAAAAGGCCAATGAAAAATCAACATGCATGGCATGCATGATCCATCCATGTCTTAGAATGACGAAAGTGGGTCTTGGGGAAAATGTCATGCTAGTGCTTGCTAGAATTGAAAAGGAGGTTGCAGGTAGAGGTAGGGCCCAGTGGGATAAGATAGATGAACAAAATGCGTGTACCATACAAAAAATCAGAGTGGCACACGCACAGGAGATAAACGTGAAAGCAAAGACCAAAGGAGTGGTGGGAAAATAAAAACAAACCCAATCATGTCTTTCCCCTTTATTTATTTCTATATTTTTATATTTTATCTTGGGGGTGGGCAACTCCACGTGATTCATGCCCCCTCTTCAATTTGTCGTCACATCACCACTCGTCCGTGTCACTCTTTGCCTTTTCTTTTTTCTTTTTTCAATGGAAAAGTTTATAAATTGAGTTAACAAGCACTTGATTGTTAAAGTTAAAATTACGTCGGTCTTGCTTAATAAAAAAAAATTAGATAAATGAGAGAAATTACATAAAGTTGGTTCTAAAGTTTATAAAACTTATAAAAACTGATAAAATAATGGTATAAAGATAAAAATTTTGGCAAAAAATTTGGCGTTAGTAGGCATCTTATGTGTCTTTTAACACAACCCATACAAAAAAATTTAATAAAAAATTCCATTAATAAACTCCGGATAGTTCAACTCTTTGATTGATGAATAAGAAATCTGAAATTCAATTTTTGTTGACGCTTAAAAACTAATTAATGTCTTGATTTAATGCTAAAGAACAAAAAAAAATTTAAAAATTTACCAAATATTGTAACATTTTTTTTGGACATGGACCTAATATTGCCTTTTTTTTTTTTTTTTTTTTTTTAACTACTAGACTATAGCAACTAGCAAGTTACATGTTACATGTAACTCTCTTTTGTAAAATATACTAAAATAGCTTTAGCTTTAGCCGCCATGTATTACTCTACTAGAAGATTTGAGAAGAAAACTAGAAAAAGGTAGCGTTCCACTTTGCCTGCCAAACACAAAAGACGAGTCAATGGACTCCGCGGTGTGGTACGCGGTCATTGATTTCGGATGCGTCTCCTCTTTTTCTCTTGACTTCAATCTCTTCTCAATCATGACATGTTATTTTAATGCCTTTTTGTTAAGATGACAAAGTTCAAGCATCTTGTTGAAGTTTTTGAGTGTGTGAGTAATTATAATGGAGAAAATAAAAAATAACAGTAAAAGTAAAAAAATTATGCGATTCGGAGGAACGGTCCATATCAACATCAGAAAGTTTACTGTGGATATATTTTTTATATTGCATTTACAATGAACTTAATGTAGTGATTATATATTAGAGGAACCTACTCTAATCTTAAATTAATTCAGAATTTATTTGTTTATTCTACAAATACATGGACCTGCAATTAGTTTAAGTTTCTTAGGCATTAGACATGGGAATAATATCTCTAACTTGATTTCAAAGACACTACAAAAGGTGGGTTCCAGTTAACTCAATTAGTAAAGTCTTTGATGGTTGAATAAGATATTTGAGATTCAATCTCTACCTACACCAAAAACCGATTGATGTCTTAATTTGTTGATAAAGAGTTATTATTAAAAGCGGACGTCATTGGTTGAAACTCTCTAAAAAAAAAAAAACTATAAAGAAGTTATTTTAATAAATCAAGAAAATTTTAATCCTTTCTTTAGCTTTTTTTTTATTTTTTTTTATTTTTTAGTTACAGTATTTTAAAGTTTACTCTTTTTAGATATAGTTATATTTTTACTCAATTTATTTTTTAAGTTAAACTCAAACACACACTAATTATATGTCTTTTCATATACATTCCACTCGTATTAGTTTTATAATAGGTATTTATTATTATTTATTATTATTATTAAATTGTGATCTCTATTAGCTTGCTAATTAAAAATAGAGATCTTCCCTTGTTGATTAATATACAGTAAAAAAATTAATGAATTCCCTAAAAGCATTAGTTTATGAAATATTTTAAAAGCTTTTTATGGGAAAAAAAAGTAAATAATTTTTTTGAAAGCTTATTATATTTCTCATAAAAATTGTATTAACACTTTTCTAAAAGGACAAAGTTTAGTTATAAAATTAGTTGTAGCCTAAGGTTACAAAATTGCTCAATATCTTTTTATTTTGAGTGAATTTTGGCAAATCTACCGTTGGATTACATTTTCTTTTTATATCCTCAATCATTGCAAAATTTCTATAAAATTAAAGATCAATAACTATGTTATCAATAAATTTTTTAAATTGCAAATTTTTGTAGTTTAAAATTATGTATAAAATGTAAGTTTATAGATCATATAGTAAATAATATCCAATTAGCACAAAATTTGATGTGTATTAAAAATATAAAAAACATATAATTCAATAACTAGATTTTCAAAATATGTAATAATATGAAAGATATTGAGTAAGGTTATAGTTAAATCAATTTTGTATCTAAATTTTATCCTTTCTAAAATGGTCTATTAACAAATACCTCAAGAGTTCATTTTAATCAGACTCCTATATAAATAGTAATTGGTGGCTAACTAGAATCATTAAATAAGGTACGGCTTTTGAATTTTGATCTTTGATAATTTGCTTTTAGTTGAACATATTCTAGTGGCTAATTATAATGACACTATGATAGTCATGTGGCCATTGGGAAGGGATTTTTATGTCCGTGACTCTGTCCATAAAGAATTAATGATTGTTGACACGTCATCACTAATTTCATAATAGTGATTTCATAATATGTTAGGGTGTTAAGTTGTGATTAGAGCAACTCAACAACATTACTTTTATGTAAGTTTACTACTAACATTATTTTTATTGTACACCAATTACAATTTAACACCTTAAAATGTTACAAAATTGGATATATCGTTGAAATTATTTTTTGAAAAATTAAGGTGCGCTTTTGGCTATTGATTCTTGATAATTTGATTTTAGTTGGACTTATTGGACTGTTTAATCATCATCATGAGGCTCATATTGTCATTGAGAAATGATTTTATACATGTGACTCTGTCCATGAAAATATATATACAGGTGGATTAACGACCATTTAATCTTGATTGACGGCTTCGACAAAAACAAATCAACCTGAGATATTTCCAGAGGATTCATGTCCATTTGTGAAGTTAGCTAACAGAGGCAACTTATACATAGTATTACTTAATAATGGAATTTGGTTTAAGCTCAGAAAACCATGAAACATATTTGCAACATTATGGAAATATTAAAGGTAACCCCTTCTTCTAGAACAAAAAGATTAAAGCGGTAATGTAAATGTTTTTAGGAAAATATGTTTTTACATCTAAATGTGTAGGCTACCACACGAGGGATTGATGGTAAAAGTTTTTATCCTAGTACTTAGAGATGAGTGGTTCAAACAATAGCTCTAACAAGCGTGTGGTACCAAGGGCGGAGCTACGTTTTACAATGGGGGGCCATGCCCCCCCCCCCCCCCCCCAAAATGCCCAAAATTTTATTATAGTTGCTGAAAAATAGGTTATATAGAATTGTTGTAAGAGCTGGCCCCTCCAAATGAAACTAACTGGCCCTCCCATGTGTCCTTAACTAATAACTACTTGTTTCATTCATTTTTTTTTTTGGTAAAATGGAGAATGCATTAAACTAAAAAAGAGAAGGAGATACAACTGGGCCAGGGCAGAGCCTGGAATAAAAGAGGCCATAGAGGTCCGATACATAAACGTTATACAAACCAGAGGGAGGGGAAGAGAAATACAAAAAATCAGAGGGCAGCTTAGAACCTAAACGGGCAAGAGCATCAGCACAGGAATTTGATTCTCAATAGCAATGCTTCACTTTAACTTGAGGAACACGGGAAATCAGGAGCCTGTAATCAGCCACTATAGAGGAATTAGACGCATTGGAAGACCCCGAACTATTCATCAAATCAGCTATGACTTTAGCATCCAAATCTATTTCTAAAGCACTGATATGCAGCTCAGAACACATAATAAGGCCATCCCTAAGAGCCCAAAGCTCTGCTAAGAAGCTATTGGTAAAACCAATTTGTCTAGCAAAGCCTTTGACCCATACACCTGCATCATCCCTAAGCACACCACCTCCCCCAACAACCCCGGGATTCCCTGCTACAGATCCGTATGTGTTCAGTTTATACCAACCCCTATAGGGTCTTTCCCATCTAACCATCTTGAGCAACTTCGGCTTATACAAACTGCTGCCTTGAGCACAAAAGAAAAATTCCATAGCCCTTTGGATGACTTCCTGATGGAGAGAAGGAGAGGGAGCTTGATTTTGGAAGACAACTTTGTTTCGGTGATTCCAAATAGACCAGATTCCAAAAGAGAAGAGAATATGCCACGGAATAGAGAAAACCTTGACATTATTCCCGATTTTGCAATTGGATTCAAACCAAGTATGTAAATCTTGAGAAAAGAAGGCGGGTGCAAGACCAGTTGGATTGAGATTGTGCCAAACAATGGAAGCAGCAGAGCAATCCCGAAGAAGATGAAGAATTGATTCCACAGATTGGTGGCAGAGAGGGCAAGAAGGGTTTATCAGAATACCCCTTTTGGCAAGACATTCTCGTGTTGCAATACTTTTGTGTAAGCACATCCAGATGAAAGACTGGATTTTAGGCAGAATCTTTAACTTCCAAATCCAACAGCCATTAAAGGCAGGAACGAAATTAACTTGATTTGAAGCAATCTTGTAAGCACTGGCAAGGTTAAATTCCCCATTAGAGGTAGCAGCCCATATAAGTTTATCATTCACATCTGACACACGAGAATGAGGCATGGCCTTGATTTCCAAATAGGTCTTTGCAGGGAGCTCCATAGAAATTTTGCCCCAATTCCATCCAAATTCCGAAGCAACATCTCCAACTCTCAGCTCCTCCTCTTCCTTGGTGAGGGGGCCATGAATAAGACTCCTTATCGGACCTTCTGAAGTCCATCTATCAAACCAGAAGCTAATGTTACTGTCCCGACCCAAGCTCCATTTGGTTCCTTCCTTGAAAATATCCCTGCCTTTGTAAAGAGCCTTCCAGGTACGAGAGCAAGGAAGGGAATTCACATTGCTGGAGGAGAGTCGTCTACGAGATAAATATTTCTTTCTTAGAACTTGGGACCAGAGAGCATTTTTCTCCTCATGAAATCTCCAGTTTAACTTGGAGAGATAGGCCAAATTTCTACCCTTTGCCGTTTGGATACTGAGACCACCTTTTGCCTTAGATTTGGTGATTTTATCCCACCTCACCCAGTGCATTCTCCTCTTAGAATCCAAAGAGCCCCAAAGGAAATTCCGGCTGGTTTTATCCAACTTGTTAAGGATTCTGGAAGGGAGCAGAACAGATTGCATGATATAGGAAGGAATAGAACTAATGGAAGCATGGATGAGAACCTGGCGACCAGCAAAGGACAGAAGATTAGCTTTCCACCCAGCTAGCTTTTGTTCAACACAGCTCAAAACAAAGTTCAGATGTTGGTTCGAAGACCTTGCATGTCTGAGGGGAAAACCCAAATAACTACCAAGATTAGAAGTGGAATGAAAACCAAGGATATTGCTGAGAAATTCCCTCTGCTCTTGGGCTACATTAGGGGAGAAGAAGACTTTGGATTTGGAGAGATTGACTTTCTGCCCAAACAGAGCACAAAATTCCTCAATAGCTTCTCTAACACTACCACAGTTCTCCTCATTAGCTCTCGCAAAAAGAAGCAAATCATCAGCAAAGAACAAGTGAGAAAAAGTAGGACCACTAGAAAAGGCTTTGAGAGGGGTCCAAACTTTATGAGAACATTTTTCCTCTATGATTCTGCCTAAAACTTCCATACAAAGGATGAAAAGATAGGGGGAGAGAGGATCGCCCTGACGGATACCTCTTGAGGGAAGAAAAGGTTCGAGGGCTCCACCATTGACTAAAATGGAAGCTGTGGATGATGAGACACAACTCATAATCAACTGAATCATTTCTGAAGGGAAGTTGGCTGCTTGGAGAACATCCCGAATAAAAGACCATTCAAGTCTGTCATAAGCTTTCTCAAGGTCGATTTTAATGACCATGTTCCCCACTTTCCCTATTTTCCTTCCAACAGTATGTATAATCTCCTGCGCAATAATGGCATTGTCAATGTCCTTACGCCCTGGGACGAAGGCTGTTTGGAAGGGAGACACAAGCTTATCCAGGAATGGTCTAATACTTGTAACAATAATTTTGGAGATGATCTTATAAACTGAGTTACAAAGGGATATAGGGCGGTAGTTACTGATAGTTTCAGGCCCTTTAATCTTTGGAATAAGGGCGATATGAGTCTGGTTTAGATAGGCAGGAACTTTCCTCTCCCTAAAAACTTGCTTGATCTCATTTGTTACTGAATCCTTCACAAGCAGCCAGAATCTCTGGTAGAAACCAGCATGAATGCCATTCGGCCCGGGGGATTTGAAGGGTTTAAAAGACCAGAGGGTGTTTTTAATTTCTTCATCCAGAACCGGAAGGGATAAAGTGTGGACATCAGAAACAGATAGGTGAGGAAGGTCAGCATTAGAGGAAGGAACCTGCCTGGAAGAAAATAGCATCTCCGAGGAGAAAAGATTCTGGAAGTGATTCTGAATAAAATCCATAACTACTGATTGCTCAAAAATCCACTCTCCTTGACCGTTTTTTATACTGAGGGGTTTTGTTGTGCTTTCTTCTAATAAGGGTGGACACATGGTAGAAGGAAGTATTCCGGTCACCCTAGATCATCCAATTGATGCGAGATTTCATCGCCCACAATTCTTCTTCATGATTCAACACCATGCTGAGCTCCCCTTGAAGCTGTTTTTCCAGGTTGACAAGGAACAGATTTGGACTGATTGCCAAAGCTTTCTGGATACCCAATAACCTTGCCAGCAACCTTTTCTTCTTGACAAAGATATTCCCAAAATGCTCCCTATTCCAGACTTGGGCTTCTCTAACAAAAGTTGAAGTAGCTTGGTTTAGATTGGACTGATTAGCCCAAGCATTACGAACAATATTCGGAAAGGAGGAGTCCGAAAGCCAGAAACTCTGGAACCGAAAAGGTCTAGGCAACCTAATGTTGTTTTGGGGCTGAAGCTCAAGAAGAATTGGACAATGGTCCGAGTGGCACCTGGCAAGGTGCGAAACTTGGGCTTCTAGATACGTCATGCACCAATCAGGGTTGGCGAAAAACCCGTCTAGTCTTTCCTGGATGAGAGAGCTAAAATCATTTTTATTAGTCCATGTAAATCTCGGACCCTAGAAGCCGAGATCAGCCATGTTATAGAAATCAAGACAATCTTTAAAGGCAGTGACCCTAGAGGGGATAAGGGGTCTACCACCCAACTTATCATTTGCAGAGAGTAACTCATTAAAGTCGCCAGCCATCAACCAAGGCATATTATGAGCATTAACTACAACAGATAAATTATTCCAAAGAAGATATCTTTCTCTAAGTCTAGGACTAGCACAAATAGCCGTAAAAAACCAACTAAGGTTAGAAGATCTCACCTTAACAAGAACATGGATTTCTTGCTCTGTGTTAGCCAGATTGGTGACCTCCACCCTGTCAGAATCCCAAAGTAACCACAGGCCACCAGTAAACCCAATAGTATCAATGTGGATAGCTCCTTGAAAGGGAAGCCTCTCAGTAATTTCTTTGGCTCTATCACCTCCAACGTGGGTTTCCATCACAACAAAAATGGCTGGGTCGTGCTGAGCAACCAATTCTCTAACATGATTTAGGAAGGAAGGTTTTAAAGCCCCCCTGCAGTTCCAAATAACTATATTCATGATAACTGATTGGGAGGAGAGGGGAAAAATCATCTGGGAGGGGGGTGAGCCTCTCCTCCTTCCTCAAAATCCATCCGATCGGATGAAGAACTTGGACGAGCTTGGTGGAGCTCGAGATTAGTAGACACCTTAGACTCCTCCTCTCCGTCAGCATCGGCCTTGGGTCTAATTCGCATAAGAACGGCATTTGAAATAGCTGCGGCACACTCTTCCACTGTGCGGCCATCACTTCCTGATACTCTTGGCTGTTTGACTTGAAAATCCACCACAGCCTTACCATCATGTGCCAAGCTGGGTCCTGAAGAGAAGTGCTCCCTGTTCTGTGCGTTGGAATGGCTTTGATCACCACTATCATCCCACATGGAATTTCGGACACTACTCCCTTGGAGTTTCAACTTTGGACTTGAAAGAACCATCAAAAGGAGTAGGAGAGCTAGAGGTGCAAGGACGAGAAGCAACGAAATTAGGAGGCGGAGACTGATCTAAGGGAATATCAGGCTTTGGTAAAGTTAAAGCCCCAGAACTTGAAATGTCTATCTTATCCTTATGGTTGCGTTTGGACTTCAGATTGGGCCCTTGAGAAGAAAGTTTAGAAGGCCCAAAGGAAAAAGGCAGGATTTTTGGTGGTGATTCAGGCCCAGAGGACTTCCTTTTACCATCTTTGGAATGGACCCCCTCTAGACTATTGCCAGCAAGGTAGTGGGGCCGAGTCGGTACCAAAGGAGGGGCTTTAGGAGACGTGTTGCCACTGGGTTGCTTGGAGATTTTGTTAGCATTCTTCCTGCGTGTTACTACAAGCCACGGGCCATATTTGTCTTCTTGCGAATGGTCAGGCACGATCAACGTACCCGTATCAGTAATGGGATTTGTGTCTGCAGTGGCAGGTCGTTTTCGCTCAGGGTTTGTATGTACCTCCCCATCTGAAGAGCGTGAGTTCTCTGCATGTTCAGAGTTGCCCGGCGACTTTGGTTTAATGGTGTAGCAACAATTTTCTCGCCGATGACCGACGCGACCACAAGAGAAACATAGTTTGCCTATTCCCTCATAGACAACCGATTGCTGGAACCTACCAATCAAGACCGTGTAAATCAACGGTTTATCTATATCAACCTGAACACACAATCTAGCATATCTACCCCTAGCTTCAGTTGCTGTGTGAGTATCTATCCGAAGCACTGTTCCAATCGCTTGGCCAATCTCCTTGAGCGCTTCAATGTCATAGTGCTCAATGGGGAGACGTGGAAGCCTAACCCAGACTGCAACCGATGCAATGTTGTCTTCCTCGGGCCTAAAGTTGGCCTCCCAAGGTCTGATAGAAAGAAAATGTTCACCGATGAACCAGGGCCCCTTAATAAGAACGGTGTCATGATCCTCTTTGAGAGAGAACCTGATAAGATAATAATCACATTCCAAATCCACGCAGTCTATTTTGCCCTTGGGCTTCCATAAAGCATGGAGTTTGGAGAGCAAAAAATTGTAACCCACTGATCTGCCAAAAACCTTAATAATGAGGGCACTCGACCAAGGAGCTCAAATACGTTGGACAGTTGCCTTAGACAATCTGACCGCAGCGACACCTTGCCTCAGGCTATCCACCTCGGAGTCTGATTCCGATTCCATGCCATTATCAATATACTCAGAGAAATCAAAGGCCTGAGCATAGGCACTAGGTATTTCTCCTATTCATATTTACTTAATTACTTTGCCTTTTTTTTCAGTCTTTCCTCCATCTCTCCTCCCCCCCAACACATCAACAAGGCCACAACTTTTATAAGTTTTATAGCTTTACTCACTTTTACTATTAGCTTCTCTTTTTAATATGTATTTTCCAATGTTCTACTTTCCCGTCTCTTCCAAAAGAACTCATCACTCAGTGCAAATGTTCTCATAGTCTTACACTAACTCTCTTCAATCTTTTTACAAAAATTCATTAGAGCATTAATGAGTAGGTCATATATACATAAATAGACACATATATTTTTTGTGAATCAATATGATTATTTAGTCTTAACGGGCCCTCAAAGATAAATTTTTAACTCCGCCCCTGTGTGGTACACCGTACACATAATATTAGTCATATTCATAGTTGTTAGTATCGTACGATATGTATCGTATCATGTGGAGAAAGTTTCGTATCGTATCGGCGTATCGTAAGCAAGGGAGTCAATACCGAACCGGAGGCTGTACCGGTTTGGTTAGCGGTACAATATATTTCGGATACCGACCAATACCAGTGTACCGTTTCGGGTTTACCGCTATTTTTTGTATTTATAAATATATATATATATATATATATGTATGTATGTATGTATGTGTGTGTGTATATATATATTATAATAAATATAAAAGTTTATCATAAAACATTTCCTCAATTCAGAACTAATTATTCATGGTTTTAGACTTTAGTATCAATTAAAAAAAAAAAAAAACACAATATAAAAAATCGAAAGGTTAAAAGTTACCATTGCATAATAAGAAAACAAATAATACTAATAAGTTTAATGTAAATAAGTTACCATTCTGTCCTAACAAAAATTCAAAAATTACAAAACTTAAAAAATAAAAAATAAAACAAAAATAAAAAACTTTTTTCTGTACTGGCTGGTACGCACGGTATTTTTTCCGGTACGAAACAGAGGGGTATTCTGTACCGGATTACTGGCCGATACGGTATATTCCGGCCGTACCGGCCGGTACGGTACAAAATTCACTTCCTTGATCGTAAGTGCTCATGAATCGTACGATACAGTATGCGTATCGTATGAATCGTATCGTATCGTAAATTCGTACGTATCGTACGATACATAGACAAAAGTTTTAAAATTAGATTTTTTGTTAAAATTTATACTTTTATTTAAATCTAACAATTTGTTAGACTTGTTTTTAGCAAAAAATTATTAGTTTACTTAATTTAGCCTACTAAAATAATATATTTATAAGTTTTTTTCCCTCTCTCCTACAATTGGACTATACAGTATACACTTACCTTTCACTTTAATATTTCGTTATTGTTATAATTCCAAAAAACTAGAATGCCAAAAAAAATTATAAAAAAATTATTAAAATAAAAAGAACAAGAAGAGATAGTAAATGTTAATGATGAATAACAATGAAGAAAATTTTAATGAAGAAATAAATTTGCAAAATTATAAACATGATAATATCGTTGACTTAGATAGGGTTGATTAGGGAATTTGATGAATATGATGAAAATAAATTATTATTTTTGGGTCATTTATAATATATTATCACTTTAAATTTAAATTATTTGAATGTGTATGATATGAACACATGTTAGTTTGATTTATTTAGTTAGCTTGTTAAATATTATTACATAAGTAATGAATAAATTAGTCATTAGTTGAATATATTCAAAATTTATAATGAAAATACCCTTTATATATGTATATTTATAATTTTTTATAAATTTTATTAAGTATTTGTGTATCTTATGATACACGATATGATACAATACTCAATACGATTCACGTTTTGATAACTATGGTCATATATTCTATTTAGCAAAAAAAATTGAATGTGTGGGCGATGTGAAGTGAGAACAGGAAATGACCAATGAACAGTAAGCCCCACCACTTTGGGCCACCAATGCAGTCAGCGAAGTCATTTTTATCACGCGAACATACAAACAAGAGTCAACAAGTGGGTGTTCCTAAAAATCAGGTTGCAGAGTAGTACCACGTGGTTGGTTCTAGGGTACAAGTCCAAAAGAGTCCTATTTAGAGGTACTGCGGCTACAGTAACGAGTCACCACCTCCTTATATTTAGAAAACGATTAGGATCCGGTGCGGTGCAATTCACTATTTCCACTCACAAATTTTTTTTATTTTTTCACTTTTTTAACTTTAACTTTTTACTTCTTCAAATTTTTTTTCTTAACTTTTTTGAATCAATGGTTAAAATTGATAATTACTTTTTGCAACTATTAATTTCAACCATTCAAAGAAATTGCATCAGGTGCAATATTTAGGGTATTGCACCTAATCTCAATCTAGAAAACAATTCTACTACCGACAATGTTTCCCTTCAAATCTTTCAAAGTCTCGCTAAAAAAATTAACACAGTTATATATCTTAAAATTTTAATTATTAAATTATATATATATTTTTTAATATTTTTAATACACATATCAAATTTTGTAATTCAAATAAGATGTCATTTACTATTCAATTCATAAACTTATTTTTTATGTATAATTTAAGATTACAAAAACTTGAAATTTAAATATTTGATTGGCAATATAGCTATTAATTTTTAATCTTCTTGAAATTTTACTAGCATGGATGATATAATAAGAAAATATAATCTAATGGTAAATTTTTTGAAATTCACATTCAATATAAAGATATAAGAAGAGTTTCTCTCCAAGCTAGTTACTAAAGAAACTTTGTCCTTTTATCACAGATACCTAATATTTTTTAAAAATATTTTTTTCACACTTCATTCACATAACATTTGAAGTAAGGAAAATGTTAAAGAATACCCTAAGAGTATTAGTTTAGAAACTATTTTAGAAATATTTTAAAAGAAAATAATAAAGCAATTAATTTTATTGATAGTTTTTTATATTTTCATAAAAATAATGTCAAAAATTTCCTAATATTTGCCTTTAAGACACTCATTATTATAACCATTGAAGTAAATTTTTTTTTTTTTTTGGAGAAAACATTGAAGTAATACTCTATTGAACTCATCACAACACATAAACATATGGAAGTGTGTTAAAAAAAAACCAATATATTATTTAATAACAAGAGACTTTACTGGATGAGAAAATATTTTACCGATATATGTCTTCATATTTGGGGAAAAATAGGCATTTGTCCCTAATTTACGAACTATGCAGTAAAATGCTCATGTTTTGAAATTATTTAGCAAAATGTCTTTGTTTTTTAAACTCGATTTTAACAAAATCGAGTTATATGTAAAACTTGATATCCTCAAAATTGAGTTATGTGTATATTTTTAAGTGGAACTCGACATTAGCAATGTCGAGTTTTACTTAAATTTTCAAAAAAATTGAAGTGACAAAATATGCATAAAACTCGATATTACTAATGTTGAGTTTCACCTGTAATTCGATTTTGTTAAAATCAAGTTTAAAAAATAAGGACATTATGCTAAATAATTTCAAAACATTGACATTTTACTACATAATTTATAAATTAGGGACAAATAACCATATTTCCCTTCATATTTGCACAATCTTCATATCTCGGACCTATCATCATGAGATCTGTGTGAGAGTAAAATGAGACCCAAACGCCTCTTTTTTGGCCTTGATTTTTTTTTTTTGGGGGGGGGGGGACAAAAGAAAAAAAAAAAAAAAACCAATCATGTTGATGATAGTTACCTAAACAAGGCAAGACGCACGTGATTCACACCTAAGTGATACTGCGACAAGTTGCCAATTTGCTTTGACATGTCCCTATTAACTCTACATCATGCTTTACCTGATGTGGTCCCATAGTATTAGTTTTAGATTCCTGTACGTGATTTTTCATATTGGGGCTGTAATTGGCAAATTGCATAAACTATTCTTTCTCTCTGTCACATAGAGCTGGATCCACCAACGACAGGGCTCATCCTTCTGTGCGAGACAAGGAGTATAATCCCGAACTATGTAATGATTTTTCGAAATTATAGAATGGGAAGGTTTTCTTAGCACCAGAAATTTTAGGACTACAACAATTATTGTAACTTTTTTAACAACTATTTGACGTGAAAAAGTGTGATTAATTGCTTGTCACATTTATATGAATTTAATATTTTTCTTATTACTACTCACAATTTACTATATCAAAGTTGTGTCATATAAGGTCTTGGTACTAGATTTTTTGCATTAGGAAATTACTAGAATGGAAAGATTATTGCATGTGATTAGCTACGTTTGTTTCAAGGATGAGAATAGAGTATTGCACTTGATGCAAAAACTCTCAAAGACTCTTTTTTTTTTAAAAAAAAACTCTCTCAATGACTAAGATTGAGAGTTGGATTTTTTTTTTCAATTTAACTGTTGAATATAAAAAAAAAATTAAAAATTAATAGTGGTATAAAAAAAAAAAAAAAAAACTATGACAGGAGAGAGGGTAATTGCACCCGCTATTACAGTGCTTGGGTGGTTTTATGGTTTTTTGAATTTAAAAAAATCTATTGAATTGAATAAAAGTATTGTTATATCTAAATAAAATAAATTTTTGAAAATTTATACATAAATTGAAAAGGTGAAAAAAAGCCTTAGACAAACGGAAATTAACTACTGGTCTAGTATTGGTATTTTTTTTAGTTGTATAAGCCAAAGAAAAAAATAACATATTTCAGTTAACTTTTTATAATATATTAATTTTTATTAGATTTTTATTGCATTTTTCTTTTATTCTCCTATCCTTCTTTGGTTTTTTTTTTCCCCAACCAAAGTTGAAAGTCCAAACATAGAGTTTATACTAATTCTATTTTATTTATTGTAGAGAAAATGTTGGAATATCTACGTGAGTGGTGTGGTTACTTAAATAATGAAGTCTCACATTAGATAATAATGATAAATGTGCATTTTTTTTTTCCTAATAAGATAAGAGTGAATAGTTTTTACTTTTTTATTTTTATACAAGATATAAATTATACTCTAGCATAATCTAAGTGTATATATGTGTGAAGCTTACTCCTGGAAACTTGAACCCCGGCCTTTGTTCGCCACACCCCATAAGCACTTATATTTGTGGAGAGACCACCGTACCAAAGATGCGCAATGTTCAGAATGAATAGTGAATATAACATAATTAAGTTGAAACATTAAATTGCGCCATTATTAATAAGAAAGTCTTCCTAAAATGCCTTTGTTTTATATTATATTTGGCACAAATTTTAATAAAATCATTTTATATATTAAATAGGAAATTAAAATCCCACATTTTTTTTAAGTTTTAGATTAAATTATAAATTATAACTTTAGAATAATTTTGATTTTACTTTTTGAAGTTTTAAATTTTTTTATATGCTTCCCTAATTTGTAATTTAGTCTTATTTTTATTTATTTTGGGACAATTCAAAAACAAAAGCATATCACTTCAATACAGGACAGAGTGATTATCATTATTATTTTTGAAAGCATTGTAAAAAGCTCAACATGTGGGTATCAACGAATTAGTATGATATACAAATTCTCTAAGTATGCCCAAGAAGTGTATTTTAAGGAAAAGGAGGTGAGTTCTTTTTTGAAGAATAATGGGGGAGGTTCCAATAGATATTAAACTAATAGAATTTCTGTTGCACCATTTTGAGAAGGTAGTGCAATTCGCATTTGTATGCACACCTAAAACGCAGAAATAGAAAACTTTTGTATATCTAACACACTAACAAAACCAACTAAAAGAACCTCAAAAGAAGAAGCTAAAAAACAAAACAAAACCAACTAAAAAATAAGACAAAAATCTCTCTGTCGTCTCTGCTGAATATATGATGGGATTTCTGAGATGGGGATGGCTCCTGCAAAACTACAAAGGGATGCCTAAACAGCAAAATATTGTGGGCCAAAATATTTATCACTCTCTCATTAATTCATTGGTTTTATGCTAGCTGCAACAGTTTAAACGTGCACCTTCCAAGTTGTTCTTGTTTGACTATTTATCACTCTCATTAACTTACATGTCAGCTTTAGGAGTTTCTAGTATACACCTGTTAGCTTCATTAAGGAGACGAGGTTTGTTCTCTCTTGAGGTTGTGGAGACTACACTTGTGACTTTCCAAAGAAGAAATTAAAGTTCTGTTTGGCTAAAAAGATACAATATGTAAAATCCCCATTCTTGTAGATACTGAACTCATATTGCGTTAAATACAAAACTCTTACTTTTCAAGATGGGAATTGTAAGACAATTAGAAGGGTGCGGTTTTAGGTTTAATCCCATATAAGTTGTTTTTTTTCCCAAAAAAAAAAAATAAATAAATAAATTATCACCTGAAACTCAATTTCGATGACCTAAATGATTTGATCAACCTTGAGTAAGTTCTCTTAAAGAATTATTTTGTGTAAATATGAGCTCTAAGACCAAGTTATGAAACCATTAAAAAGATGCAATGGGCCTTGAACCTTGATTTCTTGATGAATAAAGTTAAAACCTTTGAATCCAAAACTATGAGGTGAGAGAAATAAGTGTCATAAGCCCACTGTGTGATGGGCATAATGTTGTACGTTATGACCCAAATCTTGTTACTTCATGAATGGGCTTAGAAACGATTCAGTAAAATTGCAAGATTCGGGCTTTGGACCCATTTCATGAAGTGGAGAGATTTGGGTTTCAATCTCATTCCATTAAGTAAGGAGAAATGGTAAGCTATGAGCCCAATTTATGTTGTAAAGAAAATAGAGACTTTATATTGAATTCGTGAAATCAAAAAATAATGTGGGCTATAATTTTATTATATGATGTAAAGAAAAAAAGCAGGTCACGAGTCTGTGAAGTGAAGAAAATTTTAATAAAGAAAATTGCTCAAGTTGTACCAACTTATACCATGAGTTGCTTCAAGATACTGGATATTTTTTGTGATGATTTGATAAGTATGGTAATGAATTTTTGGTGGGGACAAAATCAAAAAGAAAACAAAATGGCATGGTTGAGTTGAGAAAAAGTGTGTGTACCTAAGTCACATGGTGGGATGGGTTTTAACTTTTAAGGATTCCAAAACTTTTAACTTAGCGCTTTTAGCAAAGCAGGGATGTAGATTGCAAACGGTTATTAATTCTTTGCTATATGTAGGGTGCTCAAAAGCCAAATATTTCCCTCTGAGTGATTTTGTGAAGGCTTCCCTTAGTAAAAGACCTTCCTACTCTTGCCGAAGCATGGGGCGGCTCAACATATATCCCCACCAATTTTGCTTTCACCCAATTCAATAGTGGCAGAGTTGATTGATCATAGCTGCGGTGAATGGAAAGAAGCACTGGTAAAACAATTCGTATTAGCTTTAGCATTTTTCATTTACTCAATGGTGATTGGGTTGTATTTCTTTCAATTCATTTTTTTTTTTTTTTGAGAAAATGCTAAACTTACTACAAATTTTACTACAAAAAGCTTACAAATTAATGTGGTAATGAGGTGTCACTTCAACAAAAGAATAAATTAGTATTGAATTAATTATTGTGATTGGTGACATATCAATTTATAGTACCTATATAATAAAACTTGTAATATACTAGCATAACTCTAAAATTTGAAGCCTTCTTAAGAGTGGGAAAAAAAAACACCTAACTCACATATTTTTTCTTTAATTTAAAATTTAAAATAAAATTAAAAAAAAAAAAAAAAAAAAACCTTACTATTTGGGGGCCTTAGGCCATGGCCTAGGCCTAGGGCGACCCTATTTGGGTAAGGTCCCTTCCCTACTTCTTTCTCCCTTCCTGTTGTAAAATTCATTTTGTTGGGCTTTAAATGTATCAATTTAGCGAGTTGGGCCTCAAAAGAAGCTCTTGGGGCCCATTTCAACCCACTAATTTCCCCGCTTGTATCTCTTGTTAATTTCCTAGGGCTTGGGCCTTTCTTTTGTTGTCTGAACTTGCTAAAGCAAAAAACAAAATAAAATATAGAAAGAAGAGGGAAACAAAAAGTTACAAAACAAAAAATTTTACAAGGAGAAAATTCCTTAGGCTGTGACTTACTATTGCTACTATTTATCTTTATTATCACCGCCACTCTGCCACTAGATTTAGTATATATCTATATTATGTATAAGATGATCCTTCTTTTTGGATTGAACTTTTATGTGATTTAAAAATACCATCTAAACCTTATGTTTAACAGGAAAAAAATTTGAGGACAACCCGGTAAAATTCCATCTTCAACTCCACTTAAAATGCTTATAAAATAAGACACTCTTACTAATCCATATCTTCAAAACAAACTTATCCAAAATTTAAATTTTTTTAAAAAAAAACGAAAATTATGACACTAGACAAAAAAAAAAAAAAAAAACAAGTGCAATGTAATGAAACTAGTATATATTCTGCAAACTATATTATAAGTTTGAAAGGAAAACACCCTAAACCTTTTCTCCTTACCATGAGAAAGAGCGAAGTCTTTCTTTAAACAAAAATCATTTTAGAGACAATGCTTGCTTGCATGATAACTATATAAGAAAATCATCTGTACAATGTGCTACAAAGCACAAACAGGACACACTTTTGTTAAATTTAGCAGCAAGGAAGTTAGAGGAAAATAATCTGTTAGTATTTTTTAAGGCGATGCAAAACAAATTATTGGTACAATCAAAGGTATATCTGTAATGGTTCATTCGGAAATTCAGCCCATTCTTGAAAACATCAAGGCAGATTATTCTAGTTTGGTGTTTTTCCTTCCTTTCATAATTATTTTTTTCCATAAACAAAATAAATTGTTATAACATTTTCACAACAATTGATGTGATCAACAATCTCTCATAGGTCCAAATGAAATATTAAATTGGGATCCATCACAACTAAAATCAATGATATTATTACATTTTGTTGTGTCCCTAGATTTTCTCTATTAAAAATAAATAAAAAGAAGCCTAATTGAAACAAACTAACAAACATTATAGACTTTATGCAATATCTTGGGATAGGATGAACTAAAAAGCTATTCCTTCTTGAATAAGCACCAGAATTAAATACATTCATATAGAGTCATTTTTATACTTAAGGTGAATTGTAAATGTATTTAATTATGACATCTTGTCCATCTCTCCTTCTCCAATGACTTGCATCTCCGCTCTATGCAAAATTGCAAACTAATATTCTATTTTTATAATATCTATATATTACCCTTTCTACCCTAATTTGGCCTCGCTTCATTTTCTTTTCCTCCACAATTGATATCAAGCTTGAAGTAATCAAACCATCAATGGGTTTTGAAGATTTATATCACACATTTGGGTTAGTCGTTCACTTTGATGGGAAATAATAATGATCCAATTTTGCTACTTTATTAAACTTTGAAGAATTTGTCAAGTTCTTCTCAATGTTGATGGGAAATTAATAGATTGATATTTACTTTTGTGAATTGTGTGGTTGTCTTCGTCTTCTCTTTTTCAGGAATTTATAGGTTATATACGTGGGAGGATAGATCAAAGCAAGTTTTTACACTCACATATATAACTTATAAATTCTAAATAATAATAATAATAAAGACGAAGAGAACCATATACAATTCAAAAAAAATAAATATCTTGAAAAAAAAAAAGTTTAGACCTCTAAGTTGGCTTACTACTAATTTTATTAATTTTGCAATAAATATGTTGGGTAGTTAATTAATCAATCTCAAGTGCAACATGGATAAAACAAATAAATAGCAATTACACATATAACTCATACACACAAAGATGAGGAATTGTTCACAAAGTGAAAGCCTAATTGGAAAAAAAAGTTATAGGGCATAGCCAAACCCGTCAAATCCCTTACAAAAATTGTTGTGATACAAACTCACATACAAGACTTCTCATACTTGTAAAGAGACAGTGTGCTCGAGCTCTTTGTTCATATTTGCAACTACCGACTCCACAGCCTTGTGTCTTTACAACTATTCGATGCTGCTAGTCGACACGCCAATCACTAAACCAATATCTTGGCCAGTTCAAGGCTTCTCGAAGATTTTACTCCTCTTTGTGGTTTCAAATTAATAATCCAACAACATAGTTGGTGATCTTGTGTTTTGTAAAGTATCGTCTCAAGATTATGTCAACTGGAGAGGGTGAAAGACTTGATGGCATGTGTTCCTCTCATAGACTCATACCCCTCAAATACCTCAAAATCACACTTTTTGTCTCTATATTAAAATCAAAATATTCTCTGGTTATGAATTACTTTCTGGCCTATGATCATCTTAAGCCTCAATTGTCGTGCGCTTGGGGATCATCGAGCTGTTAGTGAGCTGTCTAAGCTTATCAATCTTCAAGGTCCTCAGGTTGTGTTTCTGACGGAGACAAAGCTCAAACAAGAAGGTTTAGAAAGAGTATGCTTTATATTACAAATGGAGAATGCCTTTTGTGTGGATAGAATAAGAATGAGTGGAGGCTTGGCACTATTATGGGATTCATAATGTAATGTGTAATTGAAGTCTTTATGAAAGAGCCATATAAACGCAATCATGACTGAAAAGAACGCAGTTTCATGGCAATTAACTGGTATCTATGAACTGTGAAAGACAAGGAGGGGGAACCAAGAAGCAAGTGGCAGATGGCAAACTTTCATGAGGTGTTGGATGATTGCAGATTAAGGGACATAGGTTTCAAAGGTGCTCAATTCACACGGTGTATGTTAGACTTAACTGTGGGATAGCTAATTAAGAATGGTGTGATCTTTTCCCTCATTTTTTTCCCTCATTTTGAAGTTCAATATTTGAGTGTTTCAAGTTCTAATCATATGAACATTGGAATGTGTCCCCTAAATAAATTAAACAACCCAGAGACCACAGTATTCTTTACAACTAGATGGATGATTTGGAGCAAGGGAAACGAAGCTTGCCAAAGCTCTCCAATCAATGGCCTGGCCTGCTTCCCTAGCCAATCTATGCTTTGGAATATTTAAAAGCTAACTCTAGCAGCCTCACTTTAGGGACTTCTAAGGAAATTTCTGTTGTTTTCTCTGGGAATACTTACATATTGTCACTATGATTGTTTGATAACAGATTAAGAAGTTATTGCAGTTGTTTTAGTTTAGATCTAGCAGTGCATATTGTAAGAGAAATGCTACGTCCACGATATTTTTACAACACTTTCACAACAAATCATAAGTATCGGGTTGTTACACGTTATTACTGATGGGCAAGAAAATAATTTCAGTGATAATTAAAATTAAAAACTCATAACAACTTGTCACTTAGAATTTGTTTTGAAAACATTATGGACGTATCATTTCCCGTATCGTAATTGTAATATTATATCAACTACAATAGTTATATAATCGCATCCTCTCAAATCTCTCTCCCATTAATCAGCCCAACAAAAGCATATTCTTGAAGTAATGCTGGAAGAAAGTAAGTGAATTAAGGTTGAAGAAATGTTTATTAGAACTTGGGTTGGTTGTTTAAAACCATCACCAGCCACGAGGACCATAACTTAACAATCAATCAAAATAATAATTAGTGGGCACTATTCCCTCTTACTCCAAAGGCAGCAACAACTCACCGTCCGTACCCACCGACTCCGAAACCGAAAGATACCACCAAGGCCAAATTTTTTTTGTGTGCATTACCCCAAGGTCATTTTCGTCACTTCATCTTAAATTCTTCACACGCCAATAAAATAAAATCATTTTTGCGGTTTCACTTGTATTTCTCTCCTCCTTTCCTCTCAGGAAGTGTTCGATTCTTATTATCGATCACTCCCTGAGTCTCTCTCTCGCGCGCGCTTAAAATCTCTGTGAATATTTTCTCTGCCATGGCGTCCGATCCTTTCTCAGACAAGAATGCTGTTTTCAGAAAACTGAAAGCCAAGTCAGAAAACAAGGTCTGTCTTTTGGTTTTTTCGTTTTCCAGTAATCTTTTCCTTCTTGGGTTTTTTCTTTTTCTTTTTTTAAAGTTTGGATCTGATTCAGATCTGGGAATTCCGTAATGGGTTTATGGGTTTTGAGTATTTTTGTCCGTTTGTTTGGGTATTTTGCTGTGAAATTTTCAGATGTGCTTCGATTGTAATGCCAAGAACCCAACTTGGGCTTCTGTGACTTACGGGATCTTCCTCTGCATCGATTGCTCGGCCGTGCATCGTAGCCTTGGCGTTCACATCAGCTTTGTCAGGTCTTAATCTCAACTGGGTTTTCTCTGTTCTTTGAATATTTGTTTGTTTTTGGGCTTCAAGAAGCTGATTTGGGGTTTTCTTTATCTGATTCAGCTATGAATTAGCACACCTTTTTTTTTTCTGTTATGTTTGTAATCGTGGTATAAGAAGTTATAGCTGTTGCCTTTGCAGTGGATTAGCTAAAGTTAGATAAAAGATTCTAAGTTTGTTGTTAAATCGAGAGGAATGAAGATATAATGGTGGTAATAGTGTGCCTTTTAATCTGCTATATGCATTTAGTGTGGCTGCTTATGTTGGGCAAAACATAGGTATAGTTCCTTAGGTGCTGCCCATTATGTTCCCCTATTAAATTCAATCATGTGGTTGCATTGATCAGCGAAGCTCATTGTTGAATTTAATTGTGTTTGAAAAAGATAATACTATTGCATTAGACTATGCGGTTGAATTTATGTTCCCCAATTAAATTCAACCATGTGGTTGCATTGATCAGTGAAGCTCATGGTTGAATTTAATTGTGCTTGAACTATTGCATTAGTTAACATAACTATGTGGTTGGATTCAATTAGGGAGCCTAAGGTATAGCACCTAAGGAACTGTACCCAAGTTTTATCCAATTATGCTGGTAGATTTAGAAAAACGTGTGGAATGCGATTGGGCCGTCTCTAAAAAGTTTTTTCGGATCAGGATGCTGCAATTCCTTGGACATTGGAATTAATTTGATTTCAAGGTTGTGACAAGAAATTTGGGTCAAGAATGTGTGAGGTCCATGCCACTAACCCTCTAGGAAGTGTAACTTAATAGAGGGGATGTTTGAGAGAGGGTTAAACCTTTTAAGTTTTGAGATCATGCAGATTCTCTCTCTCTCTCTCTCTTCCCCCCCCCCCCCCCCCCCAAAAAAAAAAAAAAAAAAAAAGAGAAGGAAAACATTTTTGAGATCCAGCATTGGGACTGTCAGATTTTTTACCACAATTTTAGGTTGTAGCTATGGGGGTCTTTGGGGATTGCCTTAAATCTTGACAATGAGAGATATAAAACTGTGAGAATTCACCAGCCATCTTTAATTGTCCAAGTCCGAAGTTTCTGTAAATGTAAATGATGACCATTTTGATTATTATTGCTGCTTTTTGTGACAGATCATGGTTTGCAGGAAACTCCAGTAAAAAACTCTGAACATACCCAAGCAAACATGTTTCCAAGGCCATTTTCAATCTTGCAAGTCTTGAACAATGAACTTTTTTTTTGTGAACCAAACACAGTATCACATCTTTTACTAAAACGCCTTGTGATTCCCTCTAAATTTTTTCTCTTAGATCTCTTGGATTGGTCGTTATACAGTTGTTCACTATGTATTAGGAGTCAAACTAGTGTCTTTATCTACTTGTTTGGGAGATAAGTCTTACTTTTGATGGTTGGCTTTTGATGCCCCTGCTTCATTTTTTCATATTTCAAAAAGGATGTTGAAGAAGCCTTATTGTATATCCGTCTCTCCTTTAGTGTATAAAAAATCCACACTAATCATTTTGAAAGAAAGAATATAAGAAAGGTCCAGACTTTCCACTTTTTAATGACATCTATGGGTATTTGTCATCTTCAAATGTATGTCCTGATGTTCAATATGCTGCCTGGGTGTCTTTATTTGTAAAGATAAGAAATGTACAATGTATGATAGTGGAGTAACAAAAATGCCAGCACAAATAATCCCCATATCCTAATTGGTAGGTGGAGTGTAGATCACAAGATCTCTATAAAACTTACTAGAAAAGGCGTAGCGTGGAATTAGGTGCTGTCATGTTTTATGCGGCTAGTGTGGAAGGAATGAAATTCTCGCACAATTTAAGACACCAAGAGGTCTTTAGAGAAATTGAAATCTTATTCATATTTACCTTGTTTGAGTGGGCTTGGAATTGGGGATTTACACATTATAGCTCCATTTTTGAGTTTCACAACTCTCTTAGTTTTTCTGGTTGATCCTTTGTAATTCTTTTAGATACTTTGTGTTCATCATCGTGAACATAAAGTAATTCTTGTTTGCTTGTTTTGTCTGATAATATTCTGGAACTAATCCCATTGCTAATGAGGTTATATTACATATGTCCTTGCAAGACAAGATGACTCCTTAGAGCCCTTCTCATTTGTTGTTGAATGCTGCTTGTTTACTTGTATGTTTAAAATTTCTTTCACAGCGATCTGCTTTTAACTCCATAATGAGGGAAGAAAAAATAGTTTGTTTAGTGTTGATTTTCTCTTTTACTATGGTAATGCCCTGGGTGAACATGTTGCTGCATCTGATTCATTGAGCATTTTGGGTTGGTGTCTCAAGTATCTTTTTGGGTTGTGCGGGTATCAGAATTGTTGGATTGACACAATTCAGGGTGTTGGTGCAATGGAGGATCATCTTTTTCCATGAACCCTTCTTGACCTATTCCTTTTTATTTTCCCATATTTATTTCTGTTGGAAACTTTTGATGGGTTGGAATTGTTGCAGTCATGATAATAGGGAAAGCTGCTAGTTTCTATATGATTTCCAGTTTTGGTGATTCTGTGATTATGAGGATTTATAGGTGCAACTGATGTGTGACATCCGATATAAAGCTCTCAAGGTTTTGAAGGATGAGTTATTAGAGTCTAGGGTTAAAGAAAGTTTTTTGTATGGTCCAATCAGTTAAGAGTTACTGGAAAAGGAACAAGGTTCTAGATTTTTGAAGAATATTTAGCTCCCCCATTCCACCACTAACATAATAGATCAAGAAACTTACTTGGTTATACCCATTGAATCCCAACAGGCCTAAATACAAAGCTCCACAACTCAAAAGCCACATTATCAAAAAATGGTTATCCATTGAATCCCAACAGACCTAAATGCAAAGCTCCACAACTCAGAAGCCACATTATCAAAAAATGGTTCATTGTCTCCCCACAATTTTGGCACATACAATACCAACTCACAATAAAATAACTCCTCTTGAGAAGGTTCTCAAGCGTAAGAATTTTCCCCAAGCTGCTGTCCACTCAAAGAAGGAACTGAGGGATATGTTAGAAGGTTTCTTTCTCTGTATTATTATTATTATTATTTTGGTTTCTTGTTGTCATACATAGTTTTTGGTCCACATCATTTTTTCCTTTTCTTCAAATATCTTGAATTTGTTCCTTAATATAGGTTGTGAAGTAATATTGAGCAATTCCTTTAAAAAAAAATAATAATATTGAGCTTTTATGGTTATTTTTTGTAGCTGACCCTAATAAATCTGTTGAGGATCCATAGCCGACCCCCTAAAATTTTGAGACTAAGTCTTTTTTGTTGTGGTAGTGGTGGCTAGACTTTGTTTTTTGTTTGACAAGGAGGGGATCGTAATGGCTAATTATATTAAAAGAGTGGCAAAAAAAGCACTTAGAGAATCTGATGGATGTGGGTGACCAACTATGGAGACTTGTTGGTGGAATGAGATGGTTCAAGTAGAAGTTAGATTAAAGGGATAGTTATAGAAGCCTCCCTAGATGTAGAGACAATGTTGTTTATGAAAATTATAGTGACAAAGAGGAACTGAAAGGGCTGTCTAAGATGCTAGATTTAAGGTGTATGATGAATTATATTGCAAGCTAGGATGAATTATATAGCAAGTTGGGGGATGAAGGATGGTGAAATGAATATTTATAAACCCGGGAAATGAAAATAAGAGACTTGAATTGTGTGAAGTACATCAAAGATGAAGATCAAATAATGTTAGTAAAGTAAGAAGGATTAAAGAAAGATGGAAATGTTATTTTGATAGACTCTTTGATGAAAGTCATACAAAAGATTGGAACGAACTAAGTAACCTTATTGAGGATAGAGAACATAGTTCTGTTCGTAGAGGTAAATGGTGCATTCAGGACAAGCTATGTCCTAGAGCCTTGTAGTTCAATTGGCATCTCTTGGTATTTCCAATTGAGATGTCCATGGTTCAAAACTTCAAATTCCCCTCTCCCATTGTTGCAAATATTGAATTATCAAAAAAAAAAAAACAGGTTGCCTGTCAGGGGTGAAAAGCTCTTGGATTACCTGGTAACTGGTTCTGGCGGGTGGGGTCAGTTGCTCGTAGGAGTTTGATTAACAATGAGGATTTTTGTACAGTATGCTTTGCGACGTGCAACTAATCTGAGTGAAGTTTTCCTATGTCATCAAAAAAAAAAAAAAAAAAAAAGGTTGTAGGATTGAGTGAAATTCCTCCTGAAGTTTTGGAAGTGCTTGGGTGATGTGAGTGTAGGATGGTTGAGAAGCCTTTTGAATAAGAGAAAATGCCTAGTGAGTATAGGAGAAGGCAAGTGATATAAATTAATACGAATTAAATATAGTGGTTTAAGAAGAAAATCATAATAAAGGAGATTAGATTGGCTATTTAAAAAAAATTCAAATTTGGGTTCTTTTGTAAATAAATGAATATGTTAGGATATTTATAGTCATGAAGCTTCTAGGAAGCTCCACTCCCACCAACTATCCACATGCTTTCACTCTTAATATCACATTCCAAAACTCTTTTTCATTTTCAAGTCTCATAAAAATTCCACTTTATCTCTTTGGAAGTTCTAGAGACACAAATGGCAGCCACAGCTTCATCCACCAAGAGGTCCAAGGCTTGAATTTGTGCTTTCTTCTTCTTCGTCTTCTTCTCTGTTTTTTTCCCTTACAAATCATTTGGTTCCACTGTTCCAGATCTGAAAAAAACCCAAAGTGCATGCCGACTGTAACAGGAGAAACAACCTGAAACTGGCCAAAATTGGTTTGTTAATTCTTTTTTTTTTTTTTTTTTCACGTGAGGCGTGTCCCGACCGTGTCCCTTCCATGCTCGATTATTTTTAAAAAAAAAGGGAAGGACACGCATGCAGCCCTGTCCGCTGTGTCCCTTACGTGTCCAACTCGGGCATGACAGGAAAATTGTCGTGTGTGCTTTTATGGGGGAGGCACTCTAATACCTATATACAAGAATAAGGGAGATATTCAAAACTGGACATATTACTGAGGATTAAGCTTACGAGTCACACTATGAAGCTTTGGGAGAAAGTGATTGAACATGGGTTGAGACACGCTTGAATAGTATCAAATAATCAATTTGGTTTTATACTAGGGTGACTTACCATGGAAGTTATTTTCTTACTTAGACCTCGAATGGAAAAATATAGAGAAGTCCATGAAGATCTCCATATGGTTTTTATTGACCTATATTAAGTGTTGGATAGGGTACCTTGAGAGATTATGTGGTAGGTTATAGAAAAGAAAGGAATTCCACTAAAGTATATTAAGCTGATTAAGGATATGCATGACACAGTTGTAACTAATGTGAAAACAAGTGGAAGCATCACAAGTGAGTTTCCTTTTACTATAAATTTTTATCTAGGATTGGTATTAAGTTCATATCTCTTTGCATTGGTTATGGATAAGCTCAGTCAATGGTTATGGATAAGCGCACTAGATCTATTCAAGATAAATTTTCTTGGTATATGTTTTTTGCAAATGATATGGTTTTAGTGAATGAAACTAGACATGAAGTTAACATCAAATTAAAAGTTTAGATAGACGCTTTAGAATATAAGGACTTTTGGCTAAGTAGGACTAAAAGTCTAAAACTGAAAGTTTAGTAAAAGTATAAACAAAGATGAAATTTTAAGACTTGTTTATCAAGAGATATGACAGAGTCAATGCTTTTGATATTTTGGATCAATAATTCATAAGAGTGGAGAGATTGAAGAAAATGTGAGTAATTTTATTCGAACATTGATTAAGTGGAGAAGCGCATCATGAGTATTGTGTGATTGTAGAGTATTTTTTAAATAAAAAGGAAAATTATATAAGACTTTATGCTCTATGGTACTTATATATAAAAAAGCCTTTATGCTCTATGGTATTGAATTTTGGGCTAAGAAGCAACATGTTGATAAATGAGTGTTGCCGAAATGAAAATGTGAAGATGGATAAATGGAAATACAAAGAAAGATAGGTTTTGAAATGAAGAAATTCACTTGAAGATAGGGGTGATATCTATTAATGAAAAAATGAGGAAGAGGTGCTTGAGATGGTTTGGTCATGTGTAGAGGAGAGCAATTAATATACCAGTGAGTAAAAGTGGGTTGATTCTAGTCGATTGAACAAAAAAGGGTAGAGGAAGACCTAAAATAACATTAGTAGTAATAAAAAAGAATGCGCCAATTAAGGAGGTGGTAGAGAGTATGATTTTGGATAGGATAGAATGGTGAAAAAGAATACATGTGACTAAATTTAATTGGTTTGTTAAATATCCATAGCCATGTCAAAAGTTCTGAGACTATGGTTTTGTCGTAGTTGTAGGTAGGCAGTGGTAATAATTACCTGGTGATTCTTGTTACATCTTACATGACTATTTGTAGACCATTTCTAGTGCATAGTGGTGCTGTGTGTACCATGAGTTGAATGGAATGTATATCAGAGTTGTGAAGCTCATTACTTGGCATATTCTTTATTGTGGCATCTTTTTCTTTCAAAGTTTAAAATTTTAGTATCACATAATAAAATTGTGTTATATTCATGTAGGTCGACGAATTTAGACTCATGGACTCCTGAGCAGCTGAAAATGATGAGCTTTGGGGGAAACAATCGTGCACAGGTCTTCTTTAAGCAGCATGGATGGACTGATGGGGGCAAAATTGAGGCAAAGTATACATCAAGGGCTGCTGATTTATATCGGCAATTACTTTCAAAAGAAGTTGCTAAAAGTATGGCAGAAGAGGTGGGTTTGCCATCATCACCTGTTTCTTCTCAGTCAGCACAAGCAGCTAATGGACTCCCTGATGTCAAGACAAGTGAAGCTCCAAAAGAAAACTCCTTAGGAAGGCAAGAAACGCATGATACCACTGCTTCACCTAAAGCAACTCATACAGTTCTTACTGGTACTGTCAAGAAGCCTCTTGGTGCTAAGAAAGCTGGGAAGACTGGGGGGCTTGGTGCTAGAAAGCTTACTACCAAGGTACTTTAATTTTTTTAAAGTTTACCATGAAAAGAGATTATTTATTGCTTTACCTTAGTGAACTAATTGTTTGCCAGCAGAAGTACCTTAAAAGTATTTCTAGTTTTAAATTCTGTTACTCAATTACCCTATATTAATTAAACTGCTAAGTTTCTAACAAAATAATATTTTTTAAATGTAGCCAAGTGAAAATCTCTATGAACAGAAGCCTGAGGAACCAACTATTCCAGTTCCTGCCACGAATAGCACTTCAACAGCAGGCCCATCTCTTGCTTCTCGCTTTGAATATGTAGAAAATGTCCAATCTTCTGAGAATAGCTCTAGTGGCCCACATGTGATAAGCCATGTATCCGTGCCAAAATCATCAAGCTTCTTTGCAGAATTTGGAATGGATAGCGGTTTTCCAAGAAAGGCTGGCTCAAACTCCTCAAAAGTTCAAGTAAGCTAAATGACTTGCAACATAATCATGCTATATCGGTGACTTTTTTTTATCATTAGTAATGTGACCTATATTGAGTGCTCACTGCTCACCTGCTTGATTATAGGATGTGAATTCTAGAAACTAGAAACTGTAGCAGTCAAAAAGGGCTTCTAGGTCCAGATTTTTCTGGGTTATGATGCAAAGATTCAGGCCCATTCCAAAGGTCGTAGATACTACAGTTATGGCAACATGGAAATTACACAATTAACAGCAAGACTGTGGCAGTATAAATTACTACACGTCCACATATTATATTTGCCAACATTTCATCAAAAATAACATTACAATTTAAGTTCTACTATTCTTAGCGTGGCTTAATTTTATTTTTATTTGCATATAAATCGTTACAATTTTTCTTTTTTCCTTAAAGTTATACTCCATTACTAATTAGACAAAGTTTTCCTCAAATCAGTTTAGATGAGTCTCCTTCAACCGGGTATGTGGTGTTCAGGTGACCATCAACATGTAGTTTAATCACATAATTGTTAAATAAGTCAGGTTATTAAAACTACACACAGATGGTTATATGATTGCCATGCATGGGTTGAGGAACTTTTCTTTAAACTGGTTTGGAGGAAGATTCTATCTTTACTAAAAGGAGAAAGCTTTCATGTGCTTGTTAACGGGTGTCTGAAATTTGATAAAAATGTCCAGATATTGTTGGATGAATATCAAATGCTTATTATATTGTCAGTTCAATGTGCCTATGAGATAGAGTCCTTAGTTGCTTGTTAGCTGTGAGTTAGTTTGTTATATGGGATGTATCACTGATGATGGAACTTGTAGCATAAAGACTAAATAAAGCTCGCTCTTGTATCAAGGCATATAGAGGTCGTGGTATTCTCTATACTGGCACTAAGTTACTCATGTTTCATGTAAAATTCTATTTTAAGAATTTATTATGATGAATAACACTGAGTTTTTGGGGTTTCATTTGCTTTTTCGCTGAATGCAACATACTCTCTGCAATATCACAACTTCATTTAGAAAGAAGAACTGCATGTTTGTAGTTTCTGAGGAGTTCTTTTGGCGTGTTTTGATTTTATGTGCATGCTTAGAGGCTAGTTTTTCATTGGTGTTAAAATTTTTTGAACTTTGGATATTCTTAAACAATTTATTGGTATCAAAAAAGGGACACCTAGTACACAGGAAGTGTACAGGAGTCAACAAATCAAATACAAAAATTACATAAATCAAGTAAATCAATAAAAGAAGAAAATGATTGGTTTTGCAAAGTTGACAACCAATCCAATAAGGTTCTAAAGAAAAATAACTTGAGGTTGGGCATAGATCTCTCATAATCTTCAAAGCACCTGCCATTTTTGAGGTGAAGATAGAAAACTTTTGTGTTGTTATTAAGAAGCAGAATCTTAAAAGCAAAAGAGGAGGAGGAGGGGGGTGGGGGGGGTGGTGGGGGTTGGAAGCTATATTTAATTATTGGGTGATGGGCCATCTGTTCTATTTTGTGTTTTTGTTATATATGTCAATGCATGTTAACAGATTATTGTACTTTGCGACATTGGAAATGAAATAATATTTGTTTCATTATCCAAAGCAAATTCTTTGTTTGACTGGTTTCAACAGCAGACATTGCCATTGACTTCAGACCATGTGTTGACATAAGCACATGATTTTAGGGCCTTCTTGCTTTATGTGATGGAATGAACATGCATATTTTTGTACCTAGAAGAATATTTTGCTGCTGTTAGTTTTGTCTTTGGGCTACAGCATGTGTGTTTTGCAACTATCACTTCTGATGTCATATTTGGCTTTCATATTACAATCGATAGTTGGCATTCCTGTGTCATGTCCTGCCAATGATGATATGTTGCAGTTCAGTTCACTGTTTAAATTTGTGGGTTTGCCTCAGTGATGTTCTCCTTCCTCATCTATTCGTTATTAATTTCCTTTTTTCTCTTACACACTTATCAGATTCAGGAAACCGATGAAGCAAGGAAGAAGTTCTCAAATGCAAAATCTATTTCATCAGCCCAATTCTTTGGGGATCATAACAAAGCTACTGATGATGCTCATGTTTCTTTGCAGAAGTTTTCAGTATGTTCTCTTACCACAACTTATTACTGGAAAAATTATCTACTGAATTTTAAGAGAGTTCTTTTCATATGCTGTGTTCATGTTCACATCACTGGACGTAATGTTGGCCCAAGGGGATGAAAATATAAAATAAACTAAAATTTCTTTGTTAATGTTAATGTTAATGTAACTAACTCTTCATGGTTTTGCTAGGAAATTAGAGCTTAATAGCTTGACTTGGATAATGATAAAAAAAAGAAAAAAAAAAAGCTGCTTTGTCATCTTTGTCAACATTTCCATAATTTTCCAAATGATAAAAAAGCTGGAAAACTTAGTTAGATCCCCCCCCCCCCCCCCCCTCTCCCCCCTTCTCTTAATAAAATTGCCTTTATGACACAAATTCTGAAGCGAATTTGGTTGTTGATTTTGTTTATCATTTTATTGTTACTTCCAGGGTTCAAATTCTATCTCCAGTGCGGATCTTTTTGGTCACGACATGGATAATTCCTCTGTTGATCTTACAGCTGACATCATCAACCGGCTTTCTTTCCAGGTAGGCCTTGCAACTTCACTGCACGTCACATATGCATTATTCTCGATGAAATTGAGAGATTTGGTGGAATACAAGCTTTTTCCCCCTTGGCTCTATCTACCCCCAACTCCCCTTTTTGCTATTTTAGATTGCTGCACTACTTTTGGGTTGACACTAAGTGGCTTTTTTCTTTTACCTTCCTTTCTCCAGGCACAACATGATATTTCCAACCTAAAAAACATTGCAGGCGAGACCGGAAAGAAACTCTCTTCGTTGGCATCCACTTTAATAACAGATCTTCAGGACAGAATCCTGTGATATTATTATGTTGTGTTGGAATACAAAAAGAATGAGGAGTTTGTTACAGTACCAGCCAAATATGTAGTGAATGTAAAATGAGTTCATTATAAAAATTCTTTCAAAAGACTGAAATAAGATTTTAAACTCTCTCTAGGGCTTGTCGTGACAGGCTGGTTTTCTCATTTTGTTAGCACAGGTATTTCGATATTACTTTGTGTTTTAGTTGTTTTTATTTTGAGATCTTATGCGTATGTGAACCTCAGTGAACTCTCCTACTCTATCAGGAAAATTCAGAAAGCTACCTGTCAGTTAAAAAACTGCCTTTTTTTTTTTTTTTCATGGGTTGAGGCATGATAAGGAATTGCAAAGGAACTTAAATTTTAAGTGATTGTTTGGAAGAGTTTATTTTCGTTTATTTATTCTGTTCAAGTAATAAACTGTCGTATTCTAGAAAAAAAGTAAAGCCTTTACATAAGCTAGAGGTGAAAATATATTAGCATTTAAAGCTCTAAAAAAAATGTAAATTTCAAAGTTCAAACAGATTCTAAAAGCTAACAAAATTTCGTACTCCTGTGGATTTCCACCGTGCCTTGCCAAGTTATATTCAAACCTGAATGATATAGGATAACATTTTGAGATGTATGAAAGACACAATGTGTTAAGAGATTCAGAGCACTCACATCTTGACATCGGGGTGTTTGGTTTGTGTTTTCAAACAACAATTTTCAGTTTTTAAACAATATTATACGTATTTTTACGCTTTTTCACCCACACGTACTTTCACAAATGTTTTCAAACAACAATTTTCAGTTTTTAAACACATGTACTAAATGGGCGTAAGTTATAAACTTTTTTTAAATTCAATTATCTGTTTTTTTTTAAGGAAGAAATTCAATTATTTGTTGACTGTTCCTTTTTGTATAAGAAAAACAAAGTGAAATATTTTGGTTTACATTATAGGACTCTTTTAGTCTTTTTTTTCCTTCTCTTATTTAATTATTTTAAATTTCCAAAAAATGCAAGTTTTTGTAATCATTAACTTGGACGTTTCTTTATTTGTTTAATATTTGTTGTTGGAAAAAATGCTTTGACACCTCCCTAAACTTTATCGTAGTAGCCAATACACCCCCTAAACCTTTATTTTAACCAATTTATTCCTTAAACTTTGCATATGTGCCAAATAGGACTATCTGTTAGCCAGAACGTTAAGTGACTAACAGAAATATCAGGCATGTGCAACTTATTTAAAAAAAAAAACAAAAAAACAAACGTCTAGACCATTTGGGAGGGGGTGAAAAAAGAAGAAGACAGTCTCATCCTTATCTCCCACTGTAGATAAAGCTTAAGCACAAGAGCATACCATATCAGATCAAACTCTATCAAATAAATTGTAATCAATTGTTATCTATATATGACTATATTCAAATAAATTGTAATCTGTACAACAATTGTAAATACATGTACAAGCTCCCAAAAAGTAGTTACCGGAAGCCACAATTATTTTCAGTCTCTACATCACATCTCTGGTTTCCAAACCTAAGCTGACGGTCCTCTTTTACAACTTCTCTCTCCAACCCATAGATCAGCCACCGTGGCTAACTCAAGACCTCCATTGCCACTACAGGTCTCTTCTTTAATTTCTCTCTGGCCAAAACTTTAGCCTCCATATCTAAAACTCTCAAGCTTTAACCTCTCATATTTAAACCCAAATCTAACCTCCACATCTCAAATTTATGTTTCCCTCTCGCAAAACTGAACAACGAGATTGTTGGCAGGACCATGATCGTCTCTTTCTCTTAGGATTCAAATTGACACTTGACTGTGTGGATCATCTCTCTCATAGGTTTCTCTCTGTCAAAATTGTTCTCTCTCATCTCTATGGGTCTCAAGCGATTGAATTGGGTGGTTTTAATGCTCACATGCGTGTCATGTGGGTATTCCGTTAGTTTATTAACAGCAGACCAACTGAAGTACTAATTTGGCACATGATTAAAGTTTAAGGAGTAAATTGGCTAAAATAAAAGTTTAAGAGGTGTAATGGCCACTACATTAAAGTTTAGGGGATATCAGGGCATTTTTCCCTTTGTTGTTTAGTCAATCCGATTCCAGTACAACCCCCCCTTCTTTATTTATGTTTCTATTAAAAGTCCTTTTTTTGCGATACTATTTTCTAGGGACATGTTAAGATGTTATTTATTATATAATTCATAAGATAGTTATATTTTACAAACATAAAGAATAGTTGATTTGTCAAATATATATATCAGTTGAGTTATATATATTCATCTACATTTTTTATTATTGTCAGGGAAGTTTTTGCGACAAGGGCCGAAAATGGGCCCAAATCTCCCCTTGGGTTCTTTAGAAGTGTTTATTACAAAGAATAAAGCCCAAAATTCCAAATGTATAATGAACAAAAGGCTAATGGTGTTTTGACAAGAGAGAATCAAAATGTTTATAACAAAAGTGCAAAAAACCATAAAAACATAACAGGACTGAAACTTCGACCCACAGTCACCCAGAAGAGAGAATTGAGAAAGATTGTGAGGAAGAGAGGAAAGGTTTCCCTGTACCCATATTTCCACCCCCAAGCTTCGGATTTGTGAGATTGTTGACTGGTGTTGATGCGCATTTTTGCAAATCTGTACCCAAAGGCTTATGAGGAAGAAAGCCCAATGAAGAGCAAGGCCCAAAGGCCCACCAGGAAGACCAAAGAATAAGAAGGGTCCAAAGAAAGAAGTGCAAGTGAAAGCAATCTACGGCAAAACGCAAGTCTGCCGCAGAATACAGTTCTTTGGCAGGATGGCTTTGGCAGATAAAGATAAATTGGGTCCAACGCCTTTTTGATCCAATAAACATTATTTGGCCCACAAAGGCCCAAATCCTTTTGTATAGAAAAAGATAGGCGTGAGAATTGATATGAAAAAGAACAATGAAAGGAAACAAAGAGCATCAGGAAGTGTTAGTAGCAGGAATTGCGTGAAGGAAGAGTCAAACTAAAGGAAATGACAAATGTAGCACGAAACGCGTGAAGAAATAAGACAAAAACACGCAACAGACGAAACAGAACTAATCTACTGTGGCAGGAATGGCGTGGGAGACAAAAACAAAAGACAGTGGAGCAAGAACAGAAGGGCCGGGGCACCACCAACCTGTACCCAGCCAATACAAGGGAGGTGGGCCCACGGTCAAAGAGATTCAGAGGGCGTGGTTTGGTGGTGGGGGGAAAAGGGGGTCTATATTTGGTTTCCTGCCATGACTTCTTTTGGGAACATATCCTGCTGGGATGATATCTTACCCAAAAGAAGTAATAAATGGTTGGGACCACTGATGCATGCCATAGAGCTAGGTAGTGAGGTAGAGGTATACGGCAGGAACAAACAAAAGAGAATTTTGTCGTGCAGCAAACATGTTCTGAGCAGATGGCTGTGGTCGGGGCAACCAATGGGTGAGTGGGTAATCTTGAAAGGATGCCCACAACAAACCAAAAACAGTTGGTGAAGTCCTAGGGGTAAAATGGAGAAATCCCATTGAATTAACTCACTATAAAAGGGAGGTAACCACGGCAGAAAAAGGGAGGACGGAGGTAGAGAAAAAAACAGGGGAAAGAGTGAAAAACAGGGGAAGAAGAAAAACATCCAGAGGGGAAAGAAAGAAAGAAAGAAAAAGAAGAGAGAAAACGTGGCAGGATTAGGGGCATGCATCAATAGACCATATTTTCCCTCCCTCTTAGCAAACCCACTCTTTGAAGTCTCCCAAAAATAATAGCTAGTAGCCATTTAGGTCTATTCTCCAAAATGCACAACTTTTACAGCAGGAGCCTATGATAAGGTTGTTCAAGTTGGAGTTCGGGTTCCTTCTTGGTTTACTTATTCTATGGGCAGATTTAATACTTGATTTTGATTGCAAATACATTTGATTTCTCTCATTATAACTTATATCTGCCGTATTTAGTCATCCTGCCGTAACACGTTTTTTATCACGTCTGCCGCATCAGTTGTCCTACTGTGGTGTCTTTACTTGCTATATTATTTATTCTAACGTAGCACCTTTTTATTATATTTACCGTGTTAAACCTTTCCTGCCGAAACTTTCTTTTTTATTTGTTATTACGTGTTTTACTTTTGACACAAACTAATCATTATCCTGCCATAAGTATATATATACATATACATTGTTTCTCATGTTCTGGAAAAATATATTTATAGATATATATGTGAATGCGTATAAGTATATATACTTATATACGTATGTATATATACTTGAGAATATGCTAACCCACTTAAACTAACACTTGTTTGATGGGTATTTTCTTTGGGTTTTAGATTTGTTTATGCACAAGAAGTAGAAAAGTATTTCTGCAGTAAAAATGGTAGTCAGTCACATTGCCGAAGGTTTTACTGCACGACAGACAGCTTTAAAGCACGACAGACAGCTTTAAAGCACAACAGACAGCTTCATTGCACGGCAGAAGGCTTTACGGTAGAGAGCTTTAATGCACGGCAGGAAGTTTTATTGCACAGCAGAAGGCTTTACGGCAGGAGGCTTTACGGCAGGAAGCTTTACTGCACAGCAGAAAGCTTTATTGCACGGCAGGTAGCTTCATTGCATAGCAGAAACTTTTATTGCACGACAGACGGTTTTACTACACGGCAGAAAGTTTTGCTGCACAGCAGAAAAGTTAGACCTGTGGCAGAAACCGGAGAATAGTTCCTTCTGCGGCAGAAACGTCAATCCTGCGGCAGAAACTAGTAGCGGTAGAAACAGAAAAGTCAATCCTGTGGCAGAAACTGGAGAAAAGTTCCTGCGGCAGAAACAAAGGATAAGCCCACTTTGTTGCGTCTTCCCTTGGACTTGGACTCAACGTTTGCGCACAAGCCGGACCAAATTGAGTTGCAGTTAGACCGGTCTCAACTCCCTTACTCAGAACACTCAGGCCTACTACCGCGGAAGGCAGCCCAGCCCAACGCACACAAAAAAGGCCCTCTACAACTAGCTTAATAGGTTTTTGCTCTGAAGTCTCAGGTCTCTAAGTAGAACGTGACTAGTTATTTTTTTAGTTGAAGAAAGACTCTTGTATTGAACTTGGGGTTTTGCTCTCAGAGTAAAACGTCCTCCTTTGTTTTGAATCTGATTGTGGAATTTATATTGAGTTTGGGGTGCTTTAAGTGACTGGTTTTTGGTCAATAGAAAAGGCTTTGGACCCCAAGGTGTTAAGCAAGTAGTAATTTTCAGGTTTGTTTTTGTTTGGATAAAAGGAAGGATTACTTTTATCATCATTAAGGGAAATGCTTGACTAAACCCTCATTGGCTCCTCATTTTCAGTTGTTTCAAACCATTGGGAGGCTTAACTAGATGAGAGCTAGCAGCTGAAGTTAGCCAATGAGAGCCAACCATTTTTAAAGGAAAAAAAAGGTTCGTACAGAAACTTTGGGCCACAGTCACATAGAGCATAAAAACTGTTTTGGGGTGGAAATTTTGGATACAAGACCTCCTCCATGAGCCTGAGGTGCTACTAGTGTCCCTTGCCCCACTTGGTAGCACGCATGGGCTGGGCTCATGCAAAAGGTCCGAAAGGAACTGACCCATACCCTCCAAACCACACTTCCTTAATTTCCCCAATAAGTCGCAAGGGCTTGGGCCATGCTTTAAAAGAATAAAATATAATATAATACATGAATTGAACCCACAAGGAAGTCGGGCTTGTTTGAATCAGGCTTGTACGAAATGTGTCGCGAAAACGGGTATCAACAATTATTATAAATTTTTTTTTTTTAAAATTTCAAATGCATTATTCATACATCTTGAGATTTAAAACAAGTAATTAATCTATTGCATTTAGGTTTTGATATTGGGCAAAACTTAGATATAGTTCCTTGACTACAATTACTTAGGTTCCCCTCTTATATTTTAGACACCTGTCTAACTAATAAATTCAGCAAACAAACGTTACCTTTCTCTATTTTCTTTCTTTTCTTTATGTTTTTCCCTCCTTACCTATGAGAAAACCAGATCCGTTCAACTCTCCGACTAACCCATTAAAAGTATAAATCTCAATAGATGAAATTTAACTTCGTTTAAAACTACAATCCCTCAACAATCTCAATTTCTTTTTGTTCTTTCTTTTTTGTTTTCCTCCATTTTCACGAGAACCAACCAAAATTTCAAACTATATTTTGATTTGGAGATAAACTGGCCTGAGATGCAAGAAACTTAAAAGGAAAATCCCAAATTCAGAAAATTATTTAGAAAAATCCAGAGAGATTGAAAGAGGTCGAGAGACCTTCAATGGTAACCAAACGACAAAGATTTAAGGAGTGAGGAGCCAAACCTGCACTCAAAATCACCTATGCATGTATGATTTTTCTCGGAGAAAAAAGAAAAAGAAAGAAACAACAACTACAAGGAAAATTTTAGAGAGAGAAAGTTGTAGAGAGAAAAAATGTGGATTGTTGGTAAGCCATAAAAAAAAATGAGAGGATTTTGAAGAAAAAGATAAGGAGAAAAAGGCCAAAGAATTATTAAACTGAAGCCTTCTTAGATTTAGTGTTGAATAGGTCTGAATTGAAGAAGCTTTCTTAGATCTGTAACTTGAAGAATCTGTCTCCTTTCTCGTGGGCCAGGGGAGAAAAAGAAGGAGAAGAAAACAAAAGGAGACGGGTTTTGTAAGTTGTAACTTCCGTTTGCTGAGTGGTTTTTTTTTTTTTTAAAGTCCGTTTCCTAAGTTAATTAATTAGATAGGTGTCTAAAATATAAGAGAGAAACTTAGGAGGCTGTTTGGCACCACTTTTTTCATCACTCAACTTTCATCACTCATCACTCATAACTCATCATTCATCACTCATCACTCTAAAATACCATGTTCGTTTGGCACCATCACTCATTTCCCATCACTCAATATTTTTCACACTATTTGTGGGCCCCATTTCTGTCACCCACTGCAGCTTTTTTTTTTTTTCACTGGGTTCGGTGAGTTTTCCAGTGAAAAAAAAGAAGAAGAAGGAAGAAATCCAAGGACAGTGAACCCAGGTGAAAAAAAAAAGAAAAAAAAAACTCAGGAGTAGAACACCGAACCACTGAAAAAAAAAAAAAAAAAAAAAAAAAAAAAAAACCCAGGAGGAGTGGAGAAGACAACCCAAGAGGAAAGGAAAAAAAAAAAAATTGGAAAGGGAGTCAAAAGGTGCGGCTGAATTTATGACAGTGGGTCCCCTTTGTTTGTTTTATTACAAAAATGCTATTGAGTTATGAGAATTGAAAACTGAAAACAGCCAAAAGTTGTTTTCAGTTTCCACAACTCATAACTCAAAAAATAGAGAATTGAGTGTTGGAAACAGAGTTATGAAAATAAAGAAATTGTGCAGGCAAACGAGTATTTTGCTATGGGTCCCACCATTTTTGAAAATTGAGTTATGGAAACAGAAAATTGAGTCATGAAAACTAGTGAACCAAACAGCCTCTAAGCAACTGTAGTTAAGAAACTGTACCTAAGTTTTGCCTTTTGATATCATCTCATTTTCAATTGATAATATGACTAAATTCTCTTAATCTTCTTGTGACCTTAAATAGAATTTTAATAATTATAATTTTTAAATAAAAAAAAATTATGCTTAAACAAATGTACCAATTGTTATCAATAAAATTCTGTAAAATTGTTGAAAACATTATCCATAAAGGGGAAAGAATTAGATGGACATTAATGTAATTGCAACATTTAAGAGTGTCTCAATTAAAAAATAATTTTGATTCTTTATAAAAACAATTATCTGAGCATCAATATCTAAATTTTACCGATCATAAACACTTATCCTTACATTAAAATAGTTAGTTGCATAGCAAATAAGTACTTTTCCTTACATTAAAATACTTAGTTGCCTAGCATTTATAGCATTTCTTACTCTATGGATAATGTTTTTGACAATTTTACATGTTTTCCCTCTCTAATTCAAACAGAAAATGTTTATATTCTTTTTGTTCTTGTTGTAAAAAGAATAATAGATTTTTTTTTTTTTAAAGAGGAATTGATAGTAGGTTTTATTGATTAAATATCACGGTGTACAATTAGGAAGAAAGAAGAGAGACATTCATCAAAAAAATAAAAAAATCATTTTCTCTTCGGCAACACTAGCAAGTAAGAGATAGAATAGTTGAAGCTCTATTACATTTCAAAGGCACACTAACAAAAGAATCATAATGAGAACTTTCAATAATTAAATTAATGTCTTCAAATATCCACGCAACCTCAAGAGAGCAAACTCTGTCATAATTGAGAAGATCCATAAGTTCACCAAATATACTTTCTGCAATAATGTTAAGGAAATGACCGCTTTGACAATAATAATAATAATAATAATAATAATAATAATGCCTACTTCATAACATCTACAGTAGTCCATAAAATATTAGATACTTTATTATTTTATTTTTTTTGGTAAACATCGAATAACATTAAAAACTAAAGAGAATACATAGGTTCAGGACAAAGCCTGCTTAAGTACAACTCATTAGCATCAAAATTAAAAAGATCTAAGATGTCCACAGGCGGACAATTAAACAAAAAGGAAATCACTACTTTGCTCCGATCCTATTCTTGTGAAGGCATCTACACATCTGTTTGTTTCCCAAAAGCAATGCCTGATTTGGACTTGGGGGATGGATACTTTATTTATTCAGTCACATGAAGTTGCCATCACTTCTCCTTTGTGGTTTCGGATTAGCAAATGTGCAGTGAACTGCAAATGATAAAATGGCTTAGTCATATTCGAGGCGACTACCCTCCTAGAATTAAAGGGAGAAAAGAGTGTTTGGGTTAAATTCTTCTTGCCTCATGTTATTCATCTTTAATGCTTAAATACATTGAAATGGAATTCCAAATAATAAGATAACTCCTAATCTTATCATCTAGAGTTCTATCACAAGATAGACCCTATCCTAACAATAACTTAATTAAATTTAAATAACAATTTATCCTAACACACGATAACTACTACTTGAGGCAATCTCCCGATCCAAATCACTTGGTCCATGTTAGCCACTATCTGACTCAACCATTTCTTCTAACTCTTCATGCCCACGGGTCATAACATTCCCACCCTCTGGAGAACGAATCTTGTCCCCAAGATTCAAATGGGGAAACTGCTACAGTAAATCCGGAAGAGGTTCCCACGTGGCATCATCACTTGTTGTTCCTGTCCAATGTACTAATGCTTCCTGAAGGACCTTCTTTCCTGCCTTGCTCCAACGGTAATCCAAAATTGCAGCAGGTTCCAACAACAACTAGCCATCGTCTTGCACCTTAAGGAGCCCTTGTACTGCTCGGTCTAAGTTTCCCAGTTGCTTCTTCAGTTGTGAAACATGGAAGATCGGATGAATCCGGGAATCGGTTGGAAGTGCTAATCGGTAGGCCACCTTTCCCACACGTTCCATTACCTGGTAAGGTCCATAAAAACGTGGAGATAACTTCATATTACCACGAGTTCGCACTGATAATTGTCGAAATGGCTGCAACCGAAGATATACAAAGTCACCAGGCGCAAACTCCAACTCACGGCGATGGCGGTCTGCATTCATTTTCATCGTTGTTGGGCAGTAGCCAAACTGTCTTTCAATACTCGGAGAATCTCATCTCGGCTTCGCAAGGAGTGCTCGACCTGTGCCACCATTGTGTCGCCGTGCACATACGAATGAATGGTTGCTGGGGGACGCCCATAAACAACTTCAAAGGGAGTCATGCGAGTAGCGGTATGGTAGCTTGTGTTGTACCAATATTCTGCCCATGGCAGCCACTGGAGCCACTGTTTTTGCTTGGAACTTGCAAAGCAGCGCAGGTAAGTTTCCAAGCAACGATTGAGGACTTTCGTCTGTCCATCCGTTTGAGGGTGATAAGCTGAACTCATACGCAATTCAGAACCGTGTAGGCGAAAAAATTCCGACTAAAATCGACTAGTAAAAACAGGGTCTCGGTCAGAGACTATGGATCACGGCATGCCGTGAAGCCGCACGACTTCCTTGACAAAAGTCTCCGCCACCACCTTTGCTGAGTAAGGGTGCTTGAGGGCGATAAAATGGCCATATTTGGAGAGTCGATCCACCACTACCAAGATGACAGAGAATCCACTCGATGTCGGAAGGCCTTCAATGAAATCCATGGACACATCCTCCCAAACCTGGTCCGGAATGGGCAACGGTTGTAATAAACCAGCCGGGGTCATCGTATCATGCTTGTTACGTTGACAAACATCACACCTCTGAATGTAGTGTTGAACATCCCGTTTCATGCCCGTCCAATGGAAGTTGGCAGCCAAACGTTTAAAAGTTCGAAAAATTCCGGAGTGACCCCCAACTGGTGTATCGTGAAACTCTCGAATGATGGCTTCCTTGTGCAGAGAATTTGGAGGCAAGACCAACCTACCTTTGTACCACAATTGGCCACCTCGTGCCTCATAACCGCTAATGCTCTTAGTGCCTTTTTGCAAGTCGTCTCTCATAGCAATCAAGAGTGGATCGTTGTGGGCTTCATGGCGAACCATGGCCAACCACGTGGGTCGTGGATAAGTTATTGCAGTTAACTCGCCATGTACACGTGAAAGAGCGTCGGCCGCCACATTCTCACGACTTGGTTTGTATTCGATCTCATAGTCGTAACCCATCAACTTCACAAGCCATCTCTGTTGATCCATGGTCGAAATGCGTTGTTCTAGTAAATATTTCAGGCTTTTATGGTCAATACGAATGCGAAACCGCCGCCCCAACAGATAATTACGCCATTGGAGGACCGATAAAACGATGGCCATCAATTCCTTCTCATAGGTGGAACACGCCAAGGCTCGGCCTGCAAGTGCCTTACTGTAGTAGGCGATGGGTCGACCGTCCTGCATAAGGACTGCACCTAGCCCAGTTCCTGATGCATCGGACTCAATCACAAATTGCTTGGTGAAGTCCAGCAATGCGAGAACAGGGGCTTGAGTCATTGCGTGCTTGAGAGTGTGGAATGCCTTCTCGGCTGCCTCTGACCAATGGAATCCATCCGTTTTCAATAACTGTGTGAGTGGTGCTGCGATGGTGCCATAGTTTTGGATGAATTTCCGGTAGTAACCGGTTAACCCCAAGAAGCCGCGAAGGCCGGTGGTGGTTGTCGGAGTTGGCCAATCTGCCATGCTCTGTATCTTCGTCGAATCGGCAGCCACGCCTGTAGCACTAATGACATGGCCTATGTACTCTACCTCTTCCCGGGCAATTAAACATTTAGATTGGTTTACATATAAGCGATTGGTCATCAAAGTATGCAGCACAGTATCTAAATGGATTAAATGTTCATCCCATGTTTTGCTATAAACCAATATGTCATCGAAAAATACAAAGACGTACCTCCTCAGTAATGCCCGGAAAATGTCGTTCATCAAGGACTGGAATGTTGCTGGGGCATTGGTGAGTCCGAACGGCATGACCAAAAACTCGTAATGGCCATCATGGGTGTGAAAAGCGGTCTTATGAATATCGTCGGAATGCACCCGGATTTGAGGTCCAGCTTGGTGAAATACGTTGCACCATGGAGTTCATCAAGTAGCTCATCTATGGCCGGGATTGGATAACGATCCTTGATTGTGACGCGATTTAATGCTCGGTAGTCCACGCAAAAACGCCAAGAGCCATCCTTCTTCTTAACCAGGAGGACCGGCGATGAAAATGGGCTGAAACTTGGTCGTATAATTCCCGTGGCGAGCATCTCCCTGACAGCTCGCTCAATCTCATTTTTTTGGACGTGGGGGTACTGGTAAGGACGGACACTCACAGGCCCACTCCCCGGTTCCAAGGGAATGCGATGATCATGGGTACGGGGCAGTGGCAACGTGTTTGGTGTTTGAAACACCCGCTGGTATTTCCTCAATAATGCGTCAAGTTCGTTGCATGGGTCGTGAGCCATCTCTGTTATAAGTGCTTCGGTGGGCCCTCCTGAAATTGGCATAATACAAAACTTCACACTGTCAGATGCCAATCATATAATGGAGTGTATGGATTCTTGAAACACTCTTCCATTATCTTCCCCGTGTATAATGAATTGTTGGCCGTCGACCTAAAACTCCATAGAGAGTTTATTCCAGTCATGCAAAACTCGGCCAACACTCTGTAGCCACTGTATGCCCAAAACTACATCTGAACCCTGTAGATCGAGAGGATACATGTTAGTTTGGAATTTATAGCCTTGTATCTCTATGGGTACTGCACATAAATTTCTTCGCACCGTAGTTTTTCACCGTTGGCTACCATCACTTGGAAGACCGGTGCTGGAGTTATAGAGCAGCCCATTCGCTTAGCGAATTTCAAACTGACAAAATTATGTGTGCTGCCGCTGTCAATAAGTATGTGCAATCTTCTGCCACGGATTAAGCCAGTGACTCGCATCGTTCGAGGCGTGGACACTCCAGACAATGCATGGAGAGATATTTCCGGCACCGCTTGTGATGCTTCAAGTTCAGGATCAAGCTCTACTGCCTTGGAGTTTTCTTCCGTCTCTTCCATTGTTTCCAAGACAAATATTTGTTGCTTCTTGCATCGGTGTCCTGGTCCGAACCTCTCGTCACAGTTGTAGCAAAGGCCTTTTTCCCGTTGCGCTTGCATCTCAGCCCATGACAATTTTTTTAATATCGGGTTGGTGGTAGTTCGGTTGCTGGGATGAAAGGATGTGGTGGTTTTGATGGGTGTTGGGGTAGGAAGAAGGGACGGTTTGTATGGTGGGGGCTGTGACAGTGAAGGTCTGGGTGGTGTTGTTGTGAATATTGGCCGCCGTGTTTTGGACAATTTTTCTTCTAGTAACCGAGCCAAGCTTGCGGCATGAAGCAGGGAGGTGGGCCGGAAAAGTTTAACTTCTGCGTGGATCTCTTCTTTCAGCCCGCCGACATAGCTACCCACCAACGCTCGCTGAGGCCATTGACGGACACGAGCAGCCAAGCGTTCAAACTGCGTTTGGTATTCTCGTACGGTGCCCGTTTGTTGTAATTTAGCGAGAGCCTCATCGAAATCTTCATAGTCTGAAGGGCCGAAACGGATGCACAAGGCTTTGGTGAACTCTTCCCATTGTACGTTTGGTTGGGATTGTTCAAACCATTGATACCACTCTAAGGCATCATCTTGTAAGTGGAAGGATGCCAACAACACCTTTTCGTTGGCCTCTGTTCTTTGATAATGGAAAAACTGTTCGGCTTTATAAATCCATCCGGTTGGGTTTTCCCCATCGAAACGAGGGAAATCCAATCGTGAAAATCTGGTCTGCAGGCTGCCCTGTTGAGTGCCTCGGCTTCCTTCTCTGTACTCGCGATGTCGGTTGATGGACCCATTGTCTTGGCCACTGCTGCTCTGGTCCTCATCACCCCGAGTTCCCCTTCCCTCCATCGCTCGACTCATTTTGGCCACGACATCAGTGAGGGCCTCTAACGCTCCCTTCATGCCTGCAAACTCTTCCTTTTGAGTGTCGGCTTGTTGTTTAAGGGAATGGGTGCTAACCTCCAAGGCAGCCATGCGGTCGTCATTGGTGGTTGAACGTGTATTTGGTGGGATGGTTGTCATGGCTCTGATACCAATTGCAGTGAACTGCAAATGATAAAATGGCTTAGTTGTATTCGAGGCGACTACCCTCCTAGAATTAAAGGGAGAAAAGAGTGTTTGGGTTAAATTCTTATTGTCTCATGTTATTCATCTTTAATGCTTAAATACATTGAAATGGAATTCCAAATAATAAGATAACTCCTAATCTTATTATCTAGAGTTCTATCACAAGATAGACCCTATCCTAACAATAACTTAATTAAATTTAAATAACAATTTATCCTAACACACGATAACTACTACTTGAGGCAATCTCCTGATCCAAATCACTTGGTTCATGTTAGCCACTATCTGACTCAGCCATTTCTTCTAACTCCTCATGCCCACGGGTCATAACAAAATGTGAGCAAATTTGGTTTGAGAGATAGCCACATTGTGTTTGAATATAGAATCCGATGGAGGTGGAGACCATTTGTTAACTACATACCACACGATGCAGTTGATGCGCAAGTTATTATGATGAACTATAAGAATGAGATCTTATTACATCGCATGATCTCACCCTTTCTCCCGATTTTTGTTTACAAAAATTATTTATTTTGTTAAGATAAGTTGTTATCGGTGTAATATGACCATCTATTGTTAACATTATTATATATCAATCACATTGTTTAAGGAAAAAAAATAAAATTTATTGAATTACTTATTAGATTTGATTGCAATCATAATAGTTCTCAATTTTTTTTATAGATAATTTCAACTTATAGCGTTCACTTCTAATAATGACTCTTTACTATCAAATCAAAACACTGATCAGTTTTTAGTGAAAATAGATGATAAACCTCAAATTTCTTGTTCAATCGTTAAAAATTTTAATAGTTGAACTAATAACTTAAATATTTCATTCTAAAAAGAAAATTTTGTTATTCAATTGACATCTTCTAATATTTTTTATAAATGCATCAAGGATTCAAATCCCTTAAAGGCTATTGAAATTATCGAATTGTTAATTTCCTTTTTCCTAATCTAAGAGATGTTCCCTCCTTAATACTAGAAAATTAGAAAAAAAATTGGTCAATGGTAAAAAAAAAAAAAAAAAAAACCAAAATGGCGTGTTGACTGCTGAGGTTTTTCGTTTCCCTCCCTTTTCAAAAAGGTTCAATTCTGAAACCAAAATCCCTACACCTGCCCACCACCACCACCGAACCAAATTTCAAACACACATTTCGAATTCCCTCTTCTTCACTGCCTCCAACACACATATACAAATACCCTTCAATTTTCGAAAACCCAAAAAATTTGGAGCCAAAACCCAAAACCCATTTCTCAAATCCCCCCAAAACCCATCTCCCATTTTCACATTCCTTAAACAAACAAAAACTAACACCGATTTGTCTGAAAATCTGAATCTTCTATTTCCATGGAAACCCCAAAACCCAACTCTGCTCCTTCGGATTCCACCATTCCCGAAGAAATCTTTGACGTGCCTTCACTATTGAAAGAAACTCTTGGTGGGTCTTCACCATCTTTGCCTTCTGAAACCCTAGACGACCATTCTTTGGTCCCTATACCCTCAATTCAAGATGGGTCTTCTCAAGCTGACCAATCTATGGCTGTTCTGCCATCAAATTCAACTGGGTCTCCCTCAATTGTGCCTCCCATCAATGAAACCCTAAATGGGTCTTCTTCTTCTTCTTTGGATATTGAAACAGAAACCCTAGATGATTGTCCCAGCTTCCCTCTCTGTTGTGAGGGAGAAGAAGATGTCCTTGAGGAAGAAGAAGAACTATTGCCCTCTTCCCCAAATCGTTTATTGGGTAACAATTTATGGGACTATTCGTCTTCGCGTTGGTCTTCTTCACATAGTTCTTCGTCATGGTCATCATCTCGTGGGACTTCATCTTCATCTTCGTCCTGGTCTACTTGGCCTTCTTTAGAGCCTTCTTCAGAAGAAACAAGGTCTTCTTTGCCCATTTCAAACTCTTCTACCCTTGAATTCAAGCCATCCACTGTGGTATGCTTTTCTATGTCTGAAGATTTGTGTATTTGTTCGTTTGTTTTTAGGAATAATTGTCTATGTCATAGTCAGGCCGCGAAGTTTTAACTTTTGCAGGGTCTGGGAGAGGTGATTGGTATGGAGTCTTGTCATATATATATACATTTGGAGAGATTGATTCTTAGACTTGAACTTAGGACCTGTTCCTTTTGATGAAAGGCACTTACCATTGCGCCTATGCCCGATTGTTAAATGTTTGTCTATGGATGTTTGTTTAAATATTTTTTGGGGCTTTTGAAAATTTTGGTCTTGGTGTTGATTTTGTAGGGTGCAGGGCTTGCAAATCTAGGCAACACATGCTTTATCAATGCCATCCTGCAATGCATTACACACACAGTGCCACTTGTCCAGGCTCTTCGGTGTTGCAATCATGCTGTGCCCTGTGACCGTAAGATTGAGGCTTCTATTTAACTTTTATTGTGTAAGGGTTTGTGATTTACTCCTAGAGTTAGCAACTTTTGTTTTAAATTGCAGTATTTGGAATTTTCAGGTGGTAGAGAAGGGTTCTGTGTTCTTTGTGCTCTCTGTGACCATGTTGAACGTTCACTAGCTGCTGCAGGAGGGGTTCTTTCACCTTTGGAACTTGTTGACAATTTGAACCGTATCCTTTTTAACCTCTGTTTAATGTTATTCTGAATGTGTATGCTTTATTTATGTGGGGCTGGGTTTATCATATAAGATTGTATGGTATAGATTTGTAATAGGCTCTGTAATCCAATAACTATTCTTATGATTTAGCTATTATGTAGTTTGATTATGTTTTTATTATAAGAAATAGCCATATCTTATGAATAGTTTTTCTTTAAAATAAGGAATAGCCATTCTTCTCTAAAAGAATTGTAATAGTCCTTTTTTAGGTGTAATAATTTTTAAAATAAATATATTTCTACATATAAAAATTTTCCATACAAATATAACAATTATAAAAATAAAAAATTATAAAAAAATAACTTCTCTCAAATTTAAAAAATATTTTTTTATGAAATACAATTATATAAGTAATATATTTTCTAAATATTGATCTTTAAGTTTTAGTTTAGTGTTACAACTTACAACCAAACGTTCAAATATGTTTAGTTATTCTATTACAATATATTTTATTTTTAGTAACAAAGATTATCATTCTTGTTGTAATCTCTATTTAGTGTACTAAATGTGCCCTTAGTGTTTACCAAGTACTATGTCCATGACTTATGTTGTAAGATATTTGATATTTTAGAAGGATGTTTCTTTTTAAAGAAGCTTTGTAATTCTTGACTTGTGAACAAACAGATTTTTCATCTTATTTCCGGAGATACCAGCAGGAAGATGCCCATGAATTTCTGCAATGCTTCTTAGACAAGCTTGAGAGTTGTTGTTTGGATTTGAAGGCAAAGGATAAGGGTTTGTTGTCCCAAGATAATAACCTAGTGGAAAGTATTTTTGGAGGCCGTCTTGTGAGCAATGTATGAGTGGAGAAGTGACTTCCTCTTAGTTGCTGTTGCTTTAATTAGATATTAATGTGACTTTAGTTGTCCTCTTTTGTTTGTTTGTTTGGGTTTGGTTCAGAATATAATGTTATTGTTTGAATTTCAGCTTCGCTGTTGCAATTGTGGCCACTCTTCTGATACATATGAACCTTTGATAGACCTGAGTTTGGAGATTGAAGATGTGGACACCCTTCCAAGTGCTTTGGAGTCATTTACCAAGGTGGAAAAAATTGAAGATCTGGAGACAAAGTTTACATGTGAGAACTGCAAGGAAGAAGTGTTGGTGGAGAAGCAGTTCATGCTGGACCAGGCTCCTTCAGTTGCTGCATTCCATTTGAAAAGATTCAAGACTGAAGGGTCCTTCATTCAGAAAGTTGACAAGCATGTGGAATTCCCTTTACAGTTGGACTTGCAGTCCTACACCTCTGGCAGTCAGGACAATAAGGTGGGTTATAAGTTTCTGTTTATTTATAATAAAAATGTTTTGTGTTGAAGGCTGCAAGATCTTTTGGAGATCAATGCCATTTATGCATTCATGGATTAAGAGATAGATGTATTGTTTGGAATAGTTTTCTAAGCATGTGATGATTTGGATGAAAAGCTTTTGGTCAATGCACTGGTCATACTTTGTGCAAAAGCCGAGTCTGAGTATAAATGTTTGGTACACTGTTTTGCTTTGGCTCTGCATTAACTGAGCAAAATGCTGAAGTGCTTATTTTCTCCCTTCCTCTCCTCTCTATGATAGGTGGAATTGAAGTATGACCTGTATGCAGTTGTGGTGCATATTGGGTTTTCATCTACTTCTGGACATTACTTCAGCTTCATTCGATCCTCTCCAGAGACATGGTACAGGTTGGATGATTCAAAGGTAATATTTTGTAATCTAACCTCTAGTTAGCCATTGTGCATGAACAGGCTAGCTCAAGGCGTTGTGGGGCCTATTTTTATATTTTGAATATTAATAAAAGATTTATTTAACTTTTGGTATTTTTTTTCTTTTAAAAAATATATTTTAAACCAATTGATCGTATTAGTCAATGACTATACAACATAAATAAACACTATCTATTGAGTGAAGCAACCAAATACTAAAAATTTATGATTGAAAATTTAAATAAAATTATATATTTAATATCTCTAAATGAAATTTGAGTATATATTTATTTACTAGTGGGAGATTAATAAGTTCTTTCAGCATTTGTGTGTGGGAAATTAATGAGTTTTACACTCTAAAACTGAGAAAATGAATGCTTATTATCACATCCAATGTAAATATATATATATATATATATATTTTTGGATTTTTATTTGATAACAAAGTTACTTTTTAATATTGGTAAATATGTGAGACTTCATTAATACTCCTATTGGTATAATGATATCTCTATTGGTAAAAATTTGGGGGCATTTTTTCATTGGGGCCTTAGGTGACTGCCTAGTTGCCTCATGCCTTGAGCTGGCACTGTGCACGAATATGTTGCATGTAATTATGAAGTTAGCCTATTTAGTGCTTGAAGCCAAAATAGTGGATTGATTTTGCCTTGCGGAACTTGATATTTTGGATCATGAATTTTGTTTTGTGAACTCTTGATGGAGTATTTTCTTCAAAACTTATTGAAGTGGAAAGTTACTGATTTTCACATGGACCTGCTTTTGACACCATTTTATTGTTTACTAGTATTAACTTGTCATCTCAACAATTGTAATTGTTTATTTTATTTTGAAATAAGTTCTGTATGTACACTTATTAAAATATTTTTACGTTTTGAGCTTTTTTCAAGTGGAGACAGTTTTCAGATATGTGGTTTTGAACTTTCCCTAAAAGCTTTTGGTGGTTATTTCTTTTCAGGTTCTTTTAAGTTATAAAATTCATTGAACTACCTCATTTAAATTTTTTATGATGATATCTTTATGATTATATCATTTCATCTTATTTTACCTCCTATACTGTCTGGATGCATAAAGATTTGCAAATGTTTACTGTGGGTCAGTAAAGATGTTAATTTGATTGTAATAGCTTGGATTTTCTGGTTGGTTGAAGCACTTCAAGTTTTTTTTTTTATGAGTAGTTGAAGCACTTAAGTTTTTGCCTTAAAATATGGTTGTAGCTCATAAATTTGAAAATAAAAATTAATTTTTGACTGTTCTTTTCTAGGTCACTAGTGTCCGAGAAGAATTTGTGCTAGCTCAGGAGGCCTACATTCTGTTCTATGCAAAGCAGGGTACACCCTGGTTTTCAAGTTTAATGGAAGCACCAAATCCGTGCTTGGATTCAAACATGTTGAATACATCGCCGAAGTCAGTTCTTGATAATGTGGATAGTGTCTGTACTATATATCCTAGTGTGGCTAGTATTGATAATTGTGATGCCAATGAATCCCGAGATAAAGTTGAGGGAGTTTCTTCTGATTTCTCATGTGGAACAAGACATCAAAGGGTTGAGGTCAATGAAACTAGAGATGCTATTGTTGGTAGTTCTGAACCATTATTATGCAGATCAAAGCAAGATGAACTTGGGTCCAATGACTCTAAAGATAATACTCCCATTAATAACACCTCAATGCTACTTGAGGCAAATAATCCCCCTGATGGGACTTCATACAATGATGAGAAAATGTGTACTACATCCTCACTTGGGAGAAGTAACAGCCATAAGGGAATTGATGAAAATAAAGACGATGGTTTCCATCCTCTAACACCACCTGGATCTCCTAGTCCAGATAAGATTTCTTTAGAGTCTTCAGGTAAACAGTTTCACTCCAGTAAAAACTATTTATATATGCCAGTTCTACTTAATTGTTCTCTAGAACTAATCCAATGAGTTGGGTGTATTTTTTCAGAGGGGAGGTATCAAATTCCCCGTGATCATCTTAAATCAGAGAAGCCAGTGAGTTGTAAAAAACGGTTGAGCAAGGATTTAGAAGATTCAAAGAGAAAGGAAGCTGTCAGATACCTTTCAAGGAGTGTGCCTTACTCACGGGGCTCAAAACTAATTGCTGCCGTGCTTGGAAACCAAAGTGAAGGTTCTCTGAACAAGAGGAAAAGAATGGTATCATCCCCATGCAAGAACAGCCCTCCTAGTAATCGTCGTAAAGCCAACCATAATTCTGTCATGCAGCCCATGACTGCAGCAATTTTCCGGTGAACAGCGATATTTTGCTTAACAAATATGGCTTTTGCCCAGTGCAAGTATAATAGAGAATCAATGCTAACTTTGTCTTGTTTAAATAAATTGGATATCGACCTTTGTAATTGTTCATGTTATTCTGTTTGCCTTTTATGGTGGGAGGCCTATGTGGGTTAAGGTTAAGATTTAAGTCAGCTTGGATTTGGGTTGTTGTACTTAATAGTATGAAATGAAATGTAAAGTTTCTTATGAGGTTTCAATCGATCACTTCAATGGTTTTAGAATCCTATAAAAGGGCTTATAAAAAATGGTGAATAATTTGAAACCAGTGCTTCAATCCAAAAAATCAGGGATTTAATAGGTTTAACTTTAATCTATGACTAGAGATCTAAAGATAGAGCTTCTCGCTTCTCGCTTCAATAGAGGTGCGCAGAGTATGATTTGAAAATCACACGATCGTCTCTGTACGCTAATTGCACTCCCTCTATTTCTGCCACTTCATCTTTGGTAGTCTGGTGACCATTCTCGTCCCACAATTTATTTATTTATTTATTTTTTTGCTGAAGGTTCTCTAGCCCACACAAGTGCATTTAATTTAATTGTTTTATTTATTTAGATGATTCTATTTATAATTTTTTGTGATACAATTTATCGGTAGCATTTTCAATGTCAACTTTATATAAATTTTTAAACATAAAGTAAAAAAAAATTGACTAAAGAAATTATTTATTATGTTGATATGGTTCCACTTAGTTTACAAATTTTTGTAATAAAATTTGTGTAATATTCTTCAATTGATATATACTAGTATTCTACAGCGACTAAAAATAAAAGTGGGGGCGGGGGGGGGGGAGTGATTTGTGTTTAACCAGTCACCATTTTAGCATTTGTTTCTAAATATTACTAGAAAATGCTTTATTAGTTTAGTTTGGATAAATGCTTTATTAACCAATCACAATTTTTTTTTTAAATTTTTAATTTTTAATTTTTACATTTTTTATTGAAGGTTCTCTAACCCACACAATTGCATTTAATTTAATTGTTTTATTTATTTATTTAGATGATTCTATTTATACTTTTTTGTGATACATTTTATCGGTAGCATTTTCAATGTCAACTTTATATCAATTTTTAAACATAAAGTAAAAAAAAAATTGACTAAAGAAATTATTTATTATGTTGATATGGTTCCACTTAGTTTACAAATTTTTGTAATAAAATTTGTGTAATATTCTTCAATTGATATATACTAGTTGTGGGGTCAGTATTTGTAGCCCAAGTCCAAAAGAGATGGGACGTGAGCCCAATAAACCCAATACAATAGAATTTGTAGAGAGTGGGTGAAAGAGCTGGGCTGTCTGTGAGATCTACAACTGTTAATTCATGTTTTACCAAAAGAACAAGTGTGAAAACACTCTGAACTTGAATAAATTTAAGTCCGAGGAGACAAATTGTACATAGAAAGACTAAGGTTGCTCTTGGAGCTACAGTAAACTCTTCTATTTCTTCTGATCCTCCACTTGTGAGAGATCCTTTACATTTATATAGCTTTCTTCTTTCTCATCTTGACCGTCACTTGTTTTTTATCTAAGTATTCACTTGAGTATATGTCCCATCTGGTATATTCTTTAGTTCTCCATGAGTGGTGGTAGTTGAGGCTGCACTGTTTATGGGTTTTCTCCACATAAATGCGGCCAGAAAAGCTGCTGTAGTGCATTTAATGCGGTGGTAGCAGCTTTTCCCTTAGATATTTCTCCGTTCTTGTCATCTTTATACGTGCATGAAGTTCATCCTTATCGTTGGAACTTGTCGGAAGACCAAGCCATCCAGGTATTAGCTAGACTATTACTCTTCGTATCCGAGAAGGATATACTCCTCAGATTATATTCCTCTATCACTTCCTTGCGTGGTTCTCCAGTTCGAGGCATTCCCCGTTCTTCGTCTCCTCCTCGGACGAACCCATGCTTCCAAAGGGGGCCCAGGGCCCAATATACAAATTTGGGCTTTTATCCCCATAATAGCCCTTCAAAATTTTAATTTTTCCTTCGCACTCGAGGAGATAAAATAGGATTTTGATCTGCCGCAAAAATAAAGGCTAGTAATGTAAAAATAACCTGAGTTTATACGCGTGGGGGCATAGATTTGGGCACTTCATTATTGCTACTGACGTTTCGGTGTTTACGAAGCGCTATTAATTGCTCCAGGCGGCGCTATGCCTCTGGCATCCAATGGTGAGCCATTGATCAGACGGACAATATTTTTCCTCAGAATCTAGGCGGGATATTTGCCACTCATTTTCTGACCCCTATATAAAGCCCCAAAGGAGATCACTTCTCCTTTCACGATTTCTCAAATTCTCCAGAGAACCCAAGCATTCAAGTTTACAAAACTTTTCAAATCATCAGTATCGTTTCTCCATAAATTCACAAGAATCTTACTAAGGACTTAAGGATTACTCCCCAACTCAGTTCGTGTAAGTTCCTATTTCTTTCCACCCGTTATTTTCTCTTCGGCCATCTTCCTCGGCCTTCAAATTCTCGTTTCCCAGTTTTGTCCTTAGAGTTCCCCTCTTTTCGCTTGTCCGAGATGGGTAGATTTAGGCATTTAGTAGATAGCCCCGCCCAGATAGAGAGATTTAAGAAAGCGTATCACATTCCACTGGGCGTACACTTGCGGTATTGTCCCCCGGAGAGATTACTGACCGACCGAGAAGTGGGAGAAGTTATAATCCCAGTGATACCTTTCATAGAAGGGGGGATGACTATCCCCATGGGTTGCATTACAAGAGACTACCTTCGCAACCATAGGCTTAGTCCCGACCAGTGTGCCCCTAACGACTTTAGGATCCTAAGAGCGGTCGATGCTTTAAACCAACATTTAGGCTTGGGGCTCACCTGGCTTGACGTAGTACATATGTACGAGTGTCATAGACAAAAGGGGGCGGGATATTATCTTAAATCTCGGTCCGACATCGTTAGGCTCATATCTTGTCTTCCCAAGTCTAACAAGGGGATGAAAGACGACTTTCTGTTCGTCTCGGGAGCGTGGCATGATGGTCTTCATTGCCCAACCCAACCAGGAGAGCCAGGTGGGATATCCCAGATTTAGGTTTCCTAGAAATAGATTCAGGATCTTCATCACTAGTGTTGTACCTTTTCTTTTTATATTGGTATTCTACTTTCTGATTGTTTAATTCTGTTGTGGTGTTAACAGATAAAAGGCACGTAGCTCCTCGGCTTAGTCTAACTAACGTTGCCGCGCTCAATTACCTGCTGAGATCAGAGATTTTTGTAAGTGAAGACAGGCAACTTCGTGTTGCACATCTCATTCTTGATTTCAAACCCCTCTCGGACACATTTCAACCGGTTGGCAACGCGATAAGGCAGGGAGACCCTCGCATAAACCAGATAGACGTTGCTCGGATAAATTTTTTGTCTCCGTTTGATCTTGCCCCTGTACCACATCCGGTTCCGCAGGGTGTACCTCTGGTCATTTCCCTGATTCAACAAGTACCCTTTGAAGCGGTAGTAGCTGAAGGAGTTTCCTCTTCATCCTCACTTGAAGAAGAAATTGACAAATTCCAATTCATGGAAGAGGAAGTGCAGGGAGTAGGAGCAACTGTGATAATAGAAACAGAACAAGAACCTGATAGATACTCAAGCGTTCAGGCCCCTACCCCTGTAATAACTTGCTTAGAGGACTCCTGGGACGAAGAAATGGCTTCGAAAACCGACGGCAAGAGCTTAAAGGAACTCTTAAGGGGAAGGACTAAAGTGCCCACCCCTCAAGAAGCCAACAAATCTAACCCTTCAGCGAACCTCCCTCCTCCTCCTCCTCAGCTTCCTGCCGACCTCGGATTGAAACCAGTCCAAGAACTGAGGAGAAAAAGGTAACACGAAGTCCTTGAGGAAGGCAAAATGGTCCCTTCAAAGGGAAAAAAGCAGCAGAAGACGGGCAAGGACCCACAGAGCTTAAGGTCTTCTTCTGTTGAAAGCCAAGATGACCCCCTTGTGGCCGATGTGCGCCGAAGACCACGCACATGGTCTCCTAAGCTAGAGTTGGATGGTGCCCCTCTCCCCTGGGACACCTCAGTTAGGAACTATGGCGGGGGGAAAACGGGTCTTATTGCTGAAGTCCTGGAGCAACCACTCCTCTTGCTAAAGGACATGGAAGCCTATCGGCGCTTCAACCAACAGGAACTCTTCCTATCCCTAAAGAGGGATTTAGCTATGGTAATTGGTTTGATCTACTCAACTAAGTAAACCATTGATCATTTTTACTCATTCATCTATATTCTACTATAACTTTCTCATTCTATTATGTAGATCACCCAACAAATTTACGTGGCTGAAGAGTGGAACAAAGACGCCCGTAATGAAGCCAAGGTGGAGGCCTATCAAAGGTCCGAGGTGGAAAAAGTCTTGGGCAGCCTCAACGAAGAGAAAGACAAGCTTTCTGAGAAGCTGAAAGAGGCCATTCAACAGAGGAACAGTGCTGATGCTGGTCTCAGAACGGCAGAGAGGCAGGCCGAAGAACAGCGTAAGCAACTGCACATGACTAAAATCAATCTGGAAACGAAGAGATAGATGGTGAAGGATCTTCGTGCCGAGCTTAAGAAAGCCAGGAAAACTGCCCAACTGGCCAAGGAGGAAATTGAAGCTGAAAAGCGGGCATCTTACAAGCTTGGAGTGGAGGAGACTCAAAACAGGCTCGCAGAGGAACTTTTTGTGGTATGTAGGGACTACTGTGACATCTCTTGGGGTAAAGCCCTTGATGCTGCAGGAGTTCCTGCAGATTCTGTCTTGAGGCGACCTGAGAGCATCTACTATGATCTTGAGATTCGTGAGCTCCCAGGTCCTGACCCCTCTCCACTCGAGCAGGCTCCAGGGATGACCGAGCAGCCATTGGTGGACCAAGCCCCTCCTGCTTCCCTTGATGTGCCTAAGGAATCAGTTCAAGCTGGGAACTAGGAGCAGAGTGTCGAAGACCCCCAGGACAAAGGCAAGAGCCAAGCCCATAATGTTGTCGTCTCTTTGCTCAGTCAAGACGTTGACCTTTTTGGCCCTAAAACAAAACCTTAGAGACTAGGGTCTTCATTGTTGTTATGGTTTTGTTGTGTTTTTTTTTTTTTTTTTTTTTTTTTTTTTTTTTTTTTATAGATGTAAAATACTCTTTCTCCGATTGATAAAAGCATTTTACTTTTATTGTTATTATTATTATTTTTTTTATGCATATTATCTGATTTGTTATTACTACGAATGGCTTTGACTTCATATTACTTTAATTCGAACTAGATCAATAACCATGCCCTGCTAGGGATGCCAATAATTTTAGCAAGAACTAATGGTAAACTCAATGAACCATGTAAATCATTAAGTCTGCGTTTAATACTCACAAGGAGCACTGCTGAATGTTAATTTCACCAAAATACGTGCTCCAAGAACTTGAGAGAATTTAGGATTCATTTAATCATTTGTGTAAGCTGTAACGGTGTTAATACATAAAAATTGTGATAGTGTTAACTAACCCGTATCCTCTGGTCCGAGGACTTCAGGCATGATTGAGTTTAAGTTTAAACACTTATAGGAAATGGAAAGGAGTGTTAACTAACCCACATCATCTGGTCCGAGGACTACAGACATGATTGGATTTAAGTTTAAACACTTATAGGAAATGGAAAGGAGTGTTAACTAACCCACATCATCTGGTCCGAGGACTACAGGCATGATTGGATTTAAGTTTAAACACTTATAGGAAATGGAACGGAGTGTTAATTAACCCACATCATCTGGTCTGAGGACTACATGCATGATTGGATTTAAGTTTAAACACTTATAGGAAATGGAACGGAGTGTTAACTAACCCACATCATTTGGTCTGAGGACTACAGACATGATTGGATTTAAGTTTAAACACGTATAGGAAATGGAACGGAGTGTTAACTAACCCACATCATTTGGTCCGAGAACTACAAGCATGATTGGATTTAAGTTTAAACACTTATAGGAAATGGAACGGAGTGTTAACTAACCCACATCATCTGGTCCGAGGACTACATGCATGATTGGATTTAAGTTTAAACACGTATAGGAAATGGAACGGAGTGTTAACTAACCCACATCATCTGGTTCGAGGACTACATGCATGATTGGATTTAAGTTTAAACACTTATAGGAAATGGAACAGAGTGTTAACTAACCCATATCATCTGGTCCGAGGACTACAGGCATGATTGGATTTAAGTTTAAACACGTATAAGAAATGGAACGGAGTGTTAACTAACCCACATCATCTGGTCCGAGGACTACATGCATGATTGGATTTAAGTTTAAACACGTATAGGAAATGGAACAGAGTGTTAACTAACCCAATCATTTGGTTCGAGGACTACAGGCATGATTGGATTTAAGTTTAAACACGTATAGGAAATGGAACGGAGTGTTAACTAACCCACATCATCTGGTCCGAGGACTACAGGCATGATTGGATTTAAGTTTAAACACTTATAGGAAATGGAACGGAGTGTTAACTAACCCACATCATCTGATCTGAGGACTACATACATGATTGGATTTAAGTTTAAACACTTATAGGAAATGGAACGGAGTGTTAACTAACCCACATCATCTGGTCCGAGGACTACAGGCATGATTGGATTTAAGTTTAAACACGTATAGGAAATGGAACGGAGTGTTAACTAATCCACATCATCTGGTCCGAGGACTACATGCATGATTGGATTTAAGTTTAAACACTTATAGGAAATGGAACAGAGTGTTAACTAACCCACATCATCTGGACCGAGGACTACAGGCATGATTGAATTTAAGTTTAAACACATATAGGAAATGGAACGGAGTGTTAACTAACCCACATCATCTGATCCGAGGACTACAGGCATGATTGGATTTAAGTTTAAACACTTATAGGAAATGGAACGGAGTGTTAACTAACCTACATCATTTGGTCCGAGGACTACAGGCATGATTGGATTTAAGTTTAAACACTTATAGGAAATGGAACGGAGTGTTAACTAACCCACATCAACTGGTCCGAGGACTACAGGCATGATGGGATTTAAGTATAAACACTTGTAGAAGCTGGAATGGAGTGTTAACTAACCCACATCATCTGGTCTGAGGACTACAGGCATGATTGAATTTAAGTTTAAACACTTGTAGAAACTATAACGGAGTGTTAACTAACCCACATCATCTGGTCCGAGGACTTCAGGCATGATTGGATTTAAGTTTAAACACTTATAGGAAAGGGAACAGAGTGTTAACTAACCTACATCATCTGGTCCGAGGACTACAGGCATGATTGGATTTAAGTTTAAACACTTGTAGAAACTGGAATGGAGTGTTAACTAACCCACATCATCTGGTCCGAGGACTACAGGCATGATTGGATTTAAGTTTAAACACTTATCATAACATCTTTACGCAATAGATAAACATTTTGATAAAAGAAAAAACTCGATTAATAGTAATACCTTTTGAGGTTGTTTACATTCCAAGGACGTGGTATTACATGACGATCTAGATCTTCTAAAAAATACGCCCCAATGCCAACCCCTGAGGTAATGCGGTATGTCTCTTCCCAATTGGGTCCTAATTTTCCCCAAGCTAGATTTTTTGCATTGCCCACCACCTTCCTGAGCACTAGATCACCCGGTGCTAAAGGTCTTAGCTTCATGTTGGCATTATAACCCTCTCTGAGTTTCTGTTGGTAATAGGCCAGTTGGACCATTGCATTTTCCCTTCTTTCTTCAATCAGATCCAAACCTTTCTCTAGCTGTTCATTATTGCTGATCAGATTGAATGAACTAGTCTTCAATGTCGGGAATCCAGTTTCCAGAGGGATAACAACTTCATCCCCATAAGTCATTGAGAAGGGGGCCTCCCCCGTAGACCTACGAGGCGTAGTTCTGTATGTCCAGAGTACATGTGGTAGTTCTTCCACCCATTTGCCCTTCGCATCATCTAGTCTTTTCTTCAGCCCATTCAATATGACCTTGTTAATAGCTTCCGCTTGCCCATTCCCTTGAGGATAAGCAGGAGTGGAATACCTATTTGTGATTCCCAGCTCGCAACAGTAATTTCTGAAAACTTTGCTATCAAAATAGAGATCGTTGTCCGATATAAGAGTGTGAGGGATCCCAAACCGAGTAACAATATTTTTCCAGATAAATTTCTTTGCGTCTACGTCCCTGATATTTGCTAGAGGTTCGGCTTCAACCCATTTGGTGAAATAATCGGTGCCGACCAGAAGGTACCTTTTGTTCCCTACTGCTTTAGGGAATGGTCCCAGGATATCTAAGCCCCACTGAGCGAATGACCATGGGCTGGATAGTGGATTAAGGGTTCCACCTGGTTGGTGCATGTTTTGTGCAAACCGCTGACATTGATCACACTTCTTAACGTATTCATTGGCCTCCTTCTGCATATTTGGCCACCAATAGCCTTGGGTAATGGCTCTGTGAGCCAAGGATCTACCTCTCGTGTGACTTCCGCATATTCCTTTATGTAGTTCTTCAAGGATTAATTCAGCTTCCTCAGGGTGTATGCATAGCAAATATGGACCTGAAAATGAACGTTTATATAATTTCTGGTTCTCGGACAGCCAGAACCTAGTGGCTTTTCTTCGTATCTTGTCGGCTTCTGTTTTCTCTTCAGGCAGAGTATCATTCTTCGGAAATAAAACTATAGGATCTATCCAACTAGGTCCTGCCCTAACTTGGTGAACCTAGGCTGTCCCACTTCTCACATCCGAGGGTTTGTACAAATCTTCCACGAGGATAACCCGAGGCAAATCTTGCGCCGAGGAAGTTGCCAGAGTGGCTAGGGAGTCCGCATGTGTGTTTCCACTTCTGGGAATATGCAGTAAAGCGAAAGATTCAAACCTTGATTGAAGGTGCCTAACTTGGCTTAAGTGCTCCTGCATCCTTTCATCCTTAGCTTCAAATTCTCCCTTCACTTGACCAACGACTAACATTGAGTCCAAGAACATCTCCACTGCCCTTCCGCCCATCTTTTGAACCATGGTCATTCCCGCTAGTAGAGCTTCATATTCCGCCTCATTATTTGTAGCCAAGAAGTCCAGCCTCAATGACTTTTCAATGACGATATTTTTAGGGGATATCAGCACTAACCCCACTTCTGGTTCGAGGTGCCATCCACGTATACTTCCCAATGTGAGGGGCTTTGTTGAGAAATCATACCAACTGATTTTTAATCCATGCCCCGTGTTGGCGTTACTTCTTCTAAATGGGGCTCTGTAAATTCGGCCACCAAATCCGCAAGGATCTGGCCCTTGACTGATGTACGAGGCATGTATTTGATGTCAAAAGCCCCTAAGATCGTGCCCCATTTAGCAATCCTCCCTGTGTAGTCCGCACTTCGAAGTAAAGCTTTGAGTGGGAGCTGGGTGAGAACAACGACTGTATGCGCTTGGAAATAATGAGGCAACTTTCGTGTACCAAGCACTATTGCCAGGATAACTTTCTCCAGTGGCAAATAACGAATCTTGGCTTCATGCAACGCCTTACTCACATAATAAACTGGCCTTTGCACACCACAATCCATTCGTATTAACACCAAGCTTACAGCATAAGGAGCTACAGCAATGTAGGCAAACAAGACTTCATCTGGCTCAGGACTGGACATGATTGGTGGCCGAGCTAGATAGTCTTTAAGTTGCTGGAAGGCCAAAGCACATTTCTCAGTCCACTCAAATCCCTTCCATTTATTGATTAGAGAGAAGAAAGGCCTACACCTATCTGCTGATCGAGAAATAAATTGGTTCAGTACGACAGCCATTCCAGTCAACTTTTGGACCTCTTTGGGATTCCAAGGAGGTTGTAAATTGTTGATGGCCTTTATCTGATCTGGGTTGACCTCAATTCCCCTGTGAGCGACCATATAGCCTAAGAATTTGCCTGACCCCACACCGAATGAGCATTTGGATGCAATTTATACTTTCTAAGAACTTCAAAAATATTTTCAAGGTCCTTTACATGCCCTGAAACAACTTTGCTTTTCACTACCATGTCATCTATGTAAATCTCGATATTCTTTCCCAAATGCGGCTCAAACATCCTCGTCATCATTCTTTGGTATGTAGATCTTGCGTTCTTCAAGCCAAATGGCATCACTTTGTAGTGGTAGTTCCTAATAGGAGTAATGAAAGCAGTCTTTTCTTGATCATCCAGGGCTAGGGGTATTTGATGATAGCCCTGAAAGGCATCTAAGAAACTCATTCGAGGATGTCCCACCGTTGCATCCACTAGCTGATCAATTTTAGGCATGGGAAATAGGTCTTTCGGACAAGCCTTATTGAGGTCTGTGAAATCCACGCACACTCTCCACTTCCCATTCTTCTTCTTCACCACTACAGTATTAACTAGCCATTCAGGATAAAATACCTCCTTAATAGCTCCAGCCTGTTTAAGCTTCGCTACTTCCTCCCGTACTGCGTCAGCATGCTCCTTAGAGGGGCACCGAGGAGGCTGTTTCTTAGGGATGACCAGGGGGTTGACATTGAGATGGTGACAGATAAATTCTGGATCCACCCCTAGGGCTTCATAAGCATTCCAAGCAAATACATCTATGTTCCCTTTGAGGAATTTTACTAATTCTGCCTTTTCTTGAGGTGGCAATTGTGAGCCGACCTGAAAAAACTTCTCTAGGTCGTCCCCAATGGTGACTTTTACCAAATCTTCACATTTGGCCTCCTCGGCACAATTATCATTGAGCGTCGCTGGATGTTTTAACTGCTATAACTTTTCTCCTGGAGGATCCGAGGACTCAACCTTGGACTTATGTTGTATGGCTGCCACCAGGCATCTTCTGGCCATCGACTGATCCTCCAAAATTTCCTGAACCCTGCCTTCAGATGGGTACTTAATCTTCTGATGCAGAGAAGAAGGAACAACCCCCAGCGCATGAAGCCATGATCTAGATACGATCGCTGTGTAGGGTGAATATGCATCCATAATAATAAAATCTACCTCCACTATCTCCATACCAACTTGCACAGGTAGTCGTATTTGGCCCCTCGGAATGACTACTCTTCCATCAAAGCCCACCAGAGGAGAACTATAGGGAGTTAAGTCCTCGGATTTCAAGTTCAGCCCCTTGTAGAGGTCAGGATACATTATCTCAGCTCCACTGCCTTGATCCACCATCACCCTTTTTACATCGTACCCTCCGATTCTAAGGGTAATTACTAATGCATCATCATGTGGTTGGATGGTCCCAATCTTGTCCTCATCCGAGAAACCCAATACTAGCGGGCTCTCCCTTTTAGCCCTCTTCGAATCCCGATTACCGTCTCCTGTGGGTAAATGGGCAACGGACATTATTCGAGATGGCCAGGATCCTGTTCTCTTTGGTGCGGCGAGGATGACATTAATAGTTCCCAATGGCGGTCTTGAAGAATCGTCTCTTCGGGGCTTCGAGCTTGCCTAACCTCCTCGTCCACTGGAGTGGTGTAAGAGTTGTTTCAATTTACCCTCGCAGACAAGTTGATTCAAATGATCCCAGAGACTCCTGCAATCCTCTGTAGTATGCCCATGGTCCTGATGATACTAACAATAAAGATTATGATTACGCCTTTCCGGGTTTCCCACCATCTTGTTCGGCCATTTAAAATACGGTTCATTCTTGATCTTTTCTAGAACTTGATGCACTGGCTCTTTAAATACAGCATTGACTGCTTGAGGATTTGTTGATCCTGACTGCCCAGTGTAATCCCTGCGCGGCTTGCTGTTGTATCTGTCCGACCTGAAATCCCTTCTCTCCTGAGGGATAACCTTGTCCTTTCTCTTCCCTTGCTGCTGATCCTCTTCAACCCTTTTATACTTGTCAATCCTATCCATGAGCTGGCGGACGTTGGTGACAGGCTTACCAGTTAAGGATTTCCTTAAGCCGTGCTCGGATGGAAGGCCGAGCGTAAAGGTACTGATGGCCACGTCATCATAGTCGCCTTCAATCTCATTAAACAACTCCCAATATCTGTCGGAGTATGTTTTAAGGCTCTCACCCTCTCGCATGCTCAAGGATATGAGGGAAGCTAACGACCTAGGAACTCTCTTGCAGGTCACGAACCGTGAACCAAATGCTTGAGTGAGTTCATGGAAAGAGTTTATGGATTCTGCCTTTAGGCCATCAAACCACCTCATCGCAATGGGTCCGAGGCTGGACGGAAAGACCTTGCACATCAAGGCCACGTTCTTGGAATAAACAACCATTCTCTGGTTAAAATGGCTCACATGCTCAACAGGGTTAGTTCGCCCATTGTAAATGGTGAACGTTGGCTGGTTAAAACGCAGAGGAAGTCTCGCTCCTTCAATCCTACGCGTGAATGGAGACTTGGAGATTTGGTCTAAAGCTCTGCTCATAGTATCACCTCCTACGCCCCTATGCGGCGGGCTTTTATACTGTCGCTCGTTACGAAACTCTTCCTCGTAAGAGAAAGACTCACTGGGAGGAGTTAGAGACCTTCGTTTGTAACTGATGTCTCTCCGCTTTCTTTTTGCATGGCGCAACTCCCTCTTCAACCGGTCAATCTCCCGCTGCATGTCCCTGTTGGCCTTTGCATGGGAGATATGACTATCGCCTCGTAACTGGCTTTTCTCATTATGTATTGTGTGTACCCAATTACAAGTAAAGTACGTTTTGTCAAAGGATTAGTCAATTACATAAAAGAATGACATATGTTCTTTAACAAGTGAAACGCATATGTCCCAACAATCTCCCCCTTTGGCAATCCGTGATGTTGTGAAATTTTAAAATACTCGCAAGTGTACGAACCGTACCGAAGTATAGTTTGACAAGAACGAGGTCGAACCCACAGGGACTTGAATGAATGTAGGAAAATTAAATCAAATCTTAACCAAATTAATCCTAATCTAGTTTAATTAAAAATTGGTTGTTTTGAAATTAAATAAACTAAGCAAATAATAAAATTAAGCTAATAGTTAAACTAAGCAAAAGATATAAAGCAATAAAAAGATGTAAACAATCAAGGGAAAGGAATTAAGGTTTTGGAATCCACCTTGTAAGTCATACCAGCATATATTTATGATCATTAATTTTTCCCAACTCATTACATGATAATCTAGAAATCAATCTTGCTATCATGGAAAATATTCTCGTTAAAATCCTTATTTTAAAAATCAAAAACATATTCTTCTTCGCTTCTTAAGTATAAAACCAAATCATCAATTGTATCCGTAGCCAAACAAATCACAAGATATATCCAATTCTAAAAATCAAATCATAACTTGTATCCATTGACAGACAAATCACAAGCGATATCCAATTTTATAATCAAGAATTAATAATCTAAGCATTCAATTAATTAAGACAAATCCTAAATCATGAGAAAAACATGATTGAACTCATATCTAGAATCCCATCTTAGTCAATTGATATGAAGCAAGAACAATTTAAATCATTAAAGAACAACTATTGTGGGAAAAATTAAATCACATAAATATTACTAGTAATCCTTAACAAGGTTTCATCCTCAACCCTAATTATAAATTTAGCTACTCATGGTAATTGAAAGAAAACAAAAGAATAAAATACTAGACATTAAACTAGACAAATAAAATAGAGAAAGAAATAGTCACAATGCTATCATGGAGAAAAGTTACAGAGAAGCCACATGTGGCACTGCCTCTTGCTCCAATTTTCTGTTTTGCATCACAGCCCTAGCACTAGCCACCCTGAATTTTGCCCTAAAAAGCCTTTAAATAGGTCAAGGAATCCTATTACAAGTTGAATTCCCGTTTGGAGAAAATCCCAGACTTTTAGGCTTTACTTAACCGACTATTTAGGCCCACTTAACGTCAGAATTAGGGCTCCTGGTAAACTACAAAGTTGTAGCCCTTTAAGTTAACTTTCCAGCCCAACTTGAATCGTCTCGATTGGACATCTGACCTGAAAGTTATGCCAAAAATACTAACTGATGTGCAGGCTGGAATCCTAATCTGAATTGGACTTGGATTTGGTGCAAATTTCCTTTGATTCCTTACTCCAATTGGACTTAAATTTAATATTCATGCCTGGCTGGATGTAAATTGGCTTGATTCAATTGGCCTAGCCCCACTTTGCATGTAAAGCCCTTGTTATCTGCAACACAAAGATATTATATAATCAGTCACAAAATAACATAAAAGTAAAGCTAAATATGTAAATATCTGAGTATTTTATTGTATATATTTCATGCACATCACGTGACAGAACCACAACAAACAAATGAACATATGAGAGAAGTCATAAATCACTCAACTCATATTCACTTGTTGAATACAATAAAATCTATCCTAACACAAACCCTTGAAAAACTTTGCAAGAAAAGAGTTTATGGCAAGTAGACTTTGACAACCTGTATTTCTGAAACACTTTAAACAAAACTCATCAAGGCATCTTGTGTGAAACAGAAATAATAGATTGCATACAAATATAAGAAATATGTGTATAAAGATAGAAAAGAAACAACACATGTAGAGATAGGTGAAAGAAACATACATCCACATATAAAGAATATAAGTACAATGTATGTAAAACTGGTCACAAGACCTCATATACAAGAACAATGTATCTAAAATGTAAGAAAAGAAAAGATACATCATATCCTCACAACATCCCTCAAGTATCAACAGTATCAACACTCCCTCTAACAAAAATGTCCTATACTAACTCTCCCCTTAAGATGACTACTCTCATATCCCAAAACTACTCCCCCTTTTTGTCACGAGTGACAAAGGGTAGAGTGTCAAGTAGACATCTCATCAGTAGAGCTAGCATCTCCATCATCATCATCCGAAGCATCATCATCCTCGTCATCATCATTCTCAGCATCAGAAACATAAGCCACTGGAGGAGGTGGTGAAGGAGTAGCCTCAGAAGCAAAACCACCCATGGTCGCCTACCGTCGTGCAATACGACCAACACGAACATTCACCTGATACAACTCAGTGGAGAGTGTATCGAGGCGAGCATCCATGCGCTGCAACTGCGCCATGATGTCTCCAAGTGAAACATCGCTCATAGAGGAAGAAGGAGTGGATGTAGATGGAGCAGATCGGGATGGAGCTGAACGGGAGGGAGGAGTGGAATCCGGCTGTCTCGACCTAAACTGCGCCTCACTACGTTTTACGGTAGCGGCATCTATGGCACAAATGTGTGTGAAGTGGTCGAACACAGGAAAAGGGACAGAAAAATGGTGTAAGATCCTCGTGATAGTAGAATGAAAGATGAACTTATCACGGAACGCCGAATCTAAATGAACATCTATGATAGAGAAAATAAAATGAGAAGGAAAGTCTATGGTAAGATGCTCAAGAAGAGACAACAAAAACCGAGCACGAGGCTCTGTGATGGAGTTGTAGTAAGAAATAGGATGGAGTACAAAAGTCATCACCATGTTCATGAAGCGAGGGCCTTTAGCAAAAGCCTTACATGGTGTATACTGACGCTCACCCCAGTCAGCAGGGCGCTCACAGAAAGCAGCCATGAGCTTATCTTTGGACACAGTCCGCAGACGCTCACAACTAGGATAGTCAGGATGCTCTATCCTAGGAACCCGAAGCACATCCGCAACAAGCTGCGGTGTGACAGGAATGCGCATACCTCAAACGCAAGTGAAGAAAAGAGGTACTGAACAATCAATCCCGTGCATGTTGGAGTAAAACTCCTGAATGAGCACGAGAGGACATGTGACCGGGACGTCACACAATGACTCCCATTCCCGACTGTGAATGACAGAGGGAAGGTCAGTGTCGGCGAAGTCTGCCAAAATGACTTGGCGTTCCGAATGAACACCTCGTCTAGAGAAGTTCTCTGAGAAGGCCTTACGAGCATCCTCATCATGGAACCGAATGTTAGAAGGAGTAGGATTAGAAGATGAAGATGTCCTAGAACGCAGAGGGTTCTGGGACGGAGTAGGCTTACGTTTAGGTGCCATAGACACGACTAACGTAAACAGAAAGAGAGGGAGGGAGAAAGAGACAATTAGAAAAGTCCCAAAGCAATTCAAATATAACAAGTATATTGAATAGAGAGTACGTATGCATGGGGAATGCATGAACATGTGACATGTAGAAGAAATTTCATCATGGGCTCAGCCCAATCCAATTCTACCAGCACACAAGCATATTTCACACATCTAAATGCATGAGCATACCATTATAATGCAAATGTGATGCAATGCATGACATTTTGAACACATTTAAATGAAAAACCCATCCCAAAATTTCAAGAAACACTCATTAATTTTGAAAAACCCCAAAATTTTTCAAAACAAACCAAAACCTAAGATTCAACACATGAAATGCATGAAGAATGAAGGAAAAAGAGATCATACCAAGTGATTTGAAGCAAGGAAAGGCCGAAAATCACGTGGGTTGAAGGTTTTGAGTGAGAAAAGAGTGTTTGGGAGATGAATAGTCGCGGACAGATCGAGAAAGATCGAGAAATGAGAACCGGATCGCAAACAGGGCTTATATAGCATCCTTAGTAAAACTCGACAGATAAGGTATCGAGAGGTGTCGAGACATCTGTCGAGGAAGGTGTCGAGAAAATGAACGTCGATAGCTATAGGTGTCGAGGAGGTATTGAGGAATGAACACCAGAACCAAGAACAGAAGCTCGATCGATCGACAAGGTATCGAGAAGCTATCGAGGAGGCAGGAGATTTCTCGATCGATCCACCAGGTGTCGAGAAAGTGTCGAGATTGCGATAAGAAAAAGCTTGAGAAGCTCGACAGATAGCTGGTATCGAGGAGGTATCGAGAAGGTGTCGAGACAACTTTTAAAAACAGTTTTTCGAGAAGTGAAAAACATAGACATGAATGCAATCCAACATGCAACTCAACAATGATCCAATCAACATATTAAGCTCTCAAAATCATCTCTCAACAAGAATTTAAGCACATGGATCCTAAAAAACACACACAAACACACTAAACAAGTCTAACCAATTTTATTTTTCAAAAATAAGTCAAGACAGTTTAGTGAGCATACATAAGCATATGTAAACACTTGTGATGGCCAAATCACATTGTACCTGCACATGTATCAAGAGTAGCAAAGAATATTGCGTGTTGTGTGTGAAAAACATTGCAAGATTGCATATGTGTATACATGTTGTGACGATCTAGGATATGAGAAAATAACTTTAACTCACACACAATCATAACTGTTTGATGGGGATTATCACTTTTGAGGTACATCCTATAACTCCCACACCTCCTAGAAAACACGCTTGCAATCATATTTAAAGCATTTTAATCTTTTTGCTTTTTATTTTCTTTGCATATTTTCTTTTAAGCATATCATGCATGGGCATATATAAGAGAGAAACGAAATACCCAACATGTTAAGTATAGACATTGCACTTTTGCTATGTCGAAGCATACGGATGTCTTTGACACTGCACTTTTGCTATGCCGAAGCATACATGTATCATATTATGATTGGCGGGCAATAGTGGTGAGATGGTTATTTATGCCTTTTTCTTAGGATTTTCTAATCCTACCCGTCAAAAAGAGTGATATGAGTGCTAAGCCCAAGAGATAACTTAATCTTACTCATCACAAACAAGAGCCACAAAGCTCACTTGCTTAGTTGTGCATAGAGATGCTCATCTAAGTTACAAAAGATACAAAGTTTAGAAAACTTTGTTTCAATGGCCATCTAAGGTACACAAGTACCAATGTACACAAAACACACACTGTTTTTGTAATTTTTTTTTCTTCTGAATTTTCAATTTTTATTTTTTTTATTATTATTATTATTTTATATGAAAAACAAAAATAAGCAAAACTGAAAAATAATCAAACAAAAACATGTTAAACAAAGCAAAGCATAAAACTAGACTGACTCAAGAATAAATGCAAAACACACAAGTAATGCAACAAACAAAAAAACAAGAAGATAGAAGAAAGTGATAAAATCACTTAGAGTCCTTTTTTTTCCACACTTTGGAAGAACCTTTCCTTTGATTGAACCCTTGAACCGGCGGTGAGGGGGAAGAATTGAACCCGTTCAAGTTCGAAAGGAACATGAGGGCTTTGAGAAGATCGCCAAGAGGAGCAAGAGAGGATTGAAGCTGATTTTGGCTTCCAGATGCTATCATACCGTTGCTCTGTTGAGTGGCTAGCCACTTGTGGCAATTTGGTCGAGTATGACCGGCAGCTCCACAATGATGACAGAGATGCTACTTCTTTTGTTTAGGCTTTTGAGAGATAGTCTTCTTAGCCCTAGGGTTTTTAACATCTTTCTTATCTTGCTTAGGGGGTGCTCCTAAGATAGATTTGCCATTGTCTAAGTTCTCACTAGCTAATTCAGTTTTAACATCACTGTTCTCAATTTCAACATTATTAGCAGGAGGAACAAAAATAGCAGTACTAGTAGAAGCAATATTAGAGGAAAAAAGACCATATACTAAACCTGTTCGATCCGAAGTAGATTTCTGATTGCTGAGCATTTCATCAAGCTTTGCACTTGAAGTCCTCTCCAATTGAGCTCTTACTTGAAACAGCTCCGCTTCAAGCTTCTTGGTCTTCTCAGCCAAGAAATTGTTCTTAAACCTCAGTGCACCAATTGTTTAATTGGCTTCATCAAACTTTGTGGAAAGTTCTTCACGATCAAGTTCCACATCACTGAGCTTCTTGGTGGCCAGCCTATATAGTTTCTCATGCTTCTCAGAGAGCTTGTATAGTTTCTCATAGGCTGAATGGATATCATCTTGATCATCCATCTTCTCACACTTAGAATCCACCAATTCTTCTTCTTCTTCCACTTCATCAACAATCCCTTCAATAGGATTGACTGTGGCAGTGAAGGCATTTAAGATTCTGTCATCCTCATTATCGGAATCATCTTCAGACTCAATGTCACTCAATATTGCAGCAAGTGCCTTACTCTTCCCAATGCTCTTGAGATATGTGGGGCATTCATGCTTCATGTGACCGAATCCATGACATCCAAAACACTTTGGTCCTGCAGGAACAGTGTACTAACCGCCATCCTTAGCATCCTTCTTCCCTTTGTCTTGCCCCTTAGACTGAGAAGAACTAGATTGTCTACGGTTCTTGTCGAAGTTCCTTCCATTGGCATTCTTCATAAACTTCTTGAACTGCCTGGTGATGTAGGACTTCATTTTGGAATCTTCATCATCTGAAGACTCATTTGTCTCACTGCTCTTGGCCTTCAATGCCATGCTCTTTCCTTTACCGGTCTTACCAATTCTGGTTAACCCAAGCTCATAGGTTTGCAAGTTTCCAACCAGCTCAGTCAAAGGAATCTTATCAATACCCTTTGATTCTTCTATTTCCGTAATCTTGGCATGGAATCTCTCAGGTAGAGATTTGAGCACTTTTCTCACAATCTTGGGTTCAGGAATGGTTTCCCCAAGATTGAAAGCAGAGTTTACTATGTCCTTTAGCTTGGCATAGAACTCATCAAACGACTTATCCTCCTCCATCTTAATCTCTTTAAAGCTTGTAGTGAGCCTCTGAAGCTTTGAATCCTTGACAGCCTTTGTACCCTCATAGGTTGTCTGGAGGGTGGTCCATGCTTCCTTTGTAGTTTCAGTAGAGGATATCTTCTTGAATTCCTCATTGGTGACTGCGCTAAATAGGGCATTCAACGCTCTGCTGTTGAAGTTTGCCACCTTGATCTTGGCTTCATCCCATTCGGCCGACGCTTCCTTTGGTTTGGTCCAACCAATTTCTACAGCTTGCCACACCTTCTCATCTAAAGACTACAAGAAAGCTCTCGTGCGTACTTTCCAGTATGCATAGTTAGTACCATCAAATAAAGGATGTATGATTAATGACTGTCCTCTATCCATGACAAACAGGGGTCAATGGATCAACGCAGCAAAGATTAAACCTAATCAGAGTGTGCCTGCTCTGATACCACTTGATAGGCCACAAATTGAATGACCCCTTGTGATTAAACCAATTAATTAATTAGCCAAGTTATTAATTAATCAATTTAACATGCAAACGCATGGTAGCACAAACAAATCACCAAATAACTAAATATGCAACAAAAATTAAATGACATGGTGATTTATTTACGAATGGGGAAAACCTTACGGCAAAAACCCCATCGGGTGATTTTCAGGTCACCACTCCCGAAACTCCACTATTATCACAACAAGCGGTTACAAGTAAAGGAATCCCAAGTACTTTACCAACCTACAGTTGAACCCTTACCCCAATACCCAATTGGACTTGTTCTGTAGTGACAGTTTCCCCTTTTGTTGCACGGTTCCCAAGTACGTGACTAACCAATTTGCGTGGATCCCAGTACGCGACTTCAATCACCAACTAGAAAGAGAGGTTGGCTGCAAAGTTCTTTAGTTCATCCTACACGATGAAGACCAAGAAGATGCTCGGTCACAAAACCCAAAGGTGCAAATACACAGCAACTTCTTCAGAAGAGATGAACTAGGGCAAGAACTTCGTCTCTGGTCACAGTTTGCTTCAATAGAGTTTTCTCAATGCTTGTGCAACTTGTGAACTGTTTGACGGCCCTAAAAACAATCCTTTTATATGTCTAGGGTTAGGAGAAAAGAAGGCCCAAAGACACATTCACGGATCCCAAGAAATCAGATAAGAATTCTGATTTTCTTAAACCTCGACAGATAGGAGGTGTCGAGAAGCTGTCGAGATTACGGGCTTGAACAGCTTGCTTAAGCTCGATAGATGCAGCTGTCGAGCTTTAATGAAATTGCACCATCAGCTTGTTTTTCTTGGACAGACTTGATAACTTCAACACTTGATCTTGAAACCTTGTTTCTTGAAGTATTAAAAACACCTAGAACTACCCAATTACAAGTAGAGTGCGTTTTGTCAAAAGGATTAGCCAATTACATAAAAGAATGACATATGTTCTTAAAGAGTGAACTACATATGTCCTAACAATCTCCCCCTTTGGCAATCCGTGACAAAACCACAACAAACAAATGAACGTATGAGAGAAGTCATAAATCACTTAACTCATATTCACTTGTTGAATACAATAAAATCTATCCTAACACAAACTCTTGAAAAACTTTGCAAGAAGAGAGTTTATGGCAAGTAGACTTTGACAATCTGTAACTCTGAAACACTTTAAACAAAACTCATCAAGGCATCTTGTGTGAAACAGAAATAAATAGATTGCATACAAATATAAGAAACATGTGTATAAAGATAGAGAAGAAACAACACATGTAGAGATAGGTGAAAGAAACATACATCCACATATAATGAATATAAGTACAATGTATGTAAAACTGGTCACAAGACCTAATGTACAAGAACAATGTATCTAAAAAGTAAGAAAAGAAAAGATACATCATATCCTCACTACATCCCTCAAGTATCAACAGTATCAACACTCCCCCTAACAAAAATGTCCTATACTAACTCTCCCCCTAAGATGACTACTCTCATATCCCAAAACTACTCCCCCTTTTTGTCACGAGTGACAAAGGGTAGAGTGTTAAGTAGACATCTCATCAGTAGAGCTAGCATCTCCATCATCATCATCCAAAGCATCATCGTCCTCGTTATCATCATCCTCAGAATCAGAAGCCGCTGGAGGAGGTGGTGAAGGAGTAGCCTCAGGAGTAAAACCACCCATGGTCGCCTGCCGTCGTGCAATACGACCAACACGAATATTCACCTGATACAATTCAGTGGAGAGTGTATCGAGGCGAGCATCCATGCGCTGCAACTGCGCCATGATGTCTCCAAGTGAAACATCACTCATAGAGGAAGAGGGAGCAGATGTAGAAGGAGCAGATCCGGATGGAGCTGAACGGGAGGGGGGAGTGGAATCCGGCTGTCTCGACTTAAACTGAGCCTCACTACGTTTTAAGGTAGCGGCATCTATGGCACACATGAAGGTGACATGGTCGGACACGGGAAAAAGAATGGAAAAATGGCGTAGAATCCTCGTGATAGCAAAAGGAAAGATGAGCTTATCACGGGTTGCCGCATCCAAATGAACATCTATGATAGACAAAATGAAATGAGAAGGAAAATCTATGGTAAGATGCTCATGGAGGGATAACAAAAATTGAGCATGAGGCTCTGTGATGGAGTTGTAGTGAGAAAGTGGATGGAGTACAAAAGTCATTACCATGTTTAGGAATGTAGGATCTTTAGCAAAAGGCCGACATAATGTGTACTGACACTCACCCCACTCTGAAGGGCGCTCACAGAAAGCAGAAATGAGCTCATCCTTGGACACAGTCCTCAGACGATCACAAGAAGGATAGTCAGGAAACTCTATCCTAGGAACCCGAAGCACATCCGCAACAAGCTGCGGTGTGACAGGGATACGCATACCTCGAATGCGAGTGAAAAAGAGAGGTATTGAATGATCAATCCTGTGCATGTTGGAGTAGAACTCCTAAATGAGCACGAGAGGACATGTGACCGGGACGTCACACAGTGACTCCCATTCCTTACTGTGAATGACATCAGGAAGGTCAGTGTCGGCGAAGTCTGCCAAAATGACTTGGCGTTCCGAATGAACACCTCGTCTGGAAAAGTTCTTTGAAAATGCCTTGTGGGCATCATCATCACGGAACCGAAGAGAAAGAGGAGTAGAATCAGAAGACGAAGAAGCTCCAGAACGCAGAGGGTTCCAAGCCGGAGTAGATTTACGCTTAGGTGCCATAGACACTACTAACGTAAACAGAATGAGAGAGAGAGAAAGAAAGAGACAATCAGAAAAATCCCAAACAATTCAAATATATCAAATATATTGAATAGAGAGTACGTATGCATGGAGATGCATGAACATGTGACAAGCAAAAGAAATTTCAATATGGACTCAGCCCAATCGAAACCTACCAGTACACAAACATAGTACACACATCTAAATGCATGAAAATACCATTCTAATGCAAATGTGATGCAATGCATGACATTTTGAACACATTTAAATGAAAACACATCCCAAAATTTCAAGATAAACTCATTAATTTTTCAAAACTCCAAATCCTAAGATTCAAAACATAAAATGCATGAAGAATGAAGGAAAAAAGAGATCATACCAAGTGATTTGAAGCAAGGAAGGGCCGAAAATCACGTGGGTTGAAGGTTTTGAGTGAGAAAACTTGGTTTGGGAGATGAACAGTCGCGGATAAATCGAGAGATCGAGAAATGAGAACCGGATCGCGAACAAGGCTTATATAGCATCCTCAGTAAATCTCGACAGATGAGGTATCGAGAGGTGTCGAGAAATCTGTCGAGGAAGGTGTCGAGAAAATGCACGTCGACGGCTACAGGTGTCGAGAAGATATCGAGGAATGAACACCAGAACCAAGAACAGAATCTCGATCGATCGACCAAGTATCGAGAAGGTATCGAGGAGGTAGGAGATTTCTTGATCGATCCACCAGGTGTCGAGGAAGTGTCGAGATTGTGATAAGAAAAAGCTTGAGAAGCTCGACAGATAACAAGGCATCGAGGAGGTGTCGAGCTTGCTTTTGAAAAAAATAGTTTTTCGAGAAGTGAAAAAAACAAATATGAATGCAATCCAATATGAACCTCAATCAATGATCCAATCAACGTACTAAACTCTTAAAATCATCTCTCATCAAACATTTTAAGCATATGGATCCTCAGAAACACACACACACACACACACTAAACAAGTCTAACTAATTTTATATTTCAAAAATGAGTCAAGACAGTTTAGTGAGCATACATTAGCACATGTAAACACTTGTGATGGCCAAATCACATTGTACCTGCACATGTATCAAGAGTAGCAAAGAATATTGCGTGTTGTGTGTGAAAAACATTGCAAGATTGCATATGTGTATACATGTTATGACGATCTGGGATATGAGAAAATAACTTTAACTCACATACAATCATAACTGTTTGATGGGGACTATCACCTTCGAGGTACATCTTATAACTCCCACATCTCCTAGAAAACACGCTTGCAATCGTATTTAAAGCATTTTTGATCTTTTTGCTTTTTATTTTCTTTGCATATTTTCTTTTAAACATATCATGCATGGGCATATATAAGAGAGAAAAGAAATACCCAACATGTTAAGCATGAACATTGCACTTTTGCTATGCCGAAGCATACGGATGTCTTTGACACTGCACTTTTGCTATGCCGAAGCATACAGGTGTCTATGACACTGCACTTTTGCTATGCCGAAGCATACAAGTGTCATTCATGATTGGCGGGCAACAGTGGTGAGATGGTCATTTATGCCTTTCTCTTCGGATTTTCTAGTCCTATCCGTCAAAAAGAGTGATATGAGTGTTAAGTTCAAGAGATGACTTAATCTTACTCATCACAAACAAGAGCCACAAAGCTCACTTGCTTAGTTGTGCATAGAGATGCTCATCTAAGCTACAAATGATACAAAATTTAGAAAACTTTGTTTCAATGGCCATTCAAGGTACACAAGTACCAAAGTACACAAAACACACACTGTTTTTGTATTTTTCAATTTTTCAATTTTTATTTATTTATTTTTATATCAAAAACAAAATAAACAAAACTGAAAATAAACAACCAAAAACATGTAATCAAAGCAAAGCATAAAACTAGATTGACTAAAAAAAAATGCAAAACACACAAGTAATGCAACAAACAAAAACAAGAAGATAGAAGAAAGTGATAAAATCACTTAGAGTCCTTTTTCTTCTACACTTTGGAAGAACCTTTCCTTTGATTGAACCCTTGAACCGGCGGTGAGGGGGAAGAATTGAAACCGTTCAAGTTCGAAAGGAACATGAGGGCTTTTAGAAGATCTCCAAGAGGAGCAAGAGAGGATTGAAGCTGATTTTGGCTTCCAGATGCTATCATGCCGTTGCTCTGTTGAGTGGCTAGCCACTTATAGCAATTTGGTCATGTATGACCAGCAGCTCCACAATGATGACAAAGATGCTGCTTCTTCTGTTTTGGCTTTTGAGAGTTAGCCTTCTTAGCCCTAGGGTTTTTAACATCTTTCTTATCCTGTTTAGGGGGTGTTCCTAAGATAGATTCACCCTTGTCTAGGTTCTCACTAGCTAATTCAGTTTTAACATCAGTGTTTTCAATTTCAACATTATTAGTAGGAGAAACAAAAACAGCAGTACTAGTAGAAGCAGTATTAGAGGAAGAAAGACCATACCCTAAACCTGTTCGATCTGAAGCAGATTTCTGATTGCTGAGCATCTCATCAAGCTTTGCACTTGAAGTCCTCTCCAATTGAGCTCTAACTTGAAACAGCTCCGCTTTAAGCTTCTTGGTCTTCTCAGCCAAGAAATTGTTCTCAAACCTCAGTGCGCCAATCGTTTCATTTGCTTCATCAAACTTTGTAGAAAGTTCTTCACGATCAAGTTCCACATCACTGAGCTTCTTGGTGGCCAGCCTATACAGTTTCTTATGCTTCTCAGAGAGCTTGTATAGTTTCTCATAGGTTGAATGGATATCATCTTGATCATCCATCTTCTCACACTTAGAATCCACCAATTCTTCTTTTTCTTCCACTTCATCAACAATCCCTTCAGTAGGATTGACTGTGGCAGTGAAGGCATTTAAGATTCCGTCATCCTCATTGTCGGAATCATCTTCAGACTCAGTGTCACTTAAGGTTGCAGCAAGTGCCTTACTCTTCCCACTGCTCTTGAGATATGTGGGGCATTCATGCTTCATGTGACCAAATCCATGACATCCAAAGCACTTTGGTCCTGCAGGAACAGTGTACTGACCGCCATCCTTAGCATCATTTTTTCCTTTGTCTTGCCCCTTAGACTGAAAGGAACTGGATTGTCTGCGGTCCTTATCGAAGCTCCTTCCATTGGCATTCTTCATAAACTTCTTGAACTGCCTTGTAATGTAGGACTTCATCTTGGAATCTTCATCATTGGAAGACTCATCTGCATCACTGTTCTTTGCCTTCAAGGCCATGCTCTTACCTTTACTCGACTTGCCAATCCTAGATAACCTTAGCTCATAGGTCTGCAAGTTTCCAACCAGCTCCGTCAAAGGAATCTTGTCAATATCCTTTGATTCCTCTATCGCCGTGATCTTGGCATGGAATCTCTCGGGTAGAGATCTGAGCACTTTCCTCATAATCTTGGGTTTAGGGATGGTTTCCCCAAGATTGAAAGTTGAGTTCACTATGTCCTTGAGCTTGGCATAGAACTCATCAAACGACTCATCCTCCTCCATCTTAATCTCTTCAAAACTTGTAGTGAGCCTCTGAAGCTTTGAATCTTTGACAGCCTTTGTTCCTTCATAGGTTGTCTGAAGGATGGTCCACGCCTCCTTAGCAGTTTTAGTTGAGGATATCTTCTTGAACTCCTCATTGGTGACCGCACTGAACAACGCATTCAATGCCCTGCTGTTGAAGTTTGCCGCCTTGATCTTAGCTTCATCCCAATCGGCCGGCGCTTCCTTTGGCTTAGTCCAGCCAATCTCCATAGCTTGCCACACTTTTTAATCTAAAGACTGCAAGAAAGCTCTCATGCGTACTTTCCAGTATGCATAGCTAGTGCCATCAAATAAAGGAGGTATGATTAATGATTGTCCTCTATCCATGACAAACAGGGGTCAATGGATCAACACAACAAAGATTAAACCTAATCAGAGTGTGCCTGCTCTGATACCACTTGATAGGCCACAAACTAAATGACCCCTTGTGATTAAACCAATTAATTAATTAGCCAAGTTATTAATTAATCAATTAATCATGCAAACGTGTGGAAGTACAAACAAATCACCAATAAACTAAATATGCAGTGGAAATTAAATGACACGGTGATTTGTTTACGAATGGGGAAAACCCTTACGGCAAAAACTCCACCGGGTGATTTTCAGGTCACCACTCCCGAAACTCCAATATTATCACAACAAGCGGTTACAAGTAAAGGAATCCCAAGTACCTTACCAACCTACAGTTGAACCCTTACCTCAATACCCAATTGGACTTGTTCTGTAATGACAGTTTTCCCTTTTGTTGCACGGCTTCCGCATACGTGACTAACCAATTTGCGCGGATCCCAGTACATGACTTCAATCACCAACTAGAAAGAGAGGTTGGCTGCAAAGTTCTTCAGTTCATCCTACACGATGAAGATCAAGAAGATGCTTGGTCACAAAACCCAAAGGTGCAAATACACAGCAACTTCTTCAGAAGAGATGAACTAGGGCAAGAACTTCGTCTCTGGTCACAGTTTGCTTCAACAGAGTTTTCTCAATGCTTGTGCAACTTGTGAACTGTTTGACGGCCCTAAAAACAATCCTTTTATATGTCTAGGGTTAGGAGAAAAGAAGGCCCAAAGACACATTCACAGATCCCAAGAAATCAGATCAGGATTCTGATTTTCTTAAATCTCGACAGATAGGAGGTGTCGAGAAGCTGTCGAGCAGGTGTCGAGATTACGGGCTTGAACAGCTTTCTTAAGCTCGATAGATGCAGCTGTCGAGCTTTAATAAAATTGCACTATCAGCTTGTTTTTCTTGGACAGACTTGATGACTTCAACACTTGATCTTGAAACCTTATTTCTTGAAGTATTAAAAACACCTAGAACTACCCAATTACAAGTAGAGTGCGTTTTGTCAAAAGGATTAGTCAATTACATAAAAGAATGACATATGTTCTTAAAGAGTGAACTACATATGTCCTAACAATAAAGTTGTGGCATTCTCTGTTAAAGAGAGAAAAGCCTCAGCACTAAAGAATGACCAAAATCTATTCTATTAACTGTACCAAATTATTTTATAATATTTTTACAAATTATTGATGTGACAAATTCATATTGGTTTTCATCTGAACTCATCACTAATATAACTTTTTTATTAACTAATAATCATTCACCATATTAGTAATTTGTAAATTTTTTTGTGATTTTAGCATTTTCCATTTACTTAGCTTTAAGGTTTGCTAACCAAAGTTTTCCACTTTGGATTAGCTAGGTTACCTGCCCAGCACAACCTTTATTCTATGTGGCACAAAATATCAAGACACAAATCAATAAATCGTATCATTTTATTTATTTAGTTATTTTTTGTGTTTTTGAGAGGAAAAATTCACACCATTATTATGTTGGTTTGTAAACATTTTATAATAAAATTGGTAATAATTTTAACTTCTTGTGATAAAAATAATAATTTTTGCATTTAGCACTAATTACAAAATGTAGAGCAAAGCCCATTATTATTAGTTAATTTGTAATTCCCAGAAATATATATATATATATATATATATATATATATAAAAGGAGGGGTATTTAAGTAAATTTGTTTATGGGGTCAACTTTTATAATTAATATTACTAAGGGGTTTTTTAGAAAATAAGGTTGAAAACCCTAGTTTACATAGTCTAATTTTAAGTCAGCGTATACTGACAGATGTTTTGAGAGAGGAGACTACCCAAATACTGAAGTAGAGAAGATTTGACTGTACAATTGAGGTAAGAGTCTAAAAATCTCTTCTTGTCAAATCTAAACTTTATTTAGAATTAGAGTATATTTTATGTTGGTATTTTTGGTCAAGCAGAATTATCAAAAAAATTTCTATGAGTTTTACGATGTAAGTGTAAACAGAGAAGGGTTGGAATTGGGCGATAAAATCCCTTTTGCACTTCATGTCTTTCGCTGTAATATCTTAAATTTTGGTGCTTTGCTGGGCATGGAGTTTTTTTTTTTTTGGTTAAAAGGCTTTATATTTAACAACAAAAGAAGCTACAGCTAAAGCTACAAATTGGCCATAGAGGCCAAAGTAGAGGCTACCCACCTATAGCAGTACGAACCATTACTATCAAATACAAGTAAGTTATCTAATTCATTAGAGGGGGAAACATCAAAAATAACAAAATCCTCCCTCATATAGCATCCATTCTTGGCCAAATAGTCAGCACACCTATTTGCCTCTCTAAACACATGAACTACCCGGACCTGTGAGAGACTTGCCATGAGTGATCTGCAGTCAAGAAGCAATGGAGAAAATTTCTTGTTAGAGCTGTTAGCATTATTTAACATCTCCACAATTACCTTGGCATCAAGTTCCACTTCCAAATTACTAATTCCCAGCTGAATGGCAAGAGACAGCCCATCCCTCAAAGCCCACAGTTCAGCCATAACACTTATGGTGTACCCAATAGATCTCGAGTACCCCCTAATCCACACCCCATCACTATTCCTTATTAATCCTCCACCACCAGCTCTGCCTGGGTTCCCAAGCGAAGCTCCATCCGTGTTAAGCTTTTGTACCAACCTGGATTAGGCTTGTCCCATTTAATAGGAACAACAGCCCTTGATGTAACTTGCTTGGCTTTACTTACACAATAAAAATACTCCCTAGCTTGGCCGAGACACACCTTATCAAGCATGGTGTTTGGAATAGAGTTTTCAAACACAACTTTATTCCTGTTTTTCCACAAATTCTAAATAGCAAAAAGAAAAAGAAAGCACCAAGGAATAGACCCTTTATACCTTACTGCACTCAAACAATTATGTTTCAGTCACACTTCAACATTATCAGTAAAGGAATTAACAAGAGACGGAGGAACCTCCAAATTCCTCCATAAATTACGAGCAAATACACACTCACGGAGGACATGGACTATAGTTTCATCCTGGTCTTTACACAAAGGACATACCTTGTCACAATTTATGCCTCTTACCGCAAGAACTTCCTTCACTGGAACACTACCATGCAAACACAGCCAAAGGAAACAAGAAATTCTCGGCAAAATATCTAATTTCCAGATCAATTGTCCATGGAATGGCGTGGCAGGTTCTTCACCTTGATTTGCCAATCGGTACGCTGAACCAACAGTGAATTCTCCATTCTTTGAGAATTTCCACAACACTGTATCTCTCCCACTTCCATGTAATTGAATTGGGATTGCCTTAAGTTTTTCTTTAATGGGTTGAGGGAGATCAAAAGAAATCAGCTCCCATTTCCAATTTTGGCCACAATACAAATCCGCAACTGTCAAGTTTTGTTCTCCTTGCCTAAGAGGCCCTTCAATCATACCCCTAAGAGAATCACCATTAACCCAATTGTCCATCCACACCTTTACCCTGGATCCATTCCCAATCCCCCAAGAAATCCCTTTTTGGAAGATAGGGAACCCCAAGCTAATAGCTTTCCAATTAGGAGACGATGGGAGTTTTTCAGGGTCCCTCGATGTAATTCTTGAATGGGAGCAATATTTATTCAGGATTACCTTCGCCCACAAAGCATCTTTTTCATGATACATCCTCCAATTCAATTTGGATAACAAGGCTATGTTCTTAGCTCTTGCCTCTTGTATTCCCAATCCTCCTTCTTTAGACTTTACAATCTTACTCCAACCCACCATGTGCATTCTTCTTTTCTCATTTGTTGATCCCCATAAAAAATCCCGGTTGATTTTATCCAACTTCTCACATACATGAATTGATAGTACAACCCCTTGCATAATATGATTTGGGATGGCTGACATGACTGATTTTATTAAAACAGCCCGGCCTGCAAAGGACAGAAATTTCGCTTTCCGACCCGCAAGTTTACTCATAACCCTTTCCACAATAAACTTATATGGATTCCTAGGAACCCCTCGGTGTCTAAGAAGTAAACCAAGGTATTTTCCTATGTTATTGGTCTCCCTAACACCCAATCTTTCACTTATTTCCTCCTTCAACTCATCACTTACATTAGGAGAAAAATAAATTCTAGATTTGTCATGGCTAATCTTTTGGCCAGATTCTCTACAAAATTTTTCAAGCACATCTGAAATTGCTTCACATCCAATAATATCAGCCTTGCTAAAAAGGATGATGTCATTCGCAAAGAGGAGATGGGAAAAGCCTACATTATTCTTTGAAGCCTTTAAAGGTGTCCACCCTCCACTTACACACTTCTGCTCAATGAGATGTCCCAAATATTCCATGCACATAATAAAAATATACGGAGACAAAGGATCCCCTTGCCTAATGCCCCTAGTAGGCTCAAACTTTTCTAGAGCACCCCCATTAACCAAAATAGAGGTACTCGTGGACGTAACACAACTCATGATGATCTTAGAAATTTTTGGGGGAAAATGAAATGCTTGGAGCACTTTGTAAACAAAACTCCACTCTAATCTGTCGTAGGCCTTTTCCAAGTCCAACTTCACAGCCATAAAGCCTGTTTTCCCTTTCTTCTTATCCAAAGCATGAAACAATTCCTGGGCAATTAGCACATTATCTGTGCCCCTTCTACCCGGAACAAAGGCAGTCTGTACTGGCGAAATTAAACTACCAAGCAGCGGTCTAATCCAAGCCACCAAAATCTTCAAAACAATTTTACAGACCGAGTTGCATAAACTAATGGGCCTATAATTGCTTAAGGATTCTGGATTTTGACATTTAGGGATCAAGGAAATTAAAGTCTCATTAAGGTAATTCGGCACACATCCTTTCTCAAAAACACTTTTTACCTCCTTGCAAACCGAATTTTTTACCTCCATCCAGAAATGTTGATAGAAGCCAGCATGCAATCCATCTGGCCCTGGTGCCTTAAAAGGCTTAAGGGCCCATAAACCAGCTCTAATCTCCTATTCAGACACATCCTCATCAATTCTGGTTCTATCTTCCTCTTCCAAAAAACAGCAAGAAAATTCCGAGACATCCGAAGTCATAGAGGTCATATTCAACTCAGTCATATACAGATTCTTAAAACCATTTCTGATGTATTCCTTAATTTCAACTTCATCCGTCAACCAATTACCTTCCACATCCTTAATACACCTGATTTTGTTCCTATGCCTCCTGACTAACGTAGAGACATGGAAGAAATTAGTATTGCGATCTCCAAAAGTGGCTGCATTTAATCTAGATTTGAGAGCCGAATACTCCTCTTCTTGCATGAGTATTAGGGAATATTCTGAAATCAGCTGCTGTTCCAACTCCAAAAGGAAGTCAGTAGGATTATTAGCTAGCGTTGTTTAGACACCATTAAGTCTAGCTAATACCCTCCTCTTTCTAGCGAACAAATTTCCAAAAACTTCACAATTCCACTTCCTGACTCTAACGACAAAATCCGAAGTTGCATCCTGCAAAGCTCTATCTTCGGACCAAGCTTGTTGGACAACCCTTGGAAAATCATGATGCAGTAACCACATGGTTTGGAAGTGAAAGGGTTTACTCTGCTGATTGGCACTAGCTCTACATAATTCAATTAAGACTGGACAATGGTCCGAAAATGTCCTTGGGAGATGAGTCACTAAGGCTTCTGGGAAGAGAATACGCCACGCCGGATTAGCAAAGCACCGATCAATTCTTTCTAATATCAGATTTGAAATGGGCCTACGGTTTTTCCACGTGAACTTTGGACCCACAAAACCCAAATCCAGCATATTACACTCATCTAAACAATTCTTGAATTCTAAAGCTCTGTTTAGATTAACATGGTTACCACCAAATTTGTCCTCGCCACACAACACTTCATTGAAACCTCCTAACATAAGCCAAGGTAAATTATGGAGATGGGCAACAGTTTTTAAATTTTCCCATAAAATTCTTCTTTCAACTAACCTAGGACTAGCATAAATAGCAGTCATAAGCCAAGTGAGATTGGAAGAACGCACCTTAACCGTAGCGTGTATTTCCTGTTCCGTGGAAGATAAAGGAATAACTTCCACCTCTTCAGATTTCCAAAGAATCCATAGACCTCCAGCATAGCCAATAGTCTATGTGGTAATAAACCCATTGTTAAGGTTCAAAAAATTAAATGGCCACAAATAGGCCCAAAGAAGTAAAAAAAAAAAGATGTTGGGCCCATTTCACACAAAAATAAATAAGTAATGAAACTAGAAAGGCTGAGCTCTCACAATAAAGAAAAGAGAGGAGAAAGAAAGAAAGGGGAAGAAGCCCAGAGGATTTGATCTAGAGGTCCACGAAAAAGGCCCAAGAAACAGACAAAATCAGCGGACCAAAGAAAGCCCAGAAAAAAAGAATTGGGTCGGGATCCCAGAAGCCCCCCAGAGGCAGGGGATCCCTGGACGCGCGAAGTGAAATTGAAGCAGATTTGAAGAGAGAAAAGAGACAAAAGGCACGCGGACCTTATGCCCCAGACACGCAGTGGAAGTACAAAGCAAAACGCAGGAGCTTGGTTCCAACCATTTGGAGAAAGAGACAAGGAAGAGTACAACTGGAAAAGCTGGAGCAAAAGCCAAAAGGCCTCAGGACAGCCAACGGAAAAATCTGGAGATAGAAAGCTAGCTGAGGGACTTTCATCTGGTCGCAACAAAAAGAAAGAGACTATAAAGAAAAGGAAACGACATGATCCTGAAGCAACCAGGCACGGCACAAACTTTAAGGGGCAAAAGGGAGAAATCATTAGTACCCCGGGAGCCCGAAGCTGTGCTATGAAAGGAGGGAGGGATCCATGCTACAAGGGATCCGAATTTAGGGAAAGGATAGAGAATTCATTTACGATTAGATCATTTTTAAGGCATTCACAATTGCTTTTCTGAAGTCTCATAAAAATTGTAGAAGAGACTCTATAAACTTAAGAGAAAACAGAGGAACTTGTTCCCGGTATCCCAGAGACAGCCACTACAGTACACGCTCGGATTCAACAAGTTCAAACTTTGCAAGTCTTTGAAGCTTGAATGGCTATCAAAGTCTGTAACTTTTGAACTCAGTTGAACCTTGCACCACGTCTTAGTGAGTATTGTAATCACAACTAAGGGAAATTAATGAAATACACCTCACTAATTAGAGGATCCCTAACTTGTTCTTACATTATATTTCACTTATTATGCATCTCCTTTACTGTTAAAATGTCATTCAATACAAATATTCTTTTTTGTTAGCTATTTGTATTGTAGGAAGTTTTGTTCTATGCACCAATCGATTCTTAAAACAGCCCTTTAGCTGCGGAGAATCGATCCCAGTCCATCAAGAACATCTTACACGGCCCAGGATCCTTGGGCCATAGTGCTGAAGAAAAAAGGCACTCTCACACCCATCAAAAGGCAGCCCTTCAATAATTTTTGCTGCTCTGTCTTCGCCCACTCTCGTTTCAGTCACTACCAAAATGGCAGGTCGATGATTGATTGCCATTTCAAAAATCCCCCTCTTAAAATCCGGGTTTAAAGCTCCTCTGCAATTCCAGAGTAACACATTCATTTTTACAAAATGACTTAATGACACCTCAATCTCCGATGGATTAGCATTCATTACTGCCGCTTCCACCATACTCCACACCATTCTTCTCAGCAGGTCTTTGGATGCCACCCAGTTTGGCTTCCAAATTATCATGTGTTTCAGAATGCCTATGATGTCCTCTCTGCAACTCAGAAGCACATCGCATATCTGCACTGGAGCCATAATTTGGATCAACTTCAAAGTTGGGTGGTTCCCTAGGTGAGCCGTGGCCATCCCTCTGAAGTCCACCAACTTCCTCTCTTGAATGATCCACCCGGATTCGTCCCAATGGGGCATCACGGATGGCCTCCTTTACCTGCTTAGCTCCTCTGACACTTTGCATGAGATCCCCGGCACATCCGTGAGGAAGTTCCACCACGGATTGGGTGTGAGAGCCCATGCCTTGTGCTCCAATGGAAGGTCCCCTAAACTGATACTTTCTAGTGCAATGGGAAACAGATGCTTCCACGCCTGTCTCAGTTCTTCCTCGAACCATCCCGGTGTTTTCGTTGGCGCCGCTCTTATCTGAGCTATTATCTCCTCTGGTATAGCCACCACTCAATTCTTGGGCGCATATTGCCCTTTTGTGAATATTTATTATAAGAAACAGTGGACTATTGGTTAACCACCATTTGTCCAATAGCCTTTTAGACTTTAGAGTCTATGGAGATAAGAGACAAAGGCTTTTTGGTTAGAAATTTTTACTCAGCTTTATAGAGCATTCAAACCTTATGAATGCTTTGACTTTTTAGCCTAAATAATCCTGTGAGGAGAGTCTTATTACACAGTGCTTGGGAATTTTTTGCGTGAAACAAATAGAGTTAATACAAATGATAGAATGTGGAATATAGCCATAGAGAAACCGTAGGAGAGTTAATAGTGAGAAATTATTGGGTACTTTAGAAGTTTTTCTTCTGGTCAAGTAACTTGTAAGTTATTCTTATTATTTTGATTATTGAGTAAATTGTGCTTATAAATTATTAGGTGAGATCTAAGGATTTTAGAGAAGGTGTTAGGGAGAAGTTCTTTGTGGTGAGCTAGTTGAGATAAGTAACTTTATCCTAATTGGTTTTATATTGCGTAATTTAACTACTGAAAATTGTTTACAGTTGTTAAAATTTTATTTCTATTGTATTACTAATTTAAGTAAAGAATTATCACAAATACATCTGATCATTGAATATATGATGTATTTTATTTAATTGTTTTTTTAGCTATATTGATTTAAAGTAAAGAATATAGAAATATCACAAATATATTTGAGATTGAATATATGATTAGATATATGTATTTGAATAAGATATATTTTATTGGACAATTTGACTATGAATTGATTTTGATACCCAAACCAATGGGGGTTATTCATTGGCATTCTGATACCCAGCCAATGAGGGTTATTCATTGGTAGTATGATACCCGAACCAATGGGGGTTATCTCTGATACCCAACCAATGGGGGTTATTCATTGGTACTCTGATACCCAGCCAATGTGGGTCATTCATTGGTACTCTGATGCTCAGTCACGGGGATATAGCGTGACCATAGTCATAAGATTGTTAAGAATATGAATTACATTTGAATATTTAACTATTTTGAGTCATTAAAACTGTTTATGTATTTTTGGAACCTATTGTAAGTTATAGCTTTTGATATATGGTAAACTAACTACTTTCTGAACCATCTATGATATAATTGTAAGATTAAAGTATGTGATCTATTTGCAACGTACTACTTTAAGATTATGAAACTTCTTTAGCTATTTTTGAAAACCCATAGCATATCATAACTTTTGAAGATTCATATTACATCTTATTACCTTACAAATCTATTGCTGGATAGAACTTATTCGGATTTTGGTTACTTATTGAGTTATCAACTCACCCCCCTCTTTCTCCTTTCAGATTTTGATCAGGAAGAGTAGCATATGTTTGGGCTTCCGTTGGGATGTGCGCATGAGTGAAGTTTAGGAAATCAATGGAATAAGACTTGAACTTTATGTTTAAGATTCTCATTTGTATTGTCCTTTGGATTTAAAGGATTTAGTTTATTTTTATTTGATATTGGAAGATTATTATTTGGAGATCTTTTGAGAATTGCTTTATTGAGGATATTTTTAAATTTATTGATGAAATTTTCTTGAGGATAATTCTTTATTTGTTAAGAGGGCCTTACACACTTGTAGGGTGTAAACTTTATAAGTGTGTGGCTGTTGTCACGTGCTTAGCTCTTACTTGGGTTTGGGGCGTGACATAATTAATCAGTGAAAACTTCAGCTAGGAGCCAATGGAGTCACAAACCACAAAATTATGAAAATTCTGAAGCGATTATGCTTTTTTGAGTTTGGTTTGATCAAAACATTACATAATTCCATGTCAATGAGCCAGTTATATTATTTTCATGCACGTGATGACGTAACTCTGTAAATTGTAGCCAAACCCATTTAGGAATGAGAATTATCTTAGAATTCTAATAATTTGAATATCATAAACCATATAATTAAGTGACAAGATAATGAAGAAAAGGATATTAAACAGAATAATACTATAAACATAACAATTTTCTTATAATTTTTTTACGACGGTTGATATGAAAAGTTTTTATTAATTATTTTTTTGACCTACTTACATTATTTTTTTATTTGTCAATAACCACTTATCAACTTGGCAGTTGTATATTTTTTTGGGTGTATTTTATGAACTTATTGTATTAAACATGAGTTACAACGATCATCCATATAGCATATTTCAATACTTAATTATATAACTTATAAACTCCCTTTTATTCATTAAAAAGAAGAAGTTATAAGCTCCCTTCTTCCCAAATTAACCTTATTTATGAATATCATGGGCAAGAAGTTTCGTTTAGAGCTTTCTCAAAACAAAAAAAAAATTTCGTTTAGAGGGAGTGTCAAATGGTTGTATTTTCAAGGGATATAGCCACCATGCCCGCCACCTCCTCCATATCTTGCTCCATGTTCCCCTTCGGAACCATAGCTGCCACTATTATTACTACCAAGACAACCACCATCACCGCAGCCATGTTCAACTTTAGTACCATATCTTGCACCATTATCAGGGCCAGTACAACCTTTCTCACCGCAGCCAGGGCCTCTATTGCCATATCCAGCAACATGTGCTCCACTAGCATCATAGCCTGCACCACCGCGGCCACTACTCCCGCCACGAACTCCCCCTCCATAGTTAGCCCCATGCTCTCCTCTGGCACCATAGCCACCACCGTGACCTCCATTGCCTCCTCCACCACCATATCCTGCTCCATGTTCACCACCAACTCCATATCCAGCACCTCCTCCTTCACCACCACCACTTCCATGTCCAGCTCCCCCTGCACCATAACTAGCTCCACCACCACCATATCCTCTGCCATGTCCCCCAACAGCTCCATAGCCCACTCCACTACCAGCACCACCACCACTTCCGTAGCCAACAACGCCATGCTCCCCTACAACTTCACCATAACCTCCAGAAACATTTTCAAGTAGGGCTCTAGTTGCAGAACAAATGCCTAAAGCCAGAAGCAGAAAGAGGAAAACACTAACAACTTTGCATGTAGCCATTGTAATATGTGTTAGAATGCCACAACCTTAGCTTAAAATCCATGGGAAGGTTGATATATATAGGAGTAGAATAGGGTTCCAAATGCTCATTTACGGGCAAAGAGCTGTTGAAGCACATGCCAAAGAGTAAATGGCTGTCCACATAATATGGCCCAGTATGCACACACATGCCGCATGAAGAAACTCACTCAAGACTTGTTACGCTCACTAGTACTGTGTGTGTATGCTGTCCTCTATATCAAAGTAAACTTAGACAACCCAATTTTGCTTTTCCTTTTTAGTCTTTTTGGGGAATTTTTGTGATAGAATATTTTCTTTAACGAATTTTTGTTTTGTTTTGTTTTGTTTTTATTACTTATCTCCTACAAGTAACAACAGTTTAAGATAATTTTATTTTCATTGCCATTCAATTTTTTTTTTCAAGCGAGAACTACAAAAACCTCAATTAGGTTCATTGGAATCTACAATTTGAACAGTTTGATTCTTCAATCTTCAAAAGCTACAATATTGCTCCATTCCAAAACCATCGCATATAGACTGTTTTAACCAAAAAACAATGCAACTCCTAAAAAAGGGGGAAATCTGCAGACCAACTGTGTAATGCTTAACAATGTAGTAAGTTAAGCAACGTTTAGAAAGATTATGAAAAATAGCATCTTGAGTTTTAGAAACTCGAGATCCATATTAAAACTCGAGTCCCAAAGACTCGCTTTGCGAATATTTTAGATCTGAAAATGCCACATAGATCTCGAGTTTTAGAAACTCGAGTTCCATGCAAAAAAATTGGTAGTTTTATCGCCCCTATAGTGGCGTTTTTAAGTCCTATAGTGACGTTTTAAAGCCCTAAAGCGGCGTTTTCCTGCAAATTTTTTTCATAAGTGATCAATACTAGGTTCAGGGAGCCTATAGTGGCGTTTTTAAGCCCTATAGCGACGTTTTAAAGCCCTATAGCGACGTTTTTTTGCTAAATTTTTTTATTACTCCATTTTTAAGCCTTATAGTGGCATTTTCCGAACTCGAGTCTTTAAAACTCGATTTCCACGTGGATTTTTTTTCCACATCATACTCATTCGCTTACAAATCGAGACTTAAAAACTTGATTTTTATCTTGGAACTCGAGTTTTAGACACTCGAGATGCTAGTTTTCGACATTCTTTTGCAACGTGATAACTAACTAAAATTTTTAATATTTATTGTTATTTAGAAAAAAAATTCCCTAAAAAAGACATGGGTGATGGGTTTGATCAGTTTTAGGGGATTTTTTTTTTCAAAATAACAACTATTCTCAAACAATTTTGTTAGTTAGCAAGATTTCTAAACTATTTAGGAAACTGACAACTCGAGTTTACTGTAGCAAATCGATTCTCTAATACTCAATTTTGGAATAAAATCTTCGTGGAACTCGACTTTTTAAACTCGAGTTCCAGCCGGTCCCTTTCTTCCTTCTTTTTCCTTCTCCAGACCAAATCATACCTAAACCTTTGCCATGGAAGTTTAGAGCAAAGAGGTTGAGATCGGACGACCGCCATTGTTGTAGCCTGCGCCACCGCTTTGTTGTTTCCCATGGAAGTTCAGAGAGTGGTTGAGATCAAACCACCACTGCACTGCCTGGGTTTGTTACGTTCGTTGTTTTTCTTGCAAGTTCGTTCTTTTTCTTGCATCGCCATTTTCTCCAAAGGTTTGTTGCTGCTTGCTGCTGTCTTTCTGGTGTCGTGTTTTGTTTCATTCTGGTTTGTTTTGTGGGCTATGGAACTCGAGTGTACAACACTCGATTTCCAACAGAAAATCGTTGAAAATCGACTCCTGTTCGCTCGATTTCAAAGAGCAAAATCGAGTTCCTTGAACTCGATTTGTTAAATTCCTAAATAGTTTCAAAACCTTAATAACTAATGAAATTGTTTGAGGAATTTGGTTATTTAGAAGAAAAAAAATCCCAGTTTTGGGTACAGCATACTAACTCTGTTTACCATCTTGTCCTACTGGTATTATTTGGTGGAAGTAACACTAGAGAACCTATCAAAAGATCAAAGTAGCCGTGAAGTTAGGATTTATTCAGGTAAGATTAAAATAGAAGATTGAAAACAAAATTAATTCTAAAAGGGTTAAGTAATAAATAGCAAAACAAATAACTAAATAGAATATGTTAATTGACATACAAAATTTAATGCGAACGTAAACTATAATTTGTTTTCTGTGTTTAGTGTAGATTAATCAGTTCGTGTTAAAATATTATGTGAATATAAACTACAATCAGTATTATACACACTTTTTCCGTTAGTCTTATAGCTAATTATAAGTATATATTTTATAAAAATAATTAATATAAACAGAAATAATTAATAAATAGTTGTTAATCTATTCATTTAAAAGATTAATTTTGATATTTGAAATTCAAATACGACAATATGCACAAAATTTTTAAAAAGTTTTATACATTCTTTTTGTTGACGTGGGTTGCTTGAATTGCCACAGAAGCCCACAAGCCCACTATTTGTATGTCGGTCAAGTATGACCGAATACAACTAAGAATATAATTCCTAGTAATTGCCGACCTATAACATATATATAAATATATGTATTAGGTTTGTGTTAAACGGTATATATAATAGGGAGATCAAGAATTCTATTAACCTAATAAGTGCAGCCAAATAAGAGAAAATAGAGAAAAAAGAGGTAGTCAACTTCTGTTCTTATTGTTTTTGTGAGAGAGTGCTAGGGTGTAATTGGGATTTAGGTTTCTTAAGAGTGTTCTTGTGCACTGTTGTATCTCCCTATTTTTTTTATAGTGAAATTTCTCCGTCGTCTCCATGGAGATAGGCAGTTTGCCGAACCACGTAAATTCTTGTGTTCTTTGTGGGTGCTTGTTATTTAATTTCCGCTTATTTACTGTTATTGATTTGAGTCCTGAAGTGCTATTTGCACAACACTTTTGATTTTTATTAAGAAACAGTACATCCTTTAATCTTTATTTTCTTCCGCATTAACTTTCATTTTTAATTGCTCAAGAGATATATTGAAAACGATGCTTGAGAAGGAAGTGTAAAAACTAATCTAATTTAACAAATTGAAGACTGACTAGGGAGTGTTGGGATACATAACTTCTTTTGTATTTAAGACCAATCTATGGATAGAAGGATTTTTGTTTTGTTTTTGTTTATGTATGTCCGTGTTGACTACATATAAAAGAAGCGGATGATATTTTTAATGGGTAATAATTGGAGGAGGAGGAATAGTGTTATTTGCTGTGTTGAGGGAGGAAGGAATCTTACCGTATAAAGCAGACTTTGTAGAAGGTTGAATCGGTTTTGGTGGGGTCACCGTGAGCAACTGCACCACTACCGTCGACTACCTTTTGCCCATAGATCTAAGGTGCTTCATTATTACGAATAATAGTAGATATCGAAAGCTAGCTAGGAAGGCAGACCACCCATTAGACACGAAAAGTTATAAAATTTTCAGAGAGTACTATAAATGCATATTTCTCTCTCTAATATAAATTGCGAGTTTCATAATAAATTTAATTATTAAAACTCACTATTATGTATGTGAGAGAGAGTATATATTTATGGTACTCCTTAAGTATTCTATAATTATCCACAACTGAGACAACAGCCTAAGGCTATCAAGTAAAATAAGATCCCCAAGTTTTAACCCATATAATTATCTCTTAATTTTCATTTAAAGGTTTTAATTAAATTCTTAATATTAGTCAATTGATGAAAAAATAGAATACACACACACACACACACACACACACACACACACATATATATATATATATATCAAACCTCAAATTTTTTGTATTCATTGTTGGTAAGGGTGTCAATGTTTGACCCAACCCGCGAACACGACACGAACCCGACACGGGTTTTTTCGGGTTAGGGTTAGGCCTTAATGGATTTGGGTCATAAACTGGTCGACTCGAAAGCGACACAATAAGAAACGTGTCATAAGCGGGTCAACTCGCATAACCCGCAATAGACACGTTTGACACGCCAATTTATTTGTGTCAATTCGAAATGACCCACTTAACACAACCCGTTTAACTCGTATAACAAATAAATAGTTATTTTATTTTAGATTTGTCAAATACCTTTTATATCTAACATATATTTTAAATTTAAAAAGAAAAATGAGTAATTACAAAAATTTACAAGGGATATAATTGGAAATTGAAACGTTACAGACCCTAGAACTACTAACACTTTTTTTTTTTTTGGGCATAGAACTTGCACAAATGAAATTGGATGAGCTTGTGGAAGATGTTATGAATTTGGATATCAACAAAGAATTTATGGATGATAATCGTAGTCATAGTCAGGATTAGTCTACTGTTTGCTCAAATTATTTCAATATTGATACTTAGCATTTGGCAAGTTCCAATGATATTATATTTTTGTTGAACTATGTTATTTTATTTTTGTTAAATTTTGTTATTTTGAATTTGGGTTGAAGTGTATGCACTTCTTTTGGAGTGTAAAGAACTTATTCCTAGATGAATGTTATATTTTCGTTGAACTATATTATTTTGAATGTGGATTGAAGACTTGAAGTGTATGCACTGCTTTTTGGGATATAAAAATAATTATTTTTAGATGGATGTTATATTTAATATTATGCAGGTTGAAATGGGTTGTGTTACATTCGTGTCAACCCAATACAACTCGTTTATTAAACGTGTCAAATGGGTTGGGTCAGGTCAACCCGCCTTATTAACAGGTCGGGTTAGGGTTGAAGGACCATGACACGATTATTAAATGGGTCGGGTTAGGGTTGAGCCATTTAGTCGAATACCCCTACCTCGACACGACACGAACCCAACACGCTAACCCGAATTGACACCCCTAATTATTGGAACCCTGCTACCCCTTCCCTTACAAAAATAGAAAGACTAAATTACAATGGGCATCCTTAATGTTTGTGGTAATTTTGACACCCTTAAACTTTCAAAATTTGGAGCCATAACCCTAATATTATGTATTGTTTTAATTTGATTATGATTTAAGTCATCATGTTAATGTGATGTAATGAGATGTTAATTAAGTGCCAACTAAGTTCAAAATGACGCCAATTGTTTTATTCAAAACTACATTGTTTTGAACCCTATCAAAGCCATGCCGGATATTATTTTGACCAAATTACAATTGCACCCTTAAAATTTTTGGTAACTTTGATTTTACACTCTAACGTCTCATATTTTGGATTCATAGAATTATTCCGTTTTGAGTTAAGACAGATGCATTTTACCCCCCTAATGTCTCAAGCAATGAACACCTCATTACGACACATGGAGGGAATGGCTTAAATCCAAAAAATATGTAACGTTAAGGGTACATATCCAAATTTTTTTACTTTAATGGACAATAACAAAATCACCCCAAATTTTAAGGGTATAAATTGCAATTTAGTCAAATAAAAAGAGTTTTTCTCTTTAAACTTTCTCTATTATTGCTTTTAGATTTGTGCAATTTTGTTTTGGACCATTGCAGATTTCTTTTTAGCCATGAGGTTTGGCTCTCTCTCTCTCATCGCTATATGATTGTTTGACGATTCTTCTTGATTTGATTCACTTATTGATTTGAACCCGTGTAAGAGCAATGTATATATGTTAGTGGCGGCTCCTAGAATTTTTTTTAGGGTGTCATTCAAATTCATGTTGAAGAGATTAACAAAGACCTTCTTGTAAATAATATTTTCTTATTTTATTTTGATTATTAGGATGACAAGATGAGATCTTTTCTCATAACTCATGATCTGAATGAAGATTTTTCAAGTCAACAAGAGTTCTTTTAATAAATAAACCTTAGGTATGAGATGAATCTTGTGATACACATGGTTTCCTTATGAGAAATTATTTATTTATAGTACTAGCAAAAGAATAAATTGTTTCTGAATCTCATAATTAATATTCCAAACAAACAAAATTAATTAGTTCAACTAATTACTATTGTTGTTAGATACTTGGAATATCACACTATTACTTAACAAAAAAATAATAATAATAAATTGTGCAGCACAAAAATATATAGGCCGTATAACTTAAGTCTAAGTTTAAAAAATAGTGATTTATTACATATTTTGTGACCATTAGTTGAACTAATCAACTAGTATATTTATTAATTATTAACTTTCACTAGCATAGCACACAGCACACGCTTTTTGTTGTTCATATATGCACCTGATTAACCAAAATAAAATAAAATAAAAAAACAACACCAACACCGGATAATGCACTAGCATAGCACACAGCACACACTTCCTTTTTGTTGTTTATATATGCACCTGATTAACCAAAATAAAATAAAATAAAATAACAACACCAACACCGGATAAAGCCAAAAACAGGGTAAACATTAATAAAGAGAGACTGTGAGATGAAGAGATAGAGAGACTGAGAGACTGAGATGCAGAGAGAGAGACTAAGACAGAGAGAGAGACTGAGAGACTGAGATGAAGAGAGAGACTGAGACAGATGAAATACCTTGAGGTTGACGGAGCAGGGAGGCCTGAGGCTGAGGGGCGGCGCCGTCGGGACTCGGGCAGCACGTCGAGGCGAGGAAGACTGATCCGATCTCCGATCCGAAGTGTTCTGCCGTTCTGGAGCTCGAGTTTGAGGCCTGATCCAGCGATCCGTTGGTCCTGGCGTTCTGGAGCTCAGTATATTGGGTTTATGGGTTTGGTTTTTTCTTTAGACTTTAGGTTAGGTTTCTTTCTTTCTTTTTAGCGCCGTCCGTTGTGTTTCTGATTTCAGTAATATTGGGTTTTGGTTTGTTTGATTTTTTATTTTTATTTTTAATTTTTGGAGAATCCGTGGGTTTGCTACTGTAATCTGTTGGGTTTGCTACCTTGTTTTAGATTGGGTTTGCTTTACTGATAGATGTTGGGCTTTTTTTTCCTGGCGGCTTCCTCTCTGTTACAATTTTTTTTTTTTATTTATTTATTTTTTTTGCTTGAAAGTAGATCAAATAAATTTTTATTTATTTAACCTCTCTCTGCTGGCTTCCAACAAACTTTGTCAGCCCCAACACCTCACACATCCTTGGAATAAAGCATATCCAAAAACAGGGCCAACTCTTCCAACTCCCAATCCTGCACTGGACAACGGAACTGGATGTCCCAATGAATCCTCCCATTAGAGAAACGCCTATCCTCCGACATGGAATACTTCCTTGCCTGACAAATACTATACAATTTTGGATTCCTTTTCTGTTCTCTAAGTACCCAGTTTTTTTTTCTTGACTGCTTCATTTTTAGTACTATTGCTTAAAGTGTTCATCTGGTAATATATATTTTTGATGTGTGGTCATATTTATGTTTTATTTTTCAAATGGATGCTTGTGTAAAATTGCTGTTATGTTTTCTGCTACAAGCCTAAAGCTCTAATTAGATCCATTCTTAGCGTTGTTTATTTCAATAATAACCCTCTCTCTCTCTTTCTCTCTCTCTCTCTCATGGGATAAAGATAAATAATTTTTTTTATTGATGATATTATCTTGTGTCCGTTCAAAGATGTTTCTTATAACATTGAAATTCGCAGATGGGGATGTAGCAAAGGACTTAGCTGCTGGCACTGTTGGAGGAGCAGCCCAATTGATTTGTGGTCACCCCTTTGACACCATTAAGGCCAAGCTCCAGAGCCAGCCTGCTCCGCTCGCAGGCCAACCTCTCAAGTATGCAGGTGCAATGGATGCTGTCAGGCAAACATTAGCTGCTGAAGGCCCTAGAGGTTTGTACAAAGGTATGGGGGCTCCATTGGCCACTGTGGCTGCCTTCAATGCCGTCCTCTTCTCAGTGAGGGGACAAATGGGGCATTGTTGCGGTCTGAACCTGGTGCCCCCCTTACAGTTAACCAGCAAATAGTCTGTGGGGCAGGGGCTGGAGTTGCCGTTTCCATCTTAGCATGCCCCACTGAATTGATCAAGTGCAGGTCAGTATTTTAGTCATTTACTTTGCCTGTCCTTGTAATATATGATCTAATTTTGAAGTCCTGAGATTGAACTTAGATATCTTTTCGAATCAAGCCACTTTATCTGATTTATTGAAGTATGATTCAACGGTTAAGTATTGCAAAATCTCAACTGTTGAGCGAATCATGATATTTTTTTCATAAATTGTACATAATTTTTCTGATCTTGTTTATGATACTCTTTAAATTCTATGGGAAACTCTTCAAACCTTCAAGTTTACCTGCTAACTGCTTTGGATTTACTACTAAAAAAACAGGTTGCAAGCCCAGAGTGCGTTGGCAGATTCTGGTTCAGCTGGCGTTGCAGTGAAGTATGGAGGACCAATGGATGTGGCCAGGCAGGTTCTTAGATCAGAAGGGGGTGTAAAGGGTCTCTTCAAGGGATTGGTTCCCACTATGGCACGTGAGGTTCCAGGAAATGCCGCAATGTTTGGTGTCTATGAAGCCTTGAAGCAGTACCTTGCAGGTGGCCAAGACACATGAAAATTGGGAAGAGGCTCTTTGATGTTGGCTGGAGGCTTAGCTGGAGGTGCCTTCTGGATCTCAGTCTACCCTACTGATGTTGTCAAGAGTGTAATTCAGGTAGATGATTACAAAAATCCCGAGTACTCAGGTTCCATTCATGCTTTTAGAAAGATCCTGGCCTCAGAGGGAGTAAAAGGCCTGTATAAGGGCTTTGGACCTGCCATGGCCCGAAGTGTGCCTGCAAATGCTGCATGCTTCTTGGCATATGAGTTGACAAGATCAAGTTTGGTTAATTGGTCATTTTAAGAGTCATATATAAAAATGCATTTGTGAATTTCTTTTAGTTGTTAAGATAAACATTTAGAATTAATGCAAAAAAAACCCAATACAATAGTTCAATAGTTACATGTTGTGTGTTTCATTGTGGATTGATTTGGAAACATTTAGTGTACCCAGTTCCGATTCGATGACAATGGCACGTTTTATGTGTTGAAGCTGAAATTTCAGTATGTTTAGTGTAAATTTAGAAATGGTTTTCAAAAGGAGCTGTGGAATTCCATTCAATGGTGTGTGAAAATTATTGGGGTGTAGTTAATAGCACAGAATTTTCACTGCACATATTTGATTTGACACTTGGAACACAATTATAATTAAGCATCCATGGAAAGAAATTGATTTTGTTACTAATGTCACTGTATTGGTGTGTGAAAGGAAATGAAGATTCTCTTTTGATCTTTCTAGAGCAATTTAAAAATACTAGAGCATCTCAAGCATCTACATTTCCACTTACGTAAATCTCATTTTATTATTAAATGTCCTGTTTTGAACTCTTCCTTGTAGAGACTTCTAAACTGATATTTTCTCTAAGCTTAGAAAACTATCCCTTACTTTCTGTGCATATAGGATTTGATTTAATCTGAGATCAGAAGTAAATTCCCTGATTTCCTGAGGCTTAGTTGCACAGGCATCCTCAAAACTTTGAAGTTCAAAGAATTTTTTTGCATGCTTTAATCTATGATGATAGTTTGGGAAAATAACAATAAAAGGATTACAATAAAAAAAAAAAAATTTATTTACTATCTGCAGTGAATGAAAATTATCTTGAAGAGGTTCTCGTTTCCAACAACTCAGCTAAATTCAAAAACTGTTGGTTTCACAACATTTGTCCTTGATGGCGAGAGATGATGGATTGTAGCTCAATTTCTTAGAAGAGATGTCCATATTAACTTTTCCATCAACTAAACCTTTAAGGGTGGAGATGTATGTTGAACATGCATATGTAAGTGCAATTACGTGGTAATAAAATGTTTTCATTTTGTTTTGAGGGGAGAAACTGGAAAGTTGAAATGTTGGTGCTTAGGAAATAGAAATACAGAGAGAGAGAGAGAGAATGATAATTATAAACTGCTTGAGTAAATTAGAACTAAAGATTGTGTCATTATTAACTTCAGGTTGGAAGGATAGAAGCTGGGCAGATGAGCACACCTTTTCATTTATTCCGTAAGCCAATGAAATTACGTTTTTTCTTACATAGATGAATGAATAGGTATAAGGAGTAGCTTGTCTCTGTCAAGAAATGGAGGGAAGGAATGGTGCTACGTATTGCAGTAAAGAAAAGAGTTGGTAGGTTAATGAAGAAATAGCAATTCCTTCAGCATCCTTCTATTTGGTAAGCACCAATGGTCATGTCTCATGTGTAGAACCTCAGCACCATGTTAGATAATGAGAGACTTGGGGCAAAGCATTACTAAAATTTTTGATACTAAAATTGAAACACTCAACTTTGTAATTCGTATTCCAAGTACCCTCTCATATCTCTTCCTGGCTAAAATGTTTCTTTACTCATGTATATATCAGAAGTAAAAATGAGAGAGACCCTTTTACTATCTTTCTACTCCCACCACCTTAATATTAATGGGGAAGATCCTTATCTTCCTGCCCGTGCATCACATGGACTTACACTTGTAGCTAGCATAAGACCAAGATATTGAACTAATGTACTGATTTTCCATGTGCAAATTAGAAAAAGGATTTCACCCATTGATTCTCTGGCTGTTCAGAAGCAGGAGACAAGAGAAGCATTATTTTGTTAGATTATCATTGTTATTTTTATACTAAAAAGGTAACATTAGACATCTTATGGGATTAGGGGAAAACTATTATAAGCGTCTCGCCTGTTATTACTTCTCCATTCTCTCCCAATTTCAACTCTCTTTGGGCAGATGAAGAAATGTGGGGCCTATTTTGAAAATGGGAGAGAATGGAGAAGTAATAACAGGCGAGATGCTTATAATAGTTTTCCCATAATCCCATAAGATGTCTAATGTTACCTTTTTAGTATAAAAATAACAATGATAATCTAACAAAATAATGCTTCTCTTGTCTCCTGCTTCTGAACAGCCAGAGAATCAATGGGTGAAATCCTTTTGCTAACTTGCACATGGAAAATCAGTACATTAGTTCAATATCTTGGTCTTATGCTAGCTACAAGTGTAAGTCCAAGTGATGCATGGGCAGTAAGATAAGGATCTTCCCCATTAATATTAAGGTGGTGGGAGTAGAAAGATAGTAAAAGGGTCTCTATCATTTTTACTTCTGATATATACATGAGTAAAGAAACATTTTAGCCAGGAAGAGATATGAGAGGGTACTTGGAATACGAATTACAAAGTTGAGTGTTTCAATTTTAGTATCAAAAATTTTAGTAATGCTTTGCCCCAAGTCTCTCATTATCTAACATGGTGCTGAGGTTCTACACGTGAGACATGACCATTGGTGCTTACCAAATAGAAGGATGCTGAAGGAATTGCTATTTCTTCATTAACCTACCAACTCTTTTCTTTACTGCAATACGTAGCACCATTCCTTCCCTCCATTTCTTGACAGAGACAAGCTACTCCTTATACCTATTCATTCATCTATGTAAGAAAAAACGTAATTTCATTGGCTTACGGAATAAATGAAAAGGTGTGCTCATCTGCCCAGCTTCTATCCTTCCAACCTGAAGTTAATAATGACACAATCTTTAGTTCTAATTTACTCAAGCAGTTTATAATTATCATTCTCTCTCTCTCTCTATTTCTATTTCCTAAGCACCAACATTTCAACTTTCCAGTTTCTCCCCTCAAAACAAAATGAAAACATTTTATTACCACGTAATTGCACTTACATATGCATGTTCAACATACATCTCCACCCTTAAAGGTTTAGTTGATGGAAAAGTTAATATGGACATCTCTTCTAAGAAATTGAGCTACAATCCATCATCTCTCGCCATCAAGGACAAATGTTGTGAAACCAACAGTTTTTGAATTTAGCTGAGTTGTTGGACACGAGAACCTCTTCAAGATAATTTTCATTCACTGCAGATAGTAAATAATAATTTTTTTTTTTAATTGTAATCCTTTTATTGTTATTTTCCCAAACTATCATCATAGATTAAAGCATGCAAAAAAATTCTTTGAACTTCAAAGTTTTGAGGATGCCTGTGCAACTAAGCCTCAGGAAATCAGGGAATTTACTTCTGATCTCAGATTAAATCAAATCCTATATGCACAGAAAGTAAGGGATAGTTTTCTAAGCTTAGAGAAAATATCTGTTTAGAAGTCTCTACAAGGAAGAGTTCAAAACAGGACATTTAATAATAAAATGAGATTTACGTAAGTGGAAATGTAGATGCTTGAGATGCTCTAGTATTTTTAAATTGCTCTAGAAAGATCAAAAGAGAATCTTCATTTCCTTTCACACACCAATACAGTGACATTAGTAACAAAATCGATTTCTTTCCATGGATGCTTAATTATAATTGTTTTCCAAGTGTCAAATCAAATATGTGCAGTGAAAATTCTGTGCTATTAACTACACCCCAATAATTTTCACACACCATTGAATGGAATTACACAACTCCTTTTGAAAACCATTTCTAAATTTACACTAAACATACTGAAATTTCAGCTTCAACACATAAAACGTGCCATTGTCATGGAATCGGAACTGGGTACACTAAATGTTTCCAAATCAATCCACAATGAAACACACAACATGTAACTATTGAACTATTGTATTGGGTTTTTCTTGCATTAATTCTAAATGTTTATCTTAACAACTAAAAGAAATTCACAAATGCATTTTTATATATGACTCTTAAAATGACCAATTAACCAAACTTGATCTTGTCACCTCATATGCCAAGAAGCATGCAGCATTTGCAGGCACACTTCGGGCCATGGCAGGTCCAAAGCCCTTATACAGGCCTTTTACTCCCTCTGAGGCCAGGATCTTTCTAAAAGCATGAATGGAACCCGAGTACTTGGGATTTTTGTAATCATCTACCTGAATTACACTCTTGACAACATCAGTAGGGTAGACTGAGGTTGTGTCAAATCAAATATGTGCAGTGAAAATTCTGTGCTATTAACTACACCCCAATAATTTTCACACACCATTGAATGGAATTACACAGCTCCTTTTGAAAACCATTTCTAAATTTACACTAAACATACTGAAATTTCAGCTTCAGCACATAAAACGTGCCATTGTCATCGAATCGGAACTGGGTACACTAAATGTTTCCAAATCAATCCACAATGAAACACACAACATGTAACTATTGAACTATTGTATTGGGTTTTTCTTGCATTAATTCTAAATGTTTATCTTAACAACTAAAAGAAATTCACAAATGCATTTTTATATATGACTCTTAAAATGACCAATTAACCAAACTTGATCTTGTCACCTCATATGCCAAGAAGCATGCAGCATTTGCAGGCACACTTCGGGCCATGGCAGGTCCAAAGCCCTTATACAGGTCTTTTACTCCCTCTGAGGCCAGGATCTTTCTAAAAGCATGAATGGAACCTGAGTACTTGGGATTTTTGTAATCATCTACCTGAATTACACTCTTGACAACATCAGTAGGGTAGACTGAGGTTGTGTCAAATCAAATATGTGCAGTGAAAATTTTGTGCTATTAACTACACCCCAATAATTTTCACACACCATTGAATGGAATTACACAGCTCCTTTTGAAAACCATTTCTAAATTTACACTAAACATACTGAAATTTCAGCTTCAACACATAAAACGTGCCATTGTCATAGAATCAGAACTGGGTACACTAAATGTTTCCAAATCAATCCACAATGAAACACACAACATGTAACTATTGAACTATTGTATTGGGTTTTTTTTGCATTAATTCTAAATATTTATCTTAACAACTAAAAGAAATTCACAAATGCATTTTTATATATGACTCTTAAAATGACCAATTAACCAAACTTGATCTTGTCACCTCATATGCCAAGAAGCATGCAGCATTTGCAGGCACACTTCGGGCCATGGCAGGTCCAAAGCCCTTATACAGGCCTTTTACTCCCTCTGAGGCCAGGATCTTTCTAAAAGCATGAATGGAACCCGAGTACTTGGGATTTTTGTAATCATCTACCTGAATTACACTCTTGACAACATCAGTAGGGTAGACTGAGGTTGTGGGTGATATGTTGCCGGAAGTCGGTGGCTTTGAATGGAGACGTGTATTGGTTAGTGGCTGATCGAATTATTTTACCTCTTCATCTACCCGAACCCGAACCCGACCCCGTTTTGCCTGTTTTGCCATGTCTAGTTTGAATGGAGCTAAAATGAATTGTTTTGGTTTTGGTTTTTTTTTTTTTACGTTTACATGGGCTCTGGGCTGGCCCGCCTCAAAAAAAAAAAAAAAAAAAAAGCAGAAAAAGAAATGCAGGCATAATATACACAGTGAGAGAGAGAGAGGGCCAAAGATAAATATATACCAAGGAGCAGTGGAGTTGATTCTGGAGTTCTGGGCCAGTGAGTCTTGTATTACTTGATCATTTATTGTTCTGTGTGTAGTTCTTTCTGATTGAGTGGAGTGAATCTGCAGTTCTGCTCTTTTATAACATATAATCGTTGTTCTGTGTGTTAAGCATTTTCTATTTTGGCTCACCAGTGATCGTTGTTCTGTGTGTTAAGCATTTTTTATTTTGGCTCACCATGAACGTTGTTCTGTGTGTTAAGCATTTTCTATTTTGGCTCACCAGTGTGCACACACATCCTGCATGAAGAAACTCAAGGCTTGTTACACTCACTAGTATTGTGTGTGTATGTTGTCCTCTATATCAAAGTAACTTAGACAACCCAATTTTGCTTTTCCTTTTTAATCTTTTTGGAGAATTTTTGTGATAGAATATTTTCTTAAACGATTTTTTTTTGTTTTGTTTTGTTTTGTTTTTATTACTTATCTCTTACATGTAACAACAGTTTAAGATAATTTTATTTTCATTGCCATCCAATTTTTTTTTTTCAAGCGAGAACTACAAAAACCTCAATTAGGTTCATTGGAATCTACAATTTGAACAGTTTGATTCTTCAATCTTCAAATGCTACAATATTGCTCCATTCCAAAACCATCACATATATATAGACTGTTTTAACCAAAAAACACTGCAACTCCTAAAAAAGACATGGGTGATGGGTTTGATCAGTTTTGGGTACAGCATAATAACTATGTTTACCATCTTGTCCTACTGGTATTATTTGGCGGAAGTAACCTATCAAAAGATCAAAGTAGCCGTGAAGTTGGGATTTATTCAGGTAAGATTAAAATAGAAGATTGAAAACAAAATTAATTCTAAAAGGGTTAAGTAATAAATAGCAAAACAAATAACTAAATAGAATATATTAATTGACATACAAAATTTAATGCGAACGTAAACTATAATTTGTTTTCTGTGTTTAGTGTAGATTAATCAGTTCGTGTCAAAATATTATGTGAATATAAACTACAATCAGTATTATACACACTTTTTTCGTTAGTCTTATAGCTAATTATAAGTATATATTTTATAAAAATAATTAATATAAACAGAAATAATTAATAAATAGTTGTTAATCTATTCATTTAAAAGATTAATTTTGATATTCGAAATTCAAATAGGCTATTTGATCGCCTAGATTAAAATGAGAAAATAAGTTAATTTTAAACTTGTTGTGCAGATAGTATCTCATGACTCAAATCAATACCAGTAAATAAGTGAAAATTAAATAACAAGCACACACAAATAACACAAGAATTTATATGGTTCTGCAAACTGCCTACCTCCACGGTGACGACGGAGAAATTTCACTATTAAAATAGGGAGATATAATAGTGCACAATAACACTCTCTAGAAACCCAAATCCCAATACACCCTAACTCTCTCTCACCCACAAGACAAGAAAACATTATTCTTCTTCTTATGCGGCTGTTGCTAGGTTTTAGGAATTGTCAATTATAATTGTCGCACACTAGCACTTATATATTGCTATGCTTAAGTCGGCAATATAGGATTCCTTGTATCAATTGTATTCGGTCAACTGTGACCGTCTTAGACTTGTGGTTTCCTATTACAAGTTGTATTTGGTTTACTTGTAATTGACTTAGGCTTGTGGCAATTCAAGCCACACACATGGGCCACTTCAACAAAACTAATGAAAAATACAACAATATGCACAAAATTTTTAAAAAGTTTTATACATTCTTTTGATTTTTATTAAGAAACTGTACATCCTTTAATCTTTATTTTCTTTCACATTAACTTTCATTTTTAATTGCTCAAGAGATATATTGAAAACGATGCTTGAGGAGGAAGTGTAAAAACTAATCTAATTTAACGGCCAAAATGGGCTTTTACCCTTTTCTCACAAATTTTTCAGCAAAATGCCCCATGTTTGAAACTAATTAGAGAAATGCCCCTGTTTTGAAACTCGATTTTCTAAAAATCGAATTCCAAATGTAAAACTCGATTTTTGGAACATCAAGTTATAGCGAACGTGGACTTAGAAATTTTTTTTTTTGGAACTCGAGTTCCATGAACTGGAGTACCATGTAAAGTACTTGAGTTCATGGAACTCGAGTTCCACTTGAATTTTTTTGAGGAACTCGAGTTCCAAATTTTTTTTAAAAAATTTTTCAGTTTGCTATAACTCGATTGTCAAAAAATCGAGTTTTAAATTGAAACTCGATTTTTTGAAAATTGAGTTTCAAAAGAGGGGCATTTCTCTAATTAGTTTCAAATATGGGGTATTTTGCTGAAAAGTTTTAGCGAAAGGGACAAATGCCCATTTTCTCCCTAATTTAACAAATTAAAGATTGATTAGGGAGTGTTGGGATACATAATTACTTTTGTATATAAGACCATGGATAGAAGGATTTTTGTTTTGTTTTGTTTTGTTTATGTATGTCTGTGTTGACTACATATAAAAGAAGCGGATGATATTTTTAATGTGTAATAATTGGAGGAGGAGGAATAGTTATATTTGCTGTGTTGAGGGCATGCCACAACCTTAGCTTAAAATCCATGGGAAGGTTGATATATATAGGTGTAGAATAGGGTTCCAAAAGCTCATTTACGGGCAAAGAGCTGTTGAAGCACACGCCAAAGAGTAAATGGCTGTCCACATAATATGGCCTAGTATGCACACACATCCCGCATGAAGAAACTCAAGACTTGTTACACTCACTAGTACTGTGTGTGTATGTTGTCCTCTATATCAAAGTAAACTTAGACAACCCAATTTTGCTTTTCCTTTTTAATCTTTTTGGAGAATTTTTGTGATAGAATATTTTCTTTAACGATTTTTTTTTGCTTTGTTTTTATTACTTATCTCCTACAAGTAACAACAGTTTAAGATAATTTTATTTTCATTGCCACAAAAACCTCAATTAGGTTCATTGGAATCTACAATTTGAACAGTTTGATTCTTCAATCTTCAAATGCTACAATATTGCTCCATTCCAAAACCATCACATATATATAGACTGTTTTAACCAAAAAACACTGCAACTCCTAAAATAGACATGGGTGATGGGTTTGATCAGTTTTGGGTACAGCATAATAACTATGTTTACCATCTTGTCCTACTGGTATTAATTGGCGGAAATAACACTAGAGAACCTATCAAAAGATCAAAGTAGCCGTGAAGTTAGGATTTATTCAGGTAAGATTAAAATAGAAGATTGAAAACAAAATTAATTCTAAAAGGGTTAAGTAATAAATAGCAAAACAAATAACTAAATAGATTATATTAATTGACATACAAAATTTAATCCGAACGTAAACTGTAATTTGTTTTCTGTGTTTAGTGTAAATTTATTAGTTCGTGAATATTATGTGAATATAAACTATAATCAGTATTATAACACACTTTTTCCTTTAGTCTTAGCTAATTATAAGTATATATTTATAAAAATGATTAATATAAACAGAAATAATTAATAAATAGTTGTTAATCTATTCATTTAAAAGATTAATTTTGATATTCGAAATTCAAATAGGCTATTTGGTCACCTAGATTAAAATGAGAAAATAAGTTAATTTTAAACTTGTTGTGCAGATAGCACCCCATGACTCAAATTAATACCAGTAAATAAGTGGAAATTAAATAACAAGCACACACAAAGAACACAAGAATTTATATGGCTCGGCAAACTGCCTACCTCCACGGCAATGACAGAGAAATTTCACTATAAAAATAGGGAAATACAATAGTGCACAATAACACTCTCTAGAAACCCAAATCCCAATACACCCTAACTCTCTCTCTCACCCACAAGACAAGAAAATACTATTCTTCTTCTTATGCGGCTGCTGCTAGGTTTTAGGAATTGTCAATTATAATTGCCGCACACTAGCACTTATATATTGCTATGCTTAAGTCGGCAATATAGGATTCCTTGTATCAATTGTATTCGGTCAATTGTGACCGACTTAGACTTGTGGTTTCCTATTACAAGTTGAATTTGGTTTACTTGTAATTGACTTAGGCTTGTGGCAATTCAAGCCACACACACGGGCCACTTCAACAAAACTAATGAAAAATACGACAATATGCACAAAATTTTTAAAAAGTTTTATACGTTCTTTTGATTTTTATTAAGAAACTGTACATCCTTTAATCTTTATTTTCTTCCACATTAACATTCATTTTTAATTGCTCAAGAGATATATTGAAAACGACGCTTGAGGAGGAAGTGTAAAAACTAATCTAATTTAACGGCCAAAATGGGCTTTTACCCATTTCTCACAAATTTTCCAGCAAAATGCCCCATGTCTGAAACTAATTAGGGAAATGCCCTTGTTTTGAAACTTGATTTTCTAAAAATCAAATTCCAAATGTAAAACTCAATTTTTGGAGCATCAAGTTATAGCGAACGTGGACTTAGGAATTTTTTTTTTTTGGAACTCGAGTTCCATGAACTCGAGTACCATGTTAAGTACTCGAGTTCATGGAACTCAAGTTCCACTTGAATTTTTTTGAGGAACTCGAGTTCCAGAATTTTTTTAATTTTTTTTTAAAATTTTTCAGTTTGCTATAACTCGATTGTCCAAAAATCGAGTTTTAAATTGAAACTCAATTTTTTGAAAATCGAGTTTCAAAAGAGGGGCATTTCTCTAATTAGTTTCAGATATGAGGCATTTTGCTGAAAAGTTTTAGCGGAAGGTACAAATGCCCATTTTCTCCCTAATTTAACAAATTAAAGATTGATTAGGGAGTGTTGGGATACATAACTCCTTTTGTATATAAGACCATAGATAGAAGGATTTTTGTTTTGTTTTGTTTTGTTTTGTTTATGTATGTCTGTGTTGGCTACATGTAAAAGAAGCGGATGATATTTTTAATCTGTAATAATTGGAGGAGGAATAGTTATATTTGCTGTGTTGAGGGAGGAAGGAATCTTACCATTATAAAGCAAACTTTGTAGAAGGTTCAATCGGTTTTGGTGGGGTCACCGTGAGCAATTGCACCACTACCGTCGACTCCCTTTTGCCCATAGATCTAAGGTGCTTCATTATTACGAATAATAGTAGATCGAAACCTAGCTAGCAAGGCAGATCACCCATTAGACACAAAAAGTTATAAAATTTTTGAAGAGTACTGTAAATGCATATTTCTCTCTCTTATATGAATTGTGGGTTCCATCATAAATTTAATTATTGAAACTCACTATTATGTATGTGAGAGAGAGTATACATTTATGGTACTCCTTAAGTACAAGGTTTTCAGACCCGGACCGTTCATTGAACCGTAAACGAAAAAGGTTCAAGGTTTTTAAGGTCGGACCGAGGTCGAACCGTGATGACGTCATAATTAATTTAATAATTATTTAAAATATAAATAAATATATTAAATTAGTAAAAATAAAAAATTAACTAAAATGTAAATAAACATATTCTTATTTTGACTTACAATTTCAGAGTTACTGTTTTATATATATATAGTCTTAAAATTATAAGTTCATATTTCAATCTCTAAGCCCAAATATCAATTCAATAATAATAATAATAATAATAATAATAATAATAGTAACAAATTAACAATAATTTAAAGATACTTTGAGTGTGGATTTGCATGGTTTTGTTTTACTAAAAAAATAAAAAGGCCATGGCGATTTCTGGAGCTATATGTCCATTGTTTCTCTGGGCCGTCATGTGATTGTAAAGCTCTGGGCCGGGCTTCTTTTGGTTTTTTCTTTTGATTAATATACTTCTGCCACTTCAGTAAAAAAAAAAAGATACCTTGCGTGTCCTACTCTTCCCTACTCCCTATGATGCATTATCACTCTGACAGACTCAACAACACCACCACAAATTTGACAAACAAAGCATCACTCTCCACCACATATTTTAAAACCACCAAATTATATAATCGACCAAAACCAAAAGAGAACAGAAACTAGAAAAGCAAATCTAACATTTGCAAGAAATAGCACACGGATTCTTCGTCCATTTGCAAGAATCAGCACACGTTTTCTCTCAAATCAATTTCAGCCTCCAAAGCAACGGCAAGGTACTGAAATCATCTATCTTCAAATTAGCTCTAGAAGTTCCAGAGACACAAGCCTTGAAGAAAAGAGTTTCAAATGGCAGCCAAACTTTAGCTTCGTCCACAAAGACCTGAATTTGTGCTTTCTTTTCTTCGTCGTCTTCTTCTTTTTTGTGTGTTTTTTTTTTTTAATCCTTACAAATCAATGGTTCCAGATCTGAAAAAAGAGGAACCGTGCTAACCGTAGAAACCGGCCACGGTTCTCAGAACCGTACGGTTCGACCCCGGGTCGAACGGTTTCATGCTTTTATCTCATAGAGGGGTTCTTAGGGTTAAAAGAACCGCAATAATGGGAGGTTCACGGTTAACCGGGTCGAACCGTACGGTCCGGTCCGGGTCTGACAACCATGCTTAAGTATCCTATAATTATCCACAATTGAGACAATAGCCTAAGGCTCTCAAGTAAAATAAGATCTCCAAGTTTTAACCCATATAATTATCTCTTAATTTTCATTTAAAGGTTTTAATTAAATTCTTAATATTAGTCAATTGATGAAAAAATAGAATATATATATATATATATAGATAAACTCAAATTTCTTTGTATTCATTGCTCTAACCCTGATACCCCTTCCCTTTAAAAAATAGTAAGACTAAATTACAATGGGCATCCTTAAAGTTTGTGGTAATTTTGACACCCCCTAAACTTTCAAAATTTGGAGCCATAACCCAAATATTGTGTATTGTTTTGATTATGATTTAAGTCATCATGTTAATGTGATGTAATGAGGTGTTAGTTAAGTGCCAACTAAGTTCAAAATGATGCCAATTGTTTTATTCAAAACTACATCGTTTTGAACCCTATCAAAGCCATGCTGGATATTATTTTGACCAAATTACAATTGCACCCCGAAATTTCAAATAGCGTTGAAAACACTATGAACGTTTAGACCCCCAAACAACAAATTACCAATTCAAGCTTTATATTAAACAATGTATATGCGGAAAATAATAACAAGCTTATAACAGAATTGATAAACAATCTAAACCATAAATAATCACAATCACAGCAGTAATTAAATGGTAAAGATAAAGGGAATAGAGATGCAAACACAAGGACAACATACGATATGTTATCGAAGAGGAAACTGAAGCCCTCGGCGTAAAACCTCTCCGCCGCCCTCCAAGCGGTCAATAATTCACTAGAAAATGTAATTGAGATACATGAACAGCAATAGACCCTCCAAGCCTAATCTACCCAGGTACCTAAGCCCTCCAAACTTCTTGCTCCAACGAGGTTACGCAGAACTTTTGTCTTTTCTAGCTTGCCGGATTCTGCTATAAACCAGCATCAACCAATAACCATTGGTCCCTTCCAAACTGCTTCCCTTAGCACCAAAAGAACCTTCTCACAAACTTGGGTATGGTGAGAAAAGGATTTGTCAAGAACCTCTCAATGATGTATCAATGGAGAGGAAGAGAGTAGAGGAATTTGAAGAGTCTCTTTGTAAAGATTGTGGATGATGGAATCTTGTTTTTCTCTAGGGTTTCTCTCTCAAAATTCTCTCTGGAAGCTCTCTACATTTCGTGGTAATGAGTGGTATTTATACTAGGGTGAGAATGGAATGCGAAGAGTCAGTTTTTCCCAAACAGGTTGTTCTGGCGACTTGACCTCGCGACTGGGTTAAGTCGCGAGTTCAAGCTGCGAGCTAACGGCCTAGCCAGCCTGGGACTTTTGTCCTGTAGTGCAACAGCTGGCGTGACTCTTCAGCTTCTGGCATGCTTGGCATGTGTGCAACTTCTGGCGACTTGCAAGCCGCGAGCCACCTGCGAGATCCAGTCACAAGTCCCTGATTCTTTGCACAATCTTGAGCATTTCTTCACACTCTCTCACTCACTACCCTTACAAGATTCCCACCTAAATACAGGGTTACTAATTGCTAAAATACAAGCAAATTTGGCACGGAATAAAGCCAACAAGATGGTTGATTAAATTCAACCTTACACACCCTTAAAATTTTTGGTAATTTTGATTTTACACCCTAATGTCTTATATTTTGGATTCATAGAATTATTCCATTTTGAGTTAAGACGGATGCATTTTACCGCCGCCCCCCCCCCCCCCCCCCCCAAAATATCTCAAGCAACGAACACCTCATTACGACACATGGAGGGAATGGCTTAAATCCAAAAAATATGTAACGTTAAGGGTACATATCCTAATTTTGTGACTTTAATGGACAATAACAAAATCACCCCAAACTTTAAGGGTATAAATTGCAATTTAGTCAAATAAAAAGAGTTTTTCTCTTTAAACTTTCCCTATTGTTGCTTTTAGATTTGTGCAATTTTCTTTTGGACCATTGCAAATTTCTTCTTAGCCATGAGGTTTGGCTCTCTCTCTCTCTCTCTCTCTCTCTCTCTGATTGTTTGACTATTCTTCTTGTTTGATTCACTTATTGATCTGAACCCATGTAAGAGCAATGTATATATGTCAGTGGCAGCTTCTAGAATTTTTTTAAGGGGTATCATTCAAATTCATGTTGAAGAGATTAACAAAGATCTTCTTGTAAATAATATTTTCTTATTTTATTTTGATTATTAGGATGACAAGATGAGATATTTTCTCATAACTCATGATCCGAAGGAAGATTTTTCAAGTCAACAAGAGTTCTTTTAAAAAATAAACCTTAAGTATGAGATGAATATTGTGATACACATAGTTTCCTTATCAGAAATTATTTATTTATAGTACTAGCAAAAGAATAAATGATAAACTATAAGGTCATTTGACATATTGTTTCTTAGTATAATGAAAATATAATTATTGTTACTAAGATTTAATCTTGGAAATCGTTTATTAATAATTAATAATTTTTTATTCTAAAAAAAATCTTTTACTATAATAAAATTATTAATTATTTTTGTTAAGTGAATTTTAATTATTATTGCTTGGAATACTTTAATTTATTATTTGTTAGTTTTTATCTTTAATCATTCAATTATTTTATTTAACAATTCAACTCAACTTTGACAACTTATTGGTCTTTTTAATTCATTAAGAATTTTTTTTTTGTCTTTTGTATTACTTTATTAATAATTTAACACAACAATAAAATCATTAAATAAGTAAAAACATTTCTTTAGTCCTCACTTCCATTACCTCACACTTAATTTTCTTTTAGTATTTACACTTTTCTGCCCACTTAATTGTTTTTTCTGAGATTTAAGACCAACAAATTACTAATTTTTGTTGTTTTGCTTGCTATTTTTTTCCTAGATTTTAAATCAAATTAGTTTGTTATTGTTGGATTTAAAAAAAAAAAAAAAGATCTTTTAAACAAAGATAAAGGTTGGTGTTGAATTTGTTTATTTGTTGGACTTCTTTCCTATTCAGAATTTTCTTTTAGAGTGGGAAAAACAAAAAGAATTATAAAAAATTATATATAATTTTTTTTTTTTGGTCCCAAGTGAGGGGGTTTATTAATTTGAATCCCCTTGAGGCTATGTGGCGCCGCCACTTATGTGTTCATGTAAAAGATATTTTAAGGCTTTTGTCAAGTCCCTAGCTATGAGTTGCATCTAAACACAAGTTTATTATTCATTTAATGATTTGCAAATGATTCCATAACTTCTTTTTCTTTTTTTATTTCTGTGAGTCTGTGAGCCCAATCCTGCAATCCTTTAGTTTAACATTTTTCTTACATGTTAGAATGGCAAAAAAGAGTAACAAATTGACATTAGAGATTTAGAGTCTAACAATAGCTAACTTTACATTCTTTTTGTTTGTTTTTATTATTTTATTATTTTTATAAACTCACGTTCACAGTAATTACTAATTACCTTTTAATTTTAATTTTATTTAAATTATAAACTCACACTTTCCTTTTTTTTTTTTTTTTTGATAAGCTCACACTTTCCTTTTGATTTAGATAGTGGACCAATAAAAAATATGAACAAGCTTTTGTTTATACAATAAAAATAATTTTAAAGGGTAAGACCAAAAATATATGGTTTCTTATATTATATTAATTATTTCACAAAGCCACTTGTTATGCTAGAAACAATGACACATGTGACTTGGCAGGCATGACATGTGTTAGTTTGGTAATCATGGTATGTGTGTCTTTGCAAAAAAAAAAAAAAAAAAAAAAGCTACGTGGAAGGAACTTGTTCATCGTATTAGAAAAATTTGAGACACTTGTCAAGGATATAATAACTAGAAGATACTTGTCATGACATGAAAGATATGGTAGTTAATTGTTACAAATAAGTGATAATCACTCGCTCCATTGCTTTATGAGGTAAATTTATGGGCTGAAAATAACTACTATCAAATTATCAATGCCTATAAAAAGAGGGCTTTTGCATGAAAAAAGGACCACCAAGCACATCAAAGAGAACAAGAGAAATTCTTAAAGAGATCATGCCTTCTTAGATATAGGATAATGCTTCTAGTAAGATTAGTGTGAGAAATCTTCATGTAGTCAATTTAGTGATCTTCAAAATTTGTATTCAAGTGATCTTAAATTAGATTGAAGTAAGCTTTCATCAAGTTGTGCTTTTTGATTTAGTTCAAGTAGACTTATAAGTTTTCTGTTGTAATCACAATTTCTTAGTTTTCAATCCAATTTAGTTTATGCTTAGATTTACTTTCATGTTTATTGCAATCTCTCTATCACTAAAAAGTTCTCTTAATTGTGGCATTTATTAAATCCAATCGAAGGTGGATGCTTACAAAAATAAATTCACACAATAATTTATTTTTGTCAAACGACTTTTATGCTTCAAAATCTAAAATTTTATTTTATAATATCTAAATTTATTTATAGGAATATTAAATTAATATCTTTTTAACATGTAATCCCTCTTTACTAAATTTCAATCTATTTTTTAGTATAAAACTATTCTTGGTTTTGTTAGTAGTAATTCATAGAGTTATGATGAATTCATATATATTTTTTCCTGGGTAGGTTAAACTATTAAGTGATGCATCTCAAAAAGCTGTAAGAATAAATCTAAAATAATCAAAATATATTATAAAGTCAAAAAAAATATTATTTAAATATATAAAAAAGTCTCAAATTAATTCTTTCTTTAGGCCTAAAAATGAATGTAATCAGATCTAAGAGCAAATTAAGATATTTAAAATACAAAGAACTCGAAGAAACCCTTTGCATGTTTTCACTTTGCATTCCAAACTGTGAAAACTTGTAATCCTAACTATAACAAATGTGGCAAATAACACTCTACCATCCAAGTTGAAGGTTTAAATTAATGGTCATGTGACAAGAGCATTGTAGCTAAACTAACCTTTTTTTGTTGTTTTGTTGTTGTTTGAAATGGGTTTGTTTTGGGATGACATTAAATTCAATCCAAACCTAGTGTAAAAGAAGCCTTGTTTGCACTATTTATTCTCCAGTATTAAAGTCACACATTAGATTTTACATAGAAAAATAGAGCATGACATAGACAATCACACCCTTATAAATACCTAATATAATAAAAAATTAAAACCCAAATCACTTGAAAAATTAACACCGTGCAAAATCCAGCCCCAACAAAGAGACATCGGAGACGATGCCAACCATATTGCCAAAGACTGAGATGTTGGGCTTTGTAGAGCTTAGTTGTGTTTGATTAGGATTATAACCCGACCCGAAATAATATTGTTACATTTTTTAATGAGAGATTTTCTGAGGCTTAGTCCATGGAGTGAAGGATTTTCTGAGATTTGGCCCATTTTGTAGTTCATTGTGAATCCTGTGTGCAGGATATAAAAATTGTTGTTTTTGAGATTAGGGTTTTATGTTGTTTTGAGAGAGAAAACTGTACTGCCGTACTCTGTAATTTTTCCCTGAGAATAGTGAAATCTTTGCAACTTCGTGGACGTAGGCAAATTACTGAACCACATAAATATTGTCTTGTGTGTGATTTTTTTTTTTGGCGTATATATATATATATATATATTTTTTTTTTTTTTCTATTTTTGCATCTCACAAATCTAGGAATTTCGTACATATTCCCATCATGAGAGGAGTCATTGGAGACATGAAATGAGAACAACAAGAGGAGACAAACATATTTCCCCACGTTTTTATTCCCTCCATGCCCACCAATTTGAACCTTAATTAAATTAAATTACCCTTAATAGCCACTTAGTGAGATTTAAGCCAAAAAAAAAGTTCTTTAATTGACATGCTTCAATGATTGTATGCAGAATGTAAGTAAATAAATAGTAACCATATATGTGATGTTGGATAGATATTAAGTGTACAAATATGTGAAAAGGAGTAATTGAGCAAATGTAATTATATATGGTGGCCCACTTAAGGGCTTTTCTAAGGGTTCTTAAACTAAATAGGTAGACAAATGTGTCCAACCAAAGACATGGCTTTGGAAATTCAGTTGTGTGGGAAAGATGTTAGACACCCCATAATGCCTATCCTAATGAATAGTATCTTGTTTTAAAATTAATTCTAAGGTTCAACATTTAAAAGAGAACTGAAGCATTTGACATTTGATTTATTTTGAGAACATGTGAACATCTATAATTAATTACCTTATGAGATGACATGTGAAATGCATAGGCATGTGAGCATGTGAACACATAAATCTATCCTAAGAGATCACATGTGAAATGTGTTGAGTTCTAAGACTTTAGGTTTAAATGTATTAGAACTTCAATTTGTAATGTTGGTAAACCATGATCAAAACATTTAGTTTTATTTTAGACTTGCTCAAACTATGTTTAAAGTGTAAAGTTGAAATTGAGTGTACTGTAAGATTTATTGTGTAAATCTGTCTGGCTCGATCGATCGAAATTAGACTCAATCGATCGAAACTCGTGTAGATTGTTTTTTTGCAGAATTTTCCAACTCAGCCCAAACCCGTTTGACGTGTAGGGTTTTATGTTTTGGCTTAAGTATAAAAGGAAAAACCCTAGCCACATTTTAGGGTGGTTACAGATGTTGTTTATGTTGTGTATGTGAATCTCTTGTGAGATCTCGAGGTGTTTGCTTTTATATATACTTAGGGTTATCAAGAATCAAGATTATGTCAAGAGCTTGATGATTGATTCAGTTGTTGCATTAAGAGCTTAAAAATACACAAGCGGGAGTGCTTGTACTTGCTGTGAATCCAAGAAAGAAGTAGTTCGTGGACTCAGAGCTGTCACGTGGTCGTGGTAGTAAGTTTCTTACTCGAAGTAGCAATAGGATATTAGTGGTCTAAGTCGCTATTGTGTTCTTTACCGGTTTGGTTTTCCTGGGTTATCATATTGTTGTGTTCTTTATTTTCCGCACTTTACAATGATATGATATATTTGTGTTAACTTAGATCTGTTTAATTTGACTAAATAATAACTTGGCTAATTAATTAGATTAATCTGGTTATGTTTTAAGGAGTCTAAAAACGTACAAAATGCATGAGCATATAAGTATGTACAACTTATTCTTGGAAATAAAGTGCATGAACAATTGAACATAACTTAGCATGTATATATTAAATGGAATATGGAGTTAAGCATAGCTTACATCCATTTTTTTAAAGTAACATGGCAATTTCAAACTAGCCTCCAAATAAATACTTACGCAAAATAAAGGGTTTTTCAAGGCACTTTTGTTGAAAAATCTCAAGTTTTTATGGGAAAGGGAATTTAGGAAAAATCTCATGAGTTTTTGGTGGAAAAAATTCCCTGGAAGGGTTTTTAGTGAAATTCTCATGAGTTATCCAATAAAACCTCTTGGAAAAACTTCTTTGGAAAACTTTGAATTAAGTGAATTACCGATATTACCAGTTGAAAATGAATTCTTTGCAGAATTTGAACAAAAAAGCATATTAGTAGTAATCTTGCACCTCAAAAAGCAATAAAAAAATATTTTAAATGAAAAATATCAAAATATAAATTTTATTCAATTAATACTTAAAATTGTCGAATGTCCCACTAAAAATTGTTGCCTTAGGTGCTAAAATGTGTTGAGTTGGTCCTAAAATGATCCGATTATTGTGGACTGCAAATTTGAGTGAGGTTTAAAATAAATCTATTTGAAATTGAATTGAATTATTTGACAAAAATGACACTATTTAGAATTTAAAAGTTTCTTTAAAAAATTTATTTTATATTTAAAATACTCTACACATATGAAAAATCTTCATAAAGTTGTTAAAATCACACAAATATCAAATTGATGGCGTTGGAAAGAAGTGTTTAGAGGAACATTGTTGGGATATTGGAGGAAACTAATAATTCTTCATATAAAATAAATTAAAAGAAAAAGCCCATTAAATTGTCACAAGTTACCTATATATTATTATTTTTTGATAAGCTATTATTTTATTGTATATATTGAAGATTTTAGTTTATTTTGTATTCCTTAGAATTTCTTTTAAATCTGGACTCTACTTTGTATGCCGTGGGGCTAACTATTATTACCCCAACTATTTTTCCTATTCAATTAATGAATAAGCAATGAAGTCATATATATATATATATATATATATAAAACCGAAAATTTTGAAATTTTCCCAATTTTTTACGTCAGCATAATATTTAAAAAATAAAATTAAAAACTCTTTTCACTCAAAAACAAAACCGGATGCTTATCTTAAAAAGAAAAAAAAGAAGAAGAAGTTAGACACAAACACAAACTCAACTTGAAAACATGATTGGAGTCTGCAATAGAATACGTAGGAAACCCCAAAACTGAAAACCCTAGACCCAAATCCTTCTTCTTTGTCTCCACTCCCATCTGACCGGATGCTTATCCTAAAAAAAAAAAAAAAAAAAGCGTTAGACACAAACCCAAACTCAGCTTGGAAACACGATTGGAGTCTGCAAGAGAATACGCATGAAACCCCAAAACTGAAAACCCTAGACGCAAATCCTTCTCCTTGGTCACCATTCCCATCTGAGACAATCTCTTCTCGGCAATGGTAAGCGATCAAAACCTAAAAAAACAAAAATTCTGATTTTATATACAAAAATTTTGATTTTCTATTTTCTGATCTATTAGATAAAGAGGTTTTTGTGTGTTTTTGTTGTTGAAATTCTGGATTTTAAGTTTCAGTCTTGGAATTCAATCTCGAAGTAAGCAAAAATAGAAATACATGTTTGATCTGATTCTCTCTCTTATATTCCTTCCCCTGTTTTTGTTGTCTCTTTGGGTTTGAGTTATAATATACATACATCTAAGTTTAGATCTTTCAATTGATTTTTTGTCTGTTAAATGGATCTCAATATGCTTTTTATGTCGTTTTGGTTTTCAAAATTTGTAAAATTAGACTCAATTGAGAAAATTTTGTATTGGGTTTTTGTTTTTAAATGGTTTATTACATTCTGTTTGCAACTAAACTGTGTATTGTGGTTTTATGGGAACGTTTTGGTTTTAGAATTTTTGATATATTCATTAGGTTTTGTAGAGATAGTTGACCTTGGAGTAAGCTGGAATAACCTACCGTAGATGGGTGGGATCTCATTCAAAATCTTGAGGTGAATGGGATGTATGATCCACCATGGTTAATAAATAGACTTTAACAGGCACATGAATCAGTAATGAAATTGGTCTGTCCAGTTCACGCTGATCTATTACTATGATGATTCCCTTGAAACTTCAATATTCATGGTGTGCAAATGATGAATATTGGATTTGTGTAATGAAGTGATTTGTGTTGTTGCGTTCGTTTTCTTTGTGTCTTGGCAGTATGCACACACATTACACTTCAATCCTCAGGTGCCTAATTTTTTATAGTAACATTGTTAATAATTATTCTCATTTCTTTCCTTTTACAGGTTCGCATTTCTCTCTCAAAGACTATTAGTTTGGCTACTGATTTTATGGCTACTGTATTGGATATGTCACTTGATCTTATTAAAAATAGAGGTTCCTGTGAGAGAGTTAGATAAGTAACAGCTGTTTATAAATGTGTGGCCTTTCAAAAAGCCACACATTGAGTTATTCCTTTGTTTAAAGTTCCACTGTAAAGGCTGGGTTTGGCTTGTTGGATTCTATTCTCAAAATTTTAATTGAGCATCTAATTGGGTGTTGAGAAAAAACCAGTGAAGCAAAAGTAAATTGAAGCACAGTGAGTTGTGAAGGGGTTTTTTAGATACGTTGGCGAACTATGAGTTTTGCTTTGTTAATGTTCAAAGTGTTCACTGTTGTGAACATGATATCCTTTTTTATGCAATAAATCTTTGATTACCTATCCAAAAAAAGAGTGAGTTTTGATTTGTTAATTTGCCAATTGTGGATTTCTTTATAGGTTTTGGTTGATATTTTTTTAGGTTGAGATTTAACAAAGCAATTAACTATAGCTTTGCTGTTATTATTATTTTCCGTCTAATAACCGTTATCTTTATGTTCTTTCTACTAAGATATGTCTATGCCCTATGGTATTCTATTTGATTTTCATTGCTTATCTTTTCTACAGATTATTCAATCCAATAGATTTGTGGATAAGCATCTTTTTTTTTTTTGGGATAGGATAAGCATCTTGCTTTGTTTGGTAATTTGGTGCTTTTTTTTTTTTTGGTTTACTGCATAATTTTTATTTTTCACAAATTTGTTATTACATTGATATTTTGAGCTATATTTGTTTCTTTTTTATCTGTCTATGGTATTTGGATCCTGTTTCAATGAGTGGACCAATACCATTGGGTGTGTAAGTATAACAACTTGACTTTCTTCTTATAGTGTTATAATTTTTTCAATGATATGATTATGATTTAAAATGGTTTGGCGAGCTGCAAAGATATGTTTGATCCAAATTCCAAAAGGAGCAGCTATGCTAATTGTTACTCCCTATAAGATGCATTTAGATGTTATTTATGCTGCCACTTCCCCTATTGTTATATCACTGAATTATCCTCTAGACTTATTATATTCATAAATGCTCTTGACTGATTTCTGTCTTTGAAAGAGACTCGAATAATGGTAGGTGACCTCCTTTGCAAATCAAATTCTTTTCGAAGCTACCGGCCAAATTCCACTTTGATGATAGAATATTGAAGGGTTGATTTGGAACCATTGTAATGTTTAAACAGTAGATCTGCCAGGCAATACTACCAAAAGAGTATAATCAGCCTAACGTATAGTTATCTAATCTAGAAGAAACTTGAAAGTCTCAAATTTTGGAAGCCTTGAACTATTTAGAATTGGTTTTCTAAAGGACCTTGCTGTTAGTCATTTGTTGTAATTTTAATGACTTAATTTAAAAAAGATTGCATTAAATGACTTCATTTTAGGAGGTTTGGTTATTTTGGCGTTTTAGGTGTAGAACTGGTGGAAAAAGTAGAGGTAGAGGTAGAGGTAGAAGTGGAGATGGAGGAGTATGAAGCCTTTGAAAAGTTTGGAAACGACATCTGACCTTCAGGTATGATATCTTCCTTTTGTTTTTTTATGTTAAAATATTTTATCCGGTTATTTAATTTTGATTAACTTTGCATTAGTTAATGGTTTAATGATTAATATAGATTTTAAATCTTGATCTTAGGTCTCATGTTCTTTTCATTGTTTAGGATTGAATTTAGTTCTGAAGTGATGATTTCTCTCTCAATTGTCTATGCTTTTGAGGATGTGTTACGTCTTTGTCTAATTCTTTGGCTAGATTAAAAAATTTTAGATAAATTATTGACTTTGTGTTTGATTTGGTTTTACAGATTTTTGTAGATTAGGTGTTTTGTTATATATTTGCTTTTCATAGTGCTTATTAAAAGTGGCTGTATTGGATATTGCATGATAGTGGTAATTTTTTTAGAGACTTTTAATTATTGATTTCGTCCTTTTCAATGTTGGGCTTTTCTGGGTTTTGCATGTAATGCTATTCTTAAAATTTTAGTTGATAATCTGTTTGAGTGATGAGGGGGGAAAATCAAACATTTTGATTTGAATTATATGGAGTAGCAAGTATTGTTAAGCTATATATAGGTAAATCATTGCAAATTTTTGCAGCATTCCCTGTTATAATGTTTTGAAGATAAAATGTTAAGGATAGTCTTTTTATAATATATATATATATATATATTATATGCAAAGGGTTGTAATTTACTGTTTGAGTTTTTTAATAACATTTATGATGAGTATTTTTGCTATATGTTATGTATATTAAGCAAGTTTAGGGGTGATATTGTCAAATTTACATCTTGAGAACTTTGAAATCTTTGTGAACATGTAATTTTTTTGTTTGTCTAATCTTGGCTTCTGAGTAAAATTTGATGGCCAAAATTGCACCATATTTGTCACAAATAAAAAGATATATGTTGCAACTAACAATGGCAAAATTGCTGATTGATGTACATCATTAAAATGTTGAATTTTGGTTAAAAGGTTGATATCAATCTAATTTTTAGCATCTTTCACAATTTTAAGTGAATACATGTAAATTTATTCAAATGTTAATTTTTATGCCTTACAGGGTTTTAAGGAGTACATAAATTTGATTCTAGATGATACTGGAAAAGTCAACATCAAGAGGAAGAGCAAAAAACTTTAGATGGGTTCATTTTCCTTTACTTTTAATCTCCCAAATGTGCATGCTCTGAACGTGGTATATCTATTTTGTTATGCGTCGCTTACATCAAAAGAAATGTAGAGGGTAGATTCTAAATTGGCATTATGTTGCATTTTCAATCCCATTAAGGTCTAGCATCTTTGTTTACTGGCAATGTTAGAATTTAGATACATCTTGGATATCAAGAATGATTAATATAATTTATGAAAGATATATGATTGAATGATTAGGAAGTTAACTATATTTGTGTAATTAATTGTATTGGAGTGTACTTATATCAGTTATATATTTTTTAAATATGATCTCAAGCTCTTGGTTATCACAATATCTCAGTGCATGTGAGATTTTATTACTTTGTAAGTGATAGATTTTATTGGTTTGGTATATAAATTATATCATGATATTGATTTTTTTTTTTCATATTAGGGAAGTTATCAATAGTTTTCTTGTGCATCGCACGGGTTAACGACTAGTTAATATAAAAAAAGGAGGAGAAAATTTCATCAAGTTGGTTTTATAAAATTCAACAGAATATTTTCTTTCATTAAATCATGTGTATCTTTACAATTATATTATTTAAAATTAGACCAAATTTCAAAATTAACCCTAAGTTTTACTATTTTTCATTTCAGTACTCTAAGTTAGCATTCTCTCATTTTAGTTCTCTAAGTTTCAAAACTTTCCAATTCAGTCTTCCGTTAAGTAGACATCCATTGTTACCATTAAATCCCCCTTATCTAATATTTATTTTTTTAATTTATTATTTATTTCTTAATTTATAAAAACATTAATTAATAAAAAAGTCCAGAAATTAAATTAAAAAAAAAAAAACAATTGCCATACATGGTCCTCTTCCATGTAAAAAAAAAACCCTTCGTTCCCAAAATCCCTACGAGAGAGAGAGAGAGAGAGAGAGAGAGAGAGAGATCTATTTCCAAATTCTCTGGAGATTCTAGCATTTTGCTCCTATTTTGTAAAAAATTTGGCAATATGCTCCTGTTTCCAAACTATTTAGGTTCATGCCCCTGTTTTGAAACTCGATTTTCTCTAAATCGAGTTCAGTCCTATAGTGGCGTTTTAAGGAGCTCTATAGAGATGTTTTGAAACTTGATTTTCTCTAAATTGAGTTCCATGCAAGTTTTTTTTTTTTTTGGCCTATAGCGACGCTGAACTTGATTTTGAGTAAATTGAGTTTCAAAACGAGGGCATGAACCTAAATAGTTTCAAAACAAGGGCATATTGCCAAATTTTTTACAAAATAGGGGCAAAATGCTAGAATTTCCCAAATTCTCTAGGAAACCTAAAAACAAATCTACTTTGGCAGCTCCAAGGAGGTATTTTTGGTGTCTTTGGCCACCCTTCGGCGTCTCCAGCCTTTACTCGGTTTGCTTGATTTTAGTAATCACCAAAATACTTGGATTATGTTATATTTTTGGTTCATAGGGGAAATTGATTTGAAAATAATGAAATGAAACAAATGGAAATTGAAAATCCTTTTTTTTTTTTTTTTAACTTACCCAATCGAGTAGGGATTTTGGGGATGATGGGTTATTTTATTATTTTTTTTTTTACTGGGGAGGGGTTGACCGTGTATGGCAATTTTTCATTATTTAAAATTTATGGATTTTTTTTTTTAAATTAAAGTTTTTTTAATAAATAATGTGGGGCCTGTGGGCCTGGTGACCTCGGCCCACTTTACATCCGGCCCAGGGCCCATGCCGAGGAAGAAGGCTCGTCCGAGGACGATGTGTGAAGGTCTAAAATTTTGAAATTCCTGCCGAGGATGACCCTGTCCTCGGTGGAGCGAGGCTAACTCCAGATGGGGGAACAGGCCAAGGACAGGTTGTCACATCCACACTAAATGCGCTAACCTAACCCTCTGACCACACTAATGGAGATATGACCCCTAGACAGAGCAACGTTGGTCATTGCAAATCACTTAAGTATTGATAAGACAACTGATGGGATGGACGGTCAGAGGGAAAGCACATGGATGATCAACAGGTGGAAGAAAAAGATGGGAGGAAGAGGACTATATAAGAGAAACCAACAGAGCAGTTGAGGTGGGGGGAGGTGAAAAGAAAAAGAAAAGAGAAAAAGGGGAAAAACGTGAGGCTCCTCGGATCAATGCCGAGGAACAACCTTAAGGGAAAACTTGGTTCCACCATTGGGCTTCGTTCGTCTGTAAGGGCCAAGTTCTTCGACCCACTCTCTAAAAATGTATTGTTTGGGGCCTTTCCAATTTGAGTCCCTACAAATAAAGAAGTAAATATGAAATTAGGGCAACACGTTGTAGTTTTGGGAATTTAACAATAAAAATGGATGTCTACTTAAAAGAAGACTAAATTGGGGAGTTTTAAAACTTAGAGGACTAAATTAAAAAACAGTCAAATTTAGAGGGTGAGTTTTGGAATTCAACTTTAAAATTAAATTTTCTTTAAACTTTTAAATCAAATTTTTTTTGGGGGTAACCTTGTCAATAACTCATGAAAATTTAACAAAATATGATTTTTATCTATTTTATTTTTTTGTCTAAATATGAAATTTGATAAATATGACAGTTTTTAATAAGCTTTTACTATGATTGAGCTTGTATATGGAACTATTTATATTATACCATTTAATTAAAATATAATTTTGCAAGATTTTAATTAACGGTTTCAATACAAAATATAATTTAAAATCAATTATATATATATATATATATATATATATATTTAATGTATAAAATTGTGAGGCTTTAAAAGTTGGGTTCAGTTAGTAGGTGCCCTTAGGGTATTCCTTAATGAACCATCTAAGGAAAATTTTGATACCACTATAAAAAAAACCTAGTTACTTTTTTACTTTTCAAATACAAAGTTCAAAAAATATTTCCTAAACAAATGCTCTTAGGGCATCGTTATCAAAATCCTAAAAAGTTTGTCATTCTTAGAAGCTAACAAAAAGTCACAAGTTTTGATTATATATATATATTTTCTAATTATTAAATCTTGAAAGTTATAAAAGTTATTAATATTAGCTTTTATTATGACTGAGATTGTATATGAAATTATTTATTCTACCATTTAATAAAAATATGAAGGGTTTAAATATAAATCAGAATTTTAACTCAATTAAAAATATATACTTAAAACAATGATACGTAAAATTATGAAGTTTTAAAAAATTATGTGACAACATAAGAAGAAGTCAACAAAAAGTTAAACATTTTGGTTCCATTATTCTATATATATTCTCAACAAATTAAAAATTACTTTTGAGCAGAAAAACAACTTTTTATTTTATTGATGAATATAAATAATTTTAGAAAAATTAATTATTTAAATTCAAATAAATTAAATATCAAATGTCACTATTATGTGCATCAACATATACTAATAACACAATAGAAATACAATAATGATGAAAGCTAAATTAAAATCTTTTCTTTTGCTTATGGATGATAAAGTAGAACATGTTGCAAAGTTTTAATCAATCATAGCATATGTTCTTCTAATGGAAAAAAAATCCATACATTCTTATATTACTCATTCTCTAAATGCAAAATACAAAATAATTAATTATTTATTTTTTTGTTGATATAAGATAGAAATTATACTCTAGTCTAACCTAAGTGTATATGTGTGTGAAACTCTTTCGTAGAAACTTGAATCCCGACCCTTACTCCCCACACCCCACAAGAATTTTGTATTTATGGAGAGACCATCACGTTAAAGGTGCATTGTGGCAAAATAATTTGTTTTTGAAAGATTAAGAGATTTCACTAAAATTATTTCCTAATATAGTTTTGGCAACATATGGTTTACATTCTCATAAAATTAATGATTTATATATAGAAAAAAAATATGAAAGAAAAAAAAAGTGATACTAATAATTTTTATAATTCGAGAGTCACAACCTTGGGGAGGAAAGATATGAACACAAATCATCTTTTCCATTTTTTGTGTTCTACTAATCACAACATGTCAAGTATTTCTTTTACTCTCCTTAAAAAAGAAAAAGAAAAAAAAAATCAGACACATGAGATATAGAGCACACTTGAGTGTAATTGATCTACGTACAACTGGTGTTCTGATCAATATGTAGAAGTCAGAGCATAATTCATTTTCCTTTCAACTAAACATCACACTAACAAAAACAAGTGGCCAATCTTCAGCCCTTGGCATAAAATAAACCATATCCTTTTTCATTTTTGAATCATAAAGAATTTTTATGCATCATCTGATATCGGTGGTTTTCATCAATATGTACTAATAGTCAATGGGCACATCACAAAAATTAAATGTGAGCTCTCAACATAGATACAATTACAACAACCCCTACTCACAAACACGCATGCATGCTGCATTAATCCATTCCAATCCACCAACCTCCGAAAAACAACCCAAATCTCTCTGAAATCCACACGGCCATAGGACCCACAATTAATTCATGTGAGAGGAGGGAGTACGCATTTATGGTACTCTCAAAGTATTCAATAATTTTCCTACCATAATGTGCTAAAACGCCAGCCTTTTTGATACTAATTAAAATCATTATTAGAGTTGTAAATGTTTTTTTTTTTTTTTTTTTGAGAGAGTATTAGAGTTGTAAATGAATCAAGCTATTTACGAACAATTTGTGCTTGGCTTGAGAAAATGTTTATTCATGTTTGTTTGTTTAGCAAATAAGTCAAACTCAAGCCTAATTTTAGGATTGACTATTAAAGGAGTCAAGTTCAAGCATAATAATATGTTTATGAACATGAGACTTGATTTAACTATTATAATATTATATTTAGTAACTATATGTCTAAAAATATACTTATAAAGATTTGAGATTGGATTATATAAGTTTGTAAGTCGGTTAATATGATATCTAATTATTATTTGTAATTTATTGATAATATTAAACAGTTTATCGTAGTAAAAATTCATAGATTATTTGTGAAGAGGTAAATAAATTTAGTCATAATTTTACACTATACATGAAAAGAATAAGTTAATCTAGCTCATGAACAAGCTTGAACATGTTCAAAAAGAAAATAAATTAAACTTAAACATGTAATCTTGTTTGGCAATGAGATTACATTTGAATTGTGTTCAAAACAAAATTAAACAAATAAATTTGAATTTTTAATACTTGAAGGCTCAACTAGTTTGTAGCCCTAACCATTATTGTGAATTGTCACTGTGAACCCGTGAAGTGCCTTTACCCAAAAGCAACCGGCCACCCATAAGTATTTGTATCAAACCACATTATTTGTACCAAACTACATGACCGAAGAAAAAGAAAAGAGGAATGAAGAAAAAGAGAAGGAAAAAAGAAAGAAAGAAAAGACTCGGGCAATCTGTAGATTTCAATGATAACCCATGGGTATTATGGAAACTTTAATGTCTTTACAGGGGCAAAATATAGTTCTAGAAAGGAGTGTAAAAAAAAAAAAAATTTAAGGGTAAAATGTTGTTTGCATTGATAAGATAAGGATAAAATAAGAATGTTGTTACTTGATCAAGGTTAGATTAGTTTGATGTTAAGTCAAAATTAGTTTTTGAAACTACTGACATTTTAGTTGAAATTTGGAGTAAAGTATCAATTCCAGAGACTTTAAGAAAGGTTAGTGTAACTTGTTTTATAACATAATTAGGTTCTGCCAAAGGCCTTGTAATTAAATTAACACTTCTTCATACATAGAGTGCTTGGGAGTCTAGGAGGGAAAGGGGTCGAGCTGTAGAGTTAGCAGCATGTTGTAATTATCTCTAAAAAAAAAAAACATAATTAGGTTCCAATTCATAGTTTAAAGCTTTTACATTAATTGGTGTCCAAATAGGTTATTAAGATATCACTTGGATTTTTTTTTCCAAGGTGTTATCCTCTCAACACGTGCTTTTTCTTGCATGGCTTTTCCTTATCACTCTATATATAAGCACCAAACTTGCCGTGGAATATATATATTTTGAAACACATTTGAATGTAGGTGAAAACATTTTTTTTGTTTGTTATTATTCTAAAAAAACATAGCTAGCTGTTCTAAAGGGATAAATTTTGAAATGTTGCCAGTGACGTTATTGCTTTTATTTATTTATTTAAATTTTAGAATTATATATATGGGACTAATTTTGATTAATGTATCCTGATTCCTTTCAGTTATCCAACTATATATATATATATATATATATATATATGAAAGCTAATGACGCTTTCATCTTGATAATTTTGAGAGAACATCTAGAGATTATCATTTTGAGTCTTGGAGAGATCAATCTAAATTACTCGTCATATTATATAATTTCCCCACAAGAAGAAGCTTTGTTTATGTCAATGCATGAACAATGCACATTCTTGTTTGTATATATCAGCCAACCCCATATTGATTTTTCCCTCGAGACAAAGAGGAACCACTTATTTAAGGATTAAAATGGCTTTCTATCCTTCCCTTTTCCTTTCTCTTCCTTTCTATATTGAACTTTTGGAGAGACACAAACAATCAGCATGTCGTCAAAGTAGATAGGTTAGCAATAAGATTGTTTCTTTAGGAACCTGGTAAGAACAAGTAGTTGTGTAGGCCTTTCTTAAAGAATATGACACTGGCAGAGGATCTTAAACTGCAGGAGACACCAAACAGTTCTAAAAATGTGGTCATAGTGATGGATGGGATGCAAGAGTTCACAACTGAGCCTTTAGAATGGGGCCTCAAGAATGTTATCGAGGAAGGTTGTATCGTCACTCTTCTTGGCATCATGCCATTGCTTAACATTCCGCGTAAGTGTATCTTTCATCTATCTTATATATTTATGCAAAATGATTCATTTCAATGAGCGATGCTTATCTCCTTAAATGTTACTTTGTTTAGTTTGTGTTAAAAATAAAGGAGAAATAGAAAAATTGCAGTTTGCAGAAGCAAGAGAGAGAAGGAAAGAGAGTACATAAGTGTTATGCGGTTCGATTTGACGCTCTGCATCCATGACAGGGACAGACCCAGGATTATAAACTAGAGGGGGCTGGAGTATAAAGAAAAAAAAAATCCAAATAGGCATCTATATCTTATTAAAAAATTATAAATATACAAAATAATTGTTTCTAAATACATTAAGATGCAATCATTTACCAACAAAGATAAAAACAGAAACAAAATAATGTATTTTTTTAATACTAGGTTGGCTAGGATTTTTTTTTTTTTTTTGGTTGAGCTTAGAACATTCACAGTGGTGATGCTAAAAATTTTAACTTTTAGCATCTCAACAAGCTACTTTATTTATTCATGCAACACAAGATTTTCGTAGCAACAAATTCCATATATTGCAACGATTTACTTTGAAAATCTCGTTGCAATATGTTATTTTTTTTATTAAAAAAAGCAATAGGTTTGTGCACCACCGAAGTGAACTCTTCATGAACGAGAGATTCTAAAGAAAGAAGGTTACAAAGCATTGGTTATTTTTGCAATATATAAATCGTTGCAACAATTAATAAATTGCAACAATTTACTTTGAAAATCTCGTTGCAATAGGTTCTTTTTTATTAATCAAAGCAATAGGTTTAGGCAACACTAGATTTTTGTTGCAATAAATTCCATATATTGCAACGACTTACTTTGAAAATCTCGTTGCAATAGCTTATTTTTTTATCAAAAAAAAGTAATATGTTTATGCAACACTAGATTTTCGTTGCAATAAATTCCATATATTGCAACGATTTATATATTGCAACGATTTACTTTGAAAATCTCGTTGCAATTGGTTATTTTTTTAATAAAAAGAGCAATAGGTTTGTGCATCACTAGATTTTCGTTGCAATAAATTCCATATATTGCAACAATTTACTTTGCAACGATTTACTTGGAAATTGTCTCATATCATGTACATAAGTCTGAAAGAAATATTAATATTCATTTTGCAGAGATTCAGTCATGGATGATGTCCTTATTTCAAGTCCTATCAAGCGTGATCCAAGCATACTTAGTGTTTGGTGTCAGTATAGCTATGCCACATTTGTCATCACTGCTTGCATTCTTATGCTTGTAACGTTGATGATTTATGTGGCATATCGATATCGACATACTAGGGTTGGTGTGGGGGTTCATACAATCATTTTTTACGATGTGTCTCATGTTCCTTATAACATGGAGACATGTTGTATTTGTCTTTGTAACTTTATTTATTGAGATCAATTAGCAAGTCTTCAACCATGTAAGCATGTGTTCCACCGAAGTGAACTCTTCATGAACGAGAGATTCTAAAAAAAGAAGGTTACAAAGCATTGGTTATTTTTGCAATATATAAATCGTTGCAACAATTAATAAATTGCAACAATTTACTTTGAAAATCTCGTTGCAATAGGTTCTTTTTTATTAATCAAAGCAATAGGTTTATGCAACACAAGATTTTTGTTGCAATAAATTCCATATATTGCAACGACTTACTTTGAAAATCTCGTTGCAATAGCTTATTTTTTTATCAAAAAAAAGTAATATGTTTATGCAACACTAGATTTTCGTTGCAATAAATTCCATATATTGCAACGATTTATATATTGCAATGATTTACTTTGAAAATCTCGTTGCAATTGGTTATTTTTTTAATAAAAAGAGCAATAGGTTTGTGCATCACTAGATTTTCGTTGCAATAAATTCCATATATTGAAACGATTTACTTAGATATCTCGTTGCAATAGGTTATTTTTTTAATAAAAAAAACAATAGGTTTGCGCATCACAAGATTTTTCGTTGCAATAAATTCCATATATTGCAACAATTTACTTTGCAACGATTTACTTTGAAATTGTCTCATATCATATACATAAGTCTGAATGAAATATTAATATTCTTTTTGCAGAGATACTGTCATGGAGGATGTCTTTATTTCAAGTCCTATCAAGCGTGATCCAAGCATACTTAGTGTTTGGTGTCAGTCTTGCAATGCCACATTTGTCATCACTGCTTGCATTCTTATGCTTGTTACGTTGATGATTTATGTGGCATATCGATATCGACATACTAGGGTTGGCGTGGGGGTTCGTACAATCATTTTTTACAATGTGTCTCATGTTCCTTACAACATGGAGACATGTTGTATTTGTCTTTGTAACTTTATTTATGGAGATCAATTAGCAAATCTTCAACCATGTAACCACGTGTTCCACCGAAGTGACCTCTTCACGAACAAGAGATTCTAAAAAAAGAAGGTTACAAAACATTGGTTATTTTAGCAATATATAAATCGTTGTAATGATTTATTGCAACGATTTATATATTGCAACGATTTACTTTGAAAATCTAGTTGCAATAGGTTATTTTTTTATTAATCAAAGCAATAGGTTTATGCAACACTAGATTTTTGTTGCAATAAATTCTACATATTGCAACGATTTACTTTGAAAATCTCGTTGCAATAGGTTATTTTTTTATTAAAAAAAAGTAATATGTTCATGCAACACAAGATTTTCGTAGCAACAAATTCCATATATTGCAACGATTTATATATTGCAACGATTTACTCTGAAAATCTCGTTGCAATAGGTTATTTTTTTTATTAAAAAAAGCAATAGGTTTGTGCATCACTAGATTTTCGTTGTAATAAATTCCATATACTGCAACAATTTACTTTGCAACGATTTACTTGGAAATTGTCTCATATCATGTACATAAGTCTGAAGGAAATATTAATATTCTTTTTGCAGAGATTCAGTCATGGATGATGTCCTTATTTCAAGTCCTATCAAGCGTGATCCAAGCATACTTAGTGTTTGGTGTCAGTATAGCTATGCCGCATTTGTCATCACTGCTTGCATTCTTATGCTTGTAACGTTGATGATTTATGTGGCATATCGATATCGACATACTAGGGTTGGTGTGGGGGTTCATACAATCATTTTTTACGATGTGTCTCATGTTCCTTATAACATGGAGACATGTTGTATTTGTCTTTGTAACTTTATTTATGGAGATCAATTAGCAAGTCTTCAACCATGTAAGCACGTGTTCCACTGATGTGAACTCTTCATGAACAAGAGATTCTAAAAAAAGAAGGTTACAAAACATTGGTTATTTTTGCAATATATAAATCGTTGCAACAATTAATAAATTGCAACAATTTACTTTGAAAATCTCGTTGCAATAGGTTCTTTTTTATTAATCAAAGCAATAGGTTTATGCAACACTAGATTTTTGTTGCAATAAATTCCATATATTGCAACGACTTACTTTGAAAATCTCGTTGCAATAGCTTATTTTTTTATCAAAAAAAAGTAATATGTTTATGCAACACTAGATTTTCGTTGCAATAAATTCCATATATTGCAACGATTTATATATTGCAACGATTTACTTTGAAAATCTCGTTGCAATTGGTTATTTTTTTAATAAAAAGAGCAATAGGTTTGTGCATCACTAGATTTTCGTTGCAATAAATTCCATATATTGAAACGATTTACTTAGATATCTCGTTGCAATAGGTTATTTTTTTAATAAAAAAAACAATAGGTTTGCGCATCACAAGATTTTTCGTTGCAATAAATTCCATATATTGCAACAATTTACTTTGGAACGATTTACTTTGAAATTGTCTCATATTATATACATAAGTTTGAATGAAGTATTAATATTCTTTTTGCAGAGATACTGTCATGGAGGATGTCTTTATTTCAAGTCCGATCAAGCGTGATCCAAGCATACTTAGTGTTTGGTGTCAGTATTGCAATGCCAAATTTGTCATCACTGCTTGCATTCTTATGCTTGTTACGTTGATGATTTATGTGGCATATCGATATCGACATACTAGGGTTGGCGTGGGGGTTCGTACAATCATTTTTTACGATGTGTCTCATGTTCCTTATAACATGGAGACATGTTGTATTTGTCTTTGTAACTTTATTTATGGAGATCAATTAGCAAATCTTCAACCATGTAACCACGTGTTCCACCGAAGTGACCTCTTCATGAACAAGAGATTCTAAAAAAAGAAGGTTACAAAACATTGGTTATTTTAGTAATATATAAATCGTTGTAATGATTTATTGCCACGATTTATATATTGCAATGATTTACTTTGAAAATCTAGTTGTAATAGGTTATTTTTTTATTAATCAAAGCAATAGGTTTATGCAACACTAGATTTTTGTTGCAATAAATTCTACATATTGCAACGATTTACTTTGAAAATCTCGTTGCAATAGGTTATTTTTTTATTAAAAAAAAGTAATATGTTCATGCAACACAAGATTTTCGTAGCAACAAATTCCATATATTGCAACGATTTATATATTGCAACGATTTACTCTGAAAATCTCGTTGCAATGGTTGAAGACTTGCTAATTGATCTCCAAAGATAATGTTACAAAGACAAATACAACATGTCTCCAAGTTGTAAAGAACATGAGACACATCATAAAAAATGACTGTACGAACCCCCACACCAACCCTAGTATGTCGATATCGATGTGCCACATAAATCATCAATGTAACAAGCATAAGAATGCAAGCAGTGATGACAAATGTGGCATAGCAATACTGACACCAAACACTAAGTATGCTTGGATCACACTTGATAGGACGTGAAATAAGGACATCATCCATGACAGAATCTTTGCATAAAGAATATTAATTTTTCATTCAGACTAATGTACATGATATGAGACAATTTCAATGTAAATCGTTGCAAAGTAAATTGTTGCAATATATGGAATTTATTGCAACGAAAATCTAGTTATGCACAAACCTATTGCTTTTTTTATTAAAAAAATAACCTATTGCAACGAGATTTTCAAAGTAAATCGTTGCAATATATAAATCGTTGCAATAAATTGTTGCAACGATTTATATATTGCAAAAATAACCAATGTTTTGTAACCTTCTTTTTTTAGAATCTCTTGTTCATGAAGAGGTCACTTCGGTGGAACACGTGCTTACATGGTTGAAGACTTGCTAATTGATCTCCAAAGATAATGTTACAAAGACAAATACAACATGTCTCCAAGTTGTAAAGAACATGAGACACATCATAAAAAATGACTGTACGAACCCCCACACCAACCCTAGTATGTCGATATCGATGTGCCACATAAATCATCAACGTAACAAGCATAAGAATGCAAGCAATGATGACAAATGTGGCATAGCAATACTGACACCAAACACTAAGTATGCTTGGATCACACTTGATAGGACTTGAAATAAGGACATCATCCATGACAGAATCTCTGCATAAAGAATATTAATTTTTCATTCAGACTAATGTACATGATATGAGACAATTTCAATGTAAATCGTTGGAAAGTAAATTGTTGCAATATATGAAATTTATTGCAACGAAAATCTAGTTATGCACAAACCTATTGCTTTTTTTAATAAAAAAATAACCTATTGCAATGAGATTTTCAAATTAGATCTTTGCAATATATGGAATTCATTGCAACGAAAATCTAGTGTTGCATAAACATATTAAATTTTTTTAATAAAAAAATAACCTATTGCAACGAGATTTTCAGAGTAAATCGTTGCAATATGTGAAATTTATAGCAACAAAAATCTAGTGTTGCATAGACCTATTGCTTTGATTAATAAAAAAATAACCTATTGCAACGGGATTTTCAAAGTAAATCGTTGCAATATATAAATCGTTGCAATAAATTGTTCCAACGATTTATATATTGCAAAAATAACCAATTTTTTGTAACCTTCTTTTTTTAGAATCTCTTGTTCATGAAGGGGTCACTTCGGTGGAACACGTGCTTACACGGTTGAAGACTCGCTAATTGATATCCGTAAATAAAGTTACAAAGACAAATACAACATGTCTCCATGTTATAAGGAACATGAGACACATCGTAAAAAATGATTGTGCGAACCCCCACACCAACCCTAGTTTGTCGATATCGATATGCCACATAAATCATCTACGTAACAAGCATAAGAATGCAAGCAGTGACGACAAATGTGGCATAGCAATGCTGACACCAAACACTAAGTATGCTTGCATCACGCTTCATAGGACTTTAAATAAAGACATCATCCAAGACTAAATCTCTGCAAAAAGAATATTAATATTTCTTTCAGTCTTGTGTACATGATATGAGACAAATACAAATTAAATCGTTGCAAAGTAAATTGTTGCAATATATGGAATTTATTGCAACGAAAATCAAGTGATGCACAAACCTATTGCTTTTTTAAAAAAAAGTATAACCTATTTCAACGAGATTTTGAAAGCAAATCGTTGCAATATATAAATCGTTTGTAAGGTTGAATTTAATAAACCATCTAATTGGCTTTATTCCGTGACCAATTTGCTTGTAATTTAGCACTTAGTAACCCTGTATTTAGGTGTGAAAATTGTAAAGGTAGTGTGTGAGAAGATGTGAAGAAAAGCTCAAGAGTGTGCAAGAAAACAGAGCTTCGCGGCTAGGGCTCGCAGGTGGATCGCGACTGGCAAGCCGCCAAAAGCTGGCACGTGAGAGGCACATGGGGAAGCTGAAGGGTCGCGCCAGCTGTCACGCTACAGGACAAAAGTCCCAGGCTGGCCAGGCCGTTACGTCGCGACTAGAACTCGCGACTTGGACAAGCCGTGAGATCAAGTCGCCAAATTGCCCTGTTTGGCAAAAACTGACGTTTTGCATTCCCTTCTCACCCTACTATATATACACCCTTGTACCCATCATATTGAGAGAGCTTCCAGAGAGAATTTTATGAGAGAAAACCCTAGAGCAAAACAAGATTGCCTCATCCCCAATCTTCATCTAAAAAACTCTACAAATTCCTCTACTCTCTTCCTCTCCATTGATATACCCTTGAGAGGTCCTTTACCAAATACTTATCTCACCACACCTACGTCTGTGAGAAGGTCCATTTGGTGCTGAGGGAAGCAGTTTGGAAGGAACCAATATACATTGGTTGATGCTATGGTCAAGTAGCGGAATCCGGAAAGCTAAAGAAGAAATAGGTTCGGCGTAACCTCGTTAGAGCAAGAAGCTTGGAGGGCTTAGGTACTTGGGTAGATTAGGCTTGGAGGGTCTTCTGCTGTTCATGTATCCCAACTATATTCTTTAGTAGATTTTATCACCGCTTGGAGGGCGGCGGAGAGGTTTTACGCCGAGGACTTCGGTTTCCTCTTCGATAACACATCGTGTGTTGTCCGTGTGTTTGCATCTTTCTTTCCTTTATCTTTGCCTTATATTTACTGCTGTGGATGTATTTATATTTGGCTTAGATTGTGGTATCAATTCTGTTATAAGCTTGTTATCATATTCCGCACATTAATTGTTTGATATAAAGCTTGAATTGGTATTTTTGTATTTAGGGGTCTAAACGTTCAAGGGTGTTTCATACCCATTTTGAACTTTCAATTGGTATCAGAGCGGGTACACTTGTTGTGGTTTGAATACCTGAGTGTGATCCTTGACCCCTTGTTGAGATGGATAGGTCTCAATCTCTCAATGTTCCACCATTTTTTGATGGTAATAATTATGCATTTTGGAAAGTCCGAATGAGGGCGTTTTTGTGTTCTATGGATGAGGTTGTGTGGGATGCAGTTGATATAGGTTGGACTAAACCAGAGGTTCCTAAGGCCAATTGGGATAAGGCTGCTCTTGCAGCGGCAAATGCAAATAGCAAGGCATTGAATGCTATTTTCTGCGGTGTCTCTCCAGAAGAATTCCATCGGATTTCTCATATCACCGTTGCTAAGGAAGCATGGGAGATTCTGGAGACGACTTATGAAGGAACCAAGAAGGTGAAAGACACCAAACTTCAGATGTTGACCACTCGTTTTGAGCAGCTAAAGATGGATGAGGATGAGTCATTTGACTCTTTTTACAGTAAGCTAAACGAGGTGGTCTTCGGCAAATTTAATTTGGGGGAAAAGACGGAGGAGTCTAGAGTTGTAAGGAAGATCCTTCGGTCACTACCAGAAAGTTTTCGTGCCAAAGTTACAGCCATTGAAGAGAGCAAAGATCTTGACGACATCAAGGTTCAAGAGCTGGTTGGTTCTCTGTAGACATATGAATTGTCCCTGCCTTCTCAGAAGAAGAGCAAATCACTTGCTCTTAAAACAATTGATGAGAGAGTAGCATCTCATGACCCTTCGGAAGAAGATGGAGTGGAAAAGGAAGTAGCATATCTGGCGAAAAACTTCCGAAAATTCTTGAAGCTGAAAAACAATGGGAAACCATTCAACAGAGGGAAGTTTTCATCTTCAAGAGGTGATAAGAAAGAGTTTACGAGGAAAGAAGGGAAGGAGTCTCAATCTTCCTCGGACATTGTGTGTTTCGAGTGTAATGGACATGGACACTTCAAAAAGGAATGTCCCAATTATTTGAAGACAAAAGGAAAGGTCTATGCCACAACTTTGAGTGATGATGATTCATCAAATTCTGACTCTGAAGATAGCTGTGACGGAGAAGGAAATTACTCCGCGTTCATGACCATTGCACATGTGGAGACCTCGGATGATTTAGGTACACTTGTGAAGGAGCTTGGGGAACATTCTGATTTGGAGTCTGTGGGAATAGTCGAGGAGTCTGAAGATGAGGAAGTTGGAGAAACAGTGGGATTGCAAGAGACTTACAACTCACTCCTTGAGAAGACTGGTGAATATGCTAAGGTGGCTAATGCAGCCATCAAGAAGATGAAGAGAGCTGAGGAAGATTACAAAAGTCTTCTGGCACGATATAAGGAAGCTAAATGTGAAATTGAAACACTTAATGGTGAGCTATCAGAAGCTTACACTAAAGTGAGATTCCTTGAGCAAGAGGTAGTACAAGCTCATGCCAAGGTAGATAGGATCTCCTCCAAGAAGCTAGATGATGTTATTTCATCCCAAAAACATGCCTCAGACAAGTCCGGGCTGGGATATACCGGAGGGAGCAGCTCATCAGCCAAAGTCACCAAGGAAGTAAAGTTTGTGAAAACCAAAGAGACGGTTGTTGATAAGCCTACTCCAGAGATAGTTGAGGCCGAGAAGAAAAAGAATGTGGCAAATCAACGGGTTTTTAACAAGTCCCGAAATCAATCTGAAGTCAAATTTGGAGCTAGAGGAAGATCTCTTCCAAGACAGCAGCAGGGTCCTAGAATAAACTATACGTGTCACTATTGCAGACTGCAAGGACACACTAGACCCAACTGTCAAAAGCTAAGAGCAGACAACAATGCGAGTGTACCTCGGTCACGAGGAAGAAGAAATGACTTGAGGTCTTGGGGTGGTGAGCAATCAAGGAGCCAAAACCGTGATCCCGGAATGACGGACGTGATGAAAATGATTGGCGCCTTCACCACTTGCTTGGAGAGCTTCAACAGGAGGTTTGAAAGTCCTAACTCTCATACCCGATCCGTCAAGGATATCACCCCAAACGCATGTGACGTGTGGGTGACAAAGGGTTCTCATGCATAAGCATTATAACATGTCCATGCACCAATTCTTCCTATGCATTGTGGATAAGATTGGTTATTTGCTTTATGTTTTTGAGCATTTGTTTAATTTGTGGTTGGTTTGTGTTTAAATTTTTTTGTTTATCATTTTTCTACTGTTTTTGTGTCAAAAATCCAAAAACACATAAAAAGTTGAAAATCCAAAAAGTTTGATCACTTTGTTGAGTTTTGTCTCCAAGCATGTTTTGCCTTGTACCTTTGTACTTATGGCTTTGTGCATTTAACGAGCTTAGCTTGTCTCTCATGCACTCATATCTTTGTGGAAGAAATTCTGAAATCTATGTGATTGTTGTAAATAGATCTTCAACCTTGTCATGAATGATTAGTGAATGGTTTTGTTGATCTTGAGACATGCATAGACTCATGCCTATATATCTTCCCATCTTTTATTTTTATGCTTTAAAAGAGCTCTCTAAATGTAAATCTCCAAATGAAAAGAGATATAGAGCTGCAAAAGCCTGTCGCACATACTAGTATTTGACTAGGAAAAAGGGAAAGCGACCAAAATAAAATGTGTGATGCTCAAAAAGCCAAAGGCTAACTCATCTATTGAAATATAAAAAATTTCAGGCATCTATCTCACAATGAGATTTTCTTTGCTCAAAAGTTGCAAATGATATGTTGATTATGGAGCCAAATGAAAAGCTTCAAAGAATTGTTATCAAGTACTTGTGGGAGGTCATATATGCATGTTTCTATAATTGAGATAGCTCACATTATCTAGTGCTAGTTGTGTATGCCTTGATTGAATTGATCACTGAAGCTTCACTTTGGACTAAGAACTATCTCATTTTTGATATCCACACACAACACACAAGTCTATGTTCAATGAATGCCATATTCATTTGTGTAATTGTACTTAATTAAATGTGTTTTCACATGCTCAATCATTGCAATAAATCGTTGCAACGATTTATATATTACAAAAATAACCAATGTTTTGTAACCTTCTTTTTTTAGAATATCTTGTTCTTGATGAGGTCACTTCGGTGGAACACGTGCTTACATAGTTGAAGACTTGCTAATTGATCTCCATAAATAAAGTTACAAAGACAAATACAACATGTCTCCATGTTATAAGGAACATGAGACACATCGTAAAAAATGTGTTAGGTTCTAAAGATTTAGGATTTTATGTATTTAGAACTCTAATGTGTAAAGTTGGCAAACCATGATCAAAACAATATGTTTAGTCATGTTTAGACTTGCTCAAAGTATGTTTATTTGTAAAACTGGAATCGAGTGATTGCAGATTTATTGGACTAAATCTGTAAGACTCGATCGATCGAAAATTAGACTCGATCGATCGAACCACGTACAGATTTATTTTTCTGCAGAGTTCCAGTTCAGCCCAAACTCTATTTAAACGTCTTGGGGATCAAGTAAAACACTCCTATATATAAGGAAAACCCTAGAACGTTTTTGGGACTTTTGAGAGAGAGATTAGAGTGCCTCTTGTGCCTCCTTTTATTTTTAGGGTTTTGTACCTAAACCTCTCTAAGTCTTTGTTGCTCATATTTGTTGTTTATGTGAATCTCTTGTGAGATCTTTGAAGAGCTTTCCTTCACATAAACTTAGGGTTTTCTAGATAGAGATTATTATCTACATCTTGATGATCAACAAAGTTGCTGCCATTGAAGCTTAAAGAAAAACAAGCATGGGTGCTTGTACTTGCACTACAAGAAAAGTGTCTACTAGCGAGAGTAAAATGCCCTCGCAAAAATTCAAATATCGTCGCAAAAGGTTATTAGCGAGGGCATATGGCCCTCGAAGGCCGTCGTAGTTGCTCTTGTTGCTAAAAGAGATTTTGCGACCATACCTTCGCAAATAGATAATTTACGAGGGCAATTCACCGTCGTTATTGAACAAATTTGCCGTCACAAATATATTACCAAACAATGAGAAAAGTCAACGATTTATTTTTAGCGAGGGAAAACTATCGTCGTTAACAACTATTTGTGAGGACCTTCATACCCTCACAATTAATTATTTGCAAATTCCAAATTGACGACATACTTTTTAGAGACAAATAGTGTTGTCGCTAAAATTTATTTGTGAGGGCTTTAGCGGCAAGCAATAAGCGCCGCTATAGGGCTTATTAAACAATAGACTCTATGCACCTTTTAGCGGCGAGTGTACTTTTAGCGGCAGTTACACTCGCCGCAATATGTGTGAAGCTTTAGCAATGGGCTATAAATGCTGCTATAGGTCTTCAATTATATCATAATTTTAAACCTTTAGTGGTAACTTTTTGTCCGCAACTATAGGCGAATTTTTTTTTTTTCTCCTGGGTTTTAAAACCACAATCCTATTACAAACAACCTGTAATAATTTTAGTTCTATTGAAACAATACCACAAATGTAACTAATTAACACCACAAATGTCTCCAAACTTACATTATATTAACATAAAAATATATTGTCAAATACATAACATTGTCTATAACCATCATCAAAGTTCCAAGCTAATACCACAATCAAAGTTCCAAAGTGTTTAAAAATATCCTTTAACACTTCCAAAAAAACTGCAGTTGTTCAAATGTAGTTCTTTGTACACAAAAAGTCATCAAACACCAACATAAAACTTATAAGTAGCTTGGTTGATGGGACGCAGCTGATGATTTTTGGAGAGCTGGAGATTGTTGGACCGGGTGAATGTCCTACATACAACCAAGATTACTCAATAAGTGCATATAAATGGATCGAATAGAATGACAAGAAAATCTTAGAGATTTAGGACTTTTCATCTTGCTCATTCAATAAGTGCATACAAACCAAGATTACTCAATAAGTGCATATAAATATTAGCTCATCAAGCCTATTAAGACTTTTCCATGATTTTGTTTGGGACTTGATATGGTTCTATGTATTTAGTTGGGCTTCTTCATTTAATTTTATCAGCTATTTCTCCACTGCAACACCATTAGCATGTAATGAATATCTCAATACATTTGGTAACTATAACATCATTACTAACAATATTCTTTAGTAATAGATATCTCTTTAAATATCTCATTTCATTTTAGTGTTCCACATGTGTGAAAAAGATAGAGAGAAGCCCCTAAAATGAACTAATCAAATAAAAACAACTCAACAAGAATCATCCAAAATTGCCTAAAACAATCAACACTCCCAAATCAACTAAAACCACGTTATAACTTCATGCAAGCCACTTGTTTGCCCCAATTCAACAACTCACCACAAATAGAGAGAGAGAGAGAGAGAGAGTACCTAAAGCAAGAGGAGATAGATAGCTGCTCTAAAAGTGTGTAGTAGTAAGTAAATTAGGCAGGTGTTGCCTGTGGATGAACCAAATCCAAACTAGCACACAGACATGAAAAAAAGGTAGCAAGAGACAGAACACTCAAAATCCACAATACTCTTTTCATTTTTTTTCTTAGAACCCATTAGAAAAAGAAGCACAAAAAAAACAAAAAACGAAAAACAAAAAAACAAAGAGGGAGTACCTGAAGCAAAAGGAGATAGATAGCTGCTCAAGAAGTGTGTAGTAGTAAGTAAATTAGGCAGGCTGCCTGTGGATGAACCAAATGGAGAACATATTATTGGATGATTTTATTTTATTTTTGATAATCTATATTGCAGACAACATATTCTTAAATCCAACTCCTATGCAAATCAATTAGGACCAACAAAGACACAATACAAAAAACAAAACACACCCATCTGCAAAACTGGACAAAGAAATGAGGATGGTACCAACTTTGTTGAAATTTAGGGTAACGTTTTCACTTTTATTGAAGCCAATTGAAGTTGATTTTATTATGCTAACTTCAACGTACAAGAATGAACCAATTAAAATATAACTAGTGGTTTGTGACAAAGACCCAGTATCTATATTTTTCTCTCTGCCAACCTTTGTTTTTCCCATGTTACTATTTCTTTGAATTTTGTTTTCAAAAGTTGAAAACATACTCTTGTTTGCAGGGAACCATATTAAACAACTTTCCAACCAAATTAAACTTACAAGTCCACTGTCACATCATCCATATTAATACCTAAAAATCTTTGGCTAACAATTGCTCTTTGCACATCCAACTACAGCACTGATTTTCCCAGGGAATAAACTCCACTTACATAGTGTGCCCCACCCTCAGTATCAATTGAACTTCAATCAAAATTTGTAGTTATGAAACCTATTGATTCAAACTACCACATGAAATGAAAACTGAACATTGATATCCTTACCAAGCGCCAACTTTAGGCACAAGTGTTTGTCTAGGAGAAATTCACAACATGTTTGATCAGCCCTAAAGAGGCAGTACATGTGCATGTGCTTAAGATAGCTTAATAAAAAGCTGGAAAGCACGGGTGCGGCGCCGGAGGCACCGCACCCGCGTCCCGACGCGGCCCGACGCGCGTCGGACGCCGCTGACCGCGCGTCCGACACGCGTCGGGCCGCGTCGGGCCACGTGGCAAAGCCGACGCGGCTCGATTCGGCCCGATTCGGGCCGTATCGGCCGTGTATCGGCCATATCGGCCGTGTATCGGCCGAAACGGCCGGTTCAGGCCGAAATTAAAAAAAAAAAAAAAAACGGTGCAGAACGCACCGTTTTACTTACCCTAATACTTCAAAACCCCTCACTCCCTCACACTTCGTCCAGAGACCTCCAAACAGCCTCCTCCCTCAACTCCATCGCCTCTTTCTCTCTTCTCTGTGCCGTGACTGCTGCCTGGGCTGCCTTCACTGAACCAGCCACTCTAGAGTCTTCACACAGCCACACAACCATTCAAACTTCAGCTCTCTCTCACACATTCTCAACTCAGGTACCGTATTTAATCTTAGACTTTAGTTTGATTTTTGATTTATTAGTTAATACTTAATAGTTATTATTTGTAGTTTAAATTTTTTTTGTTATTATTTGTTAGTTAAATGTTTGATTTGTGATTTGTTAGTTAGTTTGATTTGTGAGTTGTGATTTGTGATTTGTGTTATGTCATATGTGAACTTGGTTTGATTTATTATTAATTTATTTAGTTAATAGTTATTATTTGTAGGTTAAATTTGTTAGTTATTATATGTTAGTTAATAGTTTGATTTGTGATTTGTTAGTTAGTTTAATTTGTGATTTGTGTTCTGTGAAGTGTGAACTTGGGTTTGATTTATTATTAATTATTTAGTTAATAGTTATTATTTGTAGGTTAAATTGAATCTATTGAATTTGCAATGGACGAAGTTGCTAGCACAGAAACTTCACCTTCATTTAATCAAGAAGTGCCAAATGATGAAGCTCCTCTTTGGAAGTATGTGACTAAAATAGAAAAACCACATGGTGCTTCTGTTAAATCAGGTGGAAACACACAGTTTAAGTGTAACTATTGTGGTTTAGTTTTTATAGGATCCTATTCTAGGGTTAAGGCTCATTTATTAAAAATTTCTGGCAAAGGAATTAGAGCATGCCCTAAGGTGACACCAAGCCATAGGCTAGAAATGCAGCAAATGCATGACGAAGTTGAGAATGATAAGTTAGAGAGGGAACGGAGAAGTCAAATTCCCTTACCCCCACCTCCCCCAGGCCGTGGGCCTGCACCTATTTCCCCATTTCGGAGACATGAAGGGAGTGATAGTACAAATTCGGGTGATAGTAAGAGGAGAAAGGTGATGAATTCTACTTTGGAGAAAGCATTTCAAAATAATGCTAGACATGATTTGGATAGCAGAATTGCTAGGATGTTTTACACCGGTGGGCTTTCTTTTCACTTTGCAAGAAACCCATATTATCGTAGTTCCTATGCATATGCTGCTACCCATAACATTCCGAGTTATCTTCCTCCTGGATACAATGCCTTGAGAACAACACTTTTGCAAAAAGAAAGAGCTCATGTTGAAAGACTTTTGAAACCAATTAAAAACTCTTCGCTTGAAAATGGTGTAAGTATAGTTTCTGATGGATGGTCAGATCCACAAAGGAGGCCTCTTATTAATATTATGGCTATATCAGATGGGGGTCCAGTGTTTGTAAAAGCAATTGATGGGTCAAGTGAGTTCAAAGATAAACATTATATTGCTGGGGTGTTGAAGGATGCTATAAAAGAGATTGGACATGAAAAAGTTGTCCAAGTCATCACTGATAATGCTAATGTGATGAAGTCTGCTGGAGCTCTTATTGAAGGTGAGTATTCTAAAATATTTTGGACACCCTGTGTTGTCCACACTCTCAATCTAGCTTTGAAGAATATTTGTGCAGCAAAAAATACTGAAAAGAATGAAATTACATATGAGGAATGTAGTTGGATTACACATATTGCTGATGATGCATCCTTCATACGTGTTTTTATCATGAACCATTCAATGAGATTGGCAATGTTTAATGAATTTTGTCCATTAAAATTGCTCCAAGTTGCTGATACTAGATTTGCTTCAGTCGTTGTAATGCTGAAAAGGTTGAAGTTGATAAAAAGATGCCTTCAAGCCATGGCTATTAGTGACCAATGGGCTTCTTATAGGGAGGATGATGTTGGAAAAGCTCATAAGGTGAAAGATATGATTCTAAGTGATCTTTGGTGGGATAAGATTGATTATATCCTTGACTTCACAGCACCTATTTATGATATGCTACGAATGGCCGACACAGATAAGCCTTGTTTTCATCTTGTATATGAGATGTGGGATTCAATGATAGAAAAGGTGAAGGTAGTAATATATCGGCATGAAGGCTTGGAAGATGATCAGTATAACTCATTTTGGAGTGTGGTGTATGATATACTCATTGATCGATGGACTAAAAATTGTACGCCACTACATTGCTTGGCTCATTCCTTAAATCCTAAGTAAGTACATTTATTTTCTATTTTCCTTAGTTCACCCTTCTAGTAAAACCCACATTTCATCTATATTTGTTTTTTAATCTTTAACTAGGTATTACTCCATTGAATGGCTTTCGGAGAATCAAAACGCATCCCTCCACATCGGGATCATGAAATTTCTATGGAAATGAGCAAGTGTTTGGATCGATACTTTCAAGATGAGAGTGAATTAAAGCCAGGTGGTGAAGTCTGAGTTTGCTACATTTTCAGGAGGGAGGTTTCCTTCACCAGAAGCCTTGACAGATTTGTGGACCTTACAACCTTTGATTTGGTGGCAATACCATGGCTCCACATTTCCAACTCTTCAACGCCTTGCCTTTAAACTTCTTGGACAACCTTGTTCATCCTCATGCGCTGAGAGGAATTGGAGCACATACAAATTTATTCATTCCTTAAAAAGAAACAAAATGACTCCTGCACGCGCTGAGGATTTGGTATATGTGCATTCTAATCTTCGACTCTTGTCAAGGCGCAATGAGGAGTACGTACATACAACAACAAAGATGTGGGATATTGCTGGAGACTCTTGGAATGAGAGCGACATAAATGGAGGAGCAGGAATTCTTGAGAATGCAGCCCTTACACTCGATGAGCCAGAGTTGGAGGCCGTGGTTATTGGGAATGCTAGCACTAGTGCTACTACTAGTGAAAGTGAAGTTCGAAGTGAAGCAATTGATATTGAGGATGATGATGTTAGCATTTGATTGTTTTGTTGATTATCTTTTATTTTGTTTTAGTTTCAAACTTGTGAGTTGTATTCTAATTTCCGAACATCATGGAATGTTTTAGACTTTTAGTTTCAATCTTGTGGGTTGTATTTAATTTATGAACATCATGTTTTAGTTATTAAATTTGGTATATGTTTATATAATGTGAAAAAGTATGCTTAGCAATATATTAAAAATATAAATAAAAATATTTTTAATAATTTTTTAATCGCTGAGTCCCGCCGCACCCGCACCCACTTTTTTCAAAAATTGCCGAGTCCCGCACCCGAATCCCGAAACGCACCCGTGCTTCCTAGATAAAAAGACACTGATTTTAAAATGTATATTACACTCATCACAGTCTCATAACATTATTGTAATTGTTAGGATCGAAACGATTTTATTATATTATATAGTTAGCAAAGAAAAATTATATATTTATAGACATTAGCAACCAGTAAGACTTAAGAATACGGGAAGCAATTATTACAATTTTAGTTGGCATACCATCTAAAAGATACTCTGGGGCTACATAACCCAAAGTTCCTGAAAGCTTAATGTTGTTCCTGTTTTGGGCCCCATTGGACACTGCAAGACCAAAATCTGAAAGCTGATTCCAAACAATGTGAGAAAGAGAGAGAGCTTCAGTGAGTTAAATGGAAGATAATTAAAATGTTCAGTAGCAATATATAAGACAAATTCAAGAATTTTATAAAGGAAATCATAGACTACAATGTTTTTTTAAATAAATTTTACCTTAGCATTGAAGTTGGAATCCAAAAGTATAATTGGTCCTTGTTGCAAAGACTAATCCCTGTAGCCTAGGAGTCTACTCTACTTTCCATAGAAAATAATAGATGGACACTAAGAACTAAGAAGGCATCATCACAAACCTCTAACCTATGCTTGTTAGATTTAAATCAAACTACATATATCCCTACACTGATCAAGCAAACCAGAACGTTCTTTATAAAATTAGAGCATTTTTACAAAAAATTTTATATAGACAATTCAAAGAACTATTTAAAAACTTGAGACCAAGAATAAAATAGCTTTCATCTAACGCTATACATAAAATGAGTTGACAGAAAATTGCAAATCAATTTTCATATTGGTTATCTCTAAAAAAGGGAACATGAATTGGCAGGTGTACTGCTTGTTAGACATTGAGCTTGAGTCCAAGCAAATGAGTGTCTATAGTATCAATGGAAAATAGTCAAGTCAAATCACTTTTGACACACTGATAACATATATGCTTTTTTTTTTTTTTTTTATATAGGAAATAAAAAATTTATTGAATAAAATGAACATCGTGTTCATGATGATGAACACTCTGGACATGAAAACTGATAACATACATACAGATAGAGAGGACATCCAATTGGCACAGTCACTGCGTGTAGGACTCAACTTTTATTATATAGTAGATGATATATAAAATAAGAAAACAGTCATACTTAAAATAAATAAATAAATAAATAAAAAGACAGTATTGATTATACATACTGGGAACATTAATATGTATCATGGGAAGTTGCTAAAACTCCAACAAAGTTTCTTAGCATTACAGCTTGCTTTAATGATGAAAACACAAGATATCCAAAACCCAAATATTTCTGTTGAGTTCATTTCTTAAAAATCATCTCAAAAATATCCAAATAAATGTCTACCAAAAGCTCAAACAAAAGTGTATAAATGTCTACTAGAAGCTCAAACGAAAGTGTACATGGTGTTGTAGTCAATGATAGTGTTTGATGGTTTAACCAATTTATCTAGCGCGACCTGGAAAAATTCAGTCATGGCTAATTAGACATCCAAGAAAAATAACGTTGATTACCAAATCTTGTATATACTGTAGGAAGAAATAAACATGTCCACGTAATAGACCTGCAAAATGGAAATTTTACAAAGTTAGATTCTACAAAAATAAGAAAACATTCAGGTATTCTATCAAACAATTTCCGTGCATGTAATAAAAAAAGTTTGTTAGTTAAGTCCACCCCAGCAACAGCAAATTTTTTTGAGAAAAGGGGGTGATTGGCAGAGAGAGAAACAAATTAAACTTTATAGAATAGAAAATAATCAAACCTTGAATTAGAAGGTGAAATCAATGTGACCAAAACATGCTCCGATTGAGTCAGGGAAAGTAGCTATGAGAAGGAGATAAAACGCTCCAAGCAGAATGGCATCGAAGGAGTAAAATGCTTGAGTGTGATATATAATTGGCTGAAAGGATAAGGGAAAGTGGCTGGATTGAAGGCCAAAAGACCAAATACTGAAACCAAGTCGCACCTAACGGCGAGATTGGAGGTCGATGACGGCGGCGGCGGTGGCTAGCATCGGTGGTAGAGGGTGGCTGTGCAGTGGGTGGCGGTGGCAGATGGGTGGCTCTGCAATGAGTGGCAGTGGAAGATGGGTCCGATGGAGGGGAAAAAGAGAGAAGAGGAGTGAGGGGAGAAAGAGAGATTACCGTGAGAGAGAGTGAAAATGAGAAGGAGAGAGCTCATGAAATCCTAAGTGAAAGATTGAGAGGGAAAAAATTTTGGGGAAATTTTGTGAGAGGGAAAGAGTGAGAGGGAAAAATTTGTTTATGGCAGGTGAAAAAATAATTTTAGATTTTCAACGATAGATTCAAATTAGAATTAATAATAATTTATTACTTAAAATTTGTTGTAAAAATATTATAGACAAAACACTTCTCCTACGATAATAAGTAGGTGTTAAACCCATCAACTTAATAAATTAGAGCCAACATGATCTAACCCAATACAACACTTTAAATTTGTTTTCATGAGTTGATAGATTCTCTTAAAAACGCACAAATTGGAGTTGTTGACAAAACTTTCAATCTAACCCATACCACGTTATTAATACTTCTAAAAATATATGTATATTTGAAATCATTTAGTTTAATTTATTTAGCATTTAAATAAATAATAGATCACATAAAAATTAAAAAAAAATTAATTTCTAATTTTTTAAAAATAAAATAAGTTAATTAAATTAATTTTTTTATTCCTTTCATTATTATTAATTTTTTGGAAGAACATGTTTATGTTCTTTGTGTTCTTCCCAAAATATAACTCATATTCTTAAATCAATAAAAATTAATCAAAATAACATTTTATTAAGCATTTTCTCACACAATCACACACTCAAAAGAAAACTTTAGCCCTAAAACCTCATTCTCAAACCGGTTTTCCAACTCTTCTAAGACATTCTCAATCCTTCCTCTCTCTAACTTTTCCAAAAATATTAGATCTCTCTCTAACTCCATGACTGAGCACCGCCACCTTCGCTCATCACATCGCCACCACCAGATCTCTCTTTAACTCCATGACCAAGCACTACCATCTTTGCTTTTCGCTCATTGCTCATCTAAATGCTCTCTTTATCTCTCAATTTTGCTCAAAATTAGACCCAAATGTCTCAAACTTCTCCTCTCTCAGATCGGTTTCTCTCTCTCTCTCTCTCTCTCTCTTAAACCGGTGGGTCTCTCACTCGCTTAGATCGATATCTCTCTCTCAAAGATCAGTGCTTCACTCTCTCTTTCACTTAAATAAATGTCTTTCTCGTAGTGGGGCTCTCTCTTGATGGATCTCTCTCTTTTTGCCTCGTCCTTCCATGGTGGTGGTGGTTGGTGGTTGTGGAAGTGGTGGTCAGTTGGGTCTGGTGGTGAGTCATGGGGTGGGTTTGTTGATTGCTTGGTTTTGGTCTCAATGGGTTTTGGTGTTTTGGATTTGAGATGTTTTGGTGTTTTGGAGTTTGCTGGGTTTTGTTCTCAATAGGTTTTAGTGCTTGGTTGCTAAGAAAATGCAAGAAAAGAAACAAAAAATCAAACTCAAATGTCTCAAACTTCTCCTTTCTTAGATCAGTTTCTCTCTCTCAAACCGGTGGGTCTCTTTCTCGCTCAGATCGATGTCTCTCTCTCAAAGATTGGTGCTTCACTCTTTCTTTTGCTCAAATAAATGTCTCTCTTTCAGTGGGTCTCTCTCTCAATGAATCTCTCTCTTTTTGCCTCGTCCTTCCATGGTGGTGGTGGTTGGTGGTTATGGAAGTGGTGGTCAGATGGGTCTGGTGGTGAGTCGTGGGGTGGGTTTGTTGATTGCTTGATTTTGGTCTCAATGGGTTTTGGTGTTTGGTTGCTAAGAAAATGCAAGAAAAGAAACAAAAAATTGACTAATCCAATTTTATATCCGTGGCAATGAGGATGTGTGCTGGTGAGGATGCATGGTGGTGTTTGGTTCCGATGAGACTTTTTGGAATTTTATGTGTATCTTTGTCATTTTAATTGTTTTACCGATATTTCAATCTTTTTGAACTTTTCAATGTATTTTGCATGTTTTGGGGAGTATTTTGGAATTTTTTGAGGTTTTGAGGATATTTTGATCATATTAGGCATATCAAAGGTATTTGAATCATTTTAGTTATTTGTGTAGTATTGTTGTTGTACGTGCCCGAATTCCCTTAGTGGACTGGATTCGGAATTGAGTTGACAATTAATTTATAATGTGGGCTATGGATTTCCTATTATGGATAATTCCTAGCCAAGCCTAGATTATGTGTTGCTTTTCCTTAATAGAGCCCTCTTCTCCCTTTACTAGTGTTCTCTCTCTTTCTCTTGCTCTCTCTTTCGCTCAGAATGACCAACCCCTTCTCTCTACTCCTTTTTCCTATTTATAGCTTGAGGTTGGTGGGGTGCTCATGATTACCGTCTGGTCTCACTCGTGTGGGTGGGGCTTGATTTGATTATTCCTGATAAGGAATATGGTTCCTTGGAAATAGTGGTAATGATGTTGGAACTAGTTCCAGCCTCCAAAAAGTTGTTCGGCAACGATATTCCCCAAGGCAATACTGAGTTGTCGAGGTCGCAGTCTGCCCTTGGTAAGTACTTCCCCCGACCAATCCATACATGATCGGCATGAGCCTATCTAACTTGCGATCAATGGAACGGGCATACCATTGGGTTTGGGCTTAAGAAAGTCTTAGGGGTGTGTCTGGAGCAAGGCCCAAGGCCCAATGGGCCTAAGGCTGTATGCCGTACAATGGTTATTTTGAAGAGTTAGTGTTATTGAGTAAAGTCAATTATTTAAAAGTTATTGAATGATAAACCATTTAATGCCCACTTCAAATGGGTAATAAAATAGTGAATATCATTAAGCCAATTTATCAAAAGATAAAACTTAGGTACAATACATTAGGTGCACTATATTAGGATCTCCAATTGAATTCAAATGTTTGACTGCATTGAATTTAATTGTCATTGGAAAAGACAAGACTATTTTTATTTTCATTTTTTTTGTTAATGCCCCAAGGTTTTGAATTCAATTAGAAAAAGAAAAAAAAAAAAAAAAAAAACCCTGATGTACTACACCTAAAAGACTGTACCTAAAATTTGCCCTTTATTACATGGGCAAATTATTACCAGACATAAATTTATCTTGAATCTTTTGTAGAAAAATATTTTCAACTAGTCTATTATATTTATTAGAAAAAAACATATTACTAGAAACATAGTAATCATTTAGTTCTATTTCGGTTTAATTTAACAAAATATTTCATTCTAGTCACTAAACCAATACACTTAACCCCCTTTGTTCCACTTTGACTCAAATTCCAATCGATTTTTGTCGTCTTAGCCATTTTTAATCAATTCGGTAGGTATGCATTTGAAATATTATTTTTGTTTAAGTTATAGCTTCACATCTAATCATTTTACTTATTAATTTTTAAAAAAAAAGATAAAATAAAAACTACAATGAATAAATGTTTGGTAAATGTGTTATGAGAAGCATTAATTTATAATTTGATATTCTAATGATTAATTCGAAAGGCTAATCTTGGTCATTAAAATGATTTATTATTAGTGGGTGTATATTTTTAACCATCACAAATAATACACTTTTTGTGAGGAAATTCTATTGTCCCTAGCAAAAAGCATGGAGGGAAAAATTTCCCTCCAAAAGTTTTGATATTTTAATGATTATTTGCAAAGGCCAATCTTAGTCCTCACAAATAATTATTATTAGTGAGGGCATTTTATTAACCCTCACAAATAATATCCTTTTCACGAGGGATTTTCATTGCCCCTTGCAAATAATTTGATGAAAACTTTTATCTCCGAAAAAAGTTTATATTTTAATGATTATTTGCGAAGGCCAATCTTGGTCCTTGCAAATAATATAGTATTAGTGAGGGCATATTTTTAAGCCACAAAAAATAAAAACTTTCAACGAGGGATTTTTATTGTCCCTCGGAAATAATTTGGTGGGAACATTTCCCTCCAAAAATTTTGACATTTTAATGATTATTTGTGAAGGTCAATCTTGGCCCTCGCAAATAATTTAGTATTAGTGACGGCATATTTTTAACCGTCACAAATAATACACTTTTTGCGAGAGAATTTTAATTGTCCTTCGCAAATAATATGGAGGGAAAATTTCCCTCCAAAATATTAGCATTTGTGACGGTTGCAACACATAATTGCGACAGCTTTTTTTGTTGGTCACAAATGTTTTATATTTTACCAAGTATTTGCGAGGGCTTTATTTTGCCATCGGAAGTAGGATTTTTTGAGAGGGCTTTTTGGGTCCGTCAAAAATTCTTCGTCGCTAAAAGACATTTTTTTTGTAGTGTTGATTGAAGAATTCAAGAAAGAAGGAGTTCGTGGATTCGGAGCTTGCACGAGGTCGTGTCAGTAAGTTCTACTGGTAGGTAGTATTAGGAAGTCGAGCGGGGAGCTTGTAAGTCCTTTTGTATGAACTTCGATTCTTTCATAGTGGATTCAGGTTTGCCTTGAGGATGGGTGGGTCAAATCCTCCCCAGGTTTTTACCGTGTGGTTTCCTGGGTGATCATATCTTGTGTTATTTATTATTCCGCTGCTTTATATTCTTGATATGATTGTTTGATTGTTTTAACCTAGAATTGTTTAATTTGACTAAGTAACAACTTGGCTAATTAACTAGGCTACGCAATCTGGTTGGTTTAAGGGGTCTAAATTTCCATCAAAATGATTGTACGAACCCCCACACCAACCCTAGTATGTCGATATCGATATGCCACATAAATCATCAACGTAACGAGCATAAGAATGCAAGCAGTGATGACAAATGTGGCATAGCAATACTGACACCAAATACTAAGTATGCTTGGATCTCGCTTGATAGGACTTGGAATAAAGACATCATCCATGACAGAATCTCTGCAAAAAGAATATTAATATTTCATTCAGACTTATGTACATGATATTAGACAATTTCAAAGTAAATCGTTTCAAAGTAAATTGTTGCAATATATGGAATTTATTGCAACGAAAATCTATTGATGCACATACCTATTGCTTTTTTTAATAAAAAAATAACCTATTGGAACGAGATTTTCAAAGTAAATCGTTGTAATATATAAATCGTTGCAATATATGGAATTTATTGCAACGAAAATCTAGTGTTGCACAAACATATTACTTTTTCTTAATAAAAAAATAACCTATTGCAACGAGATTTTCAAAGTAAATCGTTGCAATGTGTGGAATTTATTACAACAAAAATCTAGTGTTGCATAAACCTATTGATTTGATTGATAAAAAAATAACCTATTGCAAAGAGATTTTCAAAGCAAATCGTTGCAATATATAAATCGTTGCAACGATTTATATATTGCAAAAATAACCAATGTTTTGTAACCTTCTTTTTTTAGAATCTCTTGTTCATGAAGAGGTCACTTCGGTGGAACACGTGCTTACATGGTTAAAGGCTTGCTAATTGATCTCCATAAATAAAGTTACAAAGACAAATACAACATGTCTCCATGTTATGAGGAACCTGCGGTACATCGTAAAAAATGATTGTACGAACCCCCACACCAAACCTAGTATGTTGATATCGACATGCCACATAAATAATCAACCTAACAAGCATAAGAATGCAAGCAGTGATGACAAATGTGGCATAGCAATAGTGACACCAAACACTAAGTATGCTTGGATCATGCTTGATAGGACTTGAAATAAGGACATCATCCATGACAGAATCTCTGCAAAAAGAAAATTAATATTTCATTCAGACTTATGTACATGAGGTTTCTTAAGAGTGTTCTTGTGCACTGTTGTATCTCCCTATTTTTTTTATGGTGAAATTTCTCCGTCGTCTCCATAAAGGTAGGCAATTTGCCGAACCACGTAAATTCTTGTGTTCTTTCTAGGTGCTTGTTATTTAATTTCTGCTTATTTATTGTTATTGATTTGAGTCCTGGGGTGCTATTTGCACAACACTTTTGATTTTTATTAAGAAACAGTACATCCTTTAATCTTTATTTTCTTCCACATTAACTTTCATTTGCTCAAGAGATATATTGAAAACGATGCTTGAGAAGGAAGAGTAAAAACTAATCTAATTTAACAAATTGAAGACTGACTAGGGAGTGTTGGGGTACATAACTTCTTTTGTATTTAAGACCAATCTATGGATAGAAGGATTTTTGTTTTGTTTTTGTTTATGTCCGTGTTGACTATACATAAAAGAAGTGGATGTTATTTTTAATGGGTAATAATTGGAGGAGGAGGAATAGTGTTATTTGCTGTGTTGAGGGAGGAAGGAATCTTACCGTTATAAAGCAGACTTCGTAGAAGGTTGAATCGGTTTTGGTAGGGTCACCGTGAGCAACTGCACCACTACCGTCGACAACCTTTTGCCCATAGATCTAAGGTGCTTCATTATTACGAATAATAGTAGATATCAAAAGCTAGCTAGCAAGGCAGATCACCCATTAGACACGAAAAGTTATAAAATTTTCAAAGGGTACTGTAAATGCATATTTATCTCTCTTATATAAATTGTGGGTTCCATAATAAATTTAATTATTAAAACTCACTATGATGTATGTGAGAGAGAGTATATATTTATGGTACTCCTTAAGTATTCTATAATTATCCACAACCGAAACAATAGCCTAAGGCTCTCAAGTAAAATAAGATCCCCAAGTTTTAACCCATATATTTATCTCTTAATTTTCATTTAAAGGTTTTAATTAAATTCTTAATATTAGTCAATTGATGAAAAAATAGAATATATATATCAAACCTCAAATTTCTTTGTATTCATTGTTGGAACCCTGCTACCCCTTCCCTTAAAAAAATAGAAAGACTAAATTACAATGGGCATCCTTAATGTTTGTGGTAATTTTGACACCCTTAAACTTTCAAAATTTGGAGCCATAACCCTAATATTATGTATTGTTTTAATTTGATTATGATTTAAGTCATCATGTTAATGTGATGTAATGAGATGTTAATTAAGTGCCAACTAAGTTCAAAATGACGCCAATTGTTTTATTCAAAAGTAACGGATATGTACCCTTAATGTTGCATATTTTTTGGATTTAAGCCATTCCCTCCATGTGTCGTAATGAGGTGTTCGTTGCTTGAGACATTAGGGGGGTAAAATGCATCTGTCTTAACTCAAAACAGAATAATTCTATGAATCCAAAATATAAGACATTAGGTGTAAAATCAAAATTACCAAAAATTTTAAGGGTGCACTCTTTATTCTCTAGTAAAAGAAGCATTGTTTGCACTATTTATTCTCTAGTAGTAAAGTCACACATTAGATTTTACACAGAAAAATAGAGCATGACACAGACAATCACGCCCTTATAAATACCTATTATAATAAAAAATTAAAACCCAAATCACCTGAAAAATTAACACCGTGCAAACTCTAGCCCCAACAAAGAGACATTAGAGACGATGCCAACCACATCGCCAAAGACTGAGATGTTGGGCTTTGTGAAGCTTAGTTGTGTTTGATCCAGATTATGACCCAACTAGAAATAATATTATTACATTTTTTAATGGGAGATTTTCTGAGGCTTGGCCAATTTTGTAGCTCATTGTGAATCCTATGCGTAGGATATAAAAATTGTTATTTTGGAGATTAGGGGGCCGTTTGCTAACATTATTCTAGTAACATTTGTATTTTTTGGAAATATGTGTGGGTGAAAAAGTGTGTGTGAAAATACGTGTAATGTTGTTTAAAAATTGAAAACATGTGTTTAAACTCCTATACCAAACGGCCCCTAAGGTTTTATGTTGTTTTGAGAGAGAAAACTGTACTACCGTACTCTGTATTTTTTCCCTGAGAATGGTGAAATCCTTGCAACTCTGTGGACGTAAGCAAATTGCCGAACCACTTAAATACTATCTTGTGTGTGATTATTTTTCTTTAACGTATATTTTTTTTTTCTATTTTTGCATCTCACAAATCTGGAAATTTCGTACATATTCCCATCATGAGAGGAGTCACTGGAGACATGAGATGAGAACAACAAGAGGAGACAAACGTATTTCCCCATTTTTTTTCCCTCCATGCCCTATCTTAATCCAACTGCTCCCATGTGGTGCCCAGCACCAATCTGAACCTTAATTAAATTAAATTACCCTTAATAGCCACTTAGTGAGATTTAAGCCAAAAAAAAAAAAAAAGTTCTTTAATTGACATGCTTGAATGATTGTATGCAACATGTAAGTAAATAAATAGTAACTATATATGTGATGTTGGATAGATATTAAGTGTACAAATATGTGAAAAGGAGTAATTGAGTAAATTCAATTATATATGGTGGCCCACTTAAGGGCTTTTCTAAGGGTTCTTAAACTAAATAGGTAGACAAATGTGTCCAACCAAAGATATGGCTTTGAAAATTCAGTTGTGTGGGGAAGATGTTAGACACCCCATAATGCCTATCCTAATGAATAGTATCTTGTTTTAAAATTAGTTCTAAGGTTCAACATTTAAAAGAGAATTGAAGCATTTGACATTTGATTTATTTTGAGAACATCTATAATTAATTACATTATGAGATGACATGTGAAATGCATAGACATGTGAGCATGTGAACACATAAATCTATCCTAAGAGATCATATGTGAAATGCAGGAGCATGTAAGTATGTACAACTTATTCTTGGAAATAAAGTGCATGAACAATTGAACATAACTTAGCATGTATATATTAAATAGAATATGGAGTTAAGCATAGCTTACATCCATTTTTTAAAGTAACATGGCAATTTCAAACTAGCCTCCAAATAAATACTTACGCAAAATAAAGGGTTTTTTCAAGGCACTTTTGTTGAAAAATCTCAAATTTTTATGGGAAAGGGAATTTAGGAAAAATCTCATTAGTTTTTGGCGGAAAAAAATTCCCTGGAACTGGTTTTAGTGAAATTCTCATGAGTTTTCAATAAACGCTCTTGGAAAAACTTCTTTGGAAAACTTTGATAACACTTTTGAATTTAAACCCTCTTTAAAAAAAATTATGAACACTTTTCGTAAACAAATTTTGAAACCATTTTATTTTGAAAATTATTTGAAAAAGATGTTTGTTTCAAGCAATTTTATTGTGGGAGAATGAAATTGCAATGTTAACTAAGAAGATAGCATGCAAGCTCATGCATGTCCAAGGGAAGAAAATCAAATAACAATGAAAATTATGCCTACTAATTTATATAAACTTCAAGGATAGTATTATTTATAAAAACCTTAAGGGAGAATGTCATTTTGTTTCCATATTTTTGTATGATTTTAAAAATAATAAAATAAAATATTATGTTAGGAAAGTTCGACATGAACTTATTTGTCAAATCCAAAGAGGAGCGTTATTTTGTGAATGGTTTGGAGGTAGTGTCATTTCATGATATCTTTACTGAAATTGGTGTAATTTATCTTCTTCTTTTTTTGGTTAAATAATTGTAAAAAGGAGAGAAGGGGAGGATAAAGCCTATTGGTGAACTCCCAAATGAGTACCAAGAAGAGATTCTTAGTTGGAGTTCTCTAATCTCTGAAAGGCACATTAATAGTGTGTTTGGCTTTAACTTCAGCTTTTAACTTTTAATTTTTATCTTTTATCTTTTATGTGTAGCTTTTTAATACATTACATTTTCTCATTTTTTTTCTCACTTTTTTTTTTCTTCACTTTTTTCAAAATAAAAGTATATTTTAACACACTTTCAACAATGCTAAATAAGCTGTTCTCAAACGGACCCTAAGAGTATTTCAAAACAAAAAGTCTAGATGCACAACAAATTTCAAAATGTTTTTATTTTTTTATTTTTTATGTTGAAATGACAAATTATGATTGGTGTACAGTAGAAATGATAGGCTAAAGTGCAAACTATACTTTTAAAGTTTGGGATCTTTGAATTTTACACTCTAAAATTTTAGAATTTAGATTTTACCCTTAAAAAGTTTTTTTTTTTTTTTTTTTTTTTTTTTTTTTTTTTTTGCATTAGTAGCCATTCTATCTATATTTTTTGTTAAGTGCCATGTAAGCTTATTACGCGTGTTTAGTTCGTCCAATAAAATGATCTCACATAATTTTCATTATGCCATGACATTTTATTTGAAAATAATATAACATCATTTTATTGGACAAACTAAGTACGCGCGATAAGTTTATTATGTGACACTTAACAGAAAATATAAATGAAGGGGCTGTTGATACAAATAAAATATAATTTCAGGTGGTAAAATTCAAATTCTAAATCTTTAGGGAATAAAATTTAAATTCTGAAATTTCAAGGTGTAAAATTTAAAACCGCCTAAACTTTAGGAGTGTAGTTTGCATTGTAGCCAAAATGATATTATTGATGGTCTCATATAAAAGTGATGTTACAAATTTTCACCTCAAATGTTATGAAAAAAGTTGTGAAATTTATTTTGTGCATTGGTGGTCACAAAATAGTGTACTCTTGCATAAACAATAGTCACTTATATTTTTTTAAGAGTAATGATAGTCAAATACTCTTTATTACACACTCATAATATACACATTGTCATATGAACTGAAATCAAGTTTTTAAAATATGATTTCATAAGATAATATGTATTGAGGGCGTAACCAATTTTCTAGTGGGTAGGATTTTTTTTTTTTTTTTTTTTTTTGAGAAACAAACACACATGCACATACAAGGAAGAATGAAAAGGGTTCTAATACAAAGGCATACCATAACTCCACTCAAAAGCCATGGTTACTTTTAAGAAAGGGCGAGACAAGTTATACTATACACAACATACTTTCTTAAGCAATGTGAGACAATTACCCATTCTTTTTTTTTCTTTTTCTTTTTTGAGAAACAAATACACACATATACAAGGGAGAGGAAAAATGGTTCTAACATAAAGGCACACCACAACCCTACTAAAAAAAATGATAATTTTTAAGGAAGACGTGAAAAGTTAGTTACATTCATAAAAGCCTTTTAGAATGATTATTATTACCATGCACGTAATTAACTTTGGTACAGTACTCACATCTATTTCTTATTTTATTTGCACTAATTCAGTTGAGATTTTGATTATTTAAATGCATCAATCATAAATTAAAAGCAGAAAAAGAAGAATGCATATTCATTAGTCATAATAATTAAATACAGCTTCTTGAGAGCATTAATCCGGCATTCATACAATACTTATGAATTATAAGCTATCATCTTACCCATGCTAATCTTATTATTATTATTATTATTTTTTGGTTCATATTAGAGTAAGAGACGCATTCTGATATAGAGAAGAAATTTTAAGGGGCGTAGCCACCATGGCCACCACCCTCTCCACTCCCACTGCCTCCTCCATATCCACCCCCATGTGCACCTCCTGCACCATAGGCACCGCCACCGCCGCCGCCAGAACCAGCGCCACCTCCACCACCACCACCATGACCACCAGCAGCTCCACCACCAGCACCTCCTCCAGCTCCTTCACCACTGCCATACCCACCCCCACTTGCTCCTCCTGCACCATAACCTGCTCCACCGCCCCCACCACTCCCACCACCACCTCCTCCACCATATCCACCACCACTGGCTCCTCCGGCACCATAGCCGCTACCAGCACCTCCTCCTTCACCACTTCCATAACCAGCACCATGCTCTCCTCCTGCACCATATCCAGCACCACCGCCACCACCACTTCCTCCACCACCTCCACCACCGTATCCAGCTCCATGTTCTCCACCTGCACCATATCCAGCACCACCTCCTTTCCCACCGCCACTTCCATATCCAGCTGCCCCACCTCCACCTCCACCTCCACTTCCACTTCCACCGCCGCCACCACCACCATGTCCACCCGCACCTCCATATCCTGCACCACCACCTTCTCCACTCCCTGCACCACCTCCATAGCCAGCACCAGTACCCCCATGTTCTCCTACAGCTCCATGAACAACAGTGCCATAGCCAACGTGCACATTTCCATTTTCGAGCGTAAGAAGGGCTCGAGTTGCAGAACAAATACCTAAGCCCAACAGAGCAAAGAAAACAACACTAAACACTTTCTGAATCGCCATGGGAAAATATCAATGTTGGAATAATCCCACAACCTTGAGTTAGGATGGTATGGAAGGTGGGTATATATAGGAACGGGATGGGGCTCCAAAAGCGCGTCTACCTCACAAAGAGTGGTTGAAGCGCACGGAAAAGGTATTTTTGGAGTCCCACATGGTGCCGGTGGTCCAATACAATATTGGTTTCACTCACACTAGCGACTCACCCATTAGTGTGATTTTGCTGTCGCCCACATTCTCGCAAATATGTTAACCCAAATCTTGCATAGACCTAATTATAATTTTATCCTCATCTTAATCCTATTAAGTGTTTGATAGATTTCTGATGTCAAAAAAAAAGTCTTTGATGGATTTCCGACTCATTGATATCCTTCTCACACCAATGGCTAACGTAGTTTTTATTGATTTATTCATTTTGTGGTGGCTAGTATATACTAATTAAAAAAATGACCACGTACGTACGTTAAGAGAGCAACTAGTTCGGTTATTTTTCGAGCCATATGCATGTACTGTATATTATAATGTTTATATGATCTTTGCAGGTTTGCTTTTCGTTCAAAGTGTGTGTATAATATTGTGATTCACGTATCATAATTACATTTGTTAACATGACTTCTCTTATGGCAATAGCTGATAATGTGATCTATCTGAAAGTTAGCCCCCGAAATAAGCCATAAAGATTAAAGTTATTCTGTACTTTTTATTAATAGTAAGACTGTAAGAGCATATATCAGCTTCTAATTTAACTTTAATCTTCTTGTAGTGTTGATCTAAGATATCTTATGGTCATAATGTACGTATATAATGATTGGGTGCCAGTCCCTTGGCTATCACAACTTACGTACTATTCTTGGAATATAATTGCTACACCTTACATGGTTAATATATCATACCTTTATTAATAATTCTATTGCGTTGGTTTAGAGATGAAGACACAGAATAAATGGACGAGCTAGGCAAATTGCATTTACTAGGGGTTCCATCTACATCTAGGTACGTATAGTTTGCTAAATTTAACATCTTTTATAGTCTTTATCTGTACATGACTACATCGTATCTATTACTAGGTAACTAATGCAAGGAGATTTGATTCTATATTTTCCATTATTAATTCAGTGAGAAACTGACACAACGGTTTGATGTATAAAAAGTTCAGTAGCTGAAAATTTCAGATGGATGGGATTTACTTTATTACTTTCGAAGCACTCTATTTTATTTTTTATTTTATAATCAAGTACGCCCTTTGATACTTTGTAATTTGCATTTATACGTGAATGTGCAAAAACATAATCTGCCATAACACTATTCATGCATGCAATTCAAACATTACATTGAATAATGCTGACTTATCTTCGTTCATCTCAGGAGGAATTTTATTTTTTTAAACTAATGGTAGAAACAGGAGGAATTATTGATTGCACTATAGTTTGAGGGACAAAATGGGCTTCTGCCCTTTTCAGGCAAATTATATAGGAAAATGCTCCTATTCCCAAACTAAATAGGAAAATGTCCCTCTTTTAAAACTTGATTTTTGATAAATCGAGTTAGGCTCTATAGTGGTGTTTTTAAAGAGTCTATAGTGACGTTTTAAGGACCTATAGTGACGTTTTTTAATTCGACTTCATTGAAATCGAGTTATAGGCAATGAAATCGATCTATAGTAGCCTTTTTTTTACCTATAACTCGATTTCTTTGAAGTCGAGTTAAAAAACGTCACTATAGGTCCTTAAAACGTCACTATAGGCTCCTTAAAACGCCATTATAGGGTTTCAAAAAAAAAAATTCTAACTCGATTTATCAAAAATTGAGTTTTAAAAAATTGACATTCCCTTATTTAGTTTGAAAAAGAGAGCATTTCTCCATATAATTTACCCGAAAAGGACAGAAGCCCATTTTGTCCATAGTTTGGGCTACTATTCTATCTATATATCCTACGCAATGTATAAAAGCATTTGATGTCAACTATTTAACCACCGTAATGATGATCATTACAGTACCAAACCTGTGTTCATAGTTCTGATTTCTGTGCATAAACAATATATGTGGGTGGTGGGAAATCCCATTTTCTGAATAGTAACGGAAAAATTAATGAAGATGTCAACTCACTGATAGCACTTGCTGATTGATGGGTTACCTTTCTAGACTACTAATTGGAAAGTCCATCCATCATGAAGTTTGAAAAATGCACCTTCCTACTAAAATGTGACAATTAGGGTTGTGCAAAAAAACTATCTAACTTGCGAACCTGTTCAATCTGCACTGACTTAACCCAATTCATGCGAGTCTATTAAGTGAGGCAGGTCAGTTTGGGTGGTTTAGATAAATAATTTAGACGGACAGATTTGATAATGGGTTGAGATATTTCTAACCCGTCATAACCCATTGATAGCACTTGTTCATTGATGGGTCACCTTTCTAGATGACTAATTGGAAAGTCTATCTATCGTGAGGTTTGAAAAATGCACCTTCCTACTAAAATGTGATAACTAGGGCTGTGCAAAAAAAACTATCTAACCTGCCAACCTATTCGATCTGCACCGACTCAACCCAATTCATGCGAGTCTATTAAGTGAGGCGGGTCAGTTGGGTGGGTTAGATAAATAATTTAGTTGGACAGATTGGATAACGGGTTGAGATATTTCTAACTTGCGACAACCCGACCCACCTGCCTATATATGTGTGTGTGTGTACTTTGTCATGTTGCAAAAATTTACTGCACACTCTCCTACTTTATTTCTCTCATCTCTTTCTCTTTCTTTTTATTTTTTCATTTCACATTTCTATTCCCTAATAAACTATAGCTACTCTCTCTAAGATTTTGTTATTATTTTTCTCTATTTACATGTCTAATTTCAAATTTTGAGATATTTTTCTTTTCAGTGTAATAAAATTTCAGAAATAATGCAGTATTTGTAATTATTTTTAATAAAAATTACAATTTTTTCTTTCATTTTTTTTTTTTTTATTTGAGGGAGCAAACAATTATCCAATTTAATTGAAATCATTTCATTCAGTCTCTCTCAAAAAACAAATCCAAGTCAAATGAATTCGCCAATCTACTCAATCCGCTAAGTTGAAACCGTTAAAACTCTCAACCGACCCACAAAATCTATAGAGTGGTGGGTCAGTGGTCAATTGAAATTTTTTTAACCTGCCATTACTAGGTTGGTTAAAAATATTGCCCTATACCCGCCCAACTTGACTCGTGCACACTTCTAGCTAGTGACAACCCTCTCCATATATATATGGACGATCCTCTTTGGTTCATCTCTCCTAGACAACCTCTAATGACCTAGTCTTTATAGGGACCCTTGAGGTAAGATACCCTTCTATGACGAGGCTGACTTCAAGAAAGCCTAAGACAATCCCAGGGTCAATTTTGATAGACAAGCCCAAGCATGATTGAGCATCCCTTGAGGTCATATACCCTTCTATGACGAGGCTGACCTCAAGAAAGCCTAAGACAATCCCAGGGTCAATTTTGATAGACAAGCCCAAGCATGATTGAGCATGAATACCGGATACCATGACATTCTAGCAATTACATTAACATCTCCAGCTCACATCCAATGGCAGAGTCAGGAATTTAGGTCAGAAGGGGCAAGATTAAAAGACAAGATTAAAGGTAAAAAACTAATCTAAAAAAATTAATCAAAATTAATAACAAAATAATGTAATTGTCATACAAAATCTAACATAAAATGTAAACTTTAATTTATTTTTTCATGTATACCTAGCTTAATTTACTCAATTGCTCTCGACAAATTTTCATATTTTGAAACTGTTGCATAATTTCTTCACACTCAATAGTTTTAAATATATATTTCTCAATATATGTGATTAAGCAATCATTCATTCATTGATCTTGCTTTTAAAAACTAGCTTGAATGCTTTTAAAAACACAACAAAAACTCAAAGGTACAAATTGAAAGAGATTGGTATCAAAAGAATATATATATATATATATATATATATTTAATGGGAGGTGTCAGGGTGCTTTATATTATATATACACAAATTTTTTTTCAGAATTCTATTAGTATTAGAGCATTCTCATCAAGTGTGTCAAATGCCAAATATTTGGCATTTGGCACACCAAACACCAAAAACTAAGCATCATGAGGTGTGCTAAATGTCTCAAAATTTTGAGACATGCTACCATAATTTGAGAGTGTGCGGACAGAAATGCTATATTGGTTTAATACTTTTTTATTCTCTTTTCTCTCTCCTCTCTCATCTGTTTGTTTTTTTCTCCTCTCTCATTTCTTCTCTCTCCGTCACTCTCTATCTCTTCCCTCTCAGTCCTCCCTGCTCAAGATCTCTCTCATCTTTGCTCAAGATCTCTCGCCGCCTCACCTCACCGTCAACCTCCACAGCCCTCGCCGCCGACTTCTACAGCCCTCGCCACCGACCTTCAGATCTCTTAATCGGGTCGTGGGTGTGAGATTTGGGATGAGTTTCGATGTGTGGATTTTGGGTCATTGATTGATTGGTTGGGTTGGGATTTTGGGCCGGTGATGGTGTCGTGGTTGTGGCGGTGGTTGGTTGAGTTTTGGGCCGGTGATGATGTTTGTGGCTGTAGTGGGCGGCGGTGTGCCATTTTGAGGTGTGCTAATCGAGGCACACCTCAATGTACATATAGAACTGAATACTTCAAATAAAGTAAATTCTACTAGCTTAGTTGGATGACATTAAATTTTCAAAACCCGAATGTACATAGCAAATCCTACACTTTCCCATCCAAACTTGAAAAACAGAGGGAGGGGGGGGGGGGGGGGGGTTAAGAACATTATATTACAAAGTAATAAATAAATAAAATAGTGGTAAAGTACTGTGGTAACTGAGAAGAACGAAATTTGGTTATTGCCAAAATAAATAAATAAAAAAAGATTTTATTGTAGTGGTCGAGAGGATTTTGGTGCAGGGGGTAACATTAAGATAAAATATTGATTGCAAAATTCACTCCAAAAATGTTTATTAATATAAGAAAAAATTACTAAATTTATTAAAAAAATATCTGATTAACATAGAATTTATAGTGATAATTTAAGTTATAATTTGTTCTTTTTGTGCTTGGTTTCAATATCTTATTTTTATCTTTGTATTAGATTTAGTATATTCATTGTTATACTTAAGCTATATACTTCATAATTTAAACTGACTATGCATTTATATTTCAAGAAAATAAATAAATATATAAAAATAATCAATCAAATATTACTGAATTTACCTTTAAAAAAATGTAAAAGTAAAAGTAAAAGGAAAGGAAAATGAAATTTTAATTTTGAATATACTCTATATATTTTATAAAAGAGAGTTACTATGGTAGTATCATCTGACATACAATTGAGGTCCTGTGGTACAGCACTCAGCAATATGTCACGAACAAATGAATTGAAACCTGCGTAGTATGAACTGCTTTCATGAGTGCTAATGGTATCTTGTCAAGAAAAATGTATAGGATCTTTCAGGCGGCAGCCCACCGCCCCATAACAACTGAAATATCTTCAAGTAATGAATATTTGGTCTAAGTGTCTGTCTAGCATTGCCTTGGAAAGTAGAGTTTAATTCTAGATTCTTTGTTATGAAAAGTTTTTAATATATATGTATATACCTTGTAATTAAGTGTTATTTAAAAAAAAAAAAATTGTGTTTAGTGTTTGAGAAATATTTAAGTACTTTTTTATTATTATTATTATTATTATTTTGAAAAATATAAAGTAGATTAAAACTATTAAACAATCTGATGACATTATAAAAATGTCATGTATTTTCATACATGAACCTAATTTTTTTTTTTCTTTTTTTTTTTTTGAGAAGAAAGTCCACGAACCTTAATTATTGAAAAAATTAGCCATATGTTTAATTAGGTTATAAGTTACAGAATTGCTTAACTTAAGAGTATAAGAAAATAAGATACAATTAAAGGCATCTGTAGTAAGTTTATAATGACTAGTAATTATTATTATTATTATTATTATTATTATTACAACTAGTACTTTTATAGGAGTTGTAGTAGTTGTAAATTGTAATAGTCTTATGAGCATTAATAAGTATAATTTTGAAAAATAAGTATGAGTATCTATGTCAAATCATTATTTCTATTAAAATATGCAACCGTACATTAAAGAGCTTTAAATCTAAACCTCAAAATTCAACTTCAATCATTGTATAAGGGAATGCAACATGACATATGATTTCGGAAATTAGTTCTCGAACGTATGATAATTTATACTAAAAGAGCTAGAAAAAGCCTTAAATTCTTTTCTGATAGCAACAGACAATAATTATAATTAACAACTCTAGGAATTATACCAAATTGCATAAAGTCTAACTAAAACAGTCAAGCCAACTAGCCAAGAGGCTGTATCAACGCAATCCAATATGTAATCTTGGCCTAACTGATGACCTTTTTATAATCTATAAATTTTCTATCAATAAAAATGTAGGTATATTTGTAGATATTAACCTGGTGAAACAAGTTTTCACCATCTCTTCCTATAATAATAATAAAATAAAATAAATTGTCACCATCTCTAGCAGTGATTCGTTGAAAAAACATGGACCGCCATGCACATGGTCCTAATAAAACGCAAAAGAGAATTAATTAAGATTTTGATTATTTGCCCTCCAAATTTTGAAACTTTCCTTTAATTTCAGGTAAAGTTTTTTTTTTTTTTTTTTTTTTTAAGACACCAATCGGTTTTTGGTGTAAGTATGGATTGAATCTCATATTCTTATTCAACCATAAGAGACTTTATCAGTTGAGCTAACTAGAATCCACGAGTACAATCTTTTATCGTCGAATAAAATATATAGGTTTCAAATACCGCATATATCAAAACTAATTAATATCTTAAAATGATAATAAGGAGCAGAGTATAAATTGTAACGTATCTAGAAAAAGTGTTTGAAGCCATTCCTTTTTTTTTTTTTTAAAGGTACTTGACCTCAATTTCTACCATGTAAAGTGAGTGGAAAGTCACATGGAATGGAAGAGCGTCCCTTTCCCTTCTCTACCATGCGGTACGTGGGAGTGGGACCAATCCATCTCATATTGCTTTGGGGTAGTGGTTTTAGAGTGGAGCCTTTAATTTCCTCCAATTTTGAAAGGCGAAATCATTGCAACATTCACACTCCACACTGCATCATTCCTGATTCTTGTCCAAAAAATTTGTTTCTTTTGCCTTAGTGCCCTCCAGTCTACAGACCACGTACACTACTTTCTTCATTTTCAAAGAGAACCAATTCAATCACCGACGTTTCAATGTACTAGGCCAGTGTCAAACACTTGCTTCTGCTTTGTCCAAAATTGAAAGAGACATTTGACGCTTAGAGTTGAAAAATTCAACTTTTCATATATAAGGTCTCAAGAAATAAGAGTATAGCTAGGTAGATCTAAATCAACTTGTTAGATTCTTTCGTGTGAACAAACTCATACATTCTGTACACATACTTCGACAGATTTACAAATCAAAGTACTAATTGTTTTATACAATCGGAAACTATAGTTTTATATTGGATGGTAAAATTACGAAGAACTGGATTCATTTATGAGGATTTGAATGAAAATATCATTGTATTTAGAATATAAATTCTATGCAATCGCCAAGGATGATTGTGTGACTGGGGAAATTTACGAGTGGCACTAAGGTAATGCTTAATTTGTTATTTGAGGTCTCTTTGAGAATTTATGTATAAATGTTTTGAGGATGAAAAATCTGTATACTAGTTTCTGAACTCATAAAAAAGAATGAAAGGATCACTTAAAGGTGTAGAATCAAATGCAATACCAGGACAAAGACAATAAAGAAATTTTTAAGAATGCTTAATTAGCACACTTATAAGGTTATAATTTAATAAATGTGCGGCCATTGTGGTGTGCCTAGAATATAATATTTGTTGGGTAATTATGGGATATTTCCAGAGTACCATAAATGTATACTCCCCCCTCTAACATAATTGTGGGTCCCACTAATTAAATTCATGACGAGACTCATAATTCATGTGAGAGAGAGAGTACGCATTTATTGTACTCCCAAAGTATTCAATAATTTTCCATATTTATTGGGTTAAGGTGCGATGTGACCTAATATTAGGTCATGTGTTTTAAGATTACATCGAATGTTTTTTTTTTTTTGGATAAGAGATTCATAACTTTTATTAAAAAGTCTTCACACACACACACACACATATATATATATATAACTCAAAAGTTCATTCGTTCCTCGTCTAGCTTGCCAAGAAGCAAGACGATGCCCTCTAGCTGTCATGACTCAGTGGAAGAGGAATTCATCTTCATCAGTCATCAGATGGCAAACCAAAATACATGTGTGTGTGGGTATGTGATTGCTCTCTATCTACAATCTCTTTTTGACTAAACAAACTTAGTGTGCGTTTGGATTGCACATTCAGTGTGCGTTTCTGTGTTTGGCATTTGAAGTGGGACCCACAGGCACCGTGCACGTTTCAGCCATTCACAAGATAAGTTGTGTTTTGCTTTTTTTTGGGGTCCCACGGCACTATTCATGGACCACCAAACTCAACAAAACACAGATTTCTAAGTAAATTTGGGTCTTACAGCACTATTCACACTTTTAAAAATTATTTTACTACAGTGTTTTCAGCAATAAGTTTTTAGCAAATAATCGATATCTAAACAGACCCTTACATGTTCCATTGTCTATCACTTTAGCATGCTTAGTGGGTCATGCCTTTATTTCCAATATCCCACTATTCGCAACCATTAGCCTAATGGACCCAACACTGATTTAGCAATAACAACTATAAACTGTGAAAAAATGGGGGAGAAAATTTTTTTTGTCCTAGAAAATTTATTTATATATATGTGTGTGTGTGTTTTATGCTAAAACTCAGAGAAAATTCAATTAAAATATGTAATTGGAGTACAATTTTGCACCATGTATTCTAAATTATTATTTCTTAATTTTAGACTCAAACTTGGAACCACGTCATAACTATCCATTAAGATGAATTATTGAATACAAATCCAAAGAATCTAAAATTAATGAATCATAAATAAAAAATAATAATAATAATAAAAAAAAAAGGGAAAAAAAAAAAAAGAGTGCTTCACAATAAAAAAAATTAAGGAGTAATAAAAAATTTAAATAAAATATACACGCATGGACAATTTACATTTTCTACCAAATAATATTCTTACAAGCTTTTTAATATAAGAATAAAAATCAATAGTATTTAATTCATATATGTATGAATTATACTATAGATCATATTGTATATTCCATGCATATGCATGAGGTTACAAGTTAGTATATATTTAAAGCCAAAGCTAATTGTATATTTTTCTTAATTTTGGAGCTAAATGTGGAAACCACACCATAACTATCCATATAGTTGTCCATTGTTAATAGATCACTTCTAGATTTCTCTTGAAAAAGATAAGACCAAAGTGAGTTATTAAGGGGCTGTTTCGATTTTCAGTTTCCATCATCCATAACTCAAAATATGTGGGTCCCACGGCTGAGAAGTGTGTTTGGCATTGTTTCCAGTTTTTGTTTCCATTACTCAATTCTCTGATTTTTTAGTAGTGAGTTATGGAAACTGAAAACACATTTTAAGTGTTTTCAAGTTATGGAAACAAAGTTATGATGACATTTTTGTAATTAAACCCACATACATGGGACCCACTATCAGTGCAAAGTCACACCAGGCGCTGCTTTTGACAAACCCACCAACGGCTCCTTCTCAGTCTTCACACCAAAAATCAACCCACACAAAAATATCCCCCATCCAACCTCAGAGCTCCTCACACACACCCTCAGCCCAACCACGCCTACCAAGCAACCCCACCTCAGCCAACCCACGCTCAGACCAGCGAACGTGATGCCTAGAAAACCCAGAAAACCCAGATTTTTTATAATCTTTCAAGTCCTAGAAAACCCAAATTTAGCACCAAATAGAAACAAACAAAACCCACTAAAATTAAACTTAGAAATCTAAACTTATGAAGTTCAAGATCAACTCAAAATTTAACATCAAAATCCATAATCAATATTAAAACATGATTTTTACTAGGTTTAGGGATACAGATTTGAAAAAAATAATAATAATAATTCAAGTGCTGAAAAAACAAAAAGGGAAAATTAGAAACTTTTATGGGATAATGATAATTAAAAAAAATAAAAAAAATCTTCCGCGGCTATTGAAATTCATCTTCTCGTAGTACCGAATAGAGAGAAGAGACAGTGAAAGCTGCATCTTGTCTTTTCCCCACCGTGTCGGCAGCTTCGAGCTCACCATCAGAGCAAATGGAGACCAAGCTGAAGAAGAAGAAGCAGCAGCTAAGCTAGACAATGATGATTGTGGCTTTAAAAGAGGCCAAAGGTAAAGCGAGTGAAGCCGACGAAAGCCAAGGGGTTTCAGGAGGAGATCCTTCACTGGGTTTGTTGAGGGTTTTGGGAGAATATGTGGGCTGAAGGGGAAAAATAAAGTGAAATAGCCTCTTAAGTCCTAATATGTTACGCGGGTAGGCTAACCGTGGGCCTAACATTGTGCTCAGGTATGTGTCCCACAAAAAGTAGAAAAAATTGAGTGATGAGAAACTGAAAATATGTGCCAAACGGGTGGGGTTTAGGAAATTGAGTGATGAGTGATGAGTGAAGAAAATTGAGTGAGGAGTGATGAGTGATGAAATTTTAAAAACCAAACAGCCCCTAAGTGTTCGTTTGGCATGATTAATTTTGCTAACCTATTTTACTATTCAGCTTATTTTTGCTACTATTCATGAGTCTCACTATACTTTTTGGTATTATTAATGAGTCCTAGTGTACTATTTTAGGTAAATTTTACTTTTATCTATAGTACTTTCAGTAAAAAAAATTTCAGTTTTAGGCTGTGTTTGGTTCCCGTAAAATATTTTTCGGAAAATAGCCTATTTTCCAGAAATGCTATTTTCGGGAAAGGAAAATATTTTCAAGTGTTTGGTTGCATAATGAAAATTGTTGTAGAAAATATTTTCATGTGTTTGGTTCTATTCTGAAAATGCTATTTTCCTACACATTTTTCACATTTTCTCAACTATTTTCTCAACATCCAAACAAATTATTATTACAAAAAATTTCAAAATCACAGCAAACTCCGGCAATCAAAAGCAGAAACAAAACCAAAGAAAAAAAATATCAAATCCGGGTTCGATCGGGTTCTGGGTTCGATCGGCGATTAGGTTCAATCGGCGCGGTGCTCGGGGTTCGATCAGCGACAGGTTCTGGGTTCGCCGGTGCGAAGGCTATGGGTGTTCATGGCGAGATCGCGCGGTGCGGTGCGTGGCAAGATTGCGAGATCGAGCGGAGGCGATCGAAGGCAAGATCGGCGCGGTGCGATCGAAGGCGAGATCAGCGCGGTGCTCGGGGTTCGCCGGCGACGTCTTCGACGTGATCTGGGCTCCTCTTCTTCCTCTCGTGCTCTCTCTCTCTCTCTTTCTCTCTCTCTCTCTCTTCGTGCTCTCTGTCTCTCTGTTTTCCAGAAAACGTTATTTGAAGTGAAAATAAAAAGGGAAATCATTTTCACCCTTGACTCACGGTCAACTGAAAATGATTTCCGGAAAATTGATTTTTCATGCGCAATCAAACACCCGAAATTACAGAAAAGCATTTCTGGAAGTGATTTTCACCCAAAACAAACGCAGCCTTAGAAAAATAAGCGGATCCCAAAAAGACCTTAAGTGTAAAAACCAAAGAGTCCACATTTATGAACAATAAAAAAGAAAGAAGAAAACAGTGCATTTGTCTCTTACCATTCCAATTATCAAATGCCTCACGTACGCAGATTTCATTACTTTCCCCATGTTTATACCAGACTGAAACAAAGGATATTATTATGTCCAAGCTTTCTATACATCATACGCGTTTTGAGTCTTCTGACTTAAAATATGTGAGGCTTGACTTCACATCGCGGTGTCATTGTTTGGAATTTACATCATATTACGTTCACAATATTTTCATAAAAAAATCTTATGTGACAAGCTGTTATTGGTGAGTAAAGAATTTATGTTAGTATTGGGTTTAAATTAGAATTAGTAACAGTTTATCATATAGGATTTGTTGTGAAATGATTGAGAAAATGTTATGGATGTAGCATTATTCTAATTTTTGTTGAAACCAATTTTTCGTGATTCTCAAGTTAGGGTATTCAACATTTTATTAGGATGGTCAAAATAGGTTAGTTTAGTATATAATTTATTTTTTTTTCAAGTGTGTGTATGTGCGTGTATATATATGTACACATTTTTTGCAAGCCAGGGTAGTCCTGTGACCACCTTGAGTTGTGGAGCTGCTTAGTCTCGCGGCAATCTCAAATTGTTCAGATTTGGAAGGCAAATCGACTCAACTAATCCTTAGTAATTGGTTCTCATTGGTGTGAATCCAACGAAACAAAGCTTGGAATCTTTAGCAACGAATCACAAGAATCTCGAGTGCATAGCTTTATGCAGAAGCGATGCCATGATTTGAGTTTGGTTATTAACGAGACTGTGTTTGATTTTTTGGGTTGGTTCAAATGATTTTGCAAGATGATATGGTCTTGTGCGTAGTGGTTGCTCGGTTTTTTTGTTTGGGTTGTGGGTTGGGTTACTATGTTACGGTAGTGGTTAGGTAGCTGGTTGTGCCATGGGTGGCGCCTAATTCGTCGGTGTTTATGCTGGTCTAGTCCATTTGTTTGAGAGAGTAAGAGAGAGATGGGGGAAGAGAAAAGGGAATAGTGTTTTGAGTTTTTGTTTTATATTATTTAAGGTCTATTTGGATACTATTTATTTGCTGAAAATTGAAAACTTATTATTGAAAACATTGTAGCAAAATAATTTTTTAAAGGTATGAATAGTGCTGTGAGACCCAAAAATGCATGGCTATGCTCATTTTGCTGAGTTTGGTGGTCCCATGAACAGTACTGTGGGACTCCAAAAAAAGGCCAAACGCACTGAAACGCGCATTTAGTGCTATCCAAACTCACACTTAATGGGTTGTATGTTAAAATGCTTGAAATTATTTATATAATGTTAATAAGTTGTATGTTAAAATAAGATGGGATGTAGAGTGTAATGTTAAGCGGAGTGTTGAAATAGATAAAGTAAATTTTTGATATACTATATACTAAATTTTTTTAGCACTTTGGATGTGAATTCTCTAAGAAGTCAAAAGGTAACTCACAGCTAGTGAGCACACAAAGACACTACGAGAGAGAGAGAGAGTATTTCAAATATCAAACTTAACTCAGAGAGTCGTCAGAGATGCAAGGGAGAGTCAAAAGACAAAATACCAGTTATGCCGTTGTGGAGAACAAACTCATGGGCGAGGCGAGACGATGATGCAAGGATGTGGTGGCGTGACGATTGTCCTATTGGTGAGGCAACGGCGTGTCTATTTAGGGATTTCTTTCTAAAATTAATTGATCAATTGAATTTAAACTAAATATAACAGGTTTTTTTTTTTTTTTAATCTTTTTAATTTTTTTGTTTTGTTTTGAAAAACTAAGAAATGGGCTTCTTGTTATATTTCTTGTTGTTGTTTGGATTAGTTTCGTTGTTGTTTGAGCTATTTTTATTATTGGATGGGCTAAGTTTTGTTTCTTTTTCTTTTTTTTTGGGTTCCTAGGGCGGGCCACAGATTTCCCTTTTTTTGGGGCACAAATGCTAAATTGATCTTAAATATATAGATTTCTTATCGTTCTTTGGGTTAGTTTTGTTGATGTTTGAGCTATTTTTATTTTTAGTTGGGCTAATTTTTTTATTTGGGCTATTTTTTTAGTTAGGCCACAGATTTATGTTGGGGGGCAGAGTTAATTTATTTGGGCCCAAATGCTAAAAATGCTAAATTGATCTTGAATATATAGAATTTTATTTTTATTTAAAAAAAAAATACAGGGGGAGCCTGGCCCCAGGCCCCTGGCCCATAAGTGGCACCATCCTTGTCTCAAACTCACCTTAAAATAAATACTTTTAAATCTAATCTCCAAAATAATTTATGACAATTATTCTACTTCTTTTTTTCTATTCAAAATTATCATGATAAAGCTTTATATTTTTCTTTAATCACATCATATCATCCATTTTGAGGGTGAGACTTTTAAAGCACTATCGCAATGACATGTACCAAACATTCAACAAAGTGAGTCAGCTGCTTACAACTGTTTCTACAAAACATTTAGGCAAAAAAATATTCGGCCAAAACGTTGCAGCAGCTTCTACACAGCTATTTCCATCACACCAGCTTTTTCAATGTTTTCACATTTATTTACGTCTACTATTTCACACTACATAATTCATTAATTAATGCAAAATATCCACAATTTAATGCATAAAATAAATACAAAAAAAGAGATGTACAAAATGTGAGAGAATCAGAATCCATTTTTTCTTGTCCTCATCACTTGATAAAGTTTTATTAATTTTGGGCCACTGAACTATTACAGGAAGAGGATAAGTTCACAGCATATAAGGACAATACTGTCCTTGAGAAATACTATCTATTTTGTCTTATATACGACAATGCTTGATGCAAGGTTTCCTAAACAAAATAGCTGAAGTGTGCATATATAGAGAAGTTGAACTAAGAGGAAACCACAGGTTTTAGGAAAATGGAGACTCAAGGCACCAGCTTGCAGGAACCACCCAGGTTTCACTTCTCTATCCTAAAGCTTATTTCTGTTCTAAAAGCTATATATCATCTTTCATGCGGTTAATGTTGTTTTCACCCATGTATTGCAACATGCAATTCCATAATATGATTCCCTTAATTAGACATATATATTGGATATATGTGGCTTATATTTTATACGTGCATGATTGTGCTTTGTGACAGTTAATTGCTTAATTCAGATTTCAGACTCATAAAATGGAAATATAAATGCAGATCTCCAATTCCTAAACTTCACTAGTTCTAACAAATTGGTATGTTCACTGCGAAAAAGATCTGAGAGTCTATAATATTTATGTTCCAAGAACAAGGGACTCAAAGTTTGTCATATGAGGCTTATGAGCTTGTTACAAGAATTTTAGCTCTTTAGATTTGGCTTGTTTTTAGTCCCCTAGCCAACCTGTTTTGCTGCACACTTCTTACAGCTAGTGGCCTCATCTTTTAAGCATAAGAAGACTATTTGGGCTTAAGTTAAAAGCTCATAGACAGTTCATAGGTTCGAACTGAAGAGTTATCGATAAAACTTGCTCCCCTTTTTCTTTTCGATTTTGATTTTAATTTTTTATATTTTTGATGAACAACAAGACTTTATTACAAAAACAGAGGGATTACATAACAGAAGGTAAACTTGCTCCTCTTTTTCTTTTTGATGATACAAAAAAGCTTCAAAATATTGTCTAGAATACGGTCATCTTAAAACTATAAAAAATTGAAAGGATGTTTCTATAAACCATATGTTAAATAAATGACCTCCTTTAAAAAGATACGTAGTTCCTTGCTAGATTTTGGTGGTGATCATGGTCAATACTCAATACAAAGTTGATTATAATTATAGATGAAGCAGAGAACTTCAGCCATATTGCAAGAAGGATATGTTGTGCTTATTGTCAATATTCAATCATAAAATGATACAGCGGTACTGATAGCTCCTCTTTGAGCAGGGTTGAGACAGTTGGAGGGAACTCTGGCACAAGTGATGTAATTTGCAAGTGTGGTGAAGGGTGGACATGCGTCATTACTAGGACTGAGGGACCTGATGCAGGGAAGGCCTTCTTCAAATGCGGGGAAAATTGCACCTGTGTCATGTATGTCATATTTCTTAATTTACATAATACATTTGGAAGTTTGCGTTTCTAATTTTTTGTCAGCAGCCAAGGACTCTTAGGATTAAACAAGCACTTAGAAAGTTCTTATTTTGATTTCATTTCCCTATGTCTTTCAACATAAGTTTACAAAAGCTTCCACCTTTTCCTGCATGAAAGAAAATAAAGTGAGGGTCTGCTAAGATGATGTTATCAATGTCTCATTGTACCGATAGAAAAGTGAGGGTCTCTCAAGAGTATATATAGATACTTCTCAAGGATGCAATTCACTAATGAAAAAGCGTTTCATTGTGACATAAACCTAGTTGGAAGCTTCCAAGCACCTATAAATGCACACACAAAGCCAACCGTGCTTAAAGCATTTCATTGTGTAATTTTAATTTTAGATTTTTCCAAGGGAAGCTTAAAATTTTAATTATGAGTTTGAGTACTGATTTGGCTAGAATATGAGTACGCAAATACATAATAATTGGATCAAGATATGCATATGGGTGAATCCTACACAAGATGATCACTGATGCTTTATTTCTTGGTAACAAAGATGGGACAGTAGTGGGGACTCGAATGTGAAGCAAAAGCTAGAGAACTTTAGTGGAGGCGCATTCTGCAAGTGTGGTGAAGGTTGGAGTTGTGTCATCTCCAAGATTGAAGGGCCTAAAGCAGGCAAGGCCTTTTTTGAATGTGCTGATGGTTGCACCTGTACCACTGAATGACCTTAGCAGAAGATGTTCACATGTAACCACATGTATGATAGCTTGTGGAAAGTCAGTCCATGAAGGCTTGTGTAGAGCTTCAATGGGCATTATGTCATGAGAGTTTGCTTTGGCAACTCAATGATACAATCAAACTCATAGGATGAGTATTGTGTTAATAAAATAAAAAGACCACAAGAAGCTCTCCTCTATGGACCTATATAAGATTAGTGGGTATTTGTCAAAATAAAAATGACAGTTCCATTCTGCTAATTATGAAGACTCAATGCTGCCATAGAAAGTAACCTTGTATGATTCTCTTGGAGCACCCAAAAAAAAAAAAAGAATTAAAATTAAAATAAGGATCAGTAAGATACTAAGATTGTTAGTAGCCTCCAACTTCTGTACCATCTCAAATTTTTTGGAGATGGTCCATGTTTTAATGGGAAATTGCCACAGATCAACACCCTGAAGCTTATTGTTGTTGACCTAAATCATGGCCCTATAGGTAATATGAGATTTTATATGGAAGAGGTGCCACATTATAGCTTTTCTCAATGAAAAGCTGTTCTGACCTTCACTCAGAAGTGAGCAGAATGAAACTTGTACAATAACGTCACTAAATAGAAAATATTGCAAGGAGATGTAAAAACATTTGGAAAATGCTAAAGCTCTACAAATTCGAAATTATACTACAAAAGATTTATAATCTGATATGCAGATGCATGTAATTGATGGACTTTAACAACATAATAAATGAATGTCAGTTTGTAAGACCAATTTGTAGTGGTATTCCCTAACATCACTCAAAACATTTTATCTTGATTTTAGATTTGTGCCAGATTTCCCTCCGATTGTCTCAAACTTGCTCAAATAGAAGTCACTATTACTCTGCTCAAATGTTCAAATGCATCTACCACTATCTCATACAAATGTTCAATAAACATATACTTCTTGTACTATGACAGGAGCTCTTTACTTCGCATCTAATCTATAATCAGCTAATTATTGACCGTCGTCACTAAAAACCAACAAGGAAGCACACACCCTTTTCAAGTAAGTAATTTCTCGTCCCCAAAAAAAAAAAAAAAAAATAAATAAATCTCATATGGGTAAGTAAGAAACGTCCTTTACTAATTTCTTTTATCTTATATTTACATACTATAATTTTGATATGAAGTTTATTGTATCAATGTGCACGCTGCACTTCTATAACTGTTGAACCTCCTTCACATAGCTTTGTTAATTAAAACTTTAAAAGTAATAAAGACCTACATAAACCGTGCATGAAATCCAGATGGACAAAATCCTGATGTGAATAATAAAAAAAAAAACGATGATGTCTTGTATTTATGTTTAAACTTTAAAAGTAATAAACATAAAGCGTTTCATGAGTGTTTGTGTTATAACAATTGCTTATGCATGGTGGAGTCTTTCACTTTTTTTTCACATTATTAACAAATTGTACTGTACAAATCATTTAAGATTTCATTTAAAACAAAGGTGAAGCATTCATTTTGAGCTTTACACTCACCCACCCATCACAACATTAACAACGAAAACAGTTCAAGCACATAGATAATACAGAAAATAAAAAAACTAACAACCAATTAATCGTAAATTTTAGTATTTAATACCCACTTGCCCTTCAATCCTGATGAAATAGAAAAGAATCATCATTTTGGAGCAGAGGAAGAAGATGACAAAAAGAAACGCACCTCGTCAACAAAACTCCGATCCTTAGGCCTATCCTCTCTTCTCACAAACCCACTCGCCTCTCTCTCTGTGTATTCACTCAACCCTTCTCTCCCATCCTTCTCCCACAGCTCCTCCCCAAAGCTGCGGTGCGCGTAGTACGCCTCCGCCTCAGCCTCAGCATGAGTCTGAATGGGGAGCCGCTCGTAGTGGCCGAGGGCGGTGCCCTCCAGCTCGTCGAGGCGGCCGAGTCCGCGGATTGACACGGAGTAGAGCTCGCCCTTGACCCGGTGACCCGACCCGGGGAGGTCGATCAGGAATGGGATACCGTTGGGTCCGCACACGAGAGGGTAGGAGTGTAGGGTCACGTGGGTGCCCAGGAAAACGGCGTCGTTCTGGTCTATCAGGGATTGCATTAAGCCGTGGTTCGGGAAACCTCGCTTCAGTGTGCCGTATGTGAAGATCAAGTGGCCTTTGGATTGCCCAAAACTGTCACCACCCATTCCTCAGAGAGAGAGAGAGAGAGAGAAAGATTGTTGACTTTTTGCAGAAATAAAATATGGCAAATGTTGGGTTTTTTTTTTTTTTTTTTTTTTTTAAGGAAACTCATTAAAAGATTCACGCCTGAACAATTAAAACTAAATAAAATATGGGTTAAAATTCACTACAATTTGTCAATTGTATATTTAAAATAAAATGATATGTATAGTTAAAAAAAATATTAAAATTAAGCTAAATCCGCAAAATGTTGATAAGCAAGAGGTACTTGATAAGGGTTGAACTTGAACTAATGTAGATCTCATTTTATAAAACAAATTGAATAAATAAAAAATATATATAAAATTAGTCCCATAAATTATTTTAAAATTTTTTTTCTATAAATAAGCCCACAGTTTATAAAGCCAAAAAAAATTGACATAAACCGCACAAAAAACAAAAAACCTGCTGAAAAAAAAAAAGTAAAAAAGTTGCTAACTGGCACCGACCCATAAAATAATATCAAAGGACAAATCTTGGGCCAATAAAATTAATTGGGCTGACACTGACAGGCCTAAATCCATTTATGCCTAGACACGGTAAACGGCCCAATCATGAAATTGCTTGCTTCTAAACAAAATTTAGCTAAACCAGGACCAATTCATGTCTTTTCTATGTGAGACAGAGAATGAGCGAAAATGGTTTTTTTTCTTTTTTCTTTTTTTTTTATAAAAATATATTTACACAACCTGATCCTATTTGGACGTGTTTAGAATTTTTTTCAGACGGGTATGTGATAGAATTTGATTCAAAGTTTGGGAAGGTTTTGGATTTTACCAACTTATGCTTTGAACTTGACTCAATTATTCAATTAAAGTAATACAAATAAACCTATGATTTATTTTATTTATATGTGACTAAAACAAAGATTGATTGAGTTTGAAACCTTTAACCAACATCTTAGGGCCACTAGTTATAAGTACTTGATATATATGAGATGAGACCATCTAAGGGAATATTAGGGTTTTGAAAAGCTCTAAACACTCTCTTTAACCTAAAGGAAACAAGAAACTACAACAATGTTATATCAATTATATATATATATATATATATATATATAGGGTCCGGTTAATATATGCTCTTAGGGTATACATTAACAAATCCATTCTTGGAAAAAAAATTTCGAGAATTGAAAAAGCTGTCAAAACTTTTTCAATTCCAGATAAAACTTTTTTCAAAAATGATATGCTATTGTGTGCCCTTAGGGCACAAGTTAGTAAAATTCATATATATATATATATATATATATTATAGATGTTACTAAAAGTAGGGTTGGACCATTTGGCATATAAAGTGTAGAACTGATCCGGATTTGGGAAGGTTTTTCCAACCCAAACCTAGTCGATCGTTGCAATTACTAATGAAAGTAATTTTTGCATCAACTATTCAATTAGCTCAATTTAGTTTTGGTAATACACATGCAAAGGAAGTCCGGCCCAAAGGTAAAGATCGACATGGGTGTGTGTGTGTGTTTTTTTTTTATTTGATAGCAAAGATCAACATGTTTGACAAAGAAAGCTTCATAAATTTTTTCGAACCTTTCAGAAATCAGAATGAAAGTTGCGGCTAAGGTTCAGCTATAAAAATTGGTGAGTGAAAAAAAGTATGGAAACCAAAAGATTTTTACCCATTTAGGGCTCTAGGCCCCTCTCGAAAGAATTATATCACCCTTTACAGTTGTAACGGTAGAAATTGGTCAATCATTTGAGAAGCATATAGAGATTAGAGAGAAAGAGACTAAAAAGTAGGTCCATGTAGGTCCTTATTTGGAACACCATGGTCCTCTTGAAAAGGAAATTTGAGAGAAAAAAATCTTGCATTGTGTACCTATCTTTAAATCGCAATTGCATGGGGCAATAATGGTGCGTTGGAGCATGATCAATCATTTTCTTCTGCAGTTGGGAGTTGGGACATGGATTTATTTTCATACAAACTATAGATACGCACGAGTGACGAGACAACAAGCTAAAGTAACTTTAAAACTCTTGGCGTAGATTTTGCGAGTGCATAGACAACAGGTTGAGCATGTTTCAGAACGAAGTAAAGCTTAAAATGGTCAAGCTAACCTTTTATTCTCGATTTGATGGCACAGCGGATGCATTATGATTCAGAACAACTTTGGTCATATGCATATATATTGAGGGTCAGATTGTTCCATCTGTAGGGATGGTGGAAAATATAAGTTAAGGGGCCCTAGTCCCTACACGTAATGCTTGGCCATAGCTTGCTTTGTGATCCTACCTTTTATTGTCGCCAAAACAATTTAACCATACACAATCATAATCTAATTAATACAACTTACATTCTCCAAACTAAGCCTTTTTAAGAAAAAAAAAATTATAATAATTAAATACAACAATTAGAAAGAAGGATTGAAACAAAAATTCTCCTTTTAAAGGAGAGAAGACGATACCAAACCAAATTGGAACCTAAATATATAAAAAATTAAATTAAATTAAAAAATTAAAAAGCTAAACTTGGTCCATAACTTCTCTCTATTCTTTTCATTGGCGACTTCTCATCAAGCTCAGTTAAACTCAAAACTTGATGAACTCCCCCAAGGCCGAGCTCATCAAGTTATACGTGAAGAGAATCTTAAATGTCATTAAAGAGGCTGTTAAAGAGACTAAGGTACTAAGAGCATCCCCATCAGTATGTGTAAAATTATGCAAAATGGAAAAAGTAACTAATTTTACACATTTTGAGCAAAAAAACACCCACATCAGTGGGTGTAAAATTGTGCATAAATGCACAATTACTACAGTAACTGTGCATATATGCACGGTTACTGTAGCATGTGCATTTAATATTTTAATAAATTTTTCTCTCCTTGGCTCTGTTGCTCTCACTCTCACCTCACTCTCCTGCTCTGACCGAAGAACCTCACTCTCCCTTTTTCTCATTTAATCAAATCATCAAACCATCTGATCTCTCGTCGATCAAATCATCTCTCGCCACCACCACCGATAGCTTCATCGGCGTAGATCTCAGAGACTGGCTGCGACGCGAACACGTCATCTCCGATGGAAAAAGAGGTGTCGTTGTTGTTGTGATTGTTGTTATGGAAGATCGGTGAATTAGTGGCTGAGTCCTTGAGTGGGTCAGAGTTGGCGAAACGAGTTGAATCGCTGGGAGGGTTTGATTACTTGGTTGTTTGATCGGTGTCCTTGAGTGAGTCAATGTCATTTTTGTTTGATGTCGTTGTTTGATCGATGGGTTTTGATTAGTGGGTTGTTTGATCGCCGCTTGATGATTGCCATTGCTTTGATCGTTGATGGTGGCTGGGTATTGAGTCAAGAATGAATATTTTATTAAATAAATATGTAGAATAGAAAAACTGATATGGATATTTTGTAAAAATTGATGTGTAAAATAGAAAAAGCATGTTTTTCTTGCAAAATGGACCGAAATTATGCATCCACTGATGTGGATGCTCTAAGATCGATCAAGTTATGGCATGATTGCTTGTGATCGATCGATGCCTGTGTGAGTTGTAATCTTGGATTCTAGATTTTTTTTTGGATACCTAGTCGATGGCAGGTCAATCGATCTAAATTCAATTAAACTTTAGAACTTGATTCGTCAAGATCTTGAATATATATAGAATCTAGTTCTCTAAGAGCATTAGCATCAGGAAATGCTATCCCATCACATTTTACCATCCTAAAAAGCTACTTTATCAATTATACTATACCATTTTACAATACAACCAACATCCCAAAATTCTTTTTTTTTTTCCCATTTTATTTAAATATTCTATTTTATTCCTTTTTTTTTTACTATTTCTCTCTTTCTATTCCTTTTCCTCTCTTTCTCCCTCAACCTTTAGCACCGGTTTCAACACACAGAGCCACATACACACACAACCCCATGATACACCGATCCACCTATCCAAACCCATCACCACACACAGAGAGCCACACACACAAATGCAGGTAATCACTCTTTTGAAACAAACTTTTTCATTCTTGAAAAACCATGACAAAAAAGATTAAGAATCAAGATTCATAAGTTTCATTTTCTCTCTATTCTTCCTCAACTTTCTAGGAAACCAAACAGTTCACAAAGAAAACTTTGATAAATTTTTATTTTTATTTTTATTTTTTAAAAAGTTATCTTGAGCTTGCCATCCATCATTGACCACACAAACAAAATGCACAGTTCATCAAAACTTTCTTTTCCATCCCAATTTTCTAACTAGACAAACAATACCCAGAAGAAAATTCATACAGAAAACACACAAAGCTGAGTTGAACTATGCTCTAATCCATCAAAAAGGCAAACTAAAACAACAACAAAACCCAGAACCTTCTCTTATTTTCTTACATCTTCACACCAAACAAAAACAGAATACAATCCAAGAATTTCAAACCAAAAAAAAAAAAAAAAGACTAGTCAAACATGCAAAAGAAACCCACCACACCTCCAAAGAAACCCACCACCGATGCCTCGTCGAAATCACTATCGGAGCCCTCATGCCGACCCATCGAAGCCATTCGATTCCACCATTGTCAAAACCCACGGGGTCTTAGGTCTGAAGAGAGCAAAGAGCAAATGAGAAAGAGAGAAAGAAGAGAAATAATGAGAGAGGAGAGAGAAATTCTCGGGTTAAAAAGGGGAGAGAAAGTATTAAAAAATTATTTTTTTTATCCCATTCAACTACAATACCATCTTACATTTAAGATAGTACTGCAGCACTATGCCAAAAAAATTTAGCCTTTCCCAATTTTGGCCTTTCAGTTACTGAGTATGTTTTGGGCCTAAATGCCAAATGTAGCTTACATTTGGCATATGGTAGGCCACTGCTAATGCTCTAAGAAGCCGCAATTCTTTCTAATAAGGGTAGCCCGCACATTCCTTTTCTCTTCGTACGTACCTAGAGCCCCGTGCGAATGTTGGTTAACCGATTCAAGCCACACATGTAATGCAAGTTACCTTCAATTATTTGACTCCGCATGATATATTATAGGGAAATGCTAACGAGTGCCCTTAGGACACTGGTTAATAATTCATTTTAGGAAAGTTTTGATACCACTTTTATGGGAAATGAAAAAATAACTGTCAAAATATTAATTACTTTTTTTTCATTTCCCATAAAAATTTTGTTCAAATAGATTATTAACCAGTGCCCTAAGGGCACTCGTTAGCATTTTCCTATATTATATTATAATCTCCATTCACCACCCTCCTTTTTCCAAAACCTGATACTATCAGTTTGTGTATGTCTGTCGCAATATCTAGATAAGCTCAAAATCCCACGTACCATAAACTAGTTTTCATGAAAATTTGTTGAGGAACACTTTTGAGACTTGAGAGTTGTTGAAACATGACATCCAATTAAAAAAAAAAAAAAATCTTTAATGATTAAAGAAAACGAATAGTATTTCCATAAATATATATTTGTTTATATACTTTGATACAATTCACGCATTTGTTAATATGGAATTGGCGAAAACCACATTTTTGTCCTTACATTTTCACGCGATTTTCATTTTGGTCCCTACCTTTTATTTTTACCGCTTTTACTCCCTATCCTAAAAAACGCGTCTCGTTTTATTCATTTCCATCAGTGCCCTAACAGCAAAGTCCTAGGTGGCAGACGAAACTATTAAAACAATAATAAAATATTTTATTTTGGCATTAAAAAATGCCACGTTAGCATTTAAATTAAAAAAAAATTAATTTATTAATTTAAACTAAATAAAAAAAATTAAAAACAGAATTAAAAACCAAAAATCACATGAATTAAGATCTAAGTGTGTCTTGAACAAGAACACAAACCCAGATCTAAAAACACAAACCCAAAAATTATTATTTAAAAAAAAAAAAAAAAAACACTTAGATCTAAAATGCGGAGGCACCAAATCCATGGATGAGAACAATGGGAAACCCTTCTCCTTGCACCACATAATGTAAAGCCCACAAAGTTTTCACGGCCAAAAGATAACAGAAATATGAACAGGATCGAAAAACAAAAAATGGGTATGCAACAAAACAACCATTCTGACAAAGAAGTCTCAGAGACAATAAATCATACACCTAAACCGCATAACCAAAAAAAAAAAAAAAAAAAAAAAAAAACACAAAACACTTAACACAATCTCACAAATCAAAACCCAGAAACCAAAAACGAATAAAAAGCACATAGAAAAGTGATTTGGGGTGAAGGGATAATTCTCGTCCATCCAGTACTGGAGGTCTCTGATCTAGAGAGTGCAGACCTTGTCGACGCTGGTGGGCTTGGGCTTGAGTCTAGTGGTGGAGGCGGTGCTATGCCGGTGCCTGAGGGGCCCACACCTGAGGTGGGGCTTGAACCGCCGCATAGGGCTGGGCTTGTGGTGGCATCATCATGTAGGGTTGTTGTGGGTGTGGGTGTGGGTATTGTGGCTGCTGGGTCGTGTAGGTGTGATGTAGCCGTGGGTATGGTGGATTTCGGAGTGTATTGTGGTGTGGGTTGTTGCTAGGTTGTTGGGGTGGTCTAGTGATGGTGGCGTGGTGGTGAGTCTGCCTCTCTCTCCTCTCTCCAGCTCTCTCAACTCTCACCGTGTCTCACCCTCACTTTTGCTTTGATTTCTGAATCTCAGCTCTATTGGGGTTTAATATTTTGTTGCTTTTGCTAGGGGGTTCATGTGTTGTTCTATATGCTTAGATACCTGTTAATAGTTCGGGAAAGATTTTTTTGAGCTTGGAATATTGATCTTGTTCTTATTTAATTCCTTGTTCATGTTTATTCTTATGTGGATCTTATGTTCAATTTTGTGATCTTATTTTTTGAGTTATTCGTGATTTTTGGTTTTCAATTTTGAGATCTTAAGTCTAGGTTGGTGTTCTTGTTCAAAATACTTTTAGATCTTAATTCATGTGAATTTTGATTTTTATTTCTATTTTGATTTTTATTTATTTAGTTAAAATTAATAAATTAATTTTTTAAATTTAGATGCTGATGTTGCATTTTTTAATGCCAAATAACATTTTATTATTATTATTATTTTAATGGCCACGCCAATTTTCAGTGTGCCAACAGTGTACTTTGTTTGTCATGTGTGTATTTTTCGTCTCTAATGTAACGTAAGAACAAAAATGAAATGCGTTTTTAGAATAAGGAGTAAAAGCGATGAAAATAAAAGATAGAAACCAAAGTGAGAATTGCGTAAAAATATAGGGATGAAAATGTAATTTTTGCCTATTTAATTTCATCACTTATATATGGGTTCATTATTAAAAATTAAAAATTTATTCAAAATTAATTTAATTACTACTTATCATATATTTAAATTATATCAAAGTGTGTAACCAATTATAAGTCCAGGTTTATTTTGGAAAAAGGAAAGAGTGTGAGTGGGACATAATTTTAAAGGTGAGAGGTTAATTTTTGTACTTGCGACCAGGTTTGATGAATACAGGGGTTCACGTGTACAGTGGGACATCCACCACATGAGTTGCTTCTTTAAATCATGTAGGGACAGAAACGTTGGGATTTGGGCGCAAAACTAAACTTGGTCCATACGTAATCGACGGACACGTAGGTAGGCAATCCCCATTTCAGACAGTAACATTTCGAAAGGTGTGAAGGTACCATTTTGTCAGATGCGTGTGCAGTTTCTGCAAAAAGGTCTGATTTCCTCTCCCTGTACATTGCACCCGACAAAAATCTCATTCACTGCCTTTAACTTATACAAGGTCTAATTAGCTTAATTATTAAAATTTTTAATAGTTGGATTAGAAATTTAAGAGTTTAATTTTTTTGTCTACACCAAAAATTAATTAGTGTCTTAATTTAATGATAAAATGTTATCATTAAGAATAAACATTATAAGTTAAAACTCTCTAAAAAAAAAAAATTATACTACAATAATGTCTCAAAATATTGAACTCTCTCATCTATGCCATAAAAGTTTCTTTTTTTCTTTTTCTTTTTCTTTTTCCCCTTATTTAATAAGAAGTTTGAGTTTCCGTATTGTTCACACTAATAAGAAATTTATTCGTATGTTAATGAGATAGTAAAGATAGGGCACAACGAAGCTCTTGAGTTTGTGTTTCCTGGTTTTTGACCCTAACTCTTGGGTTTGTGTGCTTTGCAACTCCTTTCTTCTCCTTTTTTTTTACTTGGTTTTTTTTTCATAGATTGAGATTCGATGTAATTGTAATATTTAATATGCAATTACATAATGTAATTGCAATATGCAATTGCACCATACAATTAACCACCTCCCTGTCACAATATGTTTTTACTATTACACCTGATCTTAATCTGTTTTTCTTCCCCTTACTTGGCTTATGCTTAGGGTGTTTATGGTATATTTTATGTTTTTTTTTATTAATATATATTTCTATCTTTTCCCTAAAAAAAGAAAAGAAAAAAAGGGTTAGAATTGTTATGGTGAAAATCAAAGTGAGATCAATCAAGGACAAAAGGTTTTATAGGTTTCTACCCTCAATAATAAAGCTATAGTGTATGTGACCCAAAAATCACTCCATTGATGCAAGGCCTTGAAGGTTCTTTGATTCGATTTTTGATATTTTTACAACAAATTAGAGGAGATAAGAAAATTGAAATCTTGGTTCTTCTCATTAATAAAGACAAAATACTATTATTGAGTTACAAGACTTTTAGCGTTGGCTTGCTCAACCGGTTGGTAAATTTAATGCAAAGGTTTTTTGATGGGTCTAACAGTAGAGACGTGGGTACTCTAGTCTTAGTTGTCTAAGATTGTAATAATGGAATACTTATTTATTGCAGCTATATGCGAGATGTGTGTAGGTTTAATAGTGAAAGATACAATGAAAGCAATGGCTTTGTTTGGTGAAGTTGTCTTTGCTAAAGCATTTGATCTAAGAAATGTGATTTTCGAGGGCAATGTAAATTTTTTATGTTAGCTTTTGAAGATCATGTGCACAATATGTCGTTAATGGGTTATATTATTGTTTATATAATTAGTTTCATTTATTTGGAGTTTGATAGTGGTCGTTTTCAATGGATTCGTAAATCTTGTAATTGAGCAACTTGCATTTTGGCATTAGATTCTAAGTCTTTTAATCATTATATAGTGGGGACGAAGGAAATATCTCCTTTTATTGCTAGTTGTGTGGCTAGTGATGTTTTCAATTTATAATAATGATATACAAGTATCTTTTCTTTTTCTTAAAAAAAAAAAAAAAAAAATCCTATCGTGTGCGTATAAATTTAAATTCTCATTCTCTAGTTTTAATAGGTAAGGTTTAATAATAACAGTATTTAAAAAAAAAAAAAATCCTTACAAGAAATAAAAGAGGAGAATTTGAAACTAATTGAGGAGAAATTATAAGGTACTCATGGTGGACAAGTGACGTGGTCCACCATTCCACTAAAAGATTCTCACATGTTTAAAATATCTGAGTTAGAAATTTTTTTTTAAATAGAAACTGATTACTGACTCAGCAATTTTAAACAAATATGAGTTTTTTAGTAGAATGGTGAATAAGTGACGTGGTCCACCAGAAGACTGTATAATTTCTCTTAATTGAGAGCGAGGTTAATAAGTAAATTTTTTAAACCTAAAAGATATTTCTATTTTATTTATTTTTAAGGTTATATGCAATGAGACACATGTATATCTTAAAAATTTTGAAGTTGAAAAAATGTTGGTTACACCAAATAAGTAAATGAGTAATGCTACAAATATAATAATTTTCATATTTTTTTTTTATAATAGTTGAATTCACAAATTTTTACTAATTCTCATTATTTAGGCTCACCATTGATATCATTTTTTTACCTATCATTAACAACTTATAATCTTGATAGTTGTGTAATTTTTATTTTATTTTATTTTTGTTGTGTGTTTCTAGAGTTTTTGTTTCACATAAAAGCCATACACTTAGAATATTTGACAATTCAAACATGGCCAGAATTAAAAGAACATCCACACCACTAACTTTCAATTACCAACGTAACTGCCCCACTTTCAACCTATAAATCATCTATACCACTCCTACTATTTCACTTTATCTGTAGTATGCCATGTGTTTATTTATTTTTTAAATATTAAATTTCATTTATTCTATAGGAGAGAAAAAAAGTGTAACAAGCTACAATTGGTGGAGGTACAACACTTAAGAAATACCTAAATTTTACCCAATAATACCAAAAGGAAGCATGAGAAAGAATCGTGGACATTCAACAAAACTTATCTTATTCTTTTTTTCATTATAATAATATAGAAATAATTTAACTAGGTCTCTTAGAAATAGACCTAAAGTTATAATAATATAGAAATAATTTAACTAGGTCTCTTAGAAATAGACCTAAATTACTTTAGGAGTGGTGTAACTTTAAAGTCTCACTCACTTGTATAATTACTTTCTAAATTAGTAGTACTTTAGGAGTGGTGTAACTTTAAAATCTTACTCATATACATTAGATATTATCGAGGGTATTCTAATGGTCTATTTGGATTGAGGGAGAGTCGAGGAGAGTAGAGTAGAGTTGGCTAAAAATAGACTAATTTTGAGCTAACTCTTCTCTACTCCCCCTCAATCCAAACGAACCATTAAAGTTTTCTGTGTTGGGTAATTACTTGTATCTTTCTTTATACATTTAATGCAAATAAGCACTTGATATTTATATATATTTTATTGACTTGTATTACTCTAAAAGTCCTCATAATTCAGGCAATACCAAACCTATTGGAGAACATCCATTTGATTCAAGAAAAATGGTTAGGTAGAACAAATATTAAAGAATTTAGTCTTACGTAGATAATGTACTTTCTAGAGGGTCACAAATTAAATTTGATGTAAACTAGTGATAGGAAAAGTGTAATTACCCATTTAATAAATATTGGAGATTTTATATAAAAAGTCATAGTTCACATTAAAATTAGAGAGAATGACCATTTGTTTGAAGTTGCAATTATTGATATAATTATAGATGTTTAAAATGATTACTTGTAGCACTTGAATTTTGGAAGACTTGCAAGAGAAAATACAGGATAGTTTAAAGTTGCATCAGTGTAGTGCTAGCCAAATCTACTATATATGATCCTTAAATTAGCATTCATAAAACAAAGGGTGTTTATATATTTAGGTATTTTTGTAATTTTACGTTGGCTCAAGTTTCTAAATGTTGCATTCATCGTAAAGAGACTGGTTATGATCATGTCCCATTTTGGATTGCAAAACAACACAACTATAATCAGTGATATAGAATGGAAGAGCTTTTCTTTTATAAAGGAGATACTACTATAAGTGGGGAAAAAAAAAATCCTAACATAAAAGAAAGTTAAAATAATAATGTACACAAGACTTATCTTGTAGTTGTTGTATTTATTTTGTAATAGAAACTCATGTTGGGGCATGGAATAAAGGAATCATCATGAAAATAATTAGTCCTATGACATTTAGCTAGAGATAAATCATTCCAGCATGTGGAAAATTTAGCGACAATAATGTTGATTGTAAACATTTCAACATCCCCAGAATCGACCATACATGCAACTTTCAGGGTGTGCGAGAAGTTTAGCAGGAATGAATATGATATTAGCACAAATACATTCACCCACAGCAGTGAAGGCTGCTTTCAGTGGTAATGTCTTGAAGCTTTCAGAAGCACTAAGATAGATTGTACAATACCTTATCAACATTATAATTTGCCAATAAAGGATGCCTAACAATGAGATGCTCATATCTCCTTAAGCCGTCGATATTTAACTTTTAAGAGTTTTTCTATGTAATTTAAACACCCAAGAAAGAAATGCTTACAAGGATATATATGGGATCATAGTAATTAAATATATTTTATTGAGAGGCTATTAAATGGTGTTTTAATGTTGTTGAAATAGTATAATGTTTCGTTTTTTAATTGAGAACATGGCAGTTTTTTTTTTTTTTTTTTTTAAGTTTTAACTTATGGCATCCGCTCTTGATAATAGTTCTTTATCATCAGACCAAGACACTAATCAGTTTTTGGTGTAGACAAGACAAATTTTTAGGTGGTTGTTTTTTGACTTTTTTTTATGTGTCGCAACATCCTTAATAATAGGAAAAAACTTTTGCTATTATATATAGTATTAGTATTAAATGTTGCAATATGGTTACAGAGAAAAAAAAAAAAAAAAAAAAAGAGACCTCAACAAATGTACTTTTCCAAAGAAATAAAATTAAAAATTTTGCTTGATTTACACAAGTACATTACAAAATGTTGACAATGTTAAAAGAAGATTGAAAAAGGAATCAACATATTTGCTTTAATTCCCGTAGTAATATTTTGAATCAATATAAGAAAAATACGAGTGCGACATATATATAACACAAGTCAAGTGGGAGGTTGACTTTTGAATTTCTAAGCCGTGGTATTTTCTATATTAATTAATTCTAAGGTATATTATTTAGTTTCTCAAATAAAGCTGCTTCTGAAAGCTTGGTTTCTCTGACTAAGACTAATTTGCATTAATTCAACGGTGTGCCTTTGTCAAAACCTCTAGAAACTGGTTCGTGTTTTTACTTTGAAGAATGCAAAACGAGGAATATTCATATATATATATATATATAACATGGTTTCTCATTTGAGGTCTAGAGTAACATGGAAGCCGATGAAAAATTTGCAATACTTCACTCTGTGTGGTTGGAAGCCTCAAGCAGATAGATACAAAAATTAATTAAAAAAACCACGTGAAAAGATTCACGTCTCAAAAAAAGACAAATCGAATACAATGTTTCGTATTAATTCTCTGTTATTTTAATTTAAAGGTTGAAATACATTTTTGGCACGTGAAAATTAGCAAAAGGTCAATTTTTCTTTCCTGAAATTCAAAAGGATGCAATCCTTTAAAAATTTAAAACTATTTATGTTGTTCTTCCAATCAATTTCGCTTTCCATTTCGTATTATAATGGTCCCACGTCAACTTTTCACCAGTCATACATGCAATTCAATTCATGGATGATCTACAGAAGGACAACATTATCTCCTTAAATTATTCATAACCAAATTAAAACCTCTTAAAATTCATAAAGAGAGAGGTTGTTTGCCAAAAGCATTGCAGCTCAAATGACACATCTTAATATTTGTAATGGAAGTGTACATGGTTTAAATTCTGTCTTCCTTAACAATTGAATTATCAAAAAAATAATAATAATAATAATAATCATTGAGGCTTGTTAAGATATATTTATATTGAATTTATGTAATTTATTATGTGTAATGATGTAAGAGACTCAATTATATTGTAAAGCTCATCTAGGCCAACCCTCGCTCATGTAGTCTATATATATATATATATATACCCTATTAGGGATCATTGTAAACATAGTACTAATATAAAAAAAAAAAAATGTAGTCATCAAGAACTTTATACCACGAACATAGGCTCTCAAGCCCCCCATTTAAGAACTAAGATTAGCATTGTAATCGATGCACCATTTAGGCGATCTTGTGCTTAACTATGAACTATTATTATATTTATTTTATACTTATATGATTTTTAACTTTTTAACTTATTATATCACATTTATTTTTGTAGGGACTCAATTTTGATTGGACCCAGACAATACAATTTTTAGAGCGTGGGTTGAAGAATTAGGCCCTAACAGACTAACAACAGTGCCCCAAGATCTCCTTCCCCCATTGTTATAGGGGAATGAGCCCCATTTCATTCCTAAAGGTAGCTCCTCGGCGCTCGTCCGAGGAGGTTCCACCCCCCCCCCCCACTGCTTTGCTCGCCCTTCTTATATAGTTCCCTCCGTCCTCTCTCCGTCCTCCATCTGTTGATCATCCATTTGCCCTTTTCCTCTGTCCGCCCGTCCCATCAGAGGCCTTATCAGTACTCGAGTGGTTCACCATGACCAATGTTATCCTGCCTAGGGGTTACATCCCCATTAATGCGGCCAGGGGATTAGATAAGTGCATTTAGTGTGGAGGTGACAACTGGTTCTGGATTTGTCCCCCACCGGGAGTTAACCCTGGTATGCCGAGGACAAGGATGTCCTCGGCGTGGATTCAAAAACGCATAGGTTTCCATACGCCATCCTCGGATGATCATCCTTCCTTGGAATGGACCTTGGGCCGAATGCAAGATGGGCCGAGGCTATCAGGCCCACAGGCCCCACAATAGCCCCTCAAAATCCTGCTGCCCGTTCCCTCGGACGGGGAGGAGGGTTTTGATACCCACGGGCCCTCTAGATGATTCACCCAATTGCGGCCCACGTCAGGGCCTGGTGACTTTTCGCCTGCCCAATGTATGTTTTGGCGTTTCGAGACTCAGCGTGCACCCGCATTAACTTTTGGGCGGCTCTACGTTTCCCCCTTCCAACGCTGTGATGATAATCGTTCGGTGGTGAATTCCTGCTTTTATGGGCGAGAGGTTACACTTGGTGAACTTAAATTGGGGATATAAATACTTGTTTGAACCGCTTGGCTTCCTCATTTGCGCGCTCACAGACTTTTGGTGCATATACCTTGAATTTGGTTCAACTCTCACACTGCCGAGGAGGATCTCCACATTTCTGTAAGTCTTCTTCTCTCAGTAGCACAAAATTCTCTTTGATTCTGCTCTTCCTTTCCGTCTTTCGGATCCTTTAGTCGTTGCTAGGAATGGGTAAGTTTAAGAAGTTGGTTGAGTCCGACGAGATGATGAAGAAATTCATTGCTGATTATGGGATACCCAGTAATGTGAATTTGAGGTATTGTGAGGAAGGGGAGTGGTATATTAAGAGAAACGAGGGTGAAGTTGTGATCCCCATAGTCGCCTTCGTAGAGGGGGGAATGAGAATCCCTATGAGGCCAGTGACGAGCGGATACCTTAGGCATTTTCGGCTGACCCCTACCCAGTGTGCCGTTAATGTATTTAGGATATTAGGGTGTGTAGACGCCTTGAATGAGAAGATGGGGTTGAGATTAACTCACCATGATGTAAACTGGTGCTACAACCTTCAGCACTTGAGGGGTAAGACGTACTATATGAAGACGAGGGACGATAGGGTCCGACTTATCCAGTGCCTTCCCGATTCTAATAAGGGGTTGACTCAAGATTTCCTCATTGTGTCGGGGGAATGGCATGACGGTCTCCACTGCCCGACAGTAGAGGGAGAGCCAGGTAGGGTATTCGAATTAGGAGACGGTCCAGGTTGTTGTATTTTTTCTCTCATTGCGTATCTGCCTTGATTAACTGATCACGAGAGCTCTGTTTCTGTTTCTGCAGATCCGCACGCCTTCGCGCGTCATTTTCACCTGGTCAACAAGGAGGATTTGGAAGCCGTTCTTAGGGCGGAACTCTTTTTGAACGAGGCCGATAACCAGGTTAGGGCCGCCCACCTTATCCTCGGATGCGACCCAGCCTAGAAGTCGTTCGCGGTCCCAAAGCATGTTATTAGGGCCCGTGATCCTTCGCTTAGGCAAATCACTGTGGTGAAGGACGGTTTTGCATTTTCCGAGGGATCTTACGTTCCGGAAGGCATTCCGCTGGCAGGCTCTTCCTCATCCCATCAAGCAACAGAGATTGAGGAAAGGGAACCTAAGAAGGCAAGGGAGGTGGTTGAACTGAGCTCGTCCGAGGACGAATTTAGCGTGTTTAACCTAGCTGATCAGTCCGAGGATCCCTCTGGTGATCTGGGGGGCCTCCATTTGTCCGAAGCCGAACTTCAGTCCCCCAAGGTTGGTATTCAGGCCGAGATAGGTTTAAAGAGACAACCCCAAACCAGCCTTCTTGACCTACTTGAGGGCAACTCCAAGAAGGGTGTGCCAAGAGAGCCGCAGCCCAAGCCCCCCTCACCTCTGCCCCAGCCTCTTCTACGCGCACCAGGTCGTCTTCTATCCCTCCAGTCTCAGACCCGCAGTCGGAGTCTTCCGACCCAAAAAGGAAGAGGTCTCCTAAGGGCAAGGAACCAACGGACGGGGGCAAGCCCCATTCTTCGCCAGAGGAAGGTGGACTCCACAGGCCATCCAAACAACTGAGGCTCGGTGGTCAACGTAAAGGGAAGGAGATAGTCCAGCAGTCCGAGGCCCAGGCCTGGCTGCCTGCTGCCATGCTCCATGGTCAACCCTTGATGGATGACGCGACGATTCGGGAATCCCGGGGAGGTGAGGGGGCTCTCGTAGCTGACGCCCTAGAGAAGTCTCTTCTCCTTCCTGCCGACATGGCTGAGCTTAGGAGCATGAATGGGCCAGAGGTTGCCCTTAACCTTAAGAGATATCTAGGCATGGTGGGTCCCCTGGTACTTGTTTATTCTACTTGAATTTTGTTGCTTAGCGCCTTCCCTTGTCTTTACCGCGTACTTGTTTTTGTTGGCAGGCTGTCCAGGCCCTATTCAGGCTAGATGAGGAGGTCAGTGGCCAGAGTAACAATTTGGCACAGGAGCGTGACAAGTTTTTGAAAGCTGCAAGTGCCCATAGGAGATCTGAGGCAGATCTAAAAAAGGCGGTCGAAAATCTGGAGGAGATGACAAAGGCCAGAGATAACACGGCCTCTGATTTAGCAGCAGCTAAAAAGCAGGCCGAGGATCATATGAAGCGACTGCAAGAGGTTGAGGGCCGACTGCGATCGGCAGAAGAGAACATCGCCGACCTGAAGAAAAAGCTGGTCGATGCGATCTGGGAGAAGGGCGTTGCCGAATATGCCAGGGACGAGGCCGTGAGGGCTAAAGACGAGGCTGTGTTTGCGAAAACAGATGCTGAGCGTTCCTTAGAACAAGCGGAAGAGGAGGCTTTCGCCGAAGGGGTGGCTAAGACTGAAGCTACCTTCAAGGACCAAATCCCTGAGGTGTGTAGGCGCTTTTGCTCCCAGACCTGGACCGAAGCGCTCAACCAAGCAGGCGTTGATGCCTCGTCTGACCTTAGGAGGGCAGAAAGAGTATATTATCCCTCGGCAATACACGAGGTTATCCCCATTGTTTTCGAGGAGGAGACTACATTACCGGTGGCAGAAGAAAGTCAGAGCAAAGCAGCCGAGGATACGCCTTCAGCTGACAGACCTATTGAGGGGGCTGGGCCCCATGGAGCGTTGGAGGGGGTTAGGACCGAGGGTCAAGAAGTGCCCCAAAATGTGGTAAGGCTTCCTGCTAACCCCCCAGCCACACTCTCGGTTCCTCCGATTTCTTCTACCGTGGAGGAGTCCTCTGAAGTAGCCCCTCCGAGACAAGGTCCCTAGGCGTTGGTTGAAGCCTTTTAACAAGCCCTTCAAGACAATTTGCCTGCTGGGTTGGGGGGAAATGGCAACTGGCATAATACACTGTTATTCGCTTTCTTTTTCATTTCATTTTGCTTCTTGCCTCGGGGGCATTGTAATGAAATTACGCACTTTCTATTTGAAATGAATATTCAATCTTTTGCTTCTAGTTGTTGATGTTTCCTTTTACCTTGTTCTAATATTTTGCTCAATACCTTGGTTCTGTTCTGGACTTAGTCTCATGAGACCATCATCTATCCTTAGGGCATGAATCCGAGGACCGTATCACAGTTCGGTTCTAGCTAACGGTTTGGTTCTTGTGCAAATAGTTAGTTTGACCCTTCAGTTCTTCTGTAAGTAGCTAGTTTCCCCATAGGTTTGAGTCCTTGGACCATGCAATACCTTGGTTCTGTCTAGTACCCAGGTATAGTTGCGTGGTTAGTTTCCCCATAGGCTTGAGTCCGAGGACCATGCAATGCCTTGGTTCTGTCTAACACTTCTATTTTTCTGCAAGTATCTAGTTTCCCCATAGGTTTGAGTCCTTGGACCATGCAATACCTTGGTTCTGTCTAGTACCCAGGTATAGTTGCGTGGTTAGTTTCCCCATAGGCTTGAGTCCGAGGACCATGCAATGCCTTGGTTCTGTCTAACACTTCTATTTTTCTGTAAGTATCTAGTTTCCCCATAGGTTTGAGTCCTTGGACCATGCAATACCTTGGTTCTGTCTAGTACCCAGGTATAGTTGCGTGGTTAGTTTCCCCATAGGCTTGAGTCCGAGGACCATGCAATGCCTTGGTTCTGTCTAACACTTCTATTTTTCTGTAAGTATCTAGTTTCCCCATAGGTTTGAGTCCTTGACCATGCAATACCTTGGTTCTGTCTAGTACCCAGGTAGAGTTGGGTGGTTAGTTTCCCCATAGGCTTAAGTCCGAGGACCATGCAATGCCTTGGTTCTGTCTAACACTTCTATTTTTCTGTAAGTATCTAGTTTCCCCATAGGTTTGAGTCCTTGGACCATGCAATACCTTGGTTCTGTCTAGTACCCAGGTAGAGTTGGGTGGTTTGTTTCCCCATAGGCTTGAGTCCGAGGACCATGCAATGCCTTGGTTCTGTCTAACACTTCTATTTTTCTGTAAGTATCTAGTTTCCCCATAGGTTTGAGTCATTGGACCATGCAATACCTTGGTTCTGTCTAGTACCCAGGTATAGTTGCGTGGTTAGTTTCCCCATAGGCTTGAGTCCGAGGACCATGCAATGCCTTGGTTCTGTCTAACACTTCTATTTTTCTGTAAGTATCTAGTTTCCCCATAGGTTTGAGTCCTTGAACCATGCAATACCTTGGTTCTGTCTAGTACCCAGGTAGAGTTGGGTGGTTAGTTTCCCCATAGGCTTGAGTCCGAGGACCATGCAATGCCTTGGTTCTGTCTAACACTTCTATTTTTCTGTAAGTATCTAGTTTCCCCATAGGTTTGAGTCCTTGGACCATGCAATACCTTGGTTCTGTCTAGTACCCAGGTATAGTTGCGTGGTTAGTTTTCCCATAGGCTTGAGTCCGAGGACCATGCAATGCCTTGGTTCTGTTTAACACTTCTATTTTTCTGTAAGTATCTAGTTTCCCCATAGGTTTGAGTCCTTGGACCATGCAATACCTTGGTTCTGTCTAGTACCCAGGTATAGTTGCGTGGTTAGTTTCCCCATAGGCTTGAGTCCGAGGACCATGCAATGCCTTGGTTCTGTCTAACACTTCTATTTTTCTGTAAGTATCTAGTTTCCCCATAGGTTTGAGTCCTTGGACCATGCAATACCTTGGTTCTGTCTAGTACCCAGGTATAGTTGCGTGGTTAGTTTCCCCATAGGCTTGAGTCCGAGGACCATGCAATGCCTTGGTTCTGTCTAACACTTCTATTTTTCTGTAAGTATCTAGTTTCTCCATAGGTTTGAGTCCTTGGACCATGCAATACCTTGGTTCTGTCTAGTACCCAGGTAGAGTTGGGTGGTTAGTTTCCCCATAAGCTTGAGTCCGAGGACCATGCAATGCCTTGGTTCTGTCTAACACTTCTATTTTTCTGTAAGTATCTAGTTTCCCCATAGGTTTGAGTCCTTGGACCATGCAATACCTTGGTTCTGTCTAGTACTTCTATGTGGGGTAAAAGAGATTGTCTTCAGCGTCGGGCACATTAGTTTTGGCATGATTGGTTTGGGACTCCAATCTTACACGTGGCAATACTGCCGCCTTTAGTTCAAGTTTCTGCCCTCATCAGTTACGAGGCGTCTCCTGACTGTTCACGTTCCGCGCTTGATGTTTCGCCACACGAGGCGCGCTCTCATTAATATTCTCTTGGATTGATGCAGATCATACGGTTGATAGGCGCCTTGGAATTTGGTTAGGATTAATGTTGCCGGTAATCCTCTTTTCGAATTCTGCGTAGATCAGTTCCTATCATTCTTCATCTCCTATTTAAGGCTATAGGAGGGAATGTCCTTCTACACTCCACGAACCCCCAACATAAGAGGAAACATGTCCCCTCAACACTCTGAGTCCCTTCAACAGCCCTGCCAGGATTGTGATAAGAGTTTGGAGAAATGAGGCGGCCTTGGATGGGAATGAGGGTTCATAGGCCCAAAGTCTCTCTTCCTCGGCCGAGAGTCGCCGTAGCCACAGCCCGCGTCAGATCTCTGGCGCGGCAAAATCTGGGCGTCACCCTCATGGTGCCATGCACGGCGGCCAAGAGGGAGGTCTCTAAAGTACCTAACGCTCCGCTCCGGAGCGATTCTGCGTCGGTGAAGGCGTGCAAGAATTTGTCATGTTCGGTGCCCGAGTGTTGCCGTCTCCAACGGGCAACCACTGTGGGGCTAGAAGAGAATCAAGGGAACATCACGGGGAAGGGCCGCCTGGCGCCCTTGCATCTGCTCCTCTCTTCGCGCCAGCACCACTGCACTGGCTTGGGCGTTGTTGGTAGCCTTGAAACAGGCGTGCCTCAGCCCCTTCCCCTTTAGTTAGCTTTAAAACAGGCCCGTCTGGGCCTTTGTTTGTAAAATTGGCTTTAAAACAAGCCTGTCTGAGCCTTTGTTTGTATATTGTAGTTTCTTATCATCTAATAAAATACTGTTGTTTTCTTCTCTTCTTCTTCGAGTCTTCTACTTTCCTGTAATTTAATTATTTTTTTTTTTTGCAAATGCTGTTTAACCTTTCGTAATCTAGCTACTTAGGAACGACGGTCCGTTGCGTCTGTTGGTGCACGAATTCTTCCCACAGACGGCGCCAATTGTAGGGACTCAATTTTGATTGGACCCAGACAATACAATTTTTAGAGCGTGGGTTGAAGAATTAGGCCCTAACAGACTAACAACAGTGCCCCAAGATCTCCTTCCCCCATTGTTGTAGGGGAATGAGCCCCATTTCATTCCTAAGGGTAGCTCCTCGGCGCTCATCCGAGGAGGTTCCACCCCCCCCCTCCCACTGCTTTGCTCGCCCTTCTTATATAGTTCCCTCCGTCCTCTCTCTGTCCTCCATCTGTTGATCATCCATTTGCCCTTTTCCTCTGTCCGCCCGTCCCATCAGAGGCCTTATCAGTACTCGAGTGGTTCACCATGACCAATGTTATCCTGCCTAGGGGTTACATCCCCATTAATGCGGCCAGGGGGTTAGATAAGTGCATTTAGTGTGGAGGTGACAACTGGTTCTGGATCTGTCCCCCACCGGGAGTTAACCCTGGTATGCCGAGGACAAGGATGTCCTCGGCGTGGATTCAAAAAGGCATAGGTTTCCATACGCCATCCTCGGACGATCATCCTTCCTTGGAATGGACCTTGGGCCGAATGCAAGATGGGCCGAGGCTATCAGGCCCACGGGCCCCACAATTTTAATTTATTAAATATTACTAAATTTATTTTCTTTGTTAAATTTGCTTGTGATTTGAAAAATAATTCTTTTGTATGGGAATTTACTAAAATAATTAATAGTTATTGTACAAGTGTTTTTTCATACTTATTTATGTTGTACTATCTTCTATTAATTTTATAATATCATTAAAGTTTATTTAAGAGTTTGTTTCAATTTTTTTTATTATTTGTAATCAATTTTGCTAATATTTACAAATTTAACATATTTTTATTTTAATTTTAATTAATTATAATATCATCACAATTTCAAGTTGTTAAACCTTGATTCAATCTTTAAATTCTTAAAACTTTTTTTTTTCTGGTTTTTTAAACGGCTCGATTTGAAAACCATATCATCAAACCTTTTTTTTTTTTTTTTTGGCTTTGGTGAATATAAAATCTTTTAACTGTTTGGGTTGAATAACAACCATAAACCAAGTCCTACACTGTCAGAAAGAATCTCTTTAAACTGAACTTTTCAGACCTAGCTAGCTTCTATACCCAGCCTGCCTTGCTGCCCAGTGCCTCTCAATCATTCAAATCATACTAAGAGCATCTCCAGTGGCGTGGGCATCCGGGTCTAATAGGCAAAATTTGGAGAATATGGTGTACTGTAGCTGCTCCAGCAGCTTAGGCAAAGTCAGTTTTTTTTTTGGCTTATGAACAGTAGCCCATCAAGTCTGATGGGCTACTGTTCATTCTTCAAATTCTTATTTTGTATTATAATAATGATGTGGTGTATAAAAAAATATTGGAAGATGTGTAGTTGTTAAAAAAATAATATTTAAATGAGATAGAGAATGGGATAGAGAATCTGTTGGAAGTGTATTTGAAAAAATGAGTAGGTAAAAGCTAAATATCACTGTTTATTAGTCAAACAGTACAAAATTTTGACTAATCTGCTGGAGATGCTCTAAAGAGGTAGCATAATATTGGAGAAACAAACAATGTGGTGGTGCCATTTGAGAATATATTCGGTGATTATCGAGGTAGTACATGCAGTGAAGAATATTGAAACTGTGTTGGGCTTACTTTTTTTATTTTTGTGCAAACAAGACATGACTAGGTTAGATGTATAGATAGTCATGATTTGTCATCGTGTCATGTTTGTACTGGAAACGTAGAACACAAACCTTACCCTACGGGGGCCTACGCCTAAGATACATTAATGGTATGAATCGCCTTGCGGGCAATCTCAATCTATGGTACTCAAATAAAAATCTACTAGTATTTTAGCATTTAAAAAATAAAAAAAAATAAAAAAATCTAAACACTTTTTGCTGGAAAAGAAAAAGGGTTTTGCAACTATGAATTCCTTTGTCTTACAGTAGATACAAAACATAGCCAGCTACTTTCCTTCACCGAAAAAACCAAGTTTTAATTCTCCTCTCTTACATTGTTTTTAAAATTTTTCTTTTTTCTTTTTATTTTTTATATATAGAAATCCACTTTTACATTCTTGTAATTATCGAATTATATAAAATAAAATAAAATTTAAAGGCTTTAATTTTTGGATATATTATAGATATTCTTTTTAAAATATCAGTATCATTTTTATGTTTTTAATAATAATTTATATAAATAAAATTTTCTTTTATGGATATTACATGATTTGAAACTTATCACATAACTAACATATCAATTGGTTTCTTTTTTATATAGACAGGATTTAATTGCTCTAAACCATCATGCAAGACACCAACTGATTTCCTTTTTATTTAGACGGAATTTGAACTCAAGTTCCTTATACAATGATTACATTTCAAGGGTTGAATTTAAACTACTTACATATAAAAGAAAATAAAATAAATTTGATGGGATTCCCATTTTCTTGCCTATGCAATAAAGACTACGGTTTATTTTCTTATTTTTTTATAACCACTTGTTTCACATGTTTAAAAAAAAAAAAAAAAACTACACATAACTTAATTACTTGATGGGCTTGAAAGCTATTGATTATTTTATTGTTCCAAGATGAAGTGACATTGATATTACTGCCTACATGCCTATAAAGTAAGGTGGTTCCTCCAAAGGAGGTCATGGTTTAACCCAAGGAATGAGAGGATAAACCACCATTTAAACCAGGCTGAATGGTGTTTTACCCAAATTGATAAATAAATAATATATATATATATATATATATACATATTACCTCTTCTATTTTGCCAACCCATTTTTTCCTTCTTCAGAATTTTTTTTTTTTTTCCTCCCTGTCCTCTCTCTAACTTCAACCAAAATAAAACATCATCAACCCAAATCAAATATCAACAACCCATATCAAAAATCAAAGACCAAATTAACCAAAATCGCATCATCCGCCATCTCTTTCGATCGTACAGATCAATCATCATCCTCCCTCTTGCATATAAATCAACCACCAATTGTATTGTCCTCCATCTTATACAAATTAATCAACTACTGTTGCACTTGTTCATGGGCACAAATCAACTTAGATACCATTTGCAGTCCATCCAATGCCATCGCCTGTCTTGGATCAGTACATATGAGAGAGAGAGAGAGAGAGAGAACCATATAATAATAATATAAAAAGAATTTCGTAGCCTTTGTTGATGAATAGTAACTCAATAGAGGTAAGGTCTCTTGTTCATGGGAAATATCAGAGGCTTCTCTCTGTGCAAAAATGGACCACATATCTCTCATCTATTTTTTGTTGACAATAGCCAGCTTTTTTGTCGAGTGAATATTGGTGAACTCCTATCCATTCAAGGGATTCTAGCTCTCTATGAGCACACTTCAAGCCAACAAATAAATAGAGATAAGACAACCCTATTCTTTGATAAATATGTTTATCAAGACATGAAAAATGCCATTATATACTTGCTTAGGGTTCTAGAAGTAAAAGGATGTGAAAAGTACCTTGGTCTACCTGTAGTGGTTGGTAGAAATAAAAGAGCTAGCCTTAAGTACATCAAGGAAAGGGTGTGGGAGAAACTTGAAGGTTAAAAGGAAAATTTGATGTCGCAAGCATGAAGAGAGAGGTTCTGATAAAAGCAGTAGCTCAAGCTATTCCTGATTTCGCTATGAGTTGTTTTTACTTGCCAGTTGGTCTTTGTCATGACATTAAGATGATTCAAAAATTTTGGTAGGGTTAACAAAGGGATCAATGCAAAATTCATTAAAAGAGTTGTGATTCTCTCTATCAACCTAAGGTGGTATGGGTTTTAAAGAACTCAGAAGATTTAATGAGGCTATGTTGGCTAAACAATTTTGGACTCATTCATGACAACTCCCTATTCTATAAGGTTTTCGAGGCCAAATATTTTCCTAATGGATCAGTGTTTAATGCAAAAGCTTCATTGGGTTCTTATGCCTGAAAAAGTATTCTTCGAGCTAGAAAGATTATTGCTAATGGAGCTGTCTAAAGGATTGGTGATGGTAGTAATATCCAAATCTACAAGGATAACTGGTTGTTGGGAGGTCATAGAGGTCGAATTATTTCTTCTCCATCTTTTCTCTCGACCAATGCTACTGTCTCTTCTCTTATTGATGGTGACTCCAGATGGTAGGGGTGTCTAACTCAACTGGTGGCCCGACCCACCCGAAAAATTCGACAGGACCCGGGCCGACCGCCAGCCGATCCAACTACTCCGATGGTCGGCGATGGGTTTTCTTCTCCAGAATCCAATCTAGTTGAGTTCGGTCTCAGATCTTCTCCCCAAAACCCGAAGAAACTCGAACCGACCGAGATATATAGTATTTTCCAGCGAGATTTTTTAGATCCAGCAAGATTTCAGCTAGATCCATGAAATCTCCACTGGATTTGGCAAGATCTCATCGTTTACGCTTAGATCTGGCTACAATCTAGTGGGTTTTGCTCAAATAAGGCTCAGATCCGTTGAAAATATGATGGGTTTTGCTCAAATCCAGCGAAACTCCAATGGTATTTGCTCAAATCCGGTGACAATTTGGTGTATTTTTGCTTAGATCTCGTGAGTTTTGCAAAAATTAGGTGACGATTTGATTTTTTTTGCTTAGATCTAGTGATTTTTGCCCAAATCTGGTGAAGATTCGGTGAAAAATATAGATCGCAGTCAAAATGGAATCTTCGGCAACATCATCGTCGGCTTCGACCGATTTGACTGCCGATTAAACAACTCCGATCCGACCTAACCCGTTAGTTTTTGCGGTCGGCTGTGGGTTTTCTCGCCAAAAATCTGATGTCATCGGGTCAGTTCCAGGTTGGGTACAAACCCGACCCGAACCGATCCATAGACACTCCTACCAGGCAGGGACGGAACCAGGATTTATACCTGGGGGGGGGCCAAAGCTTAAAACCAAAAAAAAAAAAAAAATTATGAAAATAAAAACTAATATCTATTTTATATTCAACAAAATACTACATACAAAATAAGTATTTCTTAAACATTTCATATTATAAAGCATATCAATAAAGTATAACATACAAAATAATTGTTTCTTATTTTGTGCGCGATTTTTGTTTTGTCCATATTTATTTTTTTATTTTGTTTTTGTAGTTAAAGGGACATGGATTTTATTTATTTTCTTGTAGGTTAATATCTAAATATTTTAGAAGAAGATAGACAAATATATATATATATATATATATAAAAAGAGAAAATCTTAATTTTTTTATACTAGTTTTTTTTTTTTTAATTGGGGGGCAATGGCCCCCCTCTGCCCCAACGTGGGTCCGTCCCTGCTACCAGGTGGTGGAATCAACAACTTATTGACCTACATTTTCTTCCCTTTGAAGTTCAAAAAATAAAATCTATTCCTCTGTTCAACTTCTTGAGATGACTACTTGTATTGGCCGATGAGCTATAATGGCAGTTATTCCGTCAAAACAGGTTATCAATTTCTTTGTAAAGAGTTTAATGGAGATTCGACCTTAACATCGAGCATTGAAGAAAAAAAGAAGTTCTAGTCTGGTATTTGGAAGCGTAAGGTTCCAGGTAAGGTTAAAACTTTTATTTGGAAGGCTTGTCATGAAGCTTTGCTAACTAAAGTAAATCTGCATAAATGGAAAATTTTAACAGAATCCAAATGTTCTCTCTGTTCAACTAGATTGATTTTATGGAGTCCTCTAACCTATATGGACTCACGAGTTTAACTAGATTGATTTTATGAAAAATATGATCTCCTATTTCTCTGACCTCCATTGTCTGGTCTACAAATTTGGCACGCAACAACTTGATCTTTTTGATGTGATTACTTGGTCATTGTGGAACCGAAGAAAAAAGAGTCGTTTAAACGAAGCCTGTGTTTTATTAAACAGATTCTTTGATTTAGCCAAGAGTTACCTCAAGGAATTTCAGCATCATCGAGTCCCTCCAATGAAACAATAGTGCCCTCGCGCGGAGACTTGTTTGGAACCCACTTGACCATGAGGGCTACAAAACCAATTACGATGGTGCTGTGTTTGCAAATAAGAATGAAGTTGGGCTTAGAGTTGTTACATGCGATTCTCAAGGAAAGGTCTTAGCTTCTCTATCAGAAAAAAAACATCATTCCATCGAATGTGATGACTCCTGAAATTTTAGCTACTAGACAGGCTATTTAGTTTGCTCAAGAGATCAGCATCCATCACTCCACCTTTGAAGGCGACAACGAGATCACTATCAACGTTGTTCGTAATGGAGACATGCTAAGTTTATCTTTTGGCCACTTAGTAAAAGACACTGTCTTACGCTAGCTCTTTTTAAAGTTTCTCTTTCTTTCATACCTATAGGCAAGGCAATGCAGTTGCTATAAAATAAAATATTAAAAGATTTTATTGTATTCATGGGCTTTCTTTCTTGAGAAATTTTATTAGTCTAAGAACTTAAGAAGCTTGATGGCAATCCTAGACAATACCACTTAAATGGACCAGAGGAAAAGTGCAAGTGATTATAATCGATGGAATGCTTTAATATATGTATATATATATATATATATTTTAAAAAAATTTAAGAAGAAGCTTTAATATAAGTTGGAAGAAGATTTAATAGTTGGTTTGCGCATTTCAGAATCTAAGTTATCAATATTAAAATTGATCACAAGTTAACAACAAAGAAAGTTAATAACAGCTTCCTCAAAAAAAAAAAAAAAAAAAAAAAAGAAGAAGTTAATAACAGATTCTCAAAAAAAAAAAAAAAAGGTTAATAACAAGTTATCAATATTGTAAGTCAGAAGAATTCTAAGCTTACTTGCACACGCCATGAGTAATGGATTAACCAACAGCTAATGTATCTTTCAAAGCCAACTTAGAGTGGGGCTTTCTGGCGTTTTCTTTGCTTGGAAACAAGGTTTATATAATAATAATAATAATAATAATAAAAGAAAAATATTCTTGTGTTCTTTCCAATGTGAGAGAACCAAAACCATAATCATCATATTTTGACATTTATTACTATAAAAATCTTAAAATCATAAAGACAAACAAAAATTTTAATACGAATTCTAATATCAATACCTATAATCACCTCATAAAGCATAATCAATCCCTATAGTAATGGAGATTTTGAATGCTAATCAATCAAATCTCTTAATATAAAATTTTCTATAATCATGAAGTTACATGTTCAATCCTGAAAAAAAAAAAAACCTTCCTATTTTCTTGCTCCTGATTTTCCTGAGGTTGTTGTTGTTTTGCCATATTTGACACCTCAGTAGCACATTCTAAGGTGGCCTGAGCGTGATGCTACTTAGAATAAATTATAATTTACACTTTTAATTAGAGGTATCTCCCTGAGCAGATGTACATGTGCTAAGGTTCCATGGATATGCATAGAAAATTGTTGCAGGTTTTGTCCATCCAATAGTTTGAATCTAGCTTGAGATTCTCACTACAACTATTACTACTAGCGTCATCACGTGATCAAGCTATCAAGAATTCCATTAGCCCACAGAAATGCAAGAAAAGTTGGATGAAGTTTTCTATTTTATTTTTGACAATATAAATGAAATTAAAAAAATAAAAATAAAAAAGCTCCAATCCAATGAACTATAGAAGCTAAAGATCTGTTTGGTAAAAAAATTTTAATAATATTATTTAAATGTTGTGAAAATACGTATGAATAAAAAAGTATTATATAAATACGTGTTGTAGCATTTAAATAATAAAATCTGTTAACTTAACGGGCTCTTAAGCTTACATGGTTGCATTTTGTCCGTTTGGAGTTGGGAAAGGAGAAGAAATAATTTTAGTTTCAGACATAAATATGAAATTATAAAACCCAGCTCAGCTCATCATTGCGTTCAAGCTTCTATTACCCTTTGGAGACATGGAATAAAACAATTATTGTCAGATGGTTCCAGAGATAAGTTAACTGTCTCCTTTGATAATAAATAATATTAATTCAAAAGCTTTGAGGGGGCAATATCATCTCGTATCCCGTATTTCACAAGAACAGATATGCCTCCACCATTTTTAATTCACAATAATCAATGAAAGAATGAACTGTTTCGTGACATTGACCATCAGGCCAATGTCAAATTAAAATCCTTTCCTTATTGGAAGAAGTTCTACTCAATTTGTTTTTTTTTTTTTTTTTTTTATAATTTTAAGGAAAATGATATATATATATATATATATAACAGAACTTGATTAATTTATTGAGAATTCATAGTTAATCTCGAAAATTTGAAATTAAAGCCTTATTTTTAAGTAATTTTTAGGTTCTCGCAGAGTATAATGAATGATGTTTTCTCCTCTACATTCATGGTGAGTTCACTTATTAAATTCATTGTGAATCCTATTATGAATATGAGATGAGTGATCACCATTTTGTTATACTTTGAAAATACCTAAATATTTTCCCTTATTTTTATTTATTTTTTTCCAATTTTTGGATGACATTAGATATATATATATATATATATATATATAATCTTTTCTCAATATGTTTAGAAACTTATTGATATGTCAAACCATTTTTAATTTTCAACTAAACCCAAAATTGACACAATTTTATTACATTCTTTCATGAGTTGTGCTACATAGTACAGACATAATACTTTCACAATAATTGCACACCAAAGTCTCGGTGACAAGTAATTACTTTTTCTTAATTGGACCTATGATTGACATCATTTTTTTTTATATATACTCTTAATAACTTACCATCTAGACTCTATTGTGAAAATATTGTACTTATAATTTTATTCATTTTTTCCCCACTAATTTTTCACAAACTCAAACACATAATATTCACAATTATATGCACTGATCTACACAATTTAAACCGTGCAAAGTTGATGTCCACCACGTTCAAAATGTGGAAAGTTGACGTATACCTAAAAAATAAAAAATAAAAAAATTTGTGTAAGAGTATTATTACATTTTTATTGTCTATTATTAACAACTTATCACATCAATAGTTGTGAAAATAACTTCGTCGCTAAATATTTTTTTTCCACTCAAAAATATGCAGAAATGTTTTCATGTGAGAGTGCCAATGGGCCAACCACACTTTTTTGAAGGATACCATCTATTAAGGTCAAATTTATGGTAAACATTGATTTGTCGAAAGTGCTTTGTTTATGCAAAGCTTAATTCAACTATGCCCGGCCCCATTCGCTGTTTCCACACATTTTACAAAACCCACCTCCAGCTCCAAGATATTTCTCCCAAAGATCTATACAGATACTTTAAATTTTCTATTGCTTACCTGTTACTTTATTCTTATTATTGACAAGGTATGTGCGTGCGATCTTTGAACATCTCTAGATGTAAACGCCAAAAGAACAACAATAGGGATTCAAACTTCGTACCAGCAATTTCAAAGCCTACCAAACTCCCATAGACTAAAATCGACTTCATGTTCTATCTTTTTCATTACTTTTATCAACTAAATTAATGTCCATGAAAAATAAATAATAAATAACACCAAATACAACAAAACAAGCTACCCTTCGGCTTGTGGATTCATTAAAATTTCATACCTATCATTTGAGTAACTTATTGGTGTTACATTATATAAATAAAAATATATATATATATTCCTTGAGTTGGAATCATATTCACATGTTAAGTGGGACCAAAACCCAAATTAGTAGTATATAATTTGCATGCATTATGAAGCAGTTAACACCAGAACATTCTAAACCAGCCTCCTCTGAATGAGAGGTTAATCATACACACACAAAGTAGTTGTCAATCTGAGCCTAATCATACACACACACAGTAGTTGTCATCTCTCACTTCCAACATTTACAAATCCTTCCAAACAGACTGCTACAAATTCAGATACAAACAACACGCCATAAAAATCTCATTATGGCATTATTGAGAAACAAAAATTTCTCATTTCACAGTCAAGTCAGTCACATTAACATTACATGTTGCAGTACACAACTCTCACTTTTGTATACCAAAAGAAAAAAAAAAAAGATACAAAGTAAAAACTGATAAAAAAGTATACAAACTTAAAAAGTTTAAACCACAATCACTCATTTGTATTCTTTTTCCTCTTAATTACTCCATATTCATATATAGAAAATATACTATATTTTTTAATAATATTGAAATTAAAAGCTTACAAAAAAGGAAAGTTAAAATAAAATAAAATATAAAATAAAAATCAACCTCTGTACAAAGGAGACCGTTCATGAACAACCTTAGAAATCTTGGACTGTCGAAAAACCTTAATCGGACTCGGAAAATACCAACTCCACCCTTTGGCTTTGCCAGAATCTGACGTCATCGAAACGGCAACGGATCTCGACCTCCTCATCATCGTACTACTACTGAGGTTGTCGTTAACTTCTTCAACCTTCTTGCTGGACCGGAAGACGGACCAAAACGACGACGCTTTGGCCTTGGGCGTGGTGTCTCTGAACTCGGTGTCGGACCCGGTTCCGACGAACCGGGACCTGGACCGGAGGAAGGGAATCGCGACGGATCTGGAGCGACGGAAAGCCGGTTCGCTTTCGATGAGATTGGAGACTCGGCCTAAGGGTCCGGGTCCTCCTCCGACGGCGTCGTGTGATGAGAAGCGAGAGAAGGAGGAGGAGGAAGACGACGAAGACGACGTCGTTTGCGTTGCTGTGGCGGCGAAGCAAGCGCATGGGCGCGCGTTAGCGCAGTCGGGACAGAGGGTGGAGAGACGGTCGCGGAGGCACACGTGGCATATCCCAGTACGCCGGCGCTTCGAAGGGTGTTTAGGACATTTCCATACCTCTTCTTCGTCCATTTTACTCACTAATAGTAAGTAAAAGAAGGCAGTAGAGGTTTGAGCTTGAGCTTTGAGTTTGAGATTGCGTTTGTGTGCGAGTTTGGATTTGTGTGCTAGCTGTAGTTTCTCAGTTTATGTTCGTCTCGACTTTGTGGCTTCCCTTTGGCTGAGGTTTATAATAAGGGGGGTTTGATGGGTGGGAGACAGGTTAACCTGGGTTAATTTTTAACTCGGGTTACCTTGGGTTTTTTTTCTTTTTTTTTCTTTTTGGGATTTGGTTTGAAAAAGTATGTAAAAAAAATCCTATCATTTAATGGAGATACATTAAATGAATTTCATACTTTTAAAATGATACACTTTATACCCCACATTTTCATAAATATAAAAAAAATAAAAAAAAATAAATACTACAAAAAATTATAATTTTGGTAACAGTTCAATTGTGACTAGTGAAAAAAAAATAATAATAAATCAATATGAAAGTAATAGACAATTAATTATAATAAAAATTATATTAAAGATCCAACAAATTATTATAATATATTCACAACAATTAAAGTGTGAGTATTTCATAAATCAAAATAAAATAATAAAACTTGAAAATTAACTTATTGAAATTGAATTTCTCTTTTTTTTTTTTTTTTGGGGCAGCACTTTCCAGTTTCCTCTAACTTTTTCTTTTGGGCCTTTTTCGTTCGGCTTTTGCGTTCGCGTCGTTTGGTTTGGTAAGCCTTGGTAGACTGAAACGACACGTTTTTGGTCATACGTTATGAAATTACCCGGTCTATTGTGGTGGATTTACAGGAGTGCCACGAGGATTGTGCGCGGTTGTTCACACGTGTAATGTAATTATATGACTCACTGTACAGTCACACATAAAAGAAGAGAAAAGAAAAGAAGAGAGGAGTAGTGAGTGTTGGAAAATGGGTCCCAGTTGAAAAAAAGTTTGATTGATTATTCCTAATCGTTGGGCATCTACTGCGGATGTTAATTTTGACGTCTTGATTTGGTGGCTTTTTTTTTGCTTATTAAAGTATTTTTACTGAATCCCATAACCAACAGAAAAGGAAAAAGAGGATTTTACTGAAATTGTTTTTAGTATCCTTTCATCCAGGTCAACAAGTCCAAACCATCCCATCACCTTTTTTTTTTTTTTTTTTTATTCATCCCATCACCTTCTTATCATATCCAGTTAAAAGTGGAATCTCGCTATTGGTATTTTCAATTATTTCTTACTAAGTGCATTTATAGCAGTACATTTATAATCTTAGTTATTTAACAGCATCAAAACTTACTTTATTTATTTTATTTATACATGTGCTGTAGTAATATATTTATTTTAACTTTCAATACAATAAAATAATATAAATATCATAATAAAATAATATAACCACTACAATAAAATAATATATCCTACTACCAAAAAAAATTCACCATTAACCACAACCACAGCCACAACCACACATACCCAGTAAGGTAGCAACCATCGCCACCACACACCCCAGCAAGGCAGCAACCACCACCACCCCACCATCACACACACCCCACCAAGGCAGAAACCACCAACAAAACAGGGGGAAAAAAAAAAAAAAAACCCACCAATCACCAACAAACAACAAACCAAGCACAACACCAATTGGAGAAACCACCAACAAAACAGGGAAAAAAAAAAAAAAAAACCCACCAATCACCAACAAACACCAAACCAAGCACAACACCAATTGTAGAAACCACCAACAAAACAGGGAAAAAAAAAAAAAAACCCACCAATCACCAACAAACACTAAACCAAGCATAACACCAATTGGAGAAACCACCAACAAACCAGAAATCCACAGCCCATCCCATGCCCACCAAACACCAAAACCACTAATCCGGCCACCCAATCACCATACCAACACCAATTCGGCCACCTAAACACCAACCCACAGCCCATCCCATGCCCACCAAGATCCACCAAAACCCACAGCCCATCCGATCCACAATCCCCACGCCACCACCATCGCATCGTCCACGACCACTAGAAACCCACAGATCTCGTTTGGGCCAGTGACGTTGGTGGTCGGTGGCTTGGGTCGGCTTGAGAGAGAGAGAGGTGAGAGTGAGACAGAGAGACGTTGAGACAGAGAGGTGAGAGTGACTAAGAGAGAGAGAGAGAGAAAGGGCGGAGTGATTGAGTCTGAGAGAGAGAAAGTCTTTTTATTATTTTAATCAATGGCAGAATAAAATTTTTTTATTTTTTATTTTTTTGCTCTCATGAATTCAATTTTTTTATACTATAAATTTCAATCAGCTAAAATATAACTATAGCTCAACTACTGGAGCTTGTTTTTTGTGTGTGAGGAGCTAAAATATAACAATATAGCTATTTAGCACCACTGCTGTGAATGCTCTAATAATGGTAAAGAATAAGCTAATATTGTATTTTTTTTTTCATTCTCGTGAATTCAATTTTTTTTATACTATAAATTTCAAATTGTCTAAATTTACTGGGAAATTAAAACCAATGTATTTCCGAGTCTAAGATAAGTTTTAAAAACCTTGAGAGCTCCTTCTAAAACAATTTAATTCTATTTTTTTTTTTTTGGATTGAAGTCCATTTGTATTGCTATTGATGATGCTGTGATCGTCAGTCGAGTAGGTTCGTCCATATAGGTTAACACGTACTTTTTTTTTGTACTTGCAAGGTTGTGAAAAGAATCCTCTCTGGGTGGTCACCGGTGTGGTGCCGGCCACGAAGTCTCTGATGGTAAAGTCAACGAATGGAAACTAAGAGAGATTATGAGAACTAGGAAATATTAGTGCTACAATGTGTATATATATAAAATGTACCTTGTTTAGTTCTGAAAGGTGTATATATATATATATATATATATTTCCCTTACTTCTATCCGTTGTGGCTTTTATTGTAGTTTTAGTGCTTCTTTTGTAATGTCTCTGGGCTCATTAATGTGGGTTTTGATGAGACCGTTTGACAGCTAGTTTGTAACTGTCCGAGATATTGAATTCACCTCTTTATGGCTTACCTTCCCTCGTCCATGAGGTTGAAGAGTGGATGATGGTGCTTGATGGGTTCATTTGGACAAGGAGATTCGTTGGGCCTATCAGCTGTTATGATAATTGAAAATCAATATCTCTCATGAATGGACACTTGACCAATGGTGTTTGCTACAAGAACAAAACACATAGTATCCATGGCTTAAATGCTTTGATAAAATTGATAAGAAAGAGGGAGAGATGTTTCTTTGTGAGTTATTTTCTGCAACACTACACATTGATAAAAATTTAATCACTTGAACAAATAAATCATTTGCCCCCTGTGAGTTTCAGTTAGCTCAATCGATAAAATCTCTAATGGTTGAGTAAGAGATCTTGGGTTCAATCTCCACCTATACCAAAAACTGATTGGTGTTTTAGTCTGATAATAAAGAGCATCATCAAGAGCAGACGCCATAGGTTGAAATTTTCTAAAAAAAATCCTTAGCCCCCTTATATAGACAATTAAAATGTACAAAGCCAAGAGATGCAATTCTTTGACAATAAACACAACTTTTTGACAATTAGCTAACCTGAGCCCACTATTAAACACACTCTATTTGAGTTTGGCTTGAACCAATGTTTCTAACAATGATTATTAATTAACACAACTTCTTTTTTTGACTTTTGAAGTCTACATATATAGTACCATATTTATATATATGGTTGTTAATTAACTTACTATAATGGCCAAACAAGAGTAATTTATAACTAATTTGAAGGAAAGGTCAAAAAGGTTAGGAGAAAAACTTGAATATATAGCATAGTGCATAGAAGTCAGTCCCATTCATCGATCTGTATCAGTATGACACATTCCACGTCAACATTTCTGTGCACCCTAAATAGAAAGGCACCAATGCATTAATTTCAAGTTCCCATCCTACAAAGCCACCCAGTTCTTTCTTTGAGCACATCTCTGTTTAATTAAATGCAATTCACACAGCTAAACACAAATTCGTCAAAGTCTAACATGTCGGATTTCTCGTGGATAAACAAGTAGGTATTATTACTAACGGTATGTTTTTACTTTTCAGTGTTCACCCCAAAAGTAATTAAGTATTTCACGTGTGAAATTATATCTTCAACAAAAAAAAATACTAGTTAACTCTTTAATTTGCATGATTTACTTTGACCCAAATTTTTTTTTTTTGTTTTTTTTTTTTAACCTCAATTTCGAATTTGGGTGCTTAGAATAATGATGCTACTGCTGGGTTATCTCTTGTTCCCGATTTGCTTTGCTGTTATCTGATCATTTTGTATATTCTAGTCAGTCATAAAATTCCCTTTAAGGGCCATGGTTAGTTTATTTTAATAATAACCATATTATATTATAAGATTTTTTTTTTACTAAATTTATATTCATATATGATCTTATTCTAAGAAAATTATATTTTTTTAGTATAATATTTACATGGTTATAATAAGCGAAAAGAAGTAAAAAGCACCCATATCCCTCCAATTTTGACTATTTTCTAATCATTCTCCTTTCATTACACTATTATTTTAATTAGAATCATGTTACATTTTGTTTGTTTGTTTTTGTTTTTGGTTTTTTATATTTTATTTTATGTATATAAGTAGGATCATGTGATCATTGGGATTGCTTTAATCATACCACTTTCATCCATTATTTGTGGAATATTCATTGCGATTCACTTAACTTATAAATCAATTTCTTCTAAAAAAAAAAAACTTATAAACCAATAGAGCCTAAGAAAAAAAAATCATATCATTATTTTTTATATTTTAGAATAATTCCTATATTTTATGCTCTTAAAAAAAAGGGTTTTTTTTTTTATAAAGATAATTAGAAATTAGTTTTTCTATTTTTGTATCCCTAAAAAAATTGAGTTCCCTTACAAAAATAAAAAATAAAAATAGATGTCTTAAATTTAGAAGAAAATACATTTACGCATATTATTTGGCCCAATCACAATGTTTTCCACAATTTTCAAATTCTACATTGGAGTTTTGACTTCCAATTTTTTTAAATAAAATGGAATTGTAGGGTCAATTTTTGCTGCCCAAGCCCAAGAAGGTATGGATTTTGAGCCCACTGAACCCAATACAATAAATTTGTAGAGAGTGGGTGAAAGAGCTAGGCTAACAATGAAATAACAGTATTAGACAGCAATGTTTGTGGATGAATTTGTATTAATATGTGCTCGGACAGATGTAAATGCAACGTCCGAAGAGGTGTTTTTATTTCCTAAACTTTGGGTTACAATTCTTGGAGCTACAGTAATGGAGTACACTCTTTTCTACTTCTGATTTTTTGATCCCCCTCTATCAGAGGCATCCCTATCTTATATAGTACTCCCTTCCTACATTTTCACCGTCTACTTGTTCATCATCAAGACGCCCACTTGAGTGCATGTCCCATCATACTCCCCATTTAGCCTTGGGTGAGTGGCGGTAGCTGAGAATGCACTGTTCAGGGGTCTTCTCCACATAAATGCGGCCAGGAAGGTAGGTGCAGTGCATTTAATGCGGTGGTTGAAGCCTGTCTCTTAGATATTTCTCTGTTCCTGTTATCCTCATGCGTGTCCGAGGTTCATTTCCCTCCTTACATTTGTCAGAAAGATCACTTGAATCTCCCATACACCTGTCGGGCCAAACTTCTTCGGATCCGAGGGTATTGGACTCCTCGGATCGTACACGTGTTCCTCTCCAGACATGCTCCTTTTACATGGGCCTCTGATTGAATGTTTTCGTCTCTTCGGACGAACAGTGGCCTTCAAATAGGGCCTTGGGCCCAATACGTTGGGTTAAGCTTTTCTCCCCCCCACAGGAATCATTAGAGTTTTTTTTTTTTTTTTTTTTTTTTTTTCACATTTTATGGGCAAATTATTTTTCTCGTGATATGTTCTTCTCACAACTTAATCTCACAAAGTTTTCAACTTCTACAGTTTTGCCCCTAAATTTTTGACTAAAATGAAATCTTAAGCCTTATTTTGGACAAAACCCTCACAATTTTATGTTAGTCTAAATCTTATAGGATCAAATGTAACAACTGAAAATTTGTGGACTAAATTGTAATAGGGCCAAACCATTGGGGTAAATTATAATTTCTCCAAATTCAAATAATTATGAGGTTAAATGTTTCATGTAAAAAAAAAATCTCATAAAATAAGAAATATGTACAAGAATATCATCCTTAAAATAAAAGTTCAATTGAAAAATTATTTTTTATTGTTTTGAAAAATTACAATTTTCACCATAAACTTTCAACATTTACAATGTCCACTTCCCCAAACTATCAATTTATTACATTGACACCCGAATTTAAAAATATTGTATCAATGTGTCCCTGATGTCTAAATTGGGTATTAAATAAGATAAAATTTGGATATAGTTACAAAATTACCATTGTATCTTGCATTTAGAAATCACAATTTTCATATAATTTAACTCTCAATTTAGACATTGGGGGTATACTAATACAATTCTTTCAAATTGGGATGTTAGTCAAGAAAAATTGATAGTTTCAGCCTTTCAGGAGACATCATGTATGAGTTGAAAATTTATGATGGAAAAGTGTAATTTCTCCCTTTGATTTAGCTAAATTTAATTATTTAAAATATTCCCAATATATTATATAACAAATTTTACTAATTTAATTGAGGTTAAAATGTAAAATCCAGCCTTTATGTTTCACAAGAATTCATTTCAGCTCTCTAACTTTACTTTCGTTCCTTTCAATACTCTAAATTTCAAATTTATTCAATTAAAGTATCTCTATCAACTTTTGTTAAATGTTACATTTGATTGTCCAATTTTTGAATTTTTATTTTCAAAAATTTTAAATTAAAAAAATTAATTAATAATTTAAAAATATTTTTCATATTAAAAAAAAAAAAAAAAAACTTAATGGAAGTTGACGAAGTGATCTTATTTGAATAAACTTAAAACTTATATAATTGAAATGAACAATAGTAAAATTAAAAGACTAAAATAAATTTGGGTGAAACTTAGAAAATAAATTATTCATTTCAGCCTTTTATTAAAACTAATAATTTTGAAACATCTAAATTCAATCAAGAACCTTTCATTATATCTTTCAACTAACTAACCACAAGCATATACATGTATGCGAATATACATATACATATTGTTGAGGTTCAAAATTGGTCACAGACTAAAGCCCAAAGAAATAAAACGTTGGGCTCATTTCACAAAAAAATAAATAAATAAATAAACTAAGAGAAAATAAGAGAAAAAGGGAGGGTTGGGCTTACACAATGAAGGAAAGAGAAAAGAAAGAAGAAAAGGGCAAGAGGCCCAAAGGATTGGGATGCAAAGACCCATGAAAGAACAAAATTTAAAAGACATAAAGCAAGGGAAAAGGGCCAAACCGGCCAGGGCCAATAAGTCAAAGGGAGTCCAGTAAGAAGAATTGGGTCGAGATCCCAGAAGTCACTAGAGTCCAGGGATCCCTGGGGCACGCGAAGGAAGATTGAAACAAAACAGGGATCAAAGACAAAAGCATGCGGGTCTCATGCTCCAGACATGTAGTGGGACCAGGAAGTACGAAGCAAAAAACGCATGAGCCATGATTCCAACCATTTGGAGAAAATGACAAGGAAGAGTACAACTGAAAAAAGCTGAAGAAGTGAAAAATGCCAAATAGCTGAAGATCAGCTAACAAAGAAGCTGGAAATAGAAAACCAGCTAAGGGACTTTCGTTTGGTCGGACCAAAAGTAAGAAGCTATGAGAAAAAAGGGAAACGACATAGCCCTGAGCAAAACTGGCACAGCACTAAAGGGTAAAAAGGGGAAATCACCGGTACCCCGGAGCTCGATCTGTGCTATAAAAGGAGGAGGGGGTCCATGCTGAAAAGGGATTTCAAATTGAGATAGAAATTCATTTTTGATTAGATCATTGAGGCATTCATGGTCATTTCTGGAGTCTCATAGAATTATAGAAAGAGCTCTGTAAAATTAAGAGAAAACAGAGGAGCCGCTCCCGGTATCCCAGAGACAGCCACTATAGCACATGCTCGGATTCAACAAGTTCAAACTTTGCAAGTCTTGGAAGCTTAAATAGCTATCAAAGTCTGTAATTTTTGAACTTAGTTGAACCTTGTATCACGTCTTAGTGAGCATTGTAATAATGACTAAAGAAAATTAATAAAATGCACCTCACTAATTCAAGGATCCCTAACTTTTTCTTACATTGTATTTCATTTGTTGTGCATTCCTTTGCTGTTAAAATGTCATTCAATACATATATTTTTGTTTGTCAGTTATTTGTATTGTAGGGAGCTTACTTTGTGCACCACTTGGTTCTTAAACGGCCTTTTAATTGCGGTGAACCGAGCCCAGTTCACCAAAAAATATTTATTTGGCCCAGGATCCTTGGACCACTAAGATGAGAAGAAAAAGGCACCCTCACACATATATATGTCATTCTTTGTATATAAATACGTGAGTGTAATACAATTACATATTCATCTGGTCCTTCAACAATATTTCTTGACTTCGCTCTTGTTTTTAACCGGAGGAGTATATGCCTATTTGACTATTTCTATTTGTATATTATGTGTAGATATTTTTGCGAAACGATGAAATCAATAGTCACATCATGGATTTCAAAGCTTAATGATATTTTTGCAACATTTTAAAGGAAGTGGTCTTCAGTTCAAAAGTATTGAAAACCATGAACCAGAAGTCTTTTTACCAATTGACCCAAAAAAAAAAAAAAAACGAAAGTCCTAGGAAACAAAAGAAAAGAAAAGGTCAACCTTCTTTTTTTTTTTTTTTTTAATTTCACTAGAGAAATAAACAAATCTTAGTCAATAAGTGTAGATGCACAATTTTATTGCAATTTTATAATTACGTTCTTAAAGGATTTAATAGTTACAATAACAGAATTGAGTATATTCAAATCTTTGAGTAAATTCAAATCTTGATTCTCCGTCCATGACAATTTTATAATTTTTTAATTAGTATTAACAATTATGAAGATGGCTTTCTCAAAAAAAAATTTATGAAGATGGATAATAAAAAGAGTGTTACTATAGGATATAATATAAAGATATTTCTCAAGAAAAAAAAACAAGATTCATTCTTTTAAAAATTGTTTGGTTCCATAAATTTGAGGTTGAAAATAATTAAATTAGTATTTAAATAATCCATGTACTAGTGATTTTTTTTTTTTGATTTATTGAATTGTACTAGTGAATGTTGGGCCTCAAATTTTATAGACCTTGCTAAAAAAGCCAACCAATTGATCGAAGATATCATCATGGTTATAAGTTGTTTTTGGTTTCATCAATTTATTTTTTATTCTTCTCTCAAAATATATATATATATATATTTGGTTTCAAAAAAAAAAAAATTTATTCAAGGGGGAAAAGAAATCTTAATATTAAACTGTCTACTATTGAATCTTGGGCCTCAACAAGAACCCAGCAAGGCGTAACAAAGTTGACCAAGTCTTAAAAACTGGGCCTGGAAAGTCTTGCTTGTAAGTTGCTTTTTGTTTTGACAATTAGTTAGTTTTTTTTGTTTATCCAATCCATACGGAAATTTTTTTTTAAACTAAGGCTTCGTTTGGTTGGAGGAATGAAAAAAATAGGAGTATAAAAAATTGGGAGATGATGAAAAAGTGGAGGGATATAAAATATTTTTAATTTTCTATCCGTGTGTTTGGTTGGAGAGTTAGAAAAATAGAGAGATAGAAAACTCATTTGTTTGGTTGAGTAGAAAAGTAAGAGGATGGAAATTGTAATTTACTTGAATTTACTTTTATGCCCCAATTACATAGTATATAAGAAATAATTGGACATTTTATAAAAGTGACACAATAAAATTAATACTTTTATTTTAATTTATTTATTTCTATTTGTTTTTATATATAAAAAATGCAATTAAATAAATTGGTTAAAATAAAAATAAAGAAAAAAAAATCCCAAATGAATTGTGGAACCTAGGATCTTGCACGTTCGGAAAAATCTTGTTTATAATCAATTATTTAAAAAATAAGCCAAGTTCAAGCTTTAAGTTTAGGCTTAGTTAATAAACGAGCTATGCTCAAACATAATAATGTGTTCACGAACAAATTCGTGAACATGGAGGCTCAATTTTATTATATATAATATTATATTTTTATATGTATACTTGTCTAAAAATATATTTCTACAAACTTGAAATTAGATGGTATAAGTTTGCCAATAGATCCATATGATATTAAATTATTATTTGTAACTTATTGAGAATATAAGCAATCTATTTGTAGTAAAAATTCTTAAAATTGTGAAGATGTAAAATATTTTAGTAATGGTTTCACAATATATAAGAAATGAAAAGGTTAATCAAGTAGCTCGTGAACAAGCTTGAGCATGTTCGACAAGAAAATAATAAAAGCTTGAACATAAATCTTATTTGGTGATGAGTTCAAGTTCAGGTCGCATTCGAAAAAATTCTAAATGAACAAGTTTGAACTTTTAATATTTAGCTCGGCTCATTTATAACCTTAGTTACTGTACCAATAATTCAAATTTATAAAAGTTTACATATATAAATTGATGCAAGTAATTTTTGGAGTTGAATGTTTAAAATTTACCCTTATGCTGTAACGTATCAACTGATGTGAGTGTTCTAAGCCTGGGAAGGCGTAGCCACAAAATATGACTTTCATGCTCATTAAGGCTGTAAGGTAAATCAATGCATGACCAAGAAAGACACAATTTACGCATGCGTAATTCGTAAAGGATGCTGTCATAAGCAGAAGGTCTGCTTATCATCTGGTTTTTATCAAACTCGTCCTATTTTGTGGAGTTCAGATTTGATTCATTTGAATGTCGAAGTCGCATACCCTTTTATACAATTAGCTAGTAAAACAAACTTTCGTAAGCATCCATTTATAGAGTTGAAAATATGTAACATTTCAACTTGATACTTGATAGCTTATGCCTCTTATCTTATGCCAAAAATAATAAAATAAAAAATACTTGCTAGCTTTAAGCATGACCAAAATTGACTCTTGGGTAAAATTAGCCAACAATTGGAACGATAGATAACATACACGTTTGACCTTAGTTGGGCAATCCAAAGCCAAATATAAATCCAACTAACAATTTTTTTTTTTTTGACATTAATTATTTTTCAAAAAACATTTTTTAGAAAACTAATTTATTTTTTTATTTTTGGTTGCAACTTTAAAATGAGTTAGAAAATTATCAAACATAGAATAACACGAAAAACTATCGTCATATAATGTTTCCCATTGAAACAAACAAATCACACACACACACACACACACATATGTATAAGGAAAGTGATGTCCTGGTTTTTTTTTTTTTTTTTTTTTTTAAATCAGGAAATTTACCCTCTTCACTCCAAAGAACTTGTACTTTGTAGAGTGATCATTACGCCAATAGTGCTTGCTAGCGCGGTGTCATATATATATATATATATATATATTTTAAATTTTTTATCAAAACTATTTCACTCCTTATGCATGAATCACTCTGAAAATCCCATACATTGATAATGTGTTGGATTAAACTAGGGACCTTTAGATTTACGTCACCTTAAAACAAATTTAGGGTTCCCTCTTAATCTTTCGGTTCTATGAATTTTAAGGATATGATAATAATTAATTTAGCACTTAACTAATCCTTCTACAAATTCTTATGTAAGAAAAATAAAAATAAAATCCTTCTACTAATTAATTTTGGGCCTCAATTATATGAACCAGATTGTCTGAGTCCTAAATTATTGGGCCAGTGATTATACTCCATATTGCTCAAAGACCACTCGATTACTTGCGAAAGTTAAGTTGAGCGAGGGCCAGTGAACCAGTTGGCTGTGACACAGCATTGTCCTCGATGAGAAAAGTAAAGGACAGTCTCAACTCTCAAATACTAGATTCTGAGTTCTGGTAAGATCAGAAGGAAAAGGTTTACCCTCCATTCTGTACTGTGTAGCCCAATGGGATTTTATATAGCCAATTGGGCTCAAATATTTGAAACATTTTCGATGATGATAAACACAATATTGGGCTAAACCCACACTAGGCCTCGGGATAGTGTAGAGTTTCTATATCTAACTGCAATATTATAGCGGGTATATGGACACAGTGACTCCATGTTCCACTCCAAAACAAAAAGGAAATTACAAAATTTTTGTTTGGGAGTTATCACCAATTAACATATAAATGGGCCGAGTTTGAGCAAAATGTGATGCTCCAAAGCCCAAATAAATGTTAACGATGGACGCCTCAGTTGTAATCGAATGTCCCAACAAAGAATAGAAAGTGTAATCTGAATGGTAAGTCTATATTTTACTTCTGGTAAAATGCAACAATTCTAGGATTACTACCTATTCCACATACTTTGCTACAAGTATCTTATGTGGCCAACTGTAACCGGCTACTTATAGTTTTTACATAAATTCGTTACTTTTTTTCCACCTCTCACAACTAGCCAACTAGCTATATAGGAGAGTTGTGGCAAGATGTGTAGAATAAGCTGTGTTCCTAAAATTTTTGGGTAAAATGTGAAGACTTTTTTTTGAGTGCTTGACTAATACCCCAAGCATATGCAGTATTCAATATGTACGATAAACTGCCCATTTATTTGTTGAATGAAGGTAGCCTTCAATTTGGACACGAAATGGTAAATATTTCTTCAATAGGCTTGACATTGCTTGTTTCTAACTTCTTAACATTGTTGGAGTCCACATCTTTATTTATTTATTTTTCCCTGAGAACAAGAATTATCTAAAGGGTTCGGATTAGGTCCAATGCTTCTAGTGAACTGGACCTGGTCGGATGGTGACACGTGTTCAAAAATGGACATGTGTCACAATCCCAACCGGTCCAGTGTCACTGAACATTAGACCCAAACCTCCCCTTATCTAACCAAGTAGGAAAAAAAAAGAAGGGAAGGTTAGTTTTAACTTTATCTGGACATGATAATTAGGTTTTGAGTCAGTCCATTCTCATTTGAAACAAACGAACACCATTAATTTTAGTTAAACGTGGTCCAAACTAAGTTACATAGTTTGCAAATGACCCTAAATTAAGGGCTCAAGTACGTAGTAGGTTTTCGTTGAGAACTTTAGTGATTGGCATAAGAACACAAGTTTCTAAAGGAACTTTCAAAATCAAGTGGTCCACTATAAAATAACTATTGGGTATTATAAGTCTTGTCTCTACGATTAGAGCATCCTCATCAAGGATTGCAAAAAATTTAACACTTACCCTCTCAAATCTCAATTTTATAACATATAACACTCCACTTTATATCATCATTTCCATCAAAACTTCTATTTTTTTAACACTTCATTTAAATATTCTTTCTTTATCAATTTTTTATTCTTTTTTATTTTTCCAGTCTCTTTCTCTGAGACTCTCTCCTTTGTCTCTCTTTCACACCCAGCGCCGCCGGCCACATATCCACCCACCCATTTCACAACCACCATATCTACCCACCATCGCCGCAACCACAAACAACAGCAGAAAAAAAAAAAAAAAAAAGAAAAAAAAACCCCTCCACATCCAAAGCCACAAAATCAAAGAATCATCCAAATCAAAGAATCACAAAATCACAACAAAGACCCAAAACAACCCCGATCACTCACCACCACCAACCACAGTAGGAAAAAAAAAAACCTCCACCATCACCACCACCAGCAAACCCACTAGCAGACCCATCACGCCGAACCAAATCCATAGCCACTGCCCACACCCACTGCTACCTGGCCACCACTGCCCACAATCACACCCACCGTCACCACCACCCAACCTCCAACCACCAAAATTACAAACAAAAATAAACTCACAGCAAACCCACAGTCACCACTAGCCAACCCAACCCAGAAAACCCCTAGCACCACTAGCCACCACCCCCCACCCATCTACCACCACCATAAACCCCAACCCAAAATCAACCCACCATTAGTCACCACCACTACAAACCGCACCCACCCACCATTAACCACAAAAAACCAAAACCCACTCACCCATCCACCTGCCACCACCATAAACCCCTACCCAAAATCAACCCACCACTAGCCACCACCACCACAAACCATACCCACCCACAAATAAACAAAACAAAACCACAACCTAGCCACCACCTTCAACCTTTCTCCTCCAAATCACAAAACAACTACCATCATAAACACAAAAGCCAACCATCACAAAATTTCAGCCACCACCAAATCCAATCCACTGCCAAACTGTGAACCATGACTCATCGTGACCGGCAACCCACAGTGCTGCCAACGCACGGTGACTCACCCACGGGAAACTGGTGAGAGAGAGGGACGAGCAAGAGACGGCAAGGGCGAGAGGGTTGGAGAGAGGAAGAAAGAGAGAGAACCAGTGAGAAAAAAAGAAAAAAAGAGAGAGAAGAGGGAGACTGGTGAAAGGGAAGAAATGAAAAAGAAGGTGAGAAGAAAAGAGAGCGGGCCCCACTTGAATAAACAAATAGTATAACTTTTACAATTGGTGAACAGTGCGGTCTCAAATTTGAGACCGCACTGTTCACCAATGCCAAAAATTATGGCATTTACCATTCTTGATGGAAGTGCTTTTTTAGAGGTTGGGGTGTCAAATGCCAAATATTTGGCATTTGACACCCTTGATAAGAATGCTCTTAGAGCATCCGCATTTGAGCTTGTATATGCCAAATGTTAAGAACATTTGGCATTTAAGCTCCAAAACCCATCAGCAATGGGAAGGCCATATCCCATATGCAAAAAAAAAATTTGAGATTTAGCTACAGTACCATCTCAAATGTAAGATGGTACTGTAGCTGAATGGTATAAAAATAAAATAATTTTTTAATGCTTTTTAACCTCTGTGTGTGTGTGTGTGTGTGTTGAAATAGTTGGAAGAAATTGAAAAGAAAAAAACTGGCAGGATGTTTGAAAAAGCTGGAATAGTTGAATTAGAAAAAAAAAAAAAAAAAGACGGCAGGTTCTCTGTGTGTGTGTGTGTTGGAAAGAAATTGCCAGGTTGTGTGTGTGTGTTGAAATAGTTGGAAAGAAATTGAAAAGAAAAAAAACTGGCAGGATGTTTGAAAAAGCTGGAATAATTGAATTTGAAAAAAAAAAAAAAAATGATGGTTGGAAAAGTAATAATAAAGAAAGATTAAAAAAATAATATTTTAATAAGATGGTAAAATTATAGAGTTTTGGGATGTTGGGTGTATTGTAAAATGGTATGGTATAATTGATAAAATAGCTTTTTGAGATGGTAAAATAAGATGAGATATGAGATCATTTCTTATTAAAATATTATTTGCAATCATTTCTTTAAATTTCGTCAACTTATCCTTGACGCCCAAAAGAAATTGTAAGTGTATGTTTTATAATTATATAATTATATAATTTTCCCAATAGAATTACATTAATACTATACACCTAATCACAAATGATCAAACAAAAAATGACTGCAATTTAAAGAAATCACAAATAATAGAATACAGTTTGCTTTTGATCCCTTATATGATAGGATACCATGGAAGAAAGTTCTGGGTTTCAGAATATATAAATTACTCTTGCCATTAAGAAGATGCATGTTAGAGTGGTCCAAATGTAAGAATTATCTAAAAAAAAATCCCAATACATCTACGGCAATGCATGCGCCTGTGGCATCCTGATTCGTGTTTTCAACCTTTTTAACAATCTGGGTATCTTTATAAATTCTATTCATAATATCTCACTTAATCTTAACTACCAATCATCCTAATGTATACCTATCTTTTCAGAAAGTAACATGCAATACTGAAAAACAAACAAAAATTAAATTAAAAAGAAAAGAGTAATATATATGTGACAACGTTATCAGTTGCTTTAAGTTCTAATAATGAGTTGGATTCCAGCAATGTATGCATGCTTTTTCAAAATAATTCGACACACTTTACTTGGCCCATCAGATTTTTGGTAACAATTGCAATTTACAAGTACTAAATTTTTGGCAATGGAAAAATGCATATAGGAGAGATGGGGCAATTCTTTAGATATCCGGAGCAGTCGAGAAGGAGATGAATATCAACGTACTCACTAGTGGGGGAGAGGCGACTCAAACTCAAGACACTCCGCAAACAAAGTCTTGTTGGCCCAGGGTCCAACCACTATGCCACCTATAGCGTTGTCTCAAGCACCTAGCTTCGAAGTTAAAAAGATAAGCAATTGCACTTAGTGACACAAAGCCACCTAAAGATAAAAGGCACTAAGTATAGGAAGTTAATTATCAGCCATTCTTCATGGTTCATGACGCATGCAGTGATGGCAAAGTTTGCATCTCTATAGTGGGTTAGTTCTTTTTTCTTTTTTTGTTCACAGAGCAAAAAGGACGGCAGAAATCGATTTTTTTTTTTTTTATTGTTTTATTTTTTTTCCCTGCAAATTCCTACTATGGGTTAGGTTCCCTTCGCTTTCGTCCATTGACGATGAACTTTTACGTGTAATTTTCTATGTAGCTTTCTTTCTTTTTTAATCAATGGAGAAAGTTGGTCTACAGGGGATTTTCTTGGAAGGAATTCTTGCAATTTCACTTGGGTTTCTTTGAAACATCATATTAAATTGCTTGTCAGTGAAAAACAAAATGTTCAATACACGTAATAAAAATACCTTGTCAGTGCTATATACGTGAGTGTGACCCCCTCAGGACACAACCTGGAGCTTAAAAAATCTACAATCTTGTACCCACATTGATATTATAACTGTTAAGCGGTGAATAGTTGAACCTGATTCATTTTTTTATTCTACAAATTCCAACTTGTTATTGTATACGGATTTATTAACTTATTCTTTCCGAATATAAAGTAAACAATAAGACTAAGTTTGTATTACATATATATTTGGAATTTTTTGGAAATATAGTTATTCCAATAATGTTCTAGTGGAGATCAGGCTGGGACTAAAATATCATTAAAATGGAAAAAACAACGTTGACTTGTAGGGCCTGTTTGGCATTAGTTTTAGCTTTTAGTTGTTATGTACGACTTTTTAAAATTTCATTTTATTCTCGCATTTTCTCAATTTTTTAAATTTTTTCAAAGTACAAATATACTTTAACACACTTTCAGCAAATTTTTTTTAGCAAAAAACTAGATAAACTATTCTTGAACGGACACTAATCCTAAAAGAATCCATTCTACTTGGCATATTCCTTCCCTTATTAATTTAAAAGCCAGCAACATAACAAGTATAGAGAAATCTCATGTACAATTATAAAGGCCACTAAACGCCAATGATTTGTATTAGTTTATGGGCGAAGCTTGGAGTTATCCAGATCGAGTTGCTTTAACTAAAATCTTATTTCGGTTGTCAAATCACAACCCTAAGGATGTGCAAGAAGTCATTTGGGCAATCAACAGTAGCAATATTGGTATGCTTGTGACAACGAAACAGAGGAAGGTGACAAAAATACTTGGAGCAACTTGCTTGGCCCTCGTGGCTATAAAGTCATGCTACATACATCTCTAGCCAACTTGCGAGGTCCTACAGTACTATCTTCATATCTATTTCTTTGGGTAATTTATTCTAAATTCATGCACATTCATAGTGCACAAAAATTGGGATGCCACTTCTACTTGTCCTTGTGCTTTAAACTCACCTGGCAGGCTTTCAAAGTCGAAACTTCTAACTCATATTTAGTCTCAAATTATGATTTAAAAGCATTACTATTGACTCATAATTGCAACTTTTTCTATACGTACAAGTATAAATATATAGTTTCTTTTCCTTGCGAAAATGAATAAATACAAAAAAGTAATGTATTTTTAATAAGATAATAATGATTAGATGATAACATTTAACAAATTTAAATATTGATTAATTCTGAACTCACACGCTCAGTAGCTTCACTACACAAAATAGGTGGCAAAATGACATAAGCATTATGGCAGTCTACTAATAATGAGAGTAGACACTTTGCCTAATAATACAAAAATCCTAATCCATTAAACTTATCTACTTGGTTTGGATTTCCACTATGCTGTCTCCATACAATGTCCCAACTCGATCAATTAAAGTGTGTATCTGACCTCAAAAGGTTATGGGTTTTTACATTAAATTCCAAGAATGGGCAAAATCTACTTCTTAATGTTTATCAAATAAGAAAATTCCATATTTTAAAGGCATGGCTTCTGTCAATGCCTTTAGTGCACTGGATTTATTATGATCATGATACATATCTGAAAATGAACACGTGTCATGATCATAACGAATTTAATATCAAATGAACATGTGTCATGATCGTAACAGATTCAGTGTTACACGACACTGGACAGAAACCACACCCATATTGTATTCTATGACGATGTAAACAAAATTACATTTCTCTTCTATTCAATATTCATCAAGAACGATGGATCAAACGGTAGAGAAGGCACAAGGGAAGCAGTTAGGTAGGGACCCACATAAGGGCACCCGAACCAAAGGCACGAACCTGAGGGGTTGGGACCCAAAGAAGAGCAATTATAGAAGTAGGACCCAAATGTGGCTTTTGATAATGAATATTGAATAAATATAAGACGCCGTAGTATTTGGGGTCAACCTCAAGCAGCTTGTGTGAAACACGCACAAAGTATTAGTCATGCGTGGTGTGCTGCTCGCTACGCGTGACCGTGGGTTCAAAACCCCCTCCTTTGACCCAAGTACTACCTTCCCTAGTCAAATTCAAACCCACTACCATTATTATTATTTACTTTTATCTTTTATCTTTTTCCTTTTGTTTGTTTTTTACCCCTATTTCTTTTATGAGTAAAAAACACGAGTGTTTATGATTTTTTAAGTAAATGACTATTTTCTTGGATATGTATAATCTCGTGACTCTTGTTATTGGCTATAAATGTCAAATCTCAAACTATTTAGATCTTTTAAGAAGGTCCTAGAAAATACTTTGTCAACCCTTCTGAGTTTTTAAATTGAAAATTTTAATTTGGTTTGGAACAGGGGATAAATGGCTTTTCAGGACGCAAATCCATGCCATGATAATTTGCTTGTCGCAAGGGTCCAAATTGAATAATAAAAAAATAAAAGGGATTATCTTAGTGAGATTGACTATCAAAAAAGAGATTGACTAGAATCTTGAATCAACTTCATTTAGAAGTTAAGTTTGATTAATTTGGAAAATAGTTTTGTGACGTTGTCCCTTATAAGTTGAGATTGTCTTTAAATTATATATAAACACATTTGTTTTCAGTGGTCAGGGGCTCCTTGGAGTATTCCCTAATCTGCAGGAAAGGAGAAACAACTGGGGTAGTAGGTTGATAAACCAATTCAACATAAAGGATAAGAACATAATAAAATTAAGGAATAGAAGTACCAATCCCATGGGTACGCTACCCATTTGGTTTCTTTTCGGGGTGCACGTTGCTGGTATGGCAGGAACATGTTGTTGGTGATGACCTTAAATTTTAAATTTTTTATCCTAGTTTAAGATTTCTTTCTCATGTCTTGCCCATAATAATCCGTAGTAAAATTTTGAAAATTAGCATATTTGATTGCAATGGGAAGTACTGTCAATTTTTAGACCCCAAATATATAAGTTAACCATTTTTAAGGACAAAATTTGTTAATTAAACTTATTATGAATAGCCTTAAATTGATGTGAACATGACAAATGTTATGCAAACAAAATAAAAAGCAGCAAAAAAATAATTAACATGCAATATAGTAACCCAGGGAAAACTAATGGAACAACTGTTTCTAAAAAAAAACCATTGAGAGAAACCTTCACCAAAAAAGACAATCCACTATATCAAGAAAAATTTTATAATTTAGTAAAAAATCTTTATACTTAAACTTTACAACCCGTATATAACTTACTACATAAATCTTCTACTATTTTAGAACCTTCAAAATCTTCAATATATGAAAGCCTTCTTGGACAACGCACCCATGTTCACAATTGGAACATTCAATCGACTCCAAAAACCTCTTGAAGTTTACTTCTCAATAGCAAATTTGTGATAACACTGTGACTTTAGCCTTCATCTCTAATCTCCAAAAATATTGTCTTCAAGTCTACTTCTTAAACATTGGTATGATGGTGAAATAGAGAGAAATAGGGTTTGGATCTTATTTGTGCAATAAAGTGTTCTCTCTCTCTCCTTTTGTCCTTCTCTAATGTGTTCTTAAATAGTTGAGAAAGTAGGGCACAAATTAGAACTCAAACAAATGGTATACTAGGCCTTTTAGGAATTGGGTTATGTGATTTTTGATGGATCGAAGAGGTGTTGACTAGAAATCTAAAATGGAAACGTCAGGTTTCAAAACTTGAAAAACTCAATAGATCAAAAAGGCATTGAAAGCCTTCAATCAATTGATGTGGTTTCGAAAGCCTTCAACTGATCGAAAAGGTGTCGAAAATCTAGAAATCCTTCTTTCCATAGCTAATCATGAGTCTTCATCTTGGACTAGAAAATACACCTTATAGCTAAACCAGACTTACAATTGGACATGGTTTACAAACACTAAACCTAGGAATCTAACAAATACTAATTAATATGTGATAGGCCACAATCTGAATGACCCATTGTGATTAAACCAATTAATTAATTAGCCAAGTTGTTAATTAATCAATTAATCATGCAAACGCGTGGAAGCACAAACAAATCACCAATAAACTAATTAAGCAGCGGAAAATAAATAATACGGTGATTTGTTTACGAATGGGGAAAACCCTTGCGGCAAAAACCCCATCGGGTGATTTTCAGGTCACCACTCCCGAAACTCCACTATTATCAAATCAAGCAGTTACAAGTAAAGGAATCCCAAGTACCTTACCAACCTACAGTTGAACCCTTACCCCAATACCCAATTGGACTTGATCTGTAGTGACAATTTTCACCTTTGATGCACGGCTCCCAAGTACGTGACTAACCAATGCGCGGATCCCAGTACGCGACTTCAAACACCAACTAAGAAGGAGAGGTTGGCTGCAAAGTTCTTCAGTTCATCATACACGATGAAGATCAGGAAGATGCTTGGTCACAAAACCCTTTGGTGCAAATACACAGCAACTTCTTCAGAGAAGATGAACTAGGTCAAGAACTTCGTCTTTTGATCACAATTTGCTTGAACAAAGATTACTCAATGCTTTTGCAACTTGTGTACAATTTAACGGCTCTTAAAACAATCCTTTTATATGTTTAGGGTTAGAAGAAAAGAAAGCCCAAAAGCATATTCACGGATCCCAAGAAAAACAGATCAGAAAATCTGAAATTATAAATCTCGACAGATAGCAGGTGTCGAGGTAGCTATCGAGCAGGTGTTGAGCTTTAATGAAATTGCACTTCAGCTTGCTTTTTCTTGGACAGACTTGATGACTTCAACACTTGATCTTGAAACCTTGTTTCTTGAAGTATTGAAAACACCTAAAACTACCCAATTACAAGTAGAGTGCGTTTTGTCAAAAGGATTAGCCAATTTACATAAATAAGTGACATATGTTCTTAACAAGTGAAAACACATATGTCCTAACAATCTCCCCATTTGGCAATCCGTGACAAAACCACAACAAACAAATTAATATATGAGAGAAGTCATAAATCACTCAACTCATACTCACTTGTTGAATACAATAAAATCTATCCTAACACAAACTCTTGAAAAACTTTGCAAAAAGAGAGTTTATGGCAAGTAGACTTTGACAACCTGTATTTCTGAAACACTTTAAACAAAACTCATCAAGGCATTTTGTGTGAAACAGAAATAATAGATTGCATACAAGTATAAAGAAAATGTGTATAAAGATAGAGAAGAAACAACACATGAAGAGAGAGGTGAAAGAAACATACATCCACATATAGAGAAAATAAGTACAATGTATGTAAAACTGGTCACAAGACCTCATATACAAGAACAATGTATCTCAAGAATAGAAAAGAAAAGATACATCAAAACCTCACTACATCCCTAAAAAATATCAACACTCCCCCTATCAAAAATGTCCTATACTAACTCTCCCCCTAAGATGACTACTCTCATAACTATTGAGTTGAAAACTAAAAATCTAAAATTGGCCTGAGTATTAAATAGTTCATATGTCAACATAACAAAAGCAATATAGTAGGAGGACATTATAAATTTCAATGAATTTAGAAATAGTATAAATGGTTACTTCTTTGATATATTTTTAGAAATAGGGGAAGATATGGTTGACCGATTCCAACCATCTTACCTAAAAAACAGAAAAATAAAAGTTTTTTCTTTTTTTTTTGGGGAGAAGAGTTGCTTTCTTTATAATCATTTATCAATCAATTTTGCTATGTTATTTGAGTATCGAATACATGAGCTCATGAGGGAGCTGGTCAACTCACCTGTAGCATCGAAGTGACGGTAGAAGAATCCTAATATCTAATACCTTCTTTTATTTTTATTTTTTATGAACACTAATACCTTCTTTCAAATTTCTTGTAAGAAGCTATTGTATTTTTAATTATAAGCAACTTCGTGTTTGCTTCATGGATAGATATGTGGGCTGAAGATTTCTCTAATACCATGCACTCACGTATTTCATTAATTTATGTTACAACTTACAGCTCCATTTCACAAATATTTACCAGGAAATGCAAAAACAGTTTTTCTTCTTTATTTTAGAAATTGATGTTTCTGACTGACTGCCCATGTAGTAGCTAATGTTGATCATGTCACCAATCCTTAATTAGTAAGTTAAATATTTGGGTCGTTGTATGAAATACTCAAGGTCAACTACTGGATAGGAAACAAGCTGAATCGAATTTGGTTGCTATTTAGGTTATTCATTCAAGCTTCTTTAATCAATTTGTTAAACAAATCCAAAAGTTGATAAACTTGAGTGACAAGTTTTGGCCAAATTAATAAACCATTGATCTTTAAAACTTAGCCGATCGATATGCGACTTTGGTCTTGAAATTCAAAGTGATTGTTTTTAGTCCCTAACAAACTTAAAATGATAATTTTTTTTGTTTCTAAAAACAGAAAGCGTTTGATTTTGGTCTCTAACAAATTTAAAGTAGTCGTTTTTAGCCTATAAGTGACCTAGAATTAGAAACAGACAATTCATTGTCTAAACTATGCCAAAGACCTGTATATATAAATTGGCCATAAGTAGAGAGCCAAACCAAGATACCTACCTTGGGATTTAGCTGTTGTGAAAGGAACTCGCTTTGATGGCATATAAACTAAAAAGTGACAGATCCAATAAAGATAAGAAAGAACACTCTTCTAGAAAGAGAATCTAGTCAATGTGCTCCTTCTCAATTTTTATAAAAGAATAGGTTAGGTTCGAGAGTTTGGGAATGATTTATTTTCGGTAACTTATTTGTATCTATGAGACAAAAAGTTAAAAATTAATTAATTTTTTAGAAAGGAAACTAAGATTATTTAAAAATAAAATTGAGATAAATAGTAGTGTGAAACTTACAAACAATCAACATTAAGTAAAAGGAATTGGTCATCATCGATCAAAACAACAATAAAATTGATATGATTGGTTAGTTGGAACATCAAACTTAGAGGATATGATGATCGCTTCGCAAATTAATACTCTCATTTAAGAACAGCTTATTTAGCTTTTTGTTGAAAACTTTTTATTGAAAGTGTGCTAAAGTATACTTATACCTTAAAAAGATTATAAAAAAAAAAAATAGGCAGAAAAAAAGAAATTTTAAAAAACTATAAAAAAAAAAAAACTAAAAGTTAAAAACTAAAAGCTTCTGCAATGTAACAAATAATTTTAAGCTTCTCTATACCCACTTTTACAATATAATTTTAAGCTTCTCTTTTAAGTGTCTTCAGTTTGGTCGTGCACGTGATAATCAACAAAGCCATACAAGGTGAACAAATGGCCTCCCAATGTTAGTGGGGGGTGGTCTCTTTTTCTTTTCTATGTACACGTTTCATACAAAGGAATAAAATAAAATTATTTTATTTTATTTTAAAAATCTTTTTACTCGTTAAAAAAAAAAAGTTGTGTCTATTTCACACACTCTATTACATATATCTGTATACACAAATGTTACTTGACAAAATTAACTTTGGAAAAATTGTCATAAGTTGAATTGATGGGGGAGTAAAGTGGTACGCAATATTGGTGTGTGTACTCTGTGTGCACTAATTATTATCCTAAAAAGTATACTAATATCACTTTAATTTGTCTCCTTTTGATAAAAATATATAGATGTTATAAAGAAAAAGAGATAAATGTGTGTTAATTAAAATAATCAAAGAGATAAATATAATATTTACTTGAAACTTAACTAATGGTACTTATGGTGTTTCACAATAATTGAAGTTCAGTTTTTCCCATGTCACGTCACTTTTTAAGTTCAAATCATATTCATTATTTTAATGACATGTAAACTCAAAGTAGCCCATTATGTCTTATCTTATCAAGGCATTAAATCCCTAATGATCCAATCCCTCCACTAATTTTTGTTCCTTCCGTATCGTATCTTGACTCTTTCATAGTTTCAAACTCTAGATTTTTATTGTAAGCTCAAATTATAAATAATTTTTTAAAAAACAAATAGAGGAAGAAATTTGAATTCAACATAATTTTTTAAAAGCAATCAAGACAATGAAATAATATACTACTTTTTAGGTATATTGTTATACTTTTAACAGTAAATTAACCTAGGTATGAAAAATAAGTTATAATTTACATTATAGTACATTTTGTATGACAATTCAATTATTATTATATATATAAATATGTTTTTTTTTTATTAATGTCATAATAATATTTTTGGCTTAATTTTTATTCCAATTTTTCTCACTAAAGTCCAAGCTCCACCATTGCATCGGCCTAATACCAAAAATGAACCTACACAGGTCTTATCCCAAACAACCCAGTAGCCATGGTGGAATATTGATTTAAGGGAGTGCCATTCTCATTGTAGGGGAAGAATGGGAACAACTTCTCATGTACGTACCTTCATATAGCGAAAGCAGGATTGAGAGAATAATAGTATTTGAGAGGTTTTCAGAGCAAGATAATTGTCCTCCTTCCCTACTGAAGTTAATTGGAATCCACATAAAAATAATTACTCTGTTGACTTTGTCGAGGGACTTGATAATATTATAGTTACCTTCACCCCCGAGTGATTTAGGGGTGTAGGTCCTAAATTCGAATCCCGCAATGAGAATCGCTTGGGAAAAACTTTATGCCCCCTACTCAATGCCCACTAATGCCCTTGTGAGTCTAAAATATCAATTATGGCTAATCAATTCTCCTGCTTGTAGGCTTGGACCCAGCAAGTAAGATACTTTACAGTAATGCCCAGGTAAAGAAGCCACTCTAATAGCTCCCTTCTACCCTTTTTATTTATTCATAAAAAGAAAAAATTCTATAAATCCTAGAATCATGTAAGGTATCGTTTCGAAGTCCTAGAATCATTTCAAAGTCTGGAATATAAGCAAATCAAACTCCTTTCAGGCATCAATGATGTTTACAGATTACAGCTAGTTGTGATGACGAAGAACCAGCACCAAATGGTACATAAAGCATTTCTACCTTATTACTATGTATCCTTTAACTTGGCTAAGCTATGGAGCTTTCTCCAATTTGGAGGAGGCTTTCTTAAGTTTCATGAGCAGCCCCATGTGCAGTTAGTAATAAGGCATGGCAAGCTTCATCCTCTCACCAGCCAGAAACATATAGGTATGTAACTATATTATGTGTACTTATTATCTAGCATTCATAATGAGTTTCCAAAGAAGTATCCTGGACCCAATGTGCACTCCGTGAGCCTTTATCATTGTTCTATGAGGGCCTGGTGTGATAGTCGTACGCATGTCCCACATTCCATAATGTACTCAATTTGTCGTGAATCGTGTGATTTTATGTATATATTGAATCTTGCATAATATTATATATACTCAATATTTTTTTTTATTAGATATGAATTTTAACATATTAACTATTAGATTAGATTTTCTTTTTATACTTTGAATGGTTGTAACATTTCAAGATGACTTGAGATAAATAACTCTCACTTCGATTAAATGTTTAACTTTCAAGTTTTTTATATTAAAAATTAGGCATAAAAGATGAATTTTTAGATCAAATAGTAAATTGCACCAAATTTGCATGAAATTTTGTATGCAAGTTAAAAATATAGAGAATATGCAATCCAATAGTATGATTTTTGAAATATTAATGTAATAAAAAATATTTAGGTAGTGTAATATTTCTTAAAATTACACTGAGGGTAACTTAAGTCAAACCTCTATATATATATATATATATATATATATATATGTGCGTGTGTGTGTGTGAGAGAGAGAGATTTTAGTTTGAAGTGGCATGCAAATTTACAAGAAGTAAATCCTTTATAGCTTATTTTATAGACATTTGTCTTCTTCCACCATTCACGATGAAGAGATAAGTAGTTATACAATAAAATGGAAATTTACATTAGGAATATTTTGTTATTTAGGTCATTTTCACAGTGAGAATGTTATCAAAAGCGTCCAATTTAAAAGGCATCATTATCGTAAGAATTGTGAAGATGAAGATCCTTCCACTAAGCTACAACAACAAACCCATATAGAAAAGGTAATGCTACAGACAATTATTTTTACAACAATTAAGTTGACATTTTTTTTCTTCTTCTATTCTCATTAAGTTCTCTATTGACATCACTTTATAATCTACTATTTACAACTTATTATATTAGCAGTTGTGAAAGTTGGCTTCTCTAAGCCAAAAAAAAAAATTAATAATAAAAAAAAATAAATAAATAGTATCATTAATGATTGGTGCTATAAACTTTTTTCTTTTTCTTTTTTTGTGCTAAAATTCAAAGTACATCCTCTAAGTTTGACTGAAATTTATTTTAGTCCTCTAATTTTACTTTCGTCCAATTGAGTTCCTCTAAATTTCAAAGTTATTCAATTTAGGCCTTTTGTCCAATTTCGTTAAAAAAAATTTGTTATTAAGTATACAATTAACCAGTGAAAAAAAGATTGGAAAAAAAAATTCTTACATTAAAAAAAAATGTAAAATATTTTTATTCATTTTATAGATTTTTTTCATGTGAAAATAATTTTTTTAAGATCAATTTTTTGACAAAATTGGACAAAATACATAAATTGAATAAATTTGAAACTTAGAGGATTGAAATGACTTTCAGCCAAACTTAGAGGGTGCAATTTGCATTTTAGCCTTTTTATTTCCCCTTTTAGGGCATATAAAAGTTGGTCTCCTCTATTCCTTCACGATCACATATTTCCACACATACTTTGTCACAATGGTCTTACATGATGGCAGATTATGACTAATTGTTTATTACTTTTACATTAACTCATTATCACTCATAATCAATCACGTAGGACGGTGTTGAGGGTCATTTCTTCGAAATAGACAAGGGTAGCCCAACCCAGCAACGCGGGCAGCAGACCAAGTAAAAAAAATCATTGGGCCCAAGCGGCAGGAACAATGGATCACAGGCCCATCAATACAAATGGATGGGTCTTGAGGAAGTAAGTGGGCCTAAAAGGCCCGGAAAGAGAGAAAATGGCACCCATGGGCAGTATGTGTTGTAAAAAAGAGAGAATGGGCTGCGGCAGACCCAAAGTAAAGTAAGCAAAGTGAGTAGGGGATAATGGCAAGCCCATGTACCCCAAAGATGAGAATGAGGAAATTGGGCCGGGGAAGCCCAATTGAGTTAGTAAAAGCCCATGGGATGCAGAGTAATGAACGGACCAAGGATGTCCAAAGAAACGGGCCGGAGAGGCCCAAGGGAAAAAGGGGCATGAAAGCCCATGCGCAAGGACACCAGTGGCCACCATTGATTGGGCCACTGGGGGAAAGAGTTGGAATGGCAGGCCTAAGAAAAGGCCCAATAGGAAGAAGTCACCGCGGCAGGAGAGGCCATGCAGAAAGAAAGCAAAGGCATTTAAACGAATTGGGCTGAAAAGAAAACAAAGCCCAAACACTGAGTAAAAGCCCAGATCCTGAGGGAGCGGGAAATCAGAATAGCAACCTGTGAAAAGCCAGAAACGGGCGGCAGGCAAGGAAAGTCTTCACTCCACGGCAAATGCATGAACAAGCAGGCAGGATTCAGACGCAAACACGCGCAAGGCCCAGGCACCACCAGCCTGTACCCAGCCAATACAGGACATGGTGAGGTCATGGGTCAGAGGTAAGAGGGCACGGTTTGGAGGTGGGGAGAGGGGAAGGCTTATTTTAAGGTTCCTGCCCAGACTCTTTTGGGGGATACGTCCTGCTGGGATAACATACCACCCGAAAGAGGCAATGCTGAGTTGGAACCAATAGGTGCATGCTACGAGGGATAGAGAGAGAAGAAACGTCACCGCGGCAGGTAGGAATGCCGCGGCAGACTAACGGACAAAAAAATGTCTGTACCCGTAAACAGGGGAACCACAGACGGAACAGTAATGTCGGCAAGTACTCTCAGACCAGACAAAAACGGTTGGAGGGTAGAATAGTAAAATCCGTCCACGGCAGACACTATAAAATGGGAGCCTCTGCCGTGAACAAAAAAAAAAAACAAAAAGGGTGGAAGGCAATACAAAAAGAAAACTCTGTAATACCCTTAGCAAAACAGGGGAAGCATAAACAAAAACACTAAGGGTGGAAAATCACTAAGAAAAACGAAAAGAAAGAAAACCAAGAGAGGAAAGATAGAAACAAAAAGAGTGAGAGCTAGTGGCATGCACCGATAGGTTTCTTCCCTTCTCTCCCTCTCAGATCCTTGCCCTCTTCCATATTCATTTCGGGTATTGATCATTTGGGTCCACCTCCCTCAAACCCATTAACTTCACGGCAGGATTTCTTTTCCTCGGAAGTTAGTTGCGTTGAGAAGAGGTGTTCTTCCTCTTTGGCTTTGCCCCGCGGACGAAACCAAATTATTTCCATGTCCTTTGATTAATTTTATAGCCATTCTCATCACTATTTTTGTTAAGTGTTTTTATGGTTGTGAATTATTTTATCATTTTCCATTAAAAGAGTTATCTGGTCATTCCAGAATGTATGTTTATATTCATCAATAATATCTGCCTGCTGTAAGCACTTTTCTGAAACAGCTCTGCCTGCCGTAAGCACTTTTTCTCTAAAAAGGGCTCTGCTTGCCGTAAGCTCATCTCCGAGTCAACTCACCCCGCGGCAAAGCGCCCCTAGCAGACGAGGCATAGTTCGCGCACAAGCCCGGCCAAGTTGAGTTCCATTTGGCCCGGTCTCGACTCCTGCAACCCAGAACATTTGGGCCTACGATCACAAAAGGGCAGCCCAGCCCAACATAGCAGAAAAGGCCCCCACATTAAATTGGCGACTCCACTGGGGAGTTGAGAAACAGACGGGGACGAAAGCCCACACGAACGAATGCCTCCGAAATCCAGGACTACACGCAACATGAGTGCTGTACCCTCACAAGCAGAGTCCAGGCCTACAACACCCCACCAACCACAGCCTAATCAGGCAGAGGGTGGTAACGAGATGGGGGCTGTACCCCAACCTCCTCCGAGGATCCCCACGGACAATGCCAACACCTTCATTGAAGTATTGCAGGCTTTACAGCACTCACAACAGCAAATGATGGAAGAAATTCGTCAGCTAAAGACGGATAAGACAAAGGAAAAAGGAAGCCAACATGATCCGGAGCATGGGGCGGAAGAGACACTGGTAGGTGGTGTCCCACAGAATACGGATCAACGTTTTATTACTATGGCAGAAGTGGCAGCTCTCCTGGAGCAAGAGAGAGCCAGAGGACCAAAGGAGAGATTCTACGCACGTAGACCCCCATACCCGCTAAGGGTGCTCAGTAAACCATACCTCGAGAGGTATGAACCGCGAGTATTCGCACAATACGACGGCAGGAAGGGAAGTGCTGTTGAGCACGTAAGCAAGTTCATTGATACGCTTGGCCCTTATGCAGCAGACGAGGACTTGTGTCTTCGAGAATTTTCCAAATCATTGTGTGACCGGGCTTATACCTGGTACATTGGTTTGAAGCCAGGGTCGATCCCAACATGGGATGATATGGTAGATGTATTCTGCACCAAGTACTTTCACGGAGAGGAAACGGTGACACTTGCAACATTGCAAGCAACTAAACAAAGGAATGGTGAGGACTTGATGGAATACATCAAGAGATTTAGGGACATAGCACTCGACTGCTATGACCATTGCGAGGAAAGGACGCTGGTGGAGATGTGCATGACGAATATGATCAGGGAATACAGGGCAGTCCTAAAAAACCTTGAAATCTCCCAGTTCGCGCAGCTGTTACAAAAGGCAAGAAAAACTGCCCAGTCCGTAAAGCCAAGCACGGACAAAAGAAGTGCCCTGCAAGCCATGACGGTATCCACCGGTGAGCGGAAGAGGAAGACGGACGGGAAAGAATACGATACTCCTCCGCCAATACCATGTACCGCAAAGGAGTTGGACATACTGCTAGACAAATGGATAGCAGATGGCGTATTCAAACCTAACCAAGTTGCTAGGGAGCCCACCGAGGAAGAAAGGAGGGACCCGCGTTTTTGTCGCTTACACAACTATGTCCAACATGCCACCGCAGAATGTTGGGCACTCCGCAGACTAGTGCACCGCAGGATAAAAGAAGGAACTCTAGAGCTGACCCAGCAGGAGGTCCAGAGAAACCCACTCCCGAATCACAAAGGGAAGGGTGTAGCGGCAGTGGTGATCTGTGCGGATCCAGGGGATGACGAAGGAGAGAATCCGGCCTTGCCTGCCGCAGCAATTACCACTTTACAACAGAGTTCCAAATTCAAAAACTTATTTGATCAACTAGGCCTCACAACAAAAGAAAGAAAAGTAGCTACCGAGGCTCTAGTAAGCATTGCCTCCGGGGCGGGGGTGGAATGTTTATCAGCGGAAGTCCAAGATGACAGGGCTCTTTTTCAGGAGTCAACCGAAATCACCTTCAGTGACGAAGATATGGAAGTGGGGTATCCAGACCACCGGAGACCTCTCTATCTTGCGTCATCCATAAATCAAATCCCCATAAAGAGAGCCTTAATAGACACGGGCGCTTCCGTAAACCTCATCCCCTTGAGCACTCTGCAAGCAACGGGGATTTCCGAAAGAAAGATCCAAGGGTGTCCAATGGAAGTGACAGGATTCGGTGGAAGAGGAGAGTACACCGTAGGCCATATCCAGTTGTGGTTAAAAGTGGGACCCATAGCTTCCCTAGCTCGGTTCCACGTGGTGAAAACAGAAGTCTCATACCACGTCCTTTTGGGACGACCATGGTTGCATAAGCACAGATTAATTCCATCCACCTACCACCAATGTGTGAAAGGGCGGATGAATGACAGGATGATATGCATAGCAGCGAATCACTCACCATTTGAGCAGGCGGAAGCTCATTTGGTAGAAACCATGTTCTACGATCAATGGGCTCCATCCGGGGAAAACTCAGTGTCAAGGCCGCAAGGTACCTTCGTGCCTAAATGGAGAGACATCCAGGATGATCCCGAGCCTGACCTAAGGGAATTACTAGCCAGAAAAAAGAAGAGGAAGCACGCGCCAGCCGAGGACCCAGAGGATACACCCCACTGTGTCAGGATCCGAGGTCCTGACGGCAGGATTGTGTATAAGTTATGAAGGGGCGCGGGGCCCACTGGTGAAATGCAAGAGGGCCCTACCCGGGAGTGGCAACACAGGAACTTGACGTGTTGCGTGGTTCAAGAAAAGTCAGAAGAAGAAAGTAGTGAAGAAGAGAACGAGAAAGTTGCGACGGAAAAAGAAGTACAGGTTACGGCAGAAGAAGAAATGGAAGAGGTTGACTTGGGGTCTGTTTCCCAAGGGCCAAGACCTATCCTGATTAGTGCAAGTTTGGCCGAGGCGGAAAAGACAGAACTGATGTTGCTCTTGAAAGAATTTAAAGATGTCTTCGCATGGGAATACAATGAAATGCCGGGGCTAGACCCTGGGCTAGTCGCACACACGTTGAATGTAGACCCAGAGGCCAGGCCAATAGCTCAGCCTGCCAGGACATTCCACACGGAAATAGAAGGGCAAATAATCAAAGAGGTGCAGAAATTGCTTGTCGCAGGATTCATCAAACCTATCCAACACTCGCGATGGCTGTCCAACATCGTACCCGTGAAGAAGAAGAGTGGCCAGTTAAGATGTTGTGTAGACTTCAGAAACCTCAACAAGGCCTGTCCGAAGGATGAGTTCCCTTTGCCAAACATGGACTTACTGATAGATTCTGCGGCAGGCAACGCCATGTTCTCATTTATGGATGGGTTCAGCGGGTACAACCAAATTAGGATGGCACCAAGGGATGCAGAAAAAACCGCTTTCAGAACACCCATGGGCAATTTTTATTACACTGTAATGCCTTTTGGGTTGAAAAATGCGGGTGCCACTTATCAGAGAGCAATGACGGCCATATTTCACGACATGATGCATTGTGAACTGGAGGATTACGTAGACGACATAGTAGTAAAGTCAAGAAAAAGAGAAGAACACTTCCAAGTGTTAAGGAGGGTGTTTGAAAGGTGCAGAGCCTTCAAACTAAGAATGAACCCTCTCAAATGCGCATTCGGAGTGTCCTCGGGGAAGTTCCTCGGCTTCTTGGTTCATAGTAGGGGGATAGATGTTGACCCAGCCAAGGTTACGGCCATTGCAACCATGAAACCTCCGGGCACGGTAAAGGAATTAAAGAGCTTCTTGGGGAAAGTCTCGTACATTCGAAGATTTATCCCCGGGTTGGCATCAATCACTGCCGCTTTCACCAAGCTGCTCAGAAAAGGGCATGATTTTGAGTGGGGGGAATTGCAGCAGGCAGCCTTCAAAAGGCTACAGCAGATCATGATGAACCTCCCCACAGTGCAAGCCCCGATTCACAAAAAGCCACTGTTGCTCTACTTGGCTGCCAACTCATATGCCATTGGAGCGATGATTGCCCAAGAGGACGTGGGCGGCACTGAGCAGCCCGTATATTATATCAGCCGCGCCTTGAAAGATGCAGAAACTCGATACTCGAGGGCGGAGAGAGCATGCTTAGCCATTGTATATGCTTCACAAAGGTTGCGCCACTATTTCTTGGCCTACGAGGTATGGTTAATGACCAAATCCCACGCCATCAAGGCTTTGCTGCGACAACCGATCCTCTCTGGCAGGATATCCCAATGGTTGCTACAATTATCGCAATATGATTTAAGAATGGGGACGCCCCGGGCAGTAAAAAGCCAGGCTATAGCAGACTTATTAGCACAATTTCCAGGCGAGGAAGAGTTCCCACTGGATGATGAAGTCCCCGGGGAAGTGGCCATGGCAGAAGGAGCCGAAGAGCAATGGGTAATGAAATTCGATGGGTCTTCTACCGCCCAGTCTGGAGGGGTGGGAGTAGTTCTATACCATGAAGAAGATAAAGCAGTAGCACTGTCATTTAAACTGGAATTCCCCTGTTCGAACAACACCGCGGAATACGAAGCCTATCTAACCGGGCTGGTCACGGCTCTAGAAATGGGAGTTAAACACTTGAGGGTGTTAGGCGATTCATATTTGGTGGTCTGTCAGGCCAACGGGAGCTTCTCCTTGAAAGAGCCTAGTCTAGCCCCGTACAGAGCAATGGCTCAGAAAATGGAGGAAAAGTTTTCAACTTTTGAAATAGAGCACGCTCCCAGGAATGAAAATCGGTTTGCGGACGCGTTAGCCGCGCTGGGATCTCAGGTAATGTTTAAAGGAAATAGCACCCAAGTAGAGGTCAGCAAGAGGAGAGAATCGATAATTGATGCGTTGAGAGAGAAATTCCAAGAGGAACAGTGCGACGAAGACTGGCGTTTTCCCATAAGGGAAGCTTTGATGAAAGAAGATGATGCCGCAGGACTCAAGGTGCTAAAAGATTACGCACTAGTAAAGGGGGAGTTATACCGCAGGATGCCAGGTGGGGTCTTGGCCAGATGTGTAAGACCAGAAGAGGCCCAGAGGAAACTGAAAGAAGTACACGACAAAACTTGCAGATCCTGCGGAGAAGTCAGTCTCTACCGCAGGCTTCAAAGGGCAGGCTTTTATTGGCCAAACATGGGCAAAGATGCGGATCGAGCCTAAATTCAGTGTGGGGCTTGCCAACTTGCGGCAGACAGAGAAGAAAGTTACGTTGTGTCCGCCTGCGAAGACTGGAGAAGCCCATTTATCCAATACCTGACGGAAGGTATCCTGCCGCGGAAGCAGAGTGAAAAATATAAACTCAAGCAGCTGGCAACACGCTACTTCATGCACAATATGGTCCTCTTTAGAAAGGGGTATGATGGGGACCCCTTAAGATGCCTAGGTCCTGAAGAAGCAGAGAAAATGGTGAAAGAAGTACACTCAGGAGAGTGTGGGGAACACCAAGGGAAGAAAAGACTCTACAGGTGCCTGCTGCAGATGGGTTACTACTGGCCTGCCATGAAGAAGGATACGGCAGAATTCGTAAAAAAGTGCCACAGTTGCCAGGTGCAGGCCAACTTAATTCACACCCATCCACAGAATTTGCACAGCATGGTAACACCATGGCCCTTCCACACTTGGGGGCTTGATCTGGTAGGACCGGTTAACCCACCGTCACGAGGATATATATGGATATTGGTAGCTACGGAATATTTTACTAAATGGGCAGAGGCGGTGCCTCTTCGCAAAGCCACCGGAGGAGCAGTGGCAAACTTCATCAAGGAGAACATAATCGTGAGGTTCGGGGTACCCCACAGAATCATTAGTGACAATGGCACACCTTTTGTCAACAGTGAAGTAAGGAAGATGTTAGAATTCTATCAAGTTAAGCATCACCGGTCATCACCTTACTACCCTCAAGGGAATGGGCAGGCGGAGGCAACAAACAAAACCCTTATAAAAATTATAAGTAAAATGAGTCAGGAATACACGGGAGGATGGGCAATGCACCTGCCGGACGCCCTTTGGGCTTACAGAAAATCGCCTAAGTCAGCCACAGGTTTTTCACCTTTTTCTTTGGTCTACGGGACTGAAGTGGTGAGTCCAGCGGAGGTAATGACCCCGTCCCTGAGGGTCATGAAAATGCAAGAAAAAGGAGGAGAGGAAGAAGAGGTCTTCGCGGCAGGAAGGTATGAAGACCTGGAAGGACTTGACGAAAAAAGAGAACAAGCCCAGGAACACAGCCGTAGATATCGGCAAAAGATGACTGAAGCTTACGGCAGGACGACTAGAGAACGAGTGTTCGTGGAAGGACAGCTTATTTTAAAAGTGGCAGACTACGTTAGAAGAGGCCTGGCAGGACCATCCAAATTTGCACCAAAGTGGGAAGGGCCCCTTGTGATAAGGGAAGCACACCCGAGTGGGTACTACCGTCTGACTCAGATGGATGGCAAAGACTTAATGGACCCGATCAACGGGAAATGGCTGAAGCAGTATTATGCCTGAGGAGAAAACTTACATGATTGTCTCTTTTCTTTCCTTTGTTATATTTCCTTTATGTTTCCTTTTACCCTATCATTTTTCAAGTGACTGTGTCACAACATGAAATTGTAATTTTGCTTTCGGCAGGATGTAATGAAAAAGCATCAAGTATTATCATCATATGTCATAGCAAAATGTAAAGTGTAGCGTCACAAAGATAAGTTACAAGCCCAGGTCATGGCAAACTAGCCAAATAAGTGTTACAACAAAATATAATGTAATAAATAGTCATAAGCAAAAGGAAACAACGAAACAAGGAAAAGCATCAACGAAGCCCGGAAATAAGAGACTGATCTCCAAAACGATCGGATCCACCAACACTGGAAAGAAGACGCTCACGATGGCCCTCCAAGTCTGCCACCTCCTTTCTCAAGATCTCAAGACGCGAGTCAATAGCATCTACAGTGGGTCGCACTCTCCTCGTGAAAATAGCCCGAGCAATCTCCCGAAGGTGATCCAAAAGGAACTCCACGGCAAAGCCTACGCTGACAAGTTCCTGCACTGCGGCCCTCCACTGCAAAATCCTCTCGGTAGAGACAGTGTCAACAAAGCTATGCTCTATGTCATTCAATACACTCCCCAACATCTTCAAGAAATGCTCTCTAACAGAACGACCAAGTCGAAAGCCCTGCATGAAGTCCCCGCGGTTGCCATAGATCATCACCAGATGAGAAGCACAGTCCCCCGGGACTCTAAAGCCGTGAAAGTCCACATAAGGAGGGCCCGAGCCCCAGAAAGCTGCAGGATCAAGATCATTGACCTCAGGTTGGTCAAAGCGGGTGAAGAAGGCAGCAGCCTCGTCCTCGGGACCTGGAAGGGTGGTGGAACTACTACCCGCTTCAAACTGGAATGGGGCTATAGGAGGAGATCCTACCAAGAAAAAAGCACGGCATGAGATGAGGAATTAAGAAGGGAAAAGGGGAAATGAGCAAAGCCCACGGGGCGCAAATAAAAAAAAATAATAATACAGACAAGGAAGAAAATGAAGCTTACCAGAACCAACATCAATGGGGGCTGTGGGAAGAACTGAAGCAGGCACAGAGGGCACGGCGGAAACTGACGCCGTAAGTATGGAAGAAGCTGGTGCAGAGAATACGGCAGGAATAGGCGTGGCAGGATTAACTACCGCAGGCGTCCCTACGCTGACCGCGATGCCTAGCCCTTCAAAAGTCTCTGTGCACAAAAGAAAATAGACATGCAAATGAGAAAAAAGAGAAAGAAGAGTGGGCCCCGTGAATAAAGAAAGAAAAGTAAAAAAAAGGAGTGGGGACATACCCGTGAATCTAGCCTCGGGTGGGGCATCCTCGTCCTCGGACTCAGAAATCCTCCTCGGCAGGACGGGCTCACTATCAATACCTTCAGGAGCATCCTTTTCCTCCTCGGACTCAGAAATCTTCCTCGGCAGGACGGGCTCGCTATCAATATCTTCGGGAGCATCCTCGGACTCCTCGGACGATAGATCAACATCGGGTCCGCGAATGGCCGAGCTGGGAATGGAAGAAGGAGTGATTACTAAGGAAGAACCATCCTTCGCGGCCTGAGACAGAATCGCAAAAGGATCAATGGTAGAAAGGACGAGAGGAGCAACAGGTGAAACAGCCTCGGTCTGAGTCATGGCAGGAGGAGCAAATCCCCGTGGAGAAACGGGCATCTCGGCTGAAGAGGGAGTGGCCTTGCTAACCCCCTCAGTATGAGTACCCTCTCTGGGTACCGGTCCGGTAGGAGGGCTAGGAGCCTCGGCAGGAATCCCAGGCGCAGCAACTGGAACAATGGACAGTTGGGAAGCTTCACCAACCCCGTCAAAAGAATCTGCCACGGGTGTGCCCATGGAGGCGGGCAGCTCCTCGGCTGAAGGACGATAGATGGAAAGGGGCTCGGGCTGACCCTGGAAAGCCAAAGAAAGAGAAATACATATATACACGTGGTAAAGAATGAGGGAACCGACGGCTAATCCAAACAAATGAAGGCACGTAGCAAATGAAATATATGTAAAAGAAAAAAAATAATAATAAAGAAGAGGAAAGAAGGAAATAGAAGAAATTACCTCGAGTTCAGGCTCGTCAAGGTCAATGGGATGAGCAGATGACGTGTCTTCCTTATGCTTAGACTGCAAAGAGAGACAGGAGGCAGTATTAAGGAAGGGAATCAGTAGGCGTGACATGGGCTCACCGCAGGCAAGTTAAAATCAAGACACAAAAGACAATGTATGTAACATACCCTTCGCTCAGCAGCAGGCATGGGATGGGGGGTTGTTTTCCTCTTGCTACCCCGTGTCCTGCTAGAAGGAGCATCCGTGGGTGGCTGTGGTGCAGCAGGCTTGGGCTTACTTGCAGACTTGTGTTTGGCAGGGGTCTTCTTATTTGGTGCAGGGATGTTGATTACCTTAACTTTCTTCTCCCAACCAGGGGGAAAATCGCCTGCGAGCCAACACCATCCCTTTTTCTCCTCGTCCCACTCAAAGACAGCAAAGCGGCTCTGTTTCTCAACATAGTCTAAAACTGACCTGGAGGGCAAGAGCAACCGAGGGTTAGGAGACACTAACATACTTAGCCCGTCAGGGGGAATAAGGGAGAAGCCACGACTGCCTGCCAACTCTTGCCCGAATGAAGTCATCACTGCCTGCCAATAGCCATGCATGGCAGGAGTGCAAAGACCTTCTCTCGACGAGCCAGGAATGGTAACTGCACTAAAGCGTGATCTCCAAAAGTCATAAGCAGTCTGCCGCAGGAAAGGCCGAACAGAAGTAGGAGATTCCATGAGATAAGAAAGGTCATCGGGAACGTCCTGGTCCAGCCCAAACTGCCTCCTCACCCGGTTGGCAGGATAGTGAACAAACCTGATACCCTCATCAGTCAAGTAAGGCAGCCATCCAACATTGGTAGCCGCCAAATAGGTGATCCCCACCTCATCAAAACTAGTCAAAGGAGTGGTGGTCCCAATAATATCAACAAACGGACCCATAGCAGAATCGGTACATGTGTAGCCCCTACCCAAATTTCTGTAAGCTCTCCAAGTAAAACCAGTGCCACTATCGAAAGACTCAACAACTGAGTGACCAATGGGTTTCAGACCAGACCAACGAAAAGCTAAAGGGAAATCGGATTCAAACCTGCCGCAGAAGTCAGTGATCACCCGCGGACATGCTTGGTACTTCTCTCTCGCGAAGCGAACAGGCCTACACTTCGCCAAGTATTGAGCACAACGCTCAAACAATAACTGCTGCAGGATAGTGCTGTGTACAGAAGAAGCAACTATATGGCAGGAACCAGCCTGACTCTCATCACTCCGCAGGATGTCCAGTTGCACATATAAATGCCCCAAAAACATGGGGGCCAGCGGCAGACTAACTCCGATAGAAATCTTAATGGCCAAATGGAAGTACAAAGGCTTGATGGCGTAGTGGGGATGCGAACCAAAAACGAATTTACAAAGCCAAAAGGCAACAAAGGCCGCGCGGTGGGCAACAACGGAAAACTTAGAGGAAGAACTAACCCAATAGGACAACTTAGCATTCCCCGTCATCCTCTTTCTCAACTCGGCCTCAATAGCCTCTTCCTCCGGAGAAAGCTCTATGGTGGCAGGATCCACGTCACCAAGGATTGGCAAGAGCAGTTGGTTGGCCACGTCCTCAAGGGTCACGGTCAGTTCGCCGCAGGAGAAGAGGAATGTGTGGGTGGTGGCACACCACCGGCGAACCAAGTGACGGAGGTTGTAAGTGTCTTGAAAATTGGAAAGACTCCGGGATAGAACGATGGATTTCAGAACGCCAGCCTGCTGCAACAAACCCATGAAAACCGAGTCCGATAACTCTCGGTCAACCCACTCCTTCCAACCCGAGGCGGTTCCTGACCCAAACACGAAATGAATCGGCACCGGAAGAGAGACACCTTGACGGATGACCAAATCGGAAATGGAGGAAGACACCGGAGCCCAAGAAAAGTTGGGGTTTCGTCTACACATAGAGAGCCACACACGGCCTGGCGGCGGCGGCACATAATCGCCGGAAACTTCAGGGAAGAGAGGATAAGGATTATACCAAGGGTCGATTAGCGGCGCGCACTCGCTGTTGGGGTCGCGCGGCGCATCTTCCTCGACGGAATGGTTGGAATCGGAGTACATAGCCTCCTCGCCTACTTCTTGTCCGGCGAGTGGTTCAGAAGCTTTCCCTTTCCCTTTGCGGTGAGAAGAAGAACCTGGGCTTTTCACCGGCGCCATTGTGCGACGGTTTGGTCTGAGCAAAAGAGATGAAGGTGTTTGAAGAGAAGAAGGCGATGAAGGAAGAAGGACAGACACGATTCTTTGGAAAAGATGGTGTTTATGAGGGATTTTCGAAAGGACTCTTTTCTTAAATACATGGGTAATTAATGCTGGCCTGAAGGAAGGCGACTGATCAGCCATCAGAAGAAGAATGAAATAAATGAAGCGATAGTTGTGTCTTAGAATAATTGCCGTTCTGGGAAAATCGAAGAGTCAGCACTGTTCACCGCAGGAAAAGAAATATAAGTACACGTAAAGGGGTCCACAGTTTCAAAAAGCCCGCGAAGAAAAAGAAAGAAAGGAAACAGAGGACAGAAAAGTCTTTTATTCACATATGGACCGCAGGAACGTTCCATATGTTCAGGGGGCTAAATGTTGAGGGTCATTTCTTCGAAATAGACAAGGGTAGCCCAACCCAGCAACGCGGGCAGCAGACCAAGTAAAAAAAACCATTGGGCCCAAGCGGCAGGAACAATGGATCACAGGCCCATCAATACAAATGGATGGGTCTTGAGGAAGTAAGTGGGCCTAAAAGGCCCGGAAAGAGAGAAAATGGCACCCATGGGCAGTATGTGTTGTAAAAAAGAGAGAATGGGCTGCGGCAGGCCCAAAGTAAAGTAAGCAAAGTGAGTAGGGGATAATGGCAAGCCCATGTACCCCAAAGATGAGAATGAGGAAATTGGGCCGAGGAAGCCCAATTGAGTTAGTAAAAGCCCATGGGATGCGGAGTAATGAACGGACCAAGGATGTCCAAAGAAACGGGCCGGAGAGGCCCAAGGGAAAAAGAGGCATGAAAGCCCATGCGCAAGGACACCAGTGGCCACCATTGATTGGGCCACTGGGGGAAAGAGTTGGAATGGCAGGCCTAAGAAAAGGCCCAATAGGAAGAAGTCACCGCGGCAGGAGAGGCCATGCGGAAAGAAAGCAAAGGCATTTAAACGAATTGGGCTGAAAAGAAAACAAAGCCCAAACACTGAGTAAAAGCCCAGATCCTGAGGGAGCGGGAAATCAGAATAGCAACCTGTGAAAAGCCAGAAACGGGCGGCAGGCAAGGAAAGTCTTCACTCCACGGCAAATGCATGAACAAGCAGGCAGGATTCAGACGCAAACACGCGCAAGGCCCAGGCACCACCAGCCTGTACCCAGCCAATACAGGACATGGTGAGGTCATGGGTCAGAGGTAAGAGGGCACGGTTTGGAGGTGGGGAGAGGGGAAGGCTTATTTTAAGGTTCCTGCCCAGACTCTTTTGGGGGATACGTCCTGCTGGGATGACATACCACCCGAAAGAGGCAATGCTGAGTTGGAACCAATAGGTGCATGCCACGAGGGATAGAGAGAGAAGAAACGTCACCGCGGCAGGTAGGAATGCCGCGGCAGACTAACGGACAAAAAATGTCTGTACCCGTAAACAGGGGAACCACAGACGGAACAGTAATGTCGGCAAGTACTCTCAGACCAGACAAAAACGGTTGGAGGGTAGAATAGTAAAATCCGTCCACGGCAGGCACTATAAAATGGGAGCCTCTGCCGTGAATAAAAAAAAAAAACAAAAAGGGTGGAAGGCAATACAAAAAGAAAACTCTGTAATACCCTTAGCAAAACAGGGGAAGCATAAACAAAAACACTAAGGGTGGAAAATCACTAAGAAAAACGAAAAGAAAGAAAACCAAGAGAGGAAAGATAGAAACAAAAAGAGTGAGAGCTAGTGGCATGCACCGATAGGTTTCTTCCCTTCTCTCCCTCTCAGATCCTTGCCCTCTTCCATATTCATTTCGGGTATTGATCATTTGGGTCCACCTCCCTCAAACCCATTAACTTCACGGCAGGATTTCTTTTCCTCGGAAGTTAGTTGCGTTGAGAAGAGGTGTTCTTCCTCTTTGGCTTTGCCCCGCGGACGAAACCAAATTATTTCCATGTCCTTTGATTAATTTTATAGCCATTCTCATCACTATTTTTGTTAAGTGTTATTATGGTTGTGAATTATTTTATCATTTTCCATTAAAAGAGTTATCTGGTCATTCCAGAATGTATGTTTATATTCATCAATAATATCTGCCTGCTGTAAGCACTTTTCTGAAACAGCTCTGCCTGCCGTAAGCACTTTTTCTCTAAAAAGGGCTCTGCTTGCCGTAAGCTCATCTCCGAGTCAACTCACCCCGCGGCAAAGCGCCCCTGGCAGACGAGGCATAGTTCGCGCACAAGCCCGGCCAAGTTGAGTTCCATTTGGCCCGGTCTCGACTCCTGCAACCCAGAACATTTGGGCCTACGATCACAAAAGGGCAGCCCAGCCCAACATAGCAGAAAAGGCCCCCACAGACGGCTATGACACAATGTGTGTGAAAATGTGTGATCTTATAATTATTCATTCCCTCATGCACTAGACCGTAAACAAAAGCCGCATTAGCTTTTTCCTCATCCAAAAAAAAAAAAAAAAAAAAAAAAGCCGCATTAGCTTCGGTCCAAAGCGAGTGTCCACATTCAAGATTTCTACTTTGTGGTTCCAGCAGCAAACTGCAACCAAAGTGACAATAGTCTCCACATCGAATTTTACCTTAACCAGCCTTGACTTCCTAACCTTAATTACTTCCCACGCCATTTAGTAGTTGTAGGATTTTTTTTTTCCTCTTACCAGCATGCTTGGATTAAGCTATAACTGCTATATATGAATTTTGTTTAACTTTGTACTTAAGTCAATGATAGTCCCATAAGATGGAACTACGAACTTGGCTACAATAAATTTTCGAAAATCCATAATCTTCCATGTCAACGTTTAATATATATTTTTGTTGTTGTCTAAATTTTATATAGATTCCTAATAAAACCTCTTATATTTACACCCTCCTTTAAAATCATGCCACTTCATTTTTTTTTTCCTTCTAAATGGTAGATTAGATAGTTCCCATTATGATTCTTAAAGAAAGAAAAAAAAAAGATTTTTTTTTGAGTAAATAATAATACTTATTAAAATACACACGAAAATAGTAATAATTGTGTTTTAAACCGAGTTTATAATACATTACATAACCAGAGTATAATTATAAAATAGCATACCTTTTGTAGTTGTAGACTGGGGTTATAAACAGTGAACACTAGATATACAACCAATGTGAGATAAAAATCCCTATTTTTTTTAGTAAATAGTAATATCTATTAGAACACACACGAAAATAGTAATAATAGTATTTTAAACCGAGTTTATAATACATTATATAACTAAAGTACAATTACAATTATAATAAATGCATTTTAATACTATTATAATTATCAAATTACACACCATCCACATTTTTCATGTAATTATGTAAATATTTTTTTTAATTGAGTTTAAATTCTATGAAGATTCTGCATTAAAACACTTATATGCAAGACCCTCTATACAGGACATGTCACATCATATTTTCATTAAATGATAGAATATAGATTTTCATATATAAATAAAATCATAATAAAATGCATAGTAATAATTTTCATAGTATATATAAAAGAAAATAAAATATTTAAAAAAAAAATCATATTTGGTTGAAATGGGTACCGGTTAGTTCAACCTAAAAACATAAACTATTAAGTGAGATGATGGTCTATTCAAGCCACGAAATACAGAGATTTTTATTTTCCATTCAATTCTAGTATATGTATGCGGCGTGAAAATTAAAAATTAAAAAAAAAAAAAAAAAACCATCTCTCCTTAGAATCTCATTCTATATTTTTATATATATTTTTAAAGATACATTCGCTTTATAATAATTATTCTTTATTATTAGATTATAACACTAAAAAATTAATATTCGTACAATCTAATACCCTATTAAAGAAAATCTGATTTTCCAATAAATAATTTTCGTACGTAGGTGGCATCGAAAAAACAACCAATTAAGTAACGTTCTGTGATCTTTTTATTCGGTCTGAGTGCCAATCATATAGAGGTAGTTACATGCTTTGGTAATTACACGCACACGCATTGTGTGTGTCGCCTTCTACTTGATGATGAAAACCATGTCATGTATTTTACCAAATAGTTAGTCAGTGCCTTATCATATTTGATAATTTTAGGAGTTTACCGTATTGGCAGAGAGCACTAATGACTAATGACTAATGACTAATGACCTATGGTCTTCCATCAACTTGATAATAATTCTGCACTATACCCAATAATGATTGATTGGAAAAAAAATATGTTGTGTTATTTCTTGTCAATTCATTGGTGCTTCCTATCAAACAATTTAAACCATTATTTATAACTTGATAATAATTCTGTCTTTAAGACATACATTAACAAATTTTTTTTTTTTGGAGAATTAAAAATGTTGTTAAAAAGTTTGATAATTTTTTTAATTATCGATCAAATTTTTTTAAAAACAATTTACTAATATATACCATAAGGGCATACATATGTAAAATCCTTACTCAATATTAGTAGATGTTGAAATCTTCAAATGGACCCATAAATAGGACTATCCTCATTCCAACATGTTATTGTCTTTTCACTTTAAATATGTGAGTAAATGAAAGTGATTTTGTCATTACATCCGACCTCCCCACAGAAACAATGGAATCTTTTGGGTTCAGTCTATTTAATTCGAATGTTACAATTAATCATTTATATATGATTCATAATTTAAATCTAACAATTTGAGGTTCTTAGATCTGATTTTTAGTTACAGGTGCCGACTGGAAAATCAAACTCAAATGATTAGGGCCAATATTGATGCAAACGTAGGTCTTGTATCACATTCTCCAACTAGAATCAAGATTCAAATGCCCTTTTCCCACTTATTCTATATATATATATATATATATATATTTTTTTTTTATTTTTATTTTTTTTTTTGGTTTGGCTGAGTTAGTTGGGCTCTCAGTCTCAAGGTGCTTGTACTGGGCTCGACTGGGTGTGCTCCCTAGTTCGAGTCCTGCTACCTGCACTTTGAAAAGAATTTTCTGGGCTAGTGCTTTACCCCTTCATGGGCCCATCCGGCGCGAACAGTGATTAGTCTCTGGTTGAAAGCCTTGAGGAAACACTGTGGGAAACCCACTTATTCTATATATAAAGTATAGGATTTCAATATTATCAATTTGTGTGGTTTTTAATTGGGAGACCATTGATTATTTACATCATCTAGTTAGGAAAAATATTAAAAGTGATGTCAAGAATATTACATTTAAAAAAAAAATTACTAGTTACAATGGGGTTGAGAGATTTGATGTACTTTAAATATTTCAGTTAAAAATACTAGAGGTGTCAGTTGAGCAATAAAACTCTTAGCCACATTTTACTATATAAGACTTACAACATGATGTGTCACATTTACAAATAATAATAATAATAATAATGAGTGATATAAAGAATATTATAAATTTGGGCAAATAACCCCAATCTCCCAAATGTTTAAGGAAATGATACTCTGCCTTTTGTGGGTTTTTATAATTGCAATAGATAAATTCATGTCCTTTTTCAATTTATGGGAAAATTACACTAACCTCTGTTAGGAGATCATTTATTTTTATTACATTTGCTTAGAAATTGATGTGTCAATTTTTAAATTTACATTAAAATAATAATTAAGAAAAGTATTTATTATATTATTGATGTGTCATTAATTATATTTATTGTCATATTATAGTTTATAAACTTTTTGTAGTAAAATTGGTAATAATTTAAGCATTTTCAAAAGGTAATTTAAATAGTTATTTATAATGTTATTGAAGTGGCGTGAATTACATTCATTGTCACATTAATTTATAAAGAGAAGAGTATTGAAGTGGCGTGAATTATAAGAGAAGAGTATTTAAGAGAAGTGTAATAATTTAAGTATTTTTCAAAATTAATTGCAAATTTAGCAAGAACCGGTTCGACTAAGGATTAGAAGTTTAGAACTAGAAAGAAGAGTAGACACTGCACCTCAAAGTATGTGACTTAAATAATTGTAAGATGAGGACTACAAATAAATAAGAGTGAGTTTAATTAGCAAAGGGTGTGCCCAAATCACAATTAGGGATCAATTATTAGCCTTAAAAAAATGTGGTAATCACTTATCATAAGTGACCACGAAAGCATTTAATATTCACGATTATAAAAGCAATTAAATTAATATATTACAGAAGAAAAACGAGGAGAGTAAAAAAAAAAATGATAAGACCAAAGAGAGCATGAAAATGAAAGGAAATAAAAAGGAAAGAAGGAGGTGGGTTCCTTGCACCCAACGCATCTATTTGCTTTAGGTTTGGGTTCGGAGCTAGGTTTGGGTGTAGACTTTGATAAGGATAAGAACGACTCTCTCTCTCTCTCTCTTTCTTCTACAATTCTCTACAAGAGAACCCATTCCCTCCCTCACAGCCTCCACTCTCAGAAAACAAAATCATTTTCTTTGTCTCCAAAACCACACAACTCTCACACAACACACATACACACACACTCTCTCTCTCTCTCTCTGTTTCTCTGGTTTTGCTCTGTTTCTCTCTGTTTTCAAACACATTTTAGAACAAAATTTCCAAGACTCAAAACAGATTACTCTGTATTTTCAAGCTGGCGATCGAAAATCAAGAAACCACTGTTCGGGAAATCAAGCCCAAGAATAGGAGAATCATGGTACAGCACTAGCTTTTTTTCTTTGTTTTTCGTTGCATTGGACTCTTTCTTTTATTTTCTTCTGTTTTCTCTTCTGGGTCTGCTCAATGTGCTCTGTTTTACTTGAATTGGGTACAACTGGTTTTTTTCATTTTTTTTTTGAACTTTTTGATTTGAATTGCTATGGTTTTTGATTTTGGGTCTAATTGAAATACTGGGTTTCTCTTGGTTTTTGAAAATAGGGTCCTGATGAAGAGGACAACAGGTGGCCTCCATGGCTGAAACCTTTGCTCAGAGAGAGCTTCTTTGTTCAATGCAAGTTGCACGCTGATTCCCACAAGAGTGAATGCAATATGTACTGCTTGGATTGCATGAACGGTGCTCTCTGCTCTCTCTGTCTCAATCACCATAAGGACCACCGTGCTATTCAGGTACCATTTCCTCTCTCTGAATTCATATTTTTCCTCTCTTTTTGGTTACATTCATTGTAGTCAAATTTGGGTTCTATTATTCCAATGGCTACTTTCCAAGGTTTTCTTTTTTCCTTCTCTGGAACCACAAGATTCCTCTGTTTCCATTCTCTTTTTGAGAAATTTAGCTTTCCAATTACTCAACCTTTTTCTCTTCTCTCTCCTTTCTGAGAAAAATGGGGGGTCAAAGAAAAAAAAATTCTAATTTTATTTTGAAACTCAATTCAGTGGTCTATAGTTAAGTGAGGCTCAATTGACTGGAGTCTCTACTTAACCCATGCCTCCAAATTTCTCTTCCTGCTAACTGTGTTCTATTTTTCATTTTAATGTGTCAGAGATTTCACATGTTCCTTCTTTCTGTACCACACTTGACTGCCAAGAATAATGAATTCCTAACGTGTTTCTTCTTGTTTGGTGACAGATAAGGAGGTCCTCATACCATGATGTGATTAGGGTCTCTGAGATTCAGAAAGTTTTGGACATTACAGGAGTCCAGACCTACATTATCAACAGTGCCAGGGTTGTGTTCTTGAACGAACGCCCTCAGCCAAGGCCTGGCAAAGGTGTCACCAACACATGTGAGGTCTGCGAGCGCAGCCTCCTTGACTCATTCCGCTTTTGCTCTCTCGGTTGCAAGGTACTTCACTCCCACAATTTTTCCCAATTTTTTTTTTTTTTTTTTTTTTGGGCTTGCCTTGAAATTGTCACACTGTTTGGCTGGTAATTAAGAAACTGATTGAAAAGAAAATTAAGAACAAGTTTTTTTTTTTTTTTTTTGGATCCTAAAATGGAGAACATGTTGAGGTGGTTGTGGGTCATATTTTCTTGGTAACCAAGTGAAATTCAATTTTAATGCCATTCATGTGATTGGTTGAAATGAGTTGACTTTTGATTTTGATTTGCGTTTGGGGTAATCTAATGTATAATGTACTAATGCGAGACTTGGAATGCTAACAATTTTTTCAACTGAAGTATTCACAAAGTGTGCACAAATTGAATTGGGGTTCTTTTTAGGTTAGTTGTGGCCCATCACAATTTTTTGCGGTGTCACACTATGCAAATTGCAATTCAATCAGGGGGTGTGGGGGCTAATTCTTTAATTGTTGTCATTATTGATTATAGATTGTGGGGACATCCAAGAATTTCCAAAAGAAGAGGAGGCACTCAGCTGCAATGGCGTCAGACTCGGAGGACTCATACAGTAGTAGCAGCCATGGAAGAGAGAAGAGCAAGGTTCGAGGCTTCACTCCCTCAACACCACCCCCAACTTCGGTTAACTACCGAACGGCGAAGCGAAGAAAGGGAATTCCCCATCGTGCCCCAATGGGGGGGCTAATCATAGAATACTAGAAGCACTATATATATTCCGTTCATTACATATACAATGTAGTCCTCCCGTGGTCAAGATCCTATGCAATAGTTAGTTTATTGTACGGGATGCAATACCTTATAATTGATGATCAGGAGCAAATGTTAATTACTTAGAATTTTTCACAGCCGTCTTATTAGGCAAATAGTTGCTTTGATCAGATGGCTGTGAAGAAAAGTTTAACTTTTGCTCTCAGTCGTCGCCTATAGTTACTATATCTTGTGCAATAACCTAGGTATTATACGGGATTTCACATCGATACCTCTTCAAGCGAGTCTAGTCTCCAATGCTCAGTGCTTTTTGCACCCCAAAAAGGCCGGTGTTGGAAAATGGGTCACCCCGCAGTGTTGTCTACCTCTTTTTAGTATTTGTACATACAAGTAGAAGATAAAGTTGGAAAATGTGGAAAAATAATAAGACAAATGTGAAGGATTACTCTGGGGTGGTCGGTGAAGCAATAGGGAATATAAAAATAAGCTTTCTTTTTTCTTTTTCTTTTTACTTTTTAGTTGGAAGAATATATATATAGGGATGGTTATTAGAGTGATTATACATAAGTTTTGGGGTTTTGTTGAAAATGTAGATACTTGGTTTTGTGGTTTTTTCTTTTTTTTTTTGGGAGGGAAGGAAAAACTGGAAAAGACAATGTAACTCCCTTGGACATAGGGGAAATGTCTATATATGGAAAATGAAATAAGAGATTTTTATTTTGTATGTGTAATAAGTAGTCCATTGTAATAATTTCTTTTTTTTTTTAAAGAATATTTTTGTTTTTATGAGTGTGAAAATTAAAATTCGAAATGTGGTGGGACCCTTGGCGGCCGTCTCGTGTGGGAAGGGGTGTAAAAAGAAGTGGGAATCGTCAGCGTGAGGCGTGTCGGAATGAGATTGGTAGTGGGAAAGCGAGGCAGTCTTGGTTCTAGGAATTGTAAAAGTAGGTCAGCCGCCCTCACATACGCACAAACGATATTTATATTTTCTTTTTTGGTTTCATGAGTCAGAAAGGCGGTGCCTTAGCGAATGAGTTTTCTATGTGTGGGTCCCAATTGCTTGGATTAATGCTGGCCTTTGGATCTTTTTCATGATGGTGACGATGATGATGATGATGCTTTTGAATCTTTTTTTTGGCCAATCAAGGTGGGACCCGAATGGGGCTTGTGTGTGGTTGCCATGAAAGCACAACTTAGGTTGAAAGTTCCGTTTTTCTCAAAAAAAAAAAAAAAAAAAAAAAAGTTGAAAGTTCCGTGGATGTTTCTCTCAATTCTTAAAGAGGGGCCAAGGCTAAAATGACCATTGATGTTTTTGGTTAAAATAATTCTAATGCAATGGCCCATCTTTTTCTAGCTTTTTTTTAATGAGAAAGAAATTTTTGATTATTGGAAAATGATGCAAGAAATTTTTGGATTTGCTTTATAATATCCAATTTTTCATATGGTTAATTTCACTAGCCATATTTATTACAGGATCATTAATTCCCAATATTTCACAACCTTCACAAACTTTGTTCTTCATTGACATTATACTAATCCCAATATTGTTGTTTATCACATTATTTTTATCAGAAACATGTTCATTACACTCTCACACAAGCTCAAAAGCACACTTGTCTATTTGGAAATACACTTTTCTATTTGGAAATTGCTTATTTTTGGTGTCTTATTTATATAATATTTATCAAAAGATTTAGTTATTAGTAACTATTAAGCTATATGTATTTACAAAAAGTTAAAAATTAATTTATTTAAAAAAAAAGTTAAAAATTAGATAATTTACAAAAAGGCTAAGACAAAAAGAAAAATGTAAAACTTTTATCAACAACTCCCAAATGCGCACTATGTATATCTATATAACTTACATATTAGTTAAAATCATATATAAATCAATGAAAAAGCTACACATATATTGTTAGGAATATGAAATAATTGTTGTAATCCCTTTAGTTAGGTAGTTAAGTAGTTTGTTGAGATTAAGATGAGTTAGTTAGGATTTGAGCACATATAGCTCATTTAATATATGACTTAATTCATAGAGCACATGTTAAATATTATCTTGAGCCATGTGGGCCAATGATATTAGAGCTAGTCTCCTATAAATACATGATTGTAATTCAACATTAGAAATCAATTGAAGAATAAACCAATTCATTGCTTAAGTGCATTAGTACATCTCTCTCTCTCTCTCTCTCTCAATGGAAGGTGACTACCTTAAATTAAGTCAATTTCCCTACAATTCTCATCAACCCCCCTACAATTCATATCCATCCCCACTAGGAACCTCTAGGTTCCTAATATATATCATTGGAATTAACAATAGAATAGAAGATAGCAAAAATAAGGTTACAATACATTTTATACTTTCTAAGTTCGGAATTGCTTCTAAACTACTTTCTCAATCAATTGTAACTTTTAATTTATACAATCAACTATTGTAATAATAAAGCAATTAATTTTTCAAATATCTTTTTATATTTTCCATGAAAGTGGTGTTAAAACTTTTCTAATATAGTTTATTAACAATTTTCCTAAGAGCAACATGACCCTAAAATAAAAGCTGCAAGATTTAAACAGATGATAGAAGAAAACACATTGATATTATTGTAATACTAAAAAGGGCATAAATTGTAAATTTACATAGTGAAAGAATCAATTTAGAAGCTACCCCAACTAAATAGTATTTCAACATAAAAAAGAAAAAGAAAAATTACCTTAAGTTAGTAAACAAAAACTTCTTTTAAGTTTCTTAAAAACTTTCAAAATCTAGTTTTAGTGGAATTGAAATTTAAGCTTGTTGAAACTTAGATATTATTTTCACTTTGGGTAAATTATTTTAAAATTTTCAATATTCTTACAATAAATTATTTTATTACTATTGTTATTATTATATGAGTTGAAGATAACTTTTATATAAAAATAAATCTAATTATATTTCATTTTCAGCATTAATTGTGTGAAGGGTTTGCTCTCTACTTGGAATCCATATGAGTTTTTCTTTTTCTATTTTTATATTTTATATGTATATTTTCATCAATATTTGTATGGGCGGCTATTGGTTGTGTAGATCTTTTCAATGTGTTTGTGGAGATGGTAGAAGTAGGAAATGATCTCCCACTTTACGTGTAAAACGACATGCCCCCATTGCTAACCTTTGATGGGTCACACACACCTGACCTATAAGGAATAGGGAAAGACTAATATCATGTGTGATCTTACCCTCTTCGTGTGGGTCATATTGATAAATACATTGCCATAAACGTGTTTCAAATTTTCTACAGAAGACGACTTGCTTTTTAAAAGGAAGCCCTATTTTGTTACCCAATCAGCATAAAAGCTCGATACTGTAAATCATTTTCTTTTCCCAGTTAAAAGTGAGAGTGTAGGGGTTGACCTGCATGCCTTTTCGAAATTTCAAGTTTTACATTCCAAGTTTGTTGGTTCTATTCCCATTATTGGAATAATATATAGCTGAATGTTTGGTGAAGGATATAGATTAATTATTAGAATAATGTTTCAGAATCTATATATGGTGAAGGATGTTGTAAATTTTCTGAACAAGTTATATAATTCTTCTTTTAATTGAGGATGGTTCGAAATTATATCTGAAACTTTGAATTTTTTTTTAATTAAAATACTTTATATTTTAAATTATTTCAATTCACCCTCTTTAAAAATCATTATTAATCATAGTCTATTTCACACAACTTGTAATAAGTTGGGTTCCCTATCCCTAAGCTTACCCGTTCTAGTTTCATGGGTGTCATCATCACAATTCACAACCAGGGATAGTCAAGGTCAATACTCAATAGTCAATACTGCTGATAATAGTTCCAAAGATAATTTGGGAGATGGGGTCATATGTATCAGAGTGGTAATGATCATATTCGAAATCACTAGGAACGAAGCTAGAATTGTTTCTTTGGGTTGGGAGTGGTTTAAAAGTTGTTTACAATGTACAAAACTTCCACTTCATAAGATGTAAGAAAAGCAATTAGTAGACAGGTTTACTAATATTTTTTGAGAGGCTGATTCTTGACTCATGTGACTTGTTGCTTTGGGTGAATGGCACTTGCCATTGCACCAAAGTCTAACCTTTAAAATTCAAAGCATGAAAAAAAAAATTGGCCATTCAAAAATAAGGAATATACTAAAATTCAAACTAAATTAAAATATAAAAAACAAGTAGCATCTATTTAGTATTAATAAAATGTGTTTAAATAAAAGAAAAGTATACGAAATGATTGTTTCTTAATACATTTCTATTTAAATTATTCGTAATCTATTGAAATGAAACTATACGCTATATTAAATTGTAACAATCATCGATAATTGATTTTGTACTAAATGTCACAGCAACTTCCCTATTGTTGTGCAAAATTAAAAAATATATTAGAAAAATATATTTTATTTTGTACCCATTAATAAGATAATCCAATCAAATTTCCAACTTTGGAAGAGATAAATAATGACTTTAATTGAGGCCAGCAGGATATGCTAAGTTTTCTTGATGGACAATTCCAATATCCAAAACGACCTTTGTGACTAGCTCAATTGCTGAAGCTATATATAGATAAGAAGCATTTTATTGAAAATCCTAACTTTGCATTATGGATGAGGTTAGATTGCCTACTTTAATTTGGGTGGATTATTGGTAGCTTATAATTAGAAGAGGTACTCGGACAAGTTGTTGGACTAGACATTTTGACTGAGGTATGGAAAGCCTTACTCAAAGAGTTGGTACATGATTCACAAGAGCGTGAATTCACTTCAACTCAACGCCTTCATTATTACTCAAAAGGTATGAAAAGCATTACTATGTTCCTTCATGAGTTTAAACAAATTTGTGATGGCCAAACACACATTGCACTATAAAATGGGTTAGGACCAAGGTATAAATAATTTATATAACAAATCAGGAAAAATGCTAATCATATCTACATTTCTAAAATGATCAATCTAATTATAATTAAGGATCATTTTAGTTGTTTATATAGCTCAGATCGACCTAGTAAACACCTAATGCAAAACTCAGTACACCTACACACCACGCACCTAACAAAGCCAATCCACACAATTCGGGGTATTGCAATTTTCTACCCTTAAATTCTTGACATTTTCATTAGGGTCCACGTTGTACTATAGAGCCTTGAGCCATGTGACGTTACTAATCTGACTCTAATACTATTTACAATGATCTAAAAAAAAAAATCACATTTATGGTATACCTAAAAAAATTAATGTGATACTCAACTGCCGTTTGCACAATACACACATAATCAATCAAATCCATTTAATATATCTATGTGATAAAATCCATGGTATCACAATTATTATGATACCTTAAATTGTGTGAATTTATTTGGATTGAATTGTACAAATGTATTATATGAATGCGTGTTAAGTTCTATATCAAGTGTTTACTTGGGTATCTAAGTAAAGGATTTTTTTAAAGGATGCATAAGAACATTTGTTTAGGTTGGTACCAATCCCGAGTGACATTGTAGTCACTGCTTACAACATGAGCTTTGAGGAGAACGTGATGATTTAAAGTAGAAGCCATTGTGAACCCTCGTTTACGTCCTTGGTATAAGTATAAGTGTATAACACGTTGTACGTGCGGTCCAACTTCCAAGCGTTTTATATTTTTCCGAGTGGATCTCAGTGTTTACTTTCTTTTGTTTTTTGACCATAATCAGTGTTCACTTTCAAATTTACACTTTTGAGTCTTCGACTCACTTTTTGTTTTTTTATGTGCAGAATATCTTACTTTCTACGCTCTTCTACCGCCTGATTTGCAACGCGGTACCTTTCATCACTATGCATTCATTTAAGCTTAAAGTTGTTCACCCAGTATAGTACTGTACCGAACCCGAATTCATAATTTTTTTTTTTATAAAGTAAAAATATAATACTCTTTTTGATAAATGAAAAAAAAAAGAACTTTTATAATTAATAACAAACTTTTAGGCCTCTTTTTTTTTTTTTTTTGGAGGATAACTTTTAGGCCAACTTAATTTGTCTTCAAAAATAGTAGTAGTAGAAAATGTATGTAATCTCTGGAAGATGTGGAATCTGACACGTGGACTCATATCAATTTTTACGAGTAATATTTTGATAGTATGCTTTTTTACATAGTCGTTAAGTTTAATGAGCCCTAAATTCTAGTTCCACAAACAATGTCCTAACTTTTTTAGGTGATTTTTTTTAGAGAGTTTTAATCTATAACACATGCTCTTAATGATAACTTTTTATTATCAAATTAAGACATCAATCGATATAAGCGAGAATTAAACCTCAGATTTTTTATACAATTATCAGAAACTTTACCAATTGAGCTAACTGAAACTTATTTTTAAGTGATTAAATGTGAGTACGAGGAAAAAAAAAAAAACAGTATAAATTACAAAAAATTAATTATACTTTATCACATAGTATAGTTATAACAAAAATTGTGGCATTATTAGAATAAATCTTTCTTAACAAGAAATGTTATAGGAATAGTTTGAAGGCACGTGTTTTTGAAAGTTGCAGGTAAAATGGATGAGAACCGTCCAACACATCACCACTTGTGTTCCACGTGTAAGAATCCTAGATGGTAGAAGACTCGAAAAACCTAATGGTGATCAATGAGACAGGGTGGGCCTGGGCCTGGGCCAGTGATCAGCGAAACATGAGGTCCTTATGAGAGAGAACTTTGAGGACGATGAGGCGTGTCAATTGGTGAGAAAATAAACCAGGAATCTTTCTAGAAGATTTTATATTTTTTGCACATGGAGACCTGGATTTTGAAGAATACTTCAGTTGAACTTAGTCAAAAGGTCCATAAATTAAAGCATAATTATAAGATCGTGTAGAATGTTAGTCCAAAGAAGTGTAGAACAATGTTAGAGAAACATCTTTTCATATATATATATATATATAGTCATTTTCATATGACTCATCTTTATATGTTTTATTCTTATACTTTTTGTAATAAAAATGAGCAATCTCATTCTTGATTTAGACTCTTTTTCTCTCCAAAAATAAAATAAAAATTATACTCTTTTACTAGTAACTTAATGAGTAAAGATGTTTATTCTATTAGGTATACACGTATGAATGCACGGCATGAAATAATAATGAGAAAAATAGGCACTTAATATAACATTGTTGAGCTCAAATTCATAAATTTAAACTTTTGGATTAAGTGGTGTATCAATATATTATATTAACTACTCATTTGAAGGTTGTTATCTTTCTAATAAGTAGTTTTAGAGTTCATAATATATTATAAACTCGGTTTAAAATACTAATATTATTATTTTTGTATATGCTTTAATAAGTATTACTGTTTATTAAAAAAAAAAAAAAAAGAGTTCATAATAATGTCAGGCAAAGTGTGCCAAGGTTCCTCAATGCCAGGAAGTAAGAAAATAATCAAAGCAGCATGGTTTTATGCCATATGAATGGACACCAATGTTTCAGGTTTGTGAGAAAATTAAACAATGCAATAGGCTCTAATGAAAATTAAATGTAAGAAAAATGAGAGTACCAAACTTTGGGCGTATCACATCGTTTGGGATTCCCCTCTTAAGTTTATTCAGCTCATCCTCCAGATTGAAAAATTTTGAGCTTAGGCATCAGTTCCAAGCTCCTGGACTTGAAATCAAAAGCAGCCCCAACATACATTTACAGATAAACAATATTGGTGAAGTAATTATTTATTCAACATTTTGAGAACACAGCAATTTCATACTTCTTAATCTAACATAATAATGGACTGCATGAATTAAGTTTTTAGTATAATTTATTATTTATGTAATAGAAAAGAGTATCATGTTACAGTACTTTAGAATTACCTAATAATTTTTATCATTCGTATATATAAAAGTAAGAAGTATCATTTCATTGTTTTTCGAAACTATCTAATAATTTTCTCACATTTTTAACATGCTTAACAACTCACTCTATTCTGAAATCTTCATCAAAGGTTGTTTCATTTTGTTTACACCCTATCAAAGCAAAATACGGCCAGCAATCGTGAAAGTGCACATTCCAAAATTGACCGTACAGAAGAGTTTGGCCAAATGGTAAAATATAAAAATGAGAATAGTGTGGCAATTTGTTGTGGGTGGTGGTAGCCATGTAGGAGCAGCACATAAAAAAAATTAAAAAAGGCAGACTCAAAAACAAGTGGAGGGTGGATGTGGATCTCACTGACCATCTACTTTGCCTTTGTCTCAATTAGCTTTCTTTCTTTTGGTGCACTGCAATTAATTGAATTCCAACTATTCTGAAATTGTTATCATTATTACTGAATATACGTTTCCTATAATACCCATGTCTTCTTTTGCCTATTTATTCCTTCTCACTTGTAACTTATTAAGGGGTCCTCCCATGCATAAGCGAGGATAGGTCCCACCTTAATCAAGTTGCTTAAGCCATAATGTCAATAATTAGTTTACTGGTACCTACATGATGATAGGTAAAGCATACTTCATCGATAAATCTATAAATACTATATAGCCGAAAGTTTTGACTTTTTATTGACTTTCTGTTAGTATGTCATATAAGCTTTGCAACTCTCGTAGATATTCATGTCCTTAATATTTTTTAATTTTTAAAATTTTATTTTAAAAAAAAACTCATTTATAAGACTAAGATCAAACTATTCCATGATTGCATCCCCATACCGTAACCCGTAAGTCGTTCTCCCTCTCTACCTCTCTCTCAAAACCCCAAAACCCTAACCCTTGAGAGCTTTCTCTTTATGTCAATGGTAGCCAAAAAATTAGGGATTCTTCACTTTAAAAAAAGAGGATTATGGAGGCATAACGCATTACTAGAGAAAGAATGAGGAGCACCAAATTGTAAGGACCCTTCTTTTATTCTACTATTTTATTTTATTGTTTTTCTGAAATTCGATAATTTGTGTAATTATTATACAAAGACGTGGATATGAATTTGAGATTCAATTGATTTGTATTGATATTATTCTTGAATCACAAAGTTTGAGGTTGTTGGTTTTACATTGCAATCCTTCATTGCTTCGCTGTGTTGGTAAAATTTCCTATCAAAGTTTGGGAATTCAACATTTCATTGTATAGTGGTCCATCTGTTTGATTTTCAAATGGTCTTTTTGTATATGTTTGTGACTAATCTAATACTAAATACTTAAAAAAAAAATTTCTTGCTCTATGTTTCCTTGGTCTACATATGGGTATTTATTGTTTTTCAAACCTTGCGTAGCCGAAATAAGGGACAATGGGTCATGAATTGTAGCCACAGTCTATACAAGCATAAAAAATAGCAACAATGATAATGACACCAAGGTAGGGTTGTCCACGGAACCAACTCGACCACTTTGGGTCTCCAAGATTTGGACCTGCTATTGATCGATAAGAGGTGTCGGTTTGGGTGAGTCGGTCCTTGGTCGAAGTCGATTGTCAGAGTTAGGGAAGAGGGATCTAGTCAAAATTCAACTGGAACTAGCCAAAATATGGCTAGATTTAGTGAGATCTCCACAAGATCTGGCCAAAACTCAACAGATTTCTCGAGATCTTGTTGGATCTCGATAGATCTAACAACAAATGATTGGAGAACTGCTCGTACTGATGGAAAACGGCGAGATTCCAGTAAATAGATTAGCTGGGTCGGTTGGAATTAGGTTTTCATAAGAAGACCTGCCAATCAACCCGCCAGTCTCAGTTGCTGAAGGCAGAGACCCATTGCCGATCGTAATCGGCACCGGGTCGGCCTGGACGGATGTGTCGAGTGGGTCAAGTTCTAGTGGACAGCCCTACACCAAGGTATTCCAAAGTCTCTATCCCAAGCTTGCCTATGTTTTTAAAATACTTTTGCAACCACTTTGGTCTTGAACATTTGCTTCTCTATTTAGTAAGCAAATTTATATATTTTTTGTTTTGTTTCTTTATCTTGTAGGTTCTGAATCTTTTGATTCTTTAATTTTTTTTTTTTCCTTTTGGAAGTTTTAACATATGTATTTTGTGGTTCATTTTTTCGCAATATTGGAAACTATCTAGCAGATTTCAACAGTTATGATCATGGATTATTCTTTTGAAGGGAACTCATCTTTTTCTTATATATCTCTATTTTGTGTGTGTGTGTGTGTGTGTATTGTTCAGTTTCAATAATTTCTTGGCAACTGATTATTTAATATTTTTTGGCCTTTCAGAAGTTTTAACATCTAAATTTTTGAGTTATTTTTTGCAATATTTGAAATTGTTTAGCAAATTTCAAAACTATAGCCATGATTTTTTTTAGGGTAACACATCTTTTTCTTATATTTACCTACTCTGTAGTCACTTTTTTTTTTCAATAATTTGTAGGCTTTGAATCTTTTGATTTTTGATTTTTAGCCTTTAGCACATGTACTTTTGGGTTCATTTTTTTGCAATATCTGAAACTTTTGGTAGATATCAACATTTATAGCCATGACTTATTCTTTTGAAGATAACTCATCTTTCTTTTATGTTTCTTTATTATGTAGTCAAATATATATATATAGATACACACAATAGTTTTTAGGCATTCTTTAATATTTTTTGGCCTTTCGAAAGTTTTAATATCTGAATTTTTGAGTTTTTTTTTTTTTTTTGCAATACCTGAAACCATATGGTACATTTTTTTGCAAGACATTGCACGTTCGAGTAATGGCTTATTTATCAAATTGTAACATAAATTAAAGACAAGAGCAATTCACGTAATGGTATTGTTTCATAGTTAATTTAAGATTTTATAAAATTATTTTAGTCTACTACACAAACATGTAGGTTCCTGTGTTAGTGTTATTGTTTATTATATGACACCAAAATGATGACATTAACATGAGGCTATCATTTGAACCAGTGTTATTGTTTATTATATGAACAAAAGAAAGAGTAATAGGAATATGGTAGCTAGTAGAAAAAATATTGTGTGCCTAAAAAGGACAGTAAATTATATGATTTAATGGAAGATATGTACTTTCATGGAGTGATTGGCAAAGAAAATAAATTTCAAGTATCTAAAGTATGTAAAATTTTTAAATAATCATTTTTATGCAATTGGAGTTATATATTAACTAGAGAATGTTCCACACAATGTGGGAGTACAAGTTCAAATAAAAATTGTGGGGGGTGAAAAGCCCAACCTAACGAATTGGGCCCAAGGCCCTATTTGAAGACTACTGTTTGTCCGAAGAGATGAAAACACTTGAGAAGAAGCCCATGTAAAAGAAACATGTCTGGAGAGGAGCATGGGTCATGGTCCGAGGAGACATTCAATTGTCCGAGGAGTACATTATCCTCGGATCCGAAGAAGCTTGGTCCAACAGGCGTCTGGGAAGCTACAATGATCCTCCTGACAAGTGTAATGATAGGGATGAACCTCAGGTACGCATGAAGATAGCAGGAATGGAGAAAATATCTAGAAGACAGACTTCAACCACCACATTAAATGCACTGCACCCACTTCTCTGGCCGCATTAATGTGGAGAGGACCCCTGAACAGTGCACTCTCAGCTACCGCCACTCACACAGGGCTAAAGAGGATGCATGATGGGACATGCACTCAAGTGGGTGTTTAGATGATGAACAAGTGGACGATGAAGATGGAGGGAGAAGGTGCTATATAAGAATGAGAGACCTCTGATAAAAAAGGAGGAAAAAGAAAGAAAGAAAGAAGTAAACACCATTACTGTAGCTCTAAGAACTGTAACAAACGATTCATTCAATATAATTCCTCTTCGGACGTCTATGTTTGCATCTGTCCGAGCACGACTGAATGTTAATTTACTCACAAGCATTACATTTCAATACTGTTTAATTCACTACTAGCCCAGCTCTTTCACCAACTCTCTACAAATTCATTGTCTTGAGTTCATTGGGCTCACAATCCATACCTTTTGGGCTTGGGCTACAAAAATTGACCTACAAAAATATTTTATAAGAAAATTATCTTTATATTTTATGTATAATACTTATTGTGTAGTGTTGTATTCAAGAATTGGTTATATTATATATCATTAAAAAGAGAGAAAATATGAATTATTGTGATTGGTATAATTCAATATAAGAGCAAACTTGTTTGAATGAACTCACAAATATTTAATTATTTTGACTAACTTAATCAATAATTATTTTCTATATTTTTTATTGTGTGTATTATTAAATTTTCTTTTGTGTTTAATTAATAGGAATATGGTAGCTAGTAGAAAAAAATATTGTGTGCCTAAAGTGGAAATTAAATTATATGATTTAATGGAAGATATGTACTTTCATTGATTTTAGCAACAAAAAAAAAAGTATTTTCATGGAGTGATTGACAAAGACGATAAATTTCAAGTATCTAAAGTACATAAATTTTTTTTTTTCAATTTGAGTTATATATTAATAACTAGAGGATGTCCTACACAATGCACGACATTATAAGTTAAAACAAAAATGTTTTATTAAAAATTATCTTTATAGTTTATGTATAATACTTATTACCTAGTATTATATTCGAGATTTGGTTATATTACATGCCATTAAAAAGAGAGAAAATATGAATGATTGTAATTGACATGATTCAATATATGAACAAATTGTTTGAATGAACTCACAAATATTTAATTATTTTGACTAACTTAACCACATAATTTTTTCTATATTTTTTATTGTGTGTATTATTAAAATTTCTTTTGTGTGTGTGTTTTTTTTTTTGGTTAAAACAACTAAACTTGAACATGAATGTCATATTCAAAATTTTTTGTTTTTAATATAAATTTTAGAAAATAATCATATAAATTATCAAGACTCCTGTATTTTAGTAATATTTTCTGAAAGAATCCAAATTTAAAGGAAGTCTAGGGATACCCTATTTAAAAAAAAAAAAAAACTCAATTAATAAGTTGAGTGTCAATGATGAACCAATATGAAAGTGGTGTTACTTTCGTCATATGTTGACAACTCAATCGAGTGTGAAATTGGATATGTACTTAGAATTGTTAAAAATAAAATGAAAAAGAACTTTATGAATTTCCTTCTTATATTAATTATTTGTAATCACCACCATTTTTTTTAAAAAAAAAAAACTTAAAAGTTGATTTTTTTTTTTTTATTATTATTAAAGGCTCGTGAATGCATATACCCCCATTAAACTCATGACAATTGTGGGGTACAAAAATTTAAAAAGGAAATCATGCCACGTGTCATACTTAAGGCCAAGAAGGCCAATACAGTTCCGAGAAGTCCATACACTCATATAGTAAGGTCGAAGAGGCGGAGCATGGCCATGTCAATGGCACATTGCAGGAGGGACCACACTGTAGAGGAAGAGCTTCACATAGGGGGTTAGCTCTGACGTCACTGAAGAGATGGTAGCTTCTACCACATTTAATGCATCCCACTAAACCTCTTAGCCACATTTATGTGGAGAAGACCCCTGAACAGTACTGTCTTGGTTGCCGCATCTCACAGAAGGTTTGGGAGGGTGTCTGATAGGACAAACACTCGAGTAGTGGCTTACATGATCAACAAATGGAGGACCAAGATCATCTAAAAGAAACTATATAATGTAAGAGATCCTCCAGGGAGGAGGGATCGGAAAAACCTGTAGAGAAAACACTATAGCAACGAGAGCTGAAATTGTATTTAAGTTTAACAGAATTATATTCAAGAACCCTTCTCCTCGAACTTCGCCGAGGAAAGATTCCTTTGCATAGAGCTTGTCTTTCTTTGCTTTCTTACTGTCTTTAATCCACTGTGCGTGCTGCTTGATCTATTGAAGCCTAGTTTTTAAGCCTACTCTCTACAAATTCATTGTGTTGGTCTCTTTGGGCCTGAATCTTTCTACTTTTTTGGGCTCAGGAACCAAAACTCCGCCCTTGCAACAATAATTAATGTTTTGTCTTAAAATAAAATAAGACTAATTTTTGTTGAATAGAAAAGAATACTAACAATAATTTATTAATGACTAAAAATTTTGTTGAGATGAAAAGCTAAATGAAAAGTACTATATTTTATTCTCAAAGAATGTCTCGCATGACAAAATCTTAGGCAAATGCAATTTTGAATAAAACGTGGGTAACAAAATTATATTAATTGGAAACTTGGGACAACATATGCTAGAAACATTTTATTTTGAAGATTTATTAGCAACACATTAATTAGTTTACGTGCTTGGCATTTACACGTTAACAAGTCATTTATGGTCCACAATTCCATTATTTATTTTAGAATCTTAACAGACAAGAAATAACATATTCATACTTGGACCAATGATTCCTACGATTTTCTAAAGTCATGCTGAAAAGATTCATGGCCAACTCTTATTGTGAAGCTTTCGATCAGTTCATTTGATTAATTTTTCTTCAATGAAAGCATTTGTTTCAAATCACAATAATCAATAATGTGTACCCTGTCACTTCAGTTTTCCCAATAAAATAAAATAAAAAATATAGTTGGCGAATTTTTTATTTATTTTGTGTTTGGTTTTGTTTTGGTGAAGCCTAAAATAGCTTTGAGTTTAACTTTAAAAGAAATACAAATCTGGTGGCAGGCAATCCACAATTCCGTGGGCCTGAGAGCAGTTTGGGAATCAAAGATGATAACGTTTGTGGCATCACTGGACTCAGTTGCTTTTAGGAATGCCCAAGTAACGTTTGTGACGCAACCCTCATTCTTTGAACGCAAGTTGGAGGGACCTCATTCAAATTATGTACATCTAACTTGGACTCTGTTTTTGACTTTTCGGCCATATTATTATCACTTACAGGAATATTAATTAAAAGTTTGATTTGTATTTTTTTTAAAAATATATTAAAAAAAGAAAAGAAGAAGAAAAAGAAGGTAGATTTGTGAGATAAAATGCCTATTATCAGTTATCACTATTCACTAGTAAAAATGAGTCGTTTTGGGGAAAAAAAAAAGAGAGACTTTGTTTAGGTAGATTAATGACGAAAATATGATAGAATAAAATGGAAGAGACAAGTTTTTTCTTTTTTTGTCAAAAAAAAAAAAAAAAAAAAAAAAAAAACTGATGGACTTTACTAAGACAAACTGGCTATGTTAATCTGAAAAAAAAAAAAAAAAAAAATTGTAGTAGAATAGACTTCATCCATACAATATAGTCTAAAACATTTGAAAGACTGATTTAGAAATAAATCAATAATTCCAAACGTGAAGACTATAAAATGCATTTTAACCTTATTATTACTAATTACTCAATGAAGTCATTTATAAATTATAATGTAAGAATGGACCCTACAAAAGATAACCCTTTGTCTGTTTTCCTTTCAAAATTTCTTCTCTTATATATCAAGTGACCCGATAGCTCTTCTAATGGAGGTGAAATAGTACTTGAGTACGTGACTACAAAAAAAGGGGGTGAATATGCTAGATGAGCAATTAATGGAAAACTACCTTGTTTCATGTAAGATTTTTTCTCTAAGAAAGATTCTTGGCATTTATAAATGGAATCTAATCAACTCACTCGTAGAAAGAAGGCGTAGGGGTGTTCATTTTTTGGTTTTTAACAGATATTACTGTTCCATTGGAGCAATCTATGTTTATTCTTAAGACTCCTAAAGAGCCTTAGAGGTGCTGCCAAATTTATAAATTTTTTCGTGTATCCATTTACATATCAACTCGTGCAAAAATATGTCTATTTTAAAAACCTATTTTTCAATTTTATATAACTACTTTTTTAAAATAATCACATTAGATTATTTATTGAAAAATGAATAAAATATGCATTTACACATGAACAGTAATCTTGTAAATTTATACGCGTGTAAGAGTGTTTGGATCAATCTTTGTAAATTTTTCTATCTATTTTAGTATTAGAATCTATTTAATCTATTTTACACAATCACTTTTAAAAAAAACTTGTATCATACACACGCAGCTGTTGTTGATGCTTCTTCTTCGCTACTATTCTTATTCTTCTTTGTTGCTTATTCTTCTTTGTTGCTTCTTCTTCTTCGTCTTTACAATTTGGGTTGGATGATTTATGTGGATTTTGTATATAGGTTTGATGAGTTTGAGATCTAGATTTAGGATGGGTTTGACAAATGAATAAAGTTAGGAAGATAGTAGGGTAAGAGAGAGAGAATCCGATGGTAGAGAGGGTAGGGTAGGGCAAATATGTATATGAACAATGATATAGGTAAATTGATGTGGGTAGTTTTTTAGCAAAATTGTGCAAAATTGACCACTTTTTCTATTTGACATTGACTGATGCAAGTGCTCTAACGGTGGGCAAGATATACATAATTTTAAACAAATTGATGTGAGTGATTTTTGGAGTTAGTTGGCCACTATTTTACATTTATGTCATTTTACATTAACTTATGCAAATGCTCTAAAAGGGGTTATCTAAGCGGTTGGTCAATTAAGGAAATCCTATTTGACTTCTTAAGAGCTTCAGCCTAAAACTTGCATGGGCAGATATGTGAAAGGCCCTAAAGCTTAGACTCTTTCAAGTTTCAACTTCTGTTTATGAGTTCTCTCATCTTCAATCTAATCTGATTAATGTCCAAAATCCTTTAAATGCACTAATTCAGAATCCCAGTTTGGTTATAGGGCAGATTTATGGTCGCCTTTAAAGTGACCTAAAAAATTGTGGGAAGACGTTGAACCATAAAGTTTAAAGTCAATGATTTTTAGTTTGCTTTGTAGTTTAGAAACCTTCAGACTGTGACTGGCACCTAGACTTCATCCATGACCGAACTTTGGGTCAATAAAGGCTGCTCCAAAAATTTGGCCTCCAAGTCCAAACAAAAAGACTATATATATAGGGTCCGGTAATTGGAAAAGTTTTTTTGGGAATTGAAAATATTGTCAAATTTTTTTTAATTTTTAATAAATTTTTTCAAAATTAGTTTATTATTATGTGTTCTTAAGGCACACATTAGTAAAAGTCACACACATATATATATATATATATATATATATATTTTTTAAAGCACAAAGCAGCTCGTGAGGTGTGGAGGAAACTTTCTGGATTGTGCTCGGTAATACTAGGCCTTTATTCATGGACCATAGTTAGTGGACTCAAGTCTCAAGTACTTCCAAAAATCCAAGAACTTACGCGTTAAGGCAGGGTCAATAGTACGGTTTTTCGTTTGTGACTTGTACTTCGAAATTGAGACTTCCAAGTCGGTCACTTTCTATGTAAAGTATTTTGTGTATAATAAATACGGCTCTTTTTACATCAATTGGAGCCATGGTTATATGTTCATTTACAATACATTTAGTCCATTTTCACAAGCTAGCTTCATCACCCTGGATGTCAGCACAAATATATTAGCACAAAGCTTTCTCCTCTCCATTACAATAAATCCATTTCATATTTCAAATTAAATTTTAGAAATTTAAAAGAGCGTAGCCTATTATGTTATTAAAATTTTTAAATAACGTGGCTTGGTCTATACACTATTATATCCAAAAATAAAATTTTAACCGTTAAATCCACAAAATGAAGAATACCTAAAATTAAGATCGTGCTCTTTCCAGATCAAAAGATTTCAAAAAATCACATAAGTATTCTCTAGTTTTTGGTTAGATTGAGCCTACCTTAAGGCCTATAATTAGGTTTAGGATAAGACTATATATCTAAAAGGATATTAATATCAGTCCCAACCTTTCTGTGTAGATGTTTTGTATAATTAGGTTTTCCTCTTAAATAGTAAAAGGAAAAACTAAATAAAATAAAATTGAAACAGGGACGGAGATATGTTTTGCTTCCCTTGAAAATGGGTTACAGGCTTACAGCTCTACTAATTAGGCCGCACCAAGACCTTGGCCCTTTCAAGCCCATTAGAAGCTGTCCTTTGAATTCGCGAACTTCTAATGTTCCAATTTTGAAACCTTTCTTTGAAGCCCATAAAATCTATTTTCCATCAACAGCTAACTTTTGTTCTTCCTTTCACAGTTGATTTCCTCCTTTCTTTATTTTTATTTTTATAATTCAAGTGTTACAACAAGCAAGAAGCTATACAATTCTTGACTCCTATTATTTATTTCTAAGTCTTCCAAGGTTGATTTGAAGGAATGTGATGGGGTTATCACACCATAACAATGAAATATCTTCACGTACACACTATATATATGACTAGAGTATTCACATTTAGGTTTGCATAGCAATTGTCAAATGCCTTGTAGCTGAATTGGCACCTACTCATGTACAAAGTGCTTGGGGGTTTAGTAGGGAAAGGGTTCGAGCTGCGGGGTTAACAGCAAAGTTTTGAAACCCAGACCGGACCGGACGGTCCGACGGGAAAACCAGGAATCAGATTAAAATCCGATTTTTTAAGTATAGAGAACTGGGTATACATGAGTTCTGAGAGAACCGGACGAACTGGGGTTCAACTGGAAAAACCAGACGAACTATAGGCTGGTTCAACCAGTCATGGAATAGGGAAAAATTAAAGAAAAATGCGGTTGCCAGGATCCGAACCTAAGCTCTCACACCTTGTAAGCAAGATTAGTAATGAGAAGATTGATACCTGATGAAAATGACCCTGAGTATGCAATGGCATGACTGAAAATGACCCTGAGTATGAAAGAAGTTGTTGACAAAAAAAAAAAAAAAAAAGGAAGAAGGAAGAAAAGAACAGAAATTCACAAGCACACGGCGGAGGATGCTCAAGTGAAGAGAAGAATAGAAATCACTTGAGGTCTTGAGCACTACATCTGAAACTTTCAAAGAAATAAGTAAAGAGAAGTTTTGAACTGTAAAATGCCAACTTTGAAGCACTTTTCGTGGAGGAGGTGTTGCCAACACATTCTTGGAAGTTAAGCACTTTCATTTTATATTAATACTCTTTACTTTTCTTTATTTGCTTTATTGGCCTGTTCGCCCACCAAAACAAGAGACTTTGGTTAGGAAAAAATATCCAAGATATAATAATGGGTTAAAATGAAATTGCACACTAGTATTGATTAGGTAATATTTTGTACCATAGCATAGCACATTTTCAATTAAAAAAAAATTTACTATTTCATTTAAATGTTCTTTTTTTTTTAATTTTTTCTTTCTTCCTTCTATCTTTATTATTTGTTTCCAATGGTCATGATTGAAGAGAGAGAAAGAGGAAATATTTGTTGATAAAATAATATATTTGATTCTACATACATGGATATAGTAGTTGGTATATATGAGAATTTACTATTCACAGTTGCTAAAAATTTTTTTGCAATACATACTCGAGTAAAACTCATTTTGGGCGTATATGTTAATAAAAAAGCAATTTGGGGGGATTCACACACCCCAATGCTAATGCTATTAGGAAAGTGATATTGTGATAGCTTCCCATGTAGGGATCTAACATGGCGAACAAGTGTAATTCTTAATGAAGGTTACAATCTTTGGTGAGGCCATAAGGGTTGCATTAGCATGGGTTAGATTTGAGGATTTTTCAGCCTAACTCAACCTTGTTGGGTTGAGAAATTTTCAATCCAACCCAACTCATCCCATTACATGTGTTGAAATTTACCCAACCTAACCCACATGGATCAGATTGGGCTTATATATTTCATGCTTTATAGAATATTGGGTTTTCATTGACTATTTAAACTTTTTTAAAAATAAATTATTACAATTCCCATAATATCCTTATATTATATATCAAATTTTTAATTCATCAAAGCTAATTCTCAAAATACCAAAAGAAATTTTATATTAAAAAAATTAAAATAACGACAATACAATAAACTTTTATATATATATATATATATATTGAATTGGGTCGGGTTAAAAGAATTGAAAAAACTATAAATCTAAACCTGACCTTACCTGAGGCTTAATTTGAAAAAAAAAAAAAAAAAAATCAAACTCAAGCCAAGCCACCATCCTAATTACTTGAGGTGTCGAGCTAGGCTGAGTAGGGTTGGTTTCATCGATTTGGTGAGTAAGATGTGCACACTCGTAGATTGTAATTGATAGGAACGATACAACTCTATAGAGTTGTAATAGGAAAACAGAGGAAAAAGAAATTCTGGACTTGGAGAAATTTCTGTATTTCACGATCTGTAGATTACAGAGATTAAGTGTACTTATATACAAGGAAAACAGGGGAAGCTTAACTAACTAATCTAACTGATTTCCCCCAAAAACTGATTAATAAAAACTAACTACCATACACGTGATATCCACGTGCTTACTAAACTAACAACAGTGATGCAAAGCTACATGCAGTATAAGAATAAAACTAACACTGTACAGAGAGTATATATATTGTCATTTAAGCAGCAGCAGCAGACTTGAGATTCTTCCTCTTCACTTGATCCTTGTTTCTATCATGATCCTTTCTATCTTCCTTTATAGAATCTTGACAAGTTGCAACATTTCTTGAACAAATGGATATACTTTTATAAATAGGATATCGCATATCATTGTCAAGAAATCTACCCCTTTATTCCAAACATCATTCTTATGTGTTATTTCCACCCCTACGAGGCTATCATCCAAAAACACGGTGACCTATTGAAGGTGGTATCAAACTAAGGTTTTTGATATGATTTTTCAGCAAGAATTGTGTTGACCATGAATCCATGATCTCATACTATTTGTTGTACTCTACTGTAATCATGCGGGTGTCCATGACATTGATGATGTTGCCATTTTTTATCATAAAAATAATCAGAGAGAGAGAGAGAGAGAGAGCAACATTATCCCAAAGAGAAGAAAATCAAGGTGGGCGGGCTTGAGACAAAGATGTCTCCAACTTGCTCTTCCATGAAGTTTACAATTTACTTTATGGGGATTTATGTCAGACTCTTAGTTGTAAAAGGCAAGTGCCGATTGAAACTTTTACATAGTTCTAGACTAGCAAGACCCACAAAAACTGAGTAGAGCCCATGGAGGAAGGAAGCATGGTTAGTTGGTTACAACCTACCAGACAAGAGAAAGAAGAATAGGGGGAAAAACATGGTTGTTGTAATAGTGAAAGTTCTGATACTAATTTGTTGCGGGAAAGCATCTCCAAATAGCACTACCACGCAATCAACACACAATTGTTAATAAAATGTGGAGCAAATAACTCAAAAGGAAAACATATTGATATTAATTATCACTACATTCAAGATATGGTGGAGATGGGTAAAATTGAAGTCAACTTTATTCCCTCAATTGTGATGGTGAATGATCCTATGATTATGGAATTGCCTCTAGGTAAATTCAAAGAGCATTTAGTAGGAATGTGACATTTAAACACCTAGGTGAATATTACATGGTTGTTTGTCAATATGAAAATTAAGATGCGAGAATGACTGGATAAATGTGACTGTGAATTCTGTATAGGGGGGACATAATTGGTCGATTAAATGTAGAAAAGGCAATTTTAAGGAAATGGGGCTCACAACTCACATGTATATATAAAAAGTCTGTTGACACGCATTTTGTTGAAGCTAAGTAATATATATGCCTCTATAGTGAATGTAGAGCCAATAAGGTTGTTGAGGAAAGCCTTTACGGTAAATGGCTGAAAGGAAGTTGTTGATGGAACGTTTATTGTAAAAATCAACACATGAAATGTATGCAGTTGAAGTTATTTGTGGTGGCATAAGGCGTAGGCTATGTTCCAAGCCATGGTTCTGCTCTGGGACCAATAGACACAGCGTATTTCGCTTGAAAGAGAGTAAATTGGAAGTAGTTTACTATTTAGTACTAATAACAAGTAGCATGAAAAGGATGCAATCAATTTTGAAAGTGAAAAATCAAGTTCATGTATTGCGCCGTCACACATCAACCCTAATCTATGTGTTATCATTAATGTGGGTTAGCATGAGAAAGACTACTGATATCAATGTACTATGCTAACTACAGCAAATTGCTTGCGTTAAGGTGCCCTTATTGTATTGTGTTGCATTTAATCTGTCGGTGTAGCTGCAATCTCTCGATCCATCATACTAGAGTAATATAAATGGATTTTTTAAGTATATAAAAGTGATCATATCATAACTTTGGTGCATCCTATGTAATTGATTCCACCTTTAAAAAAAAATGATTTGCTTCAAAATACAATTTTGTTGTTTAGTAGTATTTTTAACCCTTGGGAGAGACATAAGTCACATAACCCCTCCTAAGAGGGATATGAGATAATTCATGCATTTTCTATTAAAACAAATCCTTGGTATGTGATTGCCACCCTTATGAAATTGTCATCATTCTCTAGGGCCTACAGCTAAAAGCATTCTGGCTCTATTGTTTGATCCAAATCTCAGTTTTCCTTAAAGTGTAGTAGGTATATTAGAAGATATTTTCCTTCTCTTTAAGAGCATTCCCATCAGGTCTCTCAAATGTGCCAAATGCCAAATATTTGGCACATTTGAGACACCAAACACAAAAACAAACCCTCATTAGATATGCTATATGTCTCAAATTTTTGAGACATGCTACAGTACGCTCTCAAATATGAGAGCATACGGACAGCAATGCCATTTTGGTTTAATATTTGTTTATTCTTTTTTCTCTCTCCACTCTCATCCCTTAATTCTGTTCTCTTCTCTCTTCGTCACTCTCTATCTCTTCCCTCTTAGTCCGCTCAAGGTCTCTCTCATCTCTTTCTCAAAAAAAAAAAAAAAAGGTCTCTCTCATCTTTGCTCAAGATCTCTCGCCACCTCACCTCGCCGTCAACCTCCACAGTCCTCGCCGCCAACCCCACAGTCCTCGCCGCCGACCTTCAGATATCTTAATCGGGTCATGGGTGTGAGATTTGTGGTGGGTTTCGATGTGTGGGTTTGGGTCATTGATTGATCGATTGGGTTGGGATTTTGGGCCGGTGGTGGTGTCGTGGTTATGGCGGTGGTTGGTTGAGCTTTGGGCGGGCGATGTTTGTGGCTGTAGTGGGCGGCGGTGTTTGTGGCTGTAGTGGGTTTTCGATGTGTGGGTTTTGGGTCATTGATTGATTGGTTGGGTTGGGATTTTGGGCAGGTGGTGGTGTCGTGGTTGTGGCGGTGGTTGGTTGAGTTTTGGGCCGGCGATGTTTGCGGCTGTAGTGGGCGGCGGTGTTTGTTCAAGATTTTGAGTTTCTTTTTCTTTTTCTTTTCTCTTTTGTTGAGGTTTTTGGATTTGGAATTTGTTGGAGATCCAGTGATTGTGATTGTAGTTTGTGGAGGTTGATTTGCCGTTGATGGTGATTTGCCGTTGCCGTTGCTGTTGCCGTTTGTGGCTGTAGTGGGCGGCGGTGTTTGTGGTTGTAGTTGGCTGGCAGTGTTTGTCTTTTGGCTGCCGTTGGTGGTTTGTGGAGGTTGATTTGCTGTTGCCGTTGCCGTTGCCGTTTGTGGCTGTAGTGGGCGGCGGTGTTTGTGGTTGTAGTTGGCTGGCAGTGTTTGTCTTTTGGCTGCCGTTGGTAGTTTGTGGAGGTTGATTGTGATTGTAGTTTAATGTGTTGGAATTTGTTTAATATTATTTAATGTGTTTGATATATTATTTTAATGTATAGAATTGAAAAATAGAAGAGCTGATAAATGGTGAATTGTAAAATGATGTGCTAAAATGATAAAGTAGGTTTTTGATATGTTAAAATATCATTTTTTATGAGAGAGCTGATGAGAATGCTCTTATCTAGCTTTTGTTGTTTGAAAATCTATGTTTAAAATAGGAGAATGAATAGTATGTCCCATAACTTCGGCTAACGGGTTATTTCTTGCAGTCAAATTGAGCTTATCCATATAATACTTTTTAGATTTAGTAGTCTATGTAGAATTTATAGAAGGATAGGGGCCCAATGTATGACTTTTTTTTTCATAAAAAAAAAAAAAAAAAAAAAAAAAAAAAAAAAAAAAAAAACTACACATCCTCCCTTGAAGTTTCACAAAATGATATTCACATCAAACTATGGATGAAATGACAATGCTCTTGAGGTTTGTATAAATATGACAAGCAAGTACATGCCTGACTTCCTCAACGGAATAACCTTAAAAAAAAAAAAAAAAAATCAAACTATGGATAAAATGAAACTCCTCCTTGTGATTTGTATAAGTAGTAGGAATTGTTTTTTATTTTTATTTTTTATAAATAATATTTCATTAAAAATTCCTTAGTATTAAAAAAATATAGATTTATTTATTTTTTTTATAAAAATCTCAAATGAGAGTGTCATTCATTATCTATAGTTGTAGAGAGTAATTTCATAAACCCTTAAGAGAGTTTGGCATATTCTTTAAAATATATAGTTATATATATATATATATATATAGATATATATATATATATATATATTATGTGTAATAAAGTATAGATTTAGGTTGTTTTTTTTAGTATTCACCAAATTACCGATAAAAGTAGAAAACATCTTCACATGCATAGAATTAAAGTTCACTGAGGTACCTCGAGTTCCACAAAATTTTGTACTTTAATAGTGTGCACAAGTGTGAATGGGTTAATGGTGGAGCGTTGTTTGAGATTGAAAATGAGCTTTAAAAATAAGAGTAATTTTTAGATATTCTTAGAGCATGGAGAATGATATTTTCTCCTCTCATATTTATGATAAGATTTGTTCATTAAATTTATAGTGAGGTCTACCATGAATGTGAGAAGAGAGAGCACCATTTTACTATACTCTGAGACTATTTAAGAATTTTTCTAAAAATAAAATATTGTAATGCAAGTACGAGGCAATGTTCATAAAAGAATGAAATATAACACACTAATAAATGAATGAAAAGCATTTAACACTATTTGTTTTACAGAAAAATACATTAAAATATTTTTAGGTATTTAGTGTGATGTGTGAAAAATTTTCAAGCACAAAATCATCAAAATCAGTGGCTCAGCTATCGCTGCCAATGACCGGATTGGTTGCACTAGTCACTAGATTGTTGGCACCAAGCATAAGATTGGAGGTTCCGACCACTAGATTGTCGGCATCGACCATCAAACTGGCGGCTACGCCGATCTAGCCACTTGATGGGAGGGGGGGGGGGGATGACTGTGTAATTTTGTAAAATGTTTCACCAAGCTTTTAAAGGTAAAATATTTTACAATATTTTACATAAGAATTTATGGTTAACAGAAAATATTTTCAAGTTAGAACAAATTTTCCAAGAAACAAACACAGTAAAATGTTGAAAATATTTTTTGTAAAACATCTTACAACAAAATAAACGAAGCATAAGTAATGGAAGGGAAAGGAAAAAAATGAATAGAATTAAATTACAGATCAAGATGAACCCAAATCTCAATTCATGTGTTTCTTCTTTTTAATTTAAAAGGGATGCTGACATGATATTTTTAAATGCAAAATAAAAATTTTAAATATTATTTTAATTGTCACATCAATTTCATGTCTAACCATAGGGCACTCTTGTGCCATGTATGTATTTTTTATTAATGAGATGATAGTAGGAACTACACTACGAGCGATTTCAAAAATTAAGGGACCAAAATAGGAGCTCCAAAAAAGTGGGAACTTACTCAAAATGTAGGGACCAAAAATATATTTTTGTCTTTTTATTTATTTTATTTTTGATACATCAATAGTGAGGTCCTTGGGGGTGATAGATATTTGAATCATGGATATCTCTGTTGGAAATATCATAAGATGCTAATTTGAGTGACAGGGTTCTTAACAAAGATTGTTACACATCTTAAAAATAGCTTTTAAGTTAGAGTTGGAATTCCAATCTTTAGCATTTCGTAAAAATGATGAATTAATGCCCTTCTATTATAAGAGAGAGACTGATGCAATGAGTCACCACGACAGATAGAACTCATTTGTCTGAAGAACAAATCATTAAATCTACAAGAGGTTCTCTAAAATCACAAGGAAAATTTTAGAATCTACTAGAGAAAGAAGAATAGAAAACCTCACGAAATTTTTTTATATTAATTATCTTAGTTTGAATGCGCAGGAGTGGTAAGAACACAATTGTGGGTTGGTGTTTTTAAGGAGAATCAAATGGTATCTTGATATAGAAAGGTGGGATTTTAGGGTTTAGAGGACCCTGAGGTTTTGGTTACCTCCTTGAAATGAATGGAAGATTGGAATGCGATGTGAGATTTTAGTAGGTTGAAGGCTAGGGTTGAAGGCTAGGGTTAGGTGTTTAAGAGGTTGGGAAATTCGGGTATGACTTGGTTTTATAGGAGTGATAGTGATTTAGGAGGGTTCTTGATGGTAAATGCAACTAGGATTTGGGATAGGAAATACGAATTTGATGGAGTATGGAATGCACAAAGAGAGCGTGCACAAGCCACAAGTGTGAATTCTTGATGGTGGAGCTCGGTTAGAGATTGAAAAATATTGGCCTTTGAAAGCAAATTATTGTACTGCATGCACGTTCAAGGGAACCTTCAAGAATTAAGATAGCTTTTGTCAACACAAATCTGACAATGCTACATGCATGTTATTGACAATGCCACATCAATAATATTTATAGAGACTAGCGCCCAGAATTGCCGTGACCCATTTCGTTTACTTTTGTGTCACTCTCAGATAATAACATGGCTTTTTCGTTCTGTATTTGTGGTACATTGTGATTGGAAATGGCCAATGGAAAACAAAGATTTAAAAAAAAAAAAAAAAAGGTCCTGAAATATATCTTTCAACATAAGTCACTATGTGGTAACAGTAACTTCTAACTTTTAAAGCAATCAGCTTTCGGTGCCTTCCGCAAATCACGCACAGCTCTCGACAAGTTTGCTTGATTTAATTTCAACACTATAATCATATCATCAAACCCAATGCATTCGTAACCAAACGAGAAAGATGACAAGAAAATTAAGAACATTACTTCTTATACAAAGTCATAAAAATATCCAAAATGCGATTCACCCAATAAGAAATACACCACTACCAGTCTAATTTTGATACTGCCTTGTGTATTTGTCTCTCTCACACATAACCTTGCTTGTATTTACGAAAGAGGTCCTCAGTTTTGGCATTCCTAAATGCACAACACCCTGTCAAATATACACATATCAAAGCCACAAGAGTAATGAGCAGTATAATATCCGCTCTTCTCCATTCTTTTTTTAGATTAGCCAATAATCCGGCTTTGCATGAATCACAACTGTAGCAAAGTTGGGTCTGCTCGTTGCTCCAATTCAAGCAATCCATATCGGCTGCATTGTTAATGGGACTTATCCAGTACGTTGGATTCACAAATGTATACCCACATTGAGTCGGTGGCTTACAGCATCCTGACTGTAAAGAAGAAAAAGCAGAAAAGAATAAAGTATAAAGATGATGAATATTTGGAAAAAAGAAGGTTAAAACATATGGCTCAAGAATCATAACTGATTAACTTTGTCAAGTGGTTAAGTAATATTCTGTACTCAGAAACCCTAGTTTCAGATGGATGTTACTCTAAGAATAATATTATCAGATGACAAAGTTGTGTTTGGTTGAAAACTTAAAGAAAAAAAAATCTACTTAAGCAAAAAAAAAGAAAAAAAATGTAAATGAAAATTAAATAGAAAGCTGTACTTATTTCTCATTTTATACTTATTCTTCGCAAACAAATAATAACAATAATAATAAAAGTTCAAACACATTAGTAGAAAAAATTGTAAACCAAATGAACCATTGTTTAACAAAGGTTAAAGGGTTTTATACATTTTCACAAGGAAAACAAATCCCACTTTTAGAAATTAGTATTAAAGAAGAACTTAGTTTTTTTGTTTTTGTTTTTTTTTGTTTTTGAGAATACTAATTATTTTCAACACACACGGGGAGAGGGGAGAAGGTCTTAAAGAAACTTACAGTGGTGTATATCCGAAATAGCATAACTCTTGGATACACAGTACAGACTTTAAATCTCTTTAACTCACACTCATTTTCTAATGTAGGATTAACCTACTGTTTTTTCTTTTGAGAATACTAAGTATTTTTAACACACACACGGGGAAAGGGGAGAATGTCTTAAAGAAACTAACAGTGATGTATATCCAAAAGGGCCTAACTCTTAGATACACAGCACATACTTTAAACCTCTTTAACTCATACTCATTTTCTAATGTGGGATTAATCCACTATTTTTTTCTTTTAAGAATACTAGTATTTTTAACATATACACATAGGGAGAGGAGAAAAGGTTTTAAAGAAACTTACAGTGGTGTATATCCAAAAGGGCCTAACTCTTGGATACACAGCACAGACTTTAAACCTCTTTAACTCACACTCATTTTCTAATGTGGGATTAACCCACTGTTTTTTCTTTTGAGAATATTAAGTATTTTTAACATACACACACAGGGAGAGGGGAGAAGGTTTTAAAGAAACTTACAGTGGTGTATATCCAAAATGGCCTAACTCTTGGATACACAGCACAGGTTTTTAAACCTTTTTAACTCACACTCATTTTCTAATGTGTGATTAATCCACTGTTTTTTCTTTTGAAAATACTAAGTATTTTTAACACACACTTATGGGGAGAGGTGAGAAGGTTTTAAAGAAACTTACAGTGGTGTATATCCAAAAGGGCTTAACTCTTGGATACACAGTATAGGTTTTAAACTTCTTTAACTCACACTCATTTTCTAATGTGGAATTAACCCACTGTTTTTTCTTTTGAGAATACTAAGTATTTTTAATACACACACGAGAAGAAGGGAGAAAGTCTTAAAAAAACTTATAGTGGTGTACGTTTAAAATGACCTAACTCTTGGATACACAACACAAGATTTAAACTTCTTTAACTCACACTCATTTTCTAACGTGGGATTAGAGAAAAAAGAAAAAGAAAAAAAGATGAACTTAGTTAATTTACCTGTAAGGGGGTAATATGTGCATTAAAGAAATCCTGAGCCATGCGATAATTCTGGTTCAATTCAGCACACATGTCTGTTGAGCTGAGACAGTTCCTTATGCGATCCCACTTTAATGGACTTCTAACTCTTCGACGAAGAAATCCAGAGAAGTCATCAAGATGATATTCCAAGTAACTTCGACTCGGTTCAAGGTGGCCAGAGCCCCTGATGGTGACCATGTAGATGAAAACCACCAAACACGCAAGCAATATTATCAGAATAAGCATGGCAACGAGGTAGAAAATAAGGAGCCAAGGGATTCTCCAAAACCCTCCAACAAAGCCTGCTAGTGCTACAACCAAGATCAATATCCCAAGAATAATGACAGGCCATTGTAAAAGTTTCACACAAGAATTGTCTGGTTCATTTGCTAGCCAGATTCCAGCTCCAATTATTGGAATTGAAAGGAGCATAGCAACAAAGTTGATGGCTCCAATGACATTGTTGCTCAGTGCCATCTTGGTGAGAGAATGCTGAGGAGATTTGTGGGTTTTGTTTGTTATTTAAAATCTTCTAATAAGGGAATAGAGGAGATATAGCTGTGGAGAAGTTTAGCTTTATAATACAGCTTTTGTCGTCTAGCCCACCACCTTTTGTTCCTTACCTTGGATCCATGAAAGCTACAAACAGTCTAATGCAAGTAATGATAATTTTTAAAGTGTATTTTTATTTATAAGTCTAATCACTTTGGGTGCTACTTTTTGAAAAGGAAAACCCTTGTGCAGTATTTTGAGGAAAAAAGAAAGAAATGAAACTGCTTGCCAGCAACAAATGTCTACAGCATGCAGAAGTTAGAAGAAAACACGCGCTAACATGTCCCAGAATGCCTTTGCCATAGGACCCCTAGCTTTTCCAATTTTCGCTTAGAGCAGGTAATATACACACACAAATTACTTATTGGCCCCCCTAAATCTCAGAATTTGGTCCTTGCTCCTCAAATCTTTGAAGTAGTCCAAGAAAACCCACGAGTAATGCTAGAGTCATAAATTATTTTACAAGATTTTTTCAAATTATTTATGTGGTTAATTTTTACCGATTCTCATCTGAACTCGCCACTAACTTCACTTTTTCACTCATCAATAATTATTCATCACAGCAGTTTGTAAAAAATGTTGTAAAATAGTTTGTAATTCTATCATTTTCCAAACCCAAAATATTTAAATGGAACTGAACGGTTTTAGACCCCTTAAAAACAACCGGATTGGTTAGCCTAGATTAATTAGCCAAGTTGTTACTTAGTCAAATTATGCAATTCTAGGTTAAAGCAATCAAACAATCATATCAAAAGTATAAAGCAGCGGAATGATAAAAGACACAATGATATGATCACCTAGGAAACCACACGGTAAAAACCTGGGGAGGATTTGACTCACCGATCCTCAAGGCAAACCTGAATTCACTATGAAAGAATCAAAGTTCATACAGAAGGACTACAAGCTCCCCGCTTGACTTCCTAATGCTGCCCACCAGTAGAACTTACTGACACGACCACGTGCAAGCTCCGAATCCACGAACTCCTTCTTTTTTGAATTCTTCAATCAGCTACAAGCACCCACGCTTGATATTCTTTAAGCTTCAATGGTAGCAACCGAGTTGATCATCAAGATGTTGATACTATCTCTATCTCGAAAACCCTAAGTTTTGTGTAAAGGAAAGCTCCTCTAGATCTCACAAGAGATTTACACAAAACCGCAATGTATGAGCAACAATACAACTGGAGCAACTCTAAAAACGTGGCTAGGGTTTTTCTTTATATACCTAGGGTAAAAACAGAAAACCCAAAACGTTTAATGAGTTAGGGCTGAGCTGGAATATTCTGCAGAAAAACATTCTGCCCGAGATTTGATCGATCGAGCCTTTCCTTCGATCGATCGAGCCAGGCCGAAATGCACCAATGCATCTGCAGCTACTCGATTCCAACTTTACATGAAAGACCCAACTTTGAGCAAGTCTAAACAAGACTAAATAACCTGTTTTGATTATGGTTTGCTAACAATACAAATTAGAGTTCTAAATACATAAAATCCTAAATTTTTAGAACCTAACAAACTCCCCCTTTGGCAATTCGTGACAAAACACAAACTAAAAGCTCAAAGTTTACAAGTAATAAGCCCTTTACAAAAATAATGCTCATAAAATCAAAATTCAATCCTAACTACTATCCATCAGTTGCAAGTGTAGACAGCAGCTCAATTGAATCAACCTGTATATTCCTGAAATACTCAACAAACGCATAAACGCATGTGTGACAGAAAATAGTATATAAACAGGTATAACATTCTTGTATGATTCACACAACATATAATAAAGACATATATCAATGAATAACTCATAGAATATAAATCAATAAACAGTGAATCCAAAGAAACAAGAATCAAACAAAAAATCATGTATATTAATCAATGTTGCTCCCCCTAACATGAATATCCCAAAAATGATATACAAGGTGAAGCGCCTAAATACAATCTACTCCACAAAAAAATAAAAATCTCCAACAAAATCTCCCTAACTACAAAAACAAAAACTCCTCTACAAACTCTACTCCCCCTTTTTGTGACGGAATGCCAAAAGGCAATCACAATCCATCATCAAAAAGAGTTGGTGAGGGTGAACACAGACGAGCTAGATCAGCTCACAAAGCTCGAATCTCGTCAAAAAGGTCCACCAAAAGCTGACCATGAGCTGCCTGAACGGTCATGACAATCTCCAAAGAACGACGGATATCAAAGTCATCCGAAGGAGGTGGAGGAACAGCAGCAGCAGCAGCATCATGATCAGGAATAGCCTCACCAGCAGGACCTGTAGAAGAAGAGGGAGGAGGTGCGGACCCAGAAGGCTCAGACCTAGGGCGTTTAGAGCTAGCTCGAAGGTGAGCAGCCCTCTGTCTAAGAAAAGACGCACCTATAGGACCGATGACATGCACAGGCTCCGAGGAAGGAAAATCCTCTAGACCTAAATAAAGAAGAATCCTATGGATGAAGATAGGATGAACCAGTGCATGAGTAGAAGATGAACTCCTATACACTTCGTTCAAAAAATGAAGGAACAAGTGGGGAAAACTGATAGGAGCATCAGTAACAAGAGCGTACAAAAATAAACACCGCTCGAGAGGAATGGTGTGAAGATGAGAAATGGGCCAAAAGGAGTGACAAGCTATCCTAAAGAAAAGATAGTGAAGCTCAGAAAGCTCAGCAGTGGTGATCCGAGGATCAGAACCCCACTGGATAGATGACCCAGTGATGTAAGACATAACATCACTCAAAACTGGAGACTCATCATATGGATAGATAGGGTGCTGTACCAAAGGTACCCTTAGAGCATCAGCCACTACCTTAGGAGTAATGGAGTACTCTACGCCTCGTATCCAACTCTTTACCAAAGTGTTGGAATCATAGATGCAGATAGAGATGTTCGAGTAGAACTCTCTAATCAAGGTAGCAGGTGGAGGAGGATCAGAATTATCCACCAAGGGTAACCAGCCCCGACACTCAAAATTTGCCCTAATGGCAGGATCAAGCTCATCTAGAATGACAGAACGCTCAAACCAAATTTTCCTCTTAAGGTTCAACTTATCATAAACCTCTTGGTTTTTCTCACTGGGGAATTTCTCTCGGTCAAAGGGAGGAGGGGAAGGGGTAGAGGAGGTGACAGACCTACGAGCTCTAGTTTTCCTAGGCATGATGCTAAGGAAAGACAGAGACACAAGAGAAAACCAACAACAAAAAAATTAAAAATAAAAAACCAAGGGCAGACTGCAAGTTAGCACAAAAAAAATATAGAGCAAAAATCTATATGATGCATGAACATTTAAAATGGCATGATGCATGTACTAATGTAGTAAACAAAGTTCAAAATTAAGTTCAATTGCACAAAATTGGCTCGAGCATAGAGTTTCTAACAAAAACCCAAAAATTTGAAAAACACTTGAAAAATTTTGAAGTACATGGATGAATTAAGCCTTACAAAACATTACACATAGATTATAATGCCTAATTACATCCAGTCAACAAGCCAATTTCATCAATTTCAACTCAATTGAACAAAATCCCCAATTCGGAATTAAAACATAAACCCTAGAATTTCAATTTCTCACAAAACCCAAAATTGATCAAATTAAACTATCACAATCAAGTTTATAACATGTCCCCATAAAAACCCATTGATCAATTGCACATAATTGGGCTTGAAACATCAAAAAAAATCCCAAATATAGAGAGGTCCGAAAATTAGAGGGAAAATGCATGAAAAATGCAAATAAACTCAAAAAGGAGGGGCAAAAGAGACTTTCCGGCTTGAGGAAAGAGAAATCTTGCACAAAATTTGGAGGAAAACGACAAAAATTCGCTGTAGATCCGTGCCAAATCGGAGAGAGAAAAGAAAGTTTGAAAAAGTCTTTTGAAAAGTTGAAGAATCAGTCAAAGAAAACTGTTTTTAAAAAAGCTGATTCACGACTTTCGATTGATCGAAAATTACTTTCGATCGATCGAGTCACTCCGAAATTTTATAAAAGAAATTTTAACATTTTCGATGGATCGAAAATCAGACTGGATCGATCGAAACAAGCAGCGAATCACAGTATTTTCAGAAAAATTCCAGTTTTGAAAACCTCAAACCAATTTTTGAAAAAAAAAACTCCTCAAAGCATTGAAATCAATGAACCACAATGCATGAGTATGAGATGAAATGGAATGATTTTTCAAAAACCCAAATTTGTAATCCCAGTTTCTCCAAAGAAAGTTTCAGCCAGTTATTCCTTTAATTTCTTAGGCACAATAATGTTTTGCATAATTCTCAAGATATTTTCAAACTTGGTTGGTCAGACCAAAAACACACACAATAACATGTACAATGTTTAGCAAAGAGTAACTCGTGTAGTGTGTGCAAACTAGCAAAAGCTTGAGAAACATGTGAGGTGATATGTGAATAGCAATCAATCATAAAGTCTACAAAATTCATCACATAGAATTTAAAAGAGACTATCACCTAAAGAGTTACATCATATAACTCCCACATCTCCTAGAACATAAGCTTGCAATCATGTAAGTTTCTTGTATTTAGCCTCTTAATTTTGTGAATTGGCATTAAGCCTTATAGTACATACCAGTTTTAATTAAGTGAATTGGCATCAAGCCTAATAGTACACACAAATTTTAAGCATTAAGTAGTTAAGCCGAGGTTACACCTTATGTTCTTTTTGTGCATGTGCTACACTTTCTCGAGCACAAAATCTTATGATATGCACTAAGGTGTTCATGATTGGCTAGTGAACAGTGGTGAGATGGTTATTTATGTCTTTCTCAAAAGGATCAAGTCTGACAGCCAAATAACATGTGACTTCAAGATTAAGACAAAGTGATAAACACCATAAACATCTTTCCCACACAACATGCACTACAAAGTTTCAACTAGTCAAGTGCAATAAATAAGCTCATCAAAGCTAAACAAGGTACATAAGACATGTTATGTGAAAATAAATTGACCAACCTTGTTTTCAAAAACCAAGAAAAATAGTGCCAAACACAATTTTGCTTTTCCCTTTTTTTTTTAAAAAAAAATTTAAAAGAGAAAACAAATAAATCCTAGAATGAAATGCATGAATGTAATGCAATGCAAATCCTAGAAAAAAAAACAAAAACACAAATACCAAATAACAATGGTCACAGAGAATAGAGCAGTGAAGCACAAGGACCATGTCAGAAAGACTCAATTAGGACGAGTCTTTTGCATCCAAAACCTTTTAGATGCACCACGAGCATTGGAGTTCTTATTCACATTCGAGTGATTTCCAACTCCAGGATTGGAATAAAGGTTCAATGCCTTTACCAATTCACCAATAAGTGTCATAGGATCTTGTGCTTGAGGCACAGGCACCTTTGGTTTGTTTGCTTTCTTAGCAGCTTGAAGCTTGTAACATTTTGGACGAATGTGTCCAGATTTTCCACAATAATGACAAACCCAAGCAGGTTTACCATGCATCTTGTCCTTAGAAAGGGTAGAATCCTTAGGTTTAGACTCTCTCAATTCAACCCTAATCTTCCTAGGAGGTGAAACTTCTACAGGTTTGACAACCTTACTCACAAGGGGTTTGACAGTTTCACTCACAACCTCACTCACGGAAGGTTCAGAAGAAGACGAAGGAACAAAATTCGTGGAATGTGGTGCAGAATCAAAGATGCTTTCAACATATCCTAACCCAGATTTATCAGAAGGATACTTTTGAACATTCAGCATGTGATCAAGTTTAGAACTAGCAGATCTAGCAACAAATAAATCATGTTCCAAAGTTTTAACCTTATCAAGCAAAAACATGTTCTCAGATTTAACATTGTTCAAAAAATCATTAGCATCAAACAGTTTAACAAGCAAATTTTTCTTCTCAAGTTCAAGAGATTCAATTTTCTTCAGGTCAAGTTCAACATTCATAGCATCCTTTGTAGCAATTTTGCAAAGTTTATTGTAGGCCTCTTGAAGATCTGCATCCTCAGAGAGTTCCCCATCAGAAAGGTTCTCTTCAATAGATACGCTTTCATTGACTACAGCTGTAGCAGTGAAAGCAATGAAGTTTCCATCCTCATCACATCCGGACTCATCATCAGAAACCTCATTATCACTAAGGGTTACAACTATAGCTTTACCCTTAGTCCTCAAGAATGTAGGACATTCAGATTTCACATGACCATACCATTGACAGCCAAAACACTGAGGACCCAATGAATTATTTGAAGATTGACCAACTTTTTCTCTAGGTTTTTCAAAGTTATTCATTTTAGTGGGATCATTCTTCCTAAAATTTCTAGGTTCAGCAGTGTTTGTACCTCTTGCCTTTCTGTTGGTATTTCTAAGAAAGTTTTTAAAATTCTTGGCAAGGTACGCAATCTCTGTAGCAGAGAGCTCATCATCAAATCCACCACCATCAACATCATCAACTGACTTAAGAGCCATTGATTTGGATTTGTTCACTTTGGGTAGGTCAGACTCATAGGACTGAAGAGATCCTACAAGTTCATCAACAGGAATTGAGTCCACATCCTTGCTTTCAGTAATGGCAGTCACTTTGGGTCTAAAGTCTTCAGTTAAAAATCTAAGAATCTTCCTAACAATTTTAGGTTGATCATAGATTTCACCCAAATTAAAAGCAGAATTAACAATGTCATTTAATTTAGCATAGAATTCATCAAAAGTTTCATCATCAGACATTCTAATGCTTTCAAATCTAGAAGTCAATTGCTGCAGTTTATTGATCTTAACTGCCTTTGTGCCTTCATGCACAGTTTGGAGGATTTTCCAAGCAGTATGAGCAACTTCAACATTTGAGATCCTCTTAAATTCCTCAATAGAAACAGCATTGAAGATAGCATTCATAGCTTTGCTATTGAAGCCTGCTGCTTCTTTTTCAGAAGTTTGCCACTGACTCACAGGAGTAGTGGGCTTCTGCCATCCGTATTCAACGGAATTCCAAACCCTCTCATCAATAGATTTCAGGAATGTTTTCATCCTTACTTTCCAATAAGCATAATTATTTCCATCAAAGTGAGGAGGAACAACAAGAGAGTGTCCATGCTCCATGACAACAGGGGTCAAGGATCAGCTCAGAGATCAAAAAATCTCTAACAAGAGAGCTACCTGCTCTGATACCACTTGAACGGTTTTAGACCCCTTAAAAACAACCGGATTGGTTAGCCTAGATTAATTAGCCAAGTTGTTACTTAGTCAAATTATGCAATTCTAGGTTAAAGCAATCAAACAATCATATCAAAAGTATAAAACAGCGGAATAATAAAAGACACAATGATATGATCACCCAGGAAACCACACGGTAAAAACCTGGGGAGGATTTGACCCACTGATCCTCAAGGCAAACCTGAATTCACTATGAAAGAATCAAAGTTCATACAAAAGGACTACAAGCTCCCCGCTTGACATCCTAATGCTACCCACCAGTAGAACTTACTGACACGACCACGTGCAAGTTTCGAATCCACGAACTCCTTCTTTCTTGAATTCTTCAATCAGCTACAAGCACCCACGCTTGATATTCTTTAAGTTTCAATGGTAGCAACCGAGTTGATCATCAAGATGTTGATACTATCTCTATCTCGAAAACCCTAAGTTTTGTGTAAAGGAAAGCTCCTCTAGATCTCACAAGAGATTTACACAAAACCGCAATGTATGAGCAACAATACAACTGGAGCAACTCTAAAAACGTGGCTAGGGTTTTTCTTTATATACCTAGGGTAAAAACAGAAAACCCAAAACGCTTAATGAGTTAGGACTGAGCTGGAATATTCTGCAGAAAAACATTCTGCCCGAGATTCGATCGATCGAGCCTTTCCTTCGATCGATCGATCGAGCCTTTCCTTCGATCGATCGAGCCAAGCTGAAATGCACCAATGCATCTGCAGCCACTCGATTCCAACTTTACATGAAAGACCCAACTTTGAGCAAGTCTAAACAAGACTAAATAACCTGTTTTGATCATGGTTTGCCAACAATACAAATTAGAGTTCTAAATACATAAAATCCTAAATCTTTAGAACCTAACAGGAACCAAAAATGCAAAAATGCAACAAAAAAAAAAAAAAAAGAGCATAATAGACCTAAAAAAAAATCCATAACATGGCCCATTCATTAGCCCATGGCTCTCCAAATCCTAAAGAAAAAACCCAAATTCATGATCTCCTTTTTGACAAATTCCAAATCATCATAAATCAATATATTTAAATATTTAAAAAATAATAATTTGTCTAAGTTACCATATGTACTATGCACCTTCTCCATCAAGCTGCCTGCCATCCACCAGTGGCCTTGACATCGATTAGTCTGTCGTCCATCGCCTAGCAGTACCACTGGTATATCTGTGTGTGTGTGTTTAGGTTCTGTGAACATGCATGAGTGTAAGTAGTGTATTTACTATTTGTTGCATCCTATCCGTAATTTAAAAATAATAAAATAATTTGATAATTCACAATCATGTAACAAGCTTCTAACAGATGAAATGAAATTTCACTTTTTATCTCAATGTATTCATATGAATAATAACATATGACATGTAAGAATAATAAAATATAGATATTACTGTGGTATATGGTTCGGCTTGTTCTTAAAGGACTGTGTAGTACAATCTTCGAGTTTAAACCGTGCTTGAATCAAGGTTAAGATCTGTTTGTGTGAAGAGAAAGTTTTGAGAAGAAAGAAGGAAAAGAGTAACACAGAGAGAGTGAGAGAGACTTTCTTACTTAATAACAAAACTGAGAGTACAACCATATATATAATACAATCTGCCTAAGAAAATGAATAACAAACTAATCCAAACTATATGGATCAATTCCGTGAAATTAGGAATGAATCCAACTACTCAACTAACTGATGTTCGCGCCAGAACTAACAGACCCTTCACACAGCAAGACAACATCGTTCTGTCCTTTGTAGATTAAATATCAAATACATAAGAAATGGTGCGTTGTGGCTTTAGTGAAACGGTGCGTTGCGCCTATATTTAAAACCTCAACGGTCATCCCCAAATTCAGTCATCTTTAACCTCGCGCCTATTGTGCAATTCAACCATTGGCAATCTTCTTTAACTTCACTGAATTAGAACCACCACGATCACGATCACTAACATCCCCCCTCAAACTACTGGGGGAGGTATCCAACAGAAGTTTGCACCATTGATACCTCCTCGATAGAAGCTCGATCTATCGAGATTCATTAAATCTCGAAAGATGTCTCGATCGATCGAGCTTACAAGATTTTGTCTATAGCCAGCAACGTTTTTATTCTAAAAGGCTATTTGTTTATGGGTTTGTATAATTCTTATTCGACTAGGAAAGCCCAAGGTTTGTGTAAACCTATTTGGAATAGGAGAGCCCATTAAAGCTCCTATTTAAAGGAGGTGGAAAAACAAAAACCCTAACCCTAGAGAGCTTCATAAGGTTTTCTTTTTGAAACCCTAGCTTCCTTCTACAGAAGAAAGAGTTCTTGCTGCGTTTCTTGTACGCCTTTGGGTTCCGTAACCAAGCAAAGTCTCTTGCACCAACATTGAAGATCTTATTGGTGTTTCTATGTGAAGCTGTTGCAAATCAACTACGGCAATCAAAGGGTTGCTGTAGAGTTAGTCACGTACTTGGATTCGTGCAAAGGAGTAAGCCGCGTTCGCGCATCAAATTGGTTAGTCATGTACTTGGGAGTCGTGCATCAAAAGGAGAAATTGTCACTACTGAACAAGTCCAATTGGATATTGGGGTAAAGGTTCAATTGTAGGTTGGTATAAGGTGATGAGATTCCTTTACTTGTAACCGCTTGTTGTGATAATAGTGGAATTTCAGGAGTGGTGACCTTAAAATCACCCGGTGGGGTTTTTGCCGTGTAAGTTTTCCCCATTCGTAAACAAATCACCGTGTCAATTTATTTTCCACTGCATAATTAGTTTAATTGGTGATTTGTTTGTGCTACCACGCGTTTGCATGTTAATTTGATTAACTAATTAAACTTGGCTAATTAATTAATTAATTCATCACAAGGGATCAATACGTTTTTGGCCTATCAGATTAGCCATTATTACTTAACGTATAGTTGATGTTGTTGCTTTTATGAGAAGCAAACTGATCACAAGGAAGTTATTTTTGACTTGTGGTATATTATTTTACCACAGATAAAGTGAAGGGCTTGCAATGACTTGTGTTATATTTCTGGCTTTATTGATTGATTCAACTCCCTATTTTGCTCAGTGTCTTACTAATTTATTTATCCTTTTTTTTTTTTACCTTCGATTTTCTTTTTAGGTTGGCAAGTGTCTATGGGTTTATATGAATAGGGGAATATACTATCAGGCTTAGTTATCTGGTTTAATTATCAAAAGTTTGTAAGAAATAACTCAAGACATGTTTTGAAGGTTGGTCCAAATTATCAATCATTTTCCTTTTTCCTTTTCTTTTTAAAATCTTAATTTTTTATTCTATCTACTGTTTCCTTTCTCCTTCTGATGTTGATTTGCTGCTGAATATTTCTGCTTCAACATCTATGTATGTTTAGATGCTGACGTTGAATTATGAAGCTGCAGATTGCGCATCAGCCTAGCATATATGCCCTAGACACTCTGGGTGTATTTGATTCCAAGTATCCTTGACATAGAGACAGGACTGAACCTTGTTAGGTTCTAAAAGTTTAGAACAACTAGCAAATCGTGAACACACAAGAACATACAAGCTGCAGAAAGAAGATTTCAGAATTTGCCTGGTTCGATCGATCGAAGAACAGGCTCGACCGATCGAAAGTCGTATCTGCAGAATTTTAATTAAGCCCAAATAGCAGTTCAAGCCCATTAATGATTAGGGTTTCAGATCTACTTCTCCCAGTATATAAAGGAAACCCTAAGCACGTTTTTATAAGGCTTTTCAAAGAGAGAAAAGTGTGCCTCTTTTGTATTTAGGGTTTTGTACCTAAAAAGCTCTCTCATATTTTCTACCAGTGTTATTACTTGAAGAATCTCAAGATCTAGTGTTGTAGAAGTTGCTGCCTTCTCTAGTCATCAAAGGTGCTGATGATCTAAACCTTCAAGGGTGGTCTTGGAGTCACAAATAGGAGAGTTTGTGTTGCTAAACCTTTGAGTGGGATCTCAAAGTCACAAACATGGGTGTTTATGTTTTGTAAAAACCAAAGAAAGAAGTAGTCTGTGGACTCGGAACTATCATGGGGTCGTGGTAGTAAATTTTCTACTCGAGGCAGCAATAGAATGTTAGTGGTCTAAGTTCTATTGTACAAATTTCAATTATTTCATAGTGGATTTGCTTTTTACTTTGAGGATAGCTAGGTTAAATCCTCCCTAGGTTTTTTACCGGTTTGCTTTTCCTAGGTCATCATATCATTATATTCTTTATATTTTCCGTTGCTTTACATGATATGATTGTTATTGTTTTAACCTAGATCTAAATAATAAACTTAAGTATTCACTTGGTTAATTAATTAAGTTAAACAATCTAGTTTATAGGGGTCTAAAAACGTACAAACCTGGCTCTTGCTGGTATCATCCTCTTGTAAATAATTTCTCTTATGAAATTTTTTACAGTACAAGTGTGAATGTGCACACAGCTACCTACAAGCTTTTTTAGTTTTAGATGTGCTAAACTTGCTTGAAAGATCACTGTTGTAAATAGACAAAAAATAGTGACTCTCCATACACTATTAAGAGAAGCCATAGACCTCTCAACCTCAGCTGATTTGGTTGCAACAAACTAACTGGATTCAATTTCAGTTATGTGGGGTAAGGCCTAAAAGTTTTGTGCCTCAAGATGTGTCAGTTAGGGATGAGACTTAAACCCTCTTGTTGACCTCCAAGCAATGCAGGTTGCCCAAGCTGCAGCTTCTAAAATATTATACTTGGTGTGTTCGAATTTATCAGTCTTTTTTCTTTTATTTTTGTGCATATGTGTTTATTTGGGGGTTGGGGGGAGTTGTTCAAGTCAACTTGAAATTACTTTTGTCACATTGTACTGCTTATTCTATCTGATAAAGCTTACCAAACTTTTAAATGCACATGAAGGGTCTGTAAAATGTAAGCACTTGAACAACAGGAGGTTGGAAGGGATTCGATATGATTATAAGGAAAAACATGAGTATAATCTTAAAGATCTTCGGCCAAAAAGGAGGAAGCCGACATTTGACTTTGATATGTTTTACATTGAGGTAATATAAGATTGTTCTCATTTAATCAGTTTATGCAGGATGACCCAAAGTATCTTAAAATTTTTTGTCACATCACAAATCTGAAAGGAGACAAACTATGGGCAAAAGAAACATTGCTCTAGAAACAACATAGAACCGAATGAGCTTTATGATAAGTCTGGTCATAGAATTATTATACAGGTATGACACCATTTTCATTCTTCCGAATGGAAGGCAAATGATCAGATCAGAAATTTGTTTTTAGGACAGTTAGTAAAAAAGAGTTTTCTTGCCATGAATGAAGATTAAGTTTTGATATCGTATTTTCTGGTCATGAATGATTTGCAGTGAGCCTAAGTTTCAATAACATATATTACTTACTGGTTATGGACATTCATGTAGGACATCATAAAGTTATTCTGTTAAGCTTTGTGTATGAAGAGGTTTTTTATGGCCAGGCAAAAAAAAAAAAAAAAAAGGAGCATGTAAATTTAGAAATGTTTGCAAATGCTAGACTGGTCAATGAACTATGACTTTAGATATAACATGCTTAATTGGAAACCAATTATCAGTTAGGTCGGAGAAAATAATTTGGTTTTTAGCTTCAGTTGATAGTTTTTAAGAAGGATAAGAGACTTTTTTGTTTTTCTGTGACAGTAATGTTCTTTTGTTAACACTAGTGAATGAAAATAATTAATGATAGAGAGAAATGAGCAAACAAGAAAAGCATGTTCAAGGTGGTTGAGATGATGCCATGGTAAGCAAAAAGATAGTAATTGATTTAGAAGAAGTAAATGGGGAAAACTCACAGGTAACCCTATAAACAATACATATATGGAGAAAGTGTAAATTCACACATTTGGTAGTATCATTGAGTAAGATTGTGTTGCTTGATGTGGATATTTTGATTTCAATGAAATGGTTTGAAAAAGAATAAATGGGAGTAGTGATAAAAGATAGGAGAACTAACAAATGTTTGTGAGTAATGAGAGTATTTTTATCCAAAAGGATCCATCTAAATGACCCCCTTTTTCTATATATTTTGTAGAAGGTAGGTGCCCAATCTTTTGGCTATGGTGATTTAAAAAATTGGAATGAGGATTGATCAATGATGACTCAATGCATGAATATGAAGTATGAAAAATACGGTTTATCTTTCAATTTAAACTCTTAAATAATTATCAAGAATGAAATTTCATTTTGATTGCTAATAGGCTTATGCTTGTACACCTAAAGCTTTTCTGAAATTCTTTTAAATACTTTTGTTAAGATATAAAAATTCTAGCTCTTTTGCAAGTTAAATGTCATTTGTAGTTCTTATTGTTGTAGCTTAGACAAATCTCCATGTGACCTTTGAATATCTTGTTTTATTTTATGTCATTTTTGAATTTTTAGTTCTTTACTTTTTCCCTTTTAGGATCTTGTCACGAAAGTCCAATTTGCTTTGTATTTAACTCTCAGAATTCACTAGTAATGTAGAGGTGAGAGTGACTTTGAGGGTCTTATAAAACAGCAGCTTAAAGCACTACAGAAGGCATTTAAGATACCTCATAAGGCCTAAGAAGCTCGTTTGATGGTATCAAAAGTGTTTCTGACATTATTTAGGGAAAGCAAACTTGGTCCTTTCATCCTTGATAATGTCTATGATGCAAAGGTTGTGTCCTGCGTTGTAACTTCTAAGTTTTCTTTTTTCATTTTTATTTGGGGTGGTAGGGGTGTGGGGGTGGGAGTGTGTTGTATATGCTGATCTTTTCTTACTTTTTTTCCCCCTCCTGTATTGTGTTGATGTCTTGAATTTACTGAAATTGTACTACAAAGCTAAAAGATGCTTTGTGTTGGTGAGTTGTCAAATTCTTTAAGGACTAGGTGTGAAATGTTTTATGCCTCAAGATGTGTCGACTAGGGATGAGACTTAAACCCTCTGTTGACCCCCAACCAACACAGGTTGCCCAAGCTGCAGCTTCTAAAATATTATGCTTGGTGTCTTGGAATTTTATCAATCTTTTTTCTTTTAATTTTCTATATATGTGGTTTTTTTGGGGGTTGGGGGGAATTGTTCAAGTCAACATGAAATTACTTTTATCAAATTGTATTGCTTATTCTATTTGATAAAGCTTACCAAATTCTTAAATGCACAGTACTTTCCAGCAGTTTTAAATACTCAAGGGACTCCCCTTCATTGGAAGCACTTGAACAGTATATAGGAGACTGGAAGGGATTCAATATGATTCTGAGGAAAAACATGAGTATAATCTTAAAGATTTTCGGCCAAAAAGGAGGAAGCTGCCAAATGACTCTGATATGCTTTACATTAAGTAATATAGGATTGTTCTCATTTAATCATTTTATTCAAGATGACCCAAAGTATTTTAAAACTTTTTGTCACATGACAAGTCTGAAAGGAGACAAACTTAACTATGGGCATAAGAAAAATTGTTCTAGGGACAACATAGAACCAAATAAACTTCATGATAAGTCTTGTCATTGAGATATTACATGCGTTAGACACCATTTTCATTCTTACGAAGGGAAGGCAAATTATCAGATCAGAAATTTTTTCTGGGAAATTTAGTTTTCTTGTCATGAATGAAGATTTAATTTCGATAACATATTTTCTGGTCATGAATGTGTTACAGTGAGCCTCTGTTTTGATAACATATTTTACTGACATTCATGTAGGACATAATGAAGTTATTCTGTTGTGCTTACTGTATGAAGGGCTTTTTTATGACCAGGGACAAGAAAGGAGAATGTAAACTTGAAAAGTGGGCAAATGCTAGACAGACTGATAGAGCCAATGTACTATGACTTTAGATATGGCAGGCTTAATTTGAAACAGATGATCAGTAAGTTCAGACAAAATAATATGGTTTCTATCTTCAGTAGATGGCTTTTAAGAAGGATGTGAAGCTTTTTTGTTATTTTTGACAGTAATGTTCTTTTGTTAATACTGAAAAAAAAATGAAGAATTGCGGAAAGAGTGAATGACAATAATTTATAAAGGTTTTACCTAGTGCACAAAGCTCCAACTTGTGTGGGGTGCCCTTGTTCATGCTTATTAGATAGTGGATGACAGTCCCGTCTTGTGCATGTGAGTGTCAGTCAGTGCCCTTGTCCATGCTTTTTAGATAGTGATAGTGAGGAGCTCGTACTCTCACTGATTTATTGAAATATGGGTGGTGATGATGGTGTCTTATTATGGTTCATGTACCAAAAGCTACTGAGTTCAAGCTGAAGGAAGTGATTTCAAGGGAACCTACTCTACTTGTTTTGGTGGTTGATGTTCCTAATGTTGGCAAGTCATCTTTAATTAATTTGATCCATCAAATTGTGTCATCTTGCTTTCCTGGTAAGCTGTTACTATGTTTCTGCTGGATCATGGTTGGATGTCATTGTCTTGAAATGGAACTGTGGTGAAGGTTATTAAATTATTGAGCAATAACGGGTTCAGTTTTCATTCATATTGCAGGAGAATATGAAGCTACACTTGGCCCGTTGCCTGGTGTTACTCAAGATATTGCTGGATACAGGGTCAAGAGATTATTTGTTATATGGTTTATATACCTTATAAAGTAAGAAGAGACTGAAATTTTAGCTTCATGTGTCTTTCATAGTTGTTAGCATTCAATAATTAAGATGAATATCTGAGAATGAGATTGGACCTTGATATTAGTAGTGTTGGTAGGAAGATCTCATAGGTTTGGTTGTGAATTGTTTTATTGACCATTATCATTTAACATTTAGTTCATGTTTTTGCTTTTATGACCCGCAGACTGATTGGACCGAAGTTATGGACTTATTTCTGACTTGTGCTATAGTATTTGACCACAGATAAAGTGAAGGGGATTACTATGACTTGTATATATTTTTGGCTTAATTGGTTGATGTTCCCCCTATTTTGCTAGCTTTCTTACTAATTTATATATCTAATTTTTTTTTCCTTTTGATTTTTTTAAGCTAGTAAGTATCTGAAGGTTTATAGGAATAAGGGGAATAAACTATCAGGGTTAGGTCTCTGGTTTGATTATTGAAAGCTTATAATAACTAAGTCAGTTGCAGAAGCTTTATTCAAAGATATGTATTGGGTGTCAGGCTAATCATCAAGCATTTGGCTGGTTCCTTTTCTTTTTTAATCTTATTTTTCTTCTATATTACTTTTGCCTTCTGTTGTTAATTTGTGGCTAAATATTTTTGTTTCAACATTTATGAATGTTTAAATGTTGACATTGAATTGTGAAGCTGTAGATTGCGCATCAGCCTATTATATATGTCCTAGACACTCCGGGTGTATTGGTTCTAAGTAGTAAGTATCCCTGACATAGAGACAGGACTGAAGCTGGCTCTCGCAGGTATCATTCTCTTGCAAATAATTTCTCTTTAGTTTCTCAAGAGATTTTTTACACTAGATGTGTGAATGTGCACACACAGCTACCTGCAAGTCTTTTTAGTTTTAGATGTGCTTATCATGCTTGAAAGATCACTGTTGTAAACAGAAAAAAACAAGTGAGTCTCCAATCACTATTCAGAGAGGCCATAGAGCACTCAACCTGACCTGATTTGGTTGCAACAAACCAACTGGATTCAGCTTCGGCTATGTTGGGTAAGGCCTAAAAGTTATATGCCTCAAGCTATGTCAGTTAAGGATGAGATTTAAACCCTCTTGTTGACCTCCAACCAACACAGGTTGCCCAAGCTGCAGCTTCTAAAATATTTTTCTTGGTGTCTTCGAATTTATCAGTCTATTTTATTTTATTTTTGTGTATATGTGGATTTTTTGGGGGTTGGGGAGAGTTGTTCAATTCAACATGAAATTACTTTTGTCACATTGTTCTGATTATTCTATCCGATAAAGCTTGCCAAACTATTAAATGCACATGAAGGGGCCCATAAGAGATTCAATGGTAGGTGAGAAGCAAATTGCACTTGCTGGCAGTTTTAAATACTCAAGGGGCTCCCTACATTGGAAGCACTTGAACAATAGGAGATTGGAAGGGATTCGATATGATTCTAAGGAAAAACAGCACAAACTTGTCAACTTATGAAGCATCTACCCTTGCTTTAATGGATGGATCTGTCTATGCCAATATGGATAATATCGGAGGGAATTCCCATAGCATAAATTCAATTCTAAACATTATGGTAGTGGAGATCAAAGCAATTCTTTGTTGAAAAATACAAGTGTTCTTACTCCTTTCGCATAGAATTTGAAAAACGACATTCATTCTTCCGAAGCCTAAGAACCAACAACCTATAATCTTCCACCTTTGCCTTTTCCAATCTTTTTCCCCTCTAATTACTAGTGTGTCAATTTTTTTCTAAAATTAATCTTAATGTATCATTTATAATTTTGGTTTAAGTTAGAAGGAGCTTTATATGGAAATGAAACTTTATAATTCCAAATACAAATATCACTCCCTTCAATGGCAATTACGCACCATATATTCTAATTAATAAAATATGTTATTACACATGGTGCTTCGTGCTTATGAGGAAGAATCATAAAATATGAATATAAGAACGAATGTTTGCACACACAAATACATGTATCTCTCAACTTTATACACAAGAATGTAGTCAAGGAGAGTATACACATCACTTCTTATTTATTTACATCTCTTACTTTGAATTAAAATGACATATATGTTTATTTATTGACATCATTTACCACAAATTACAATAATATAAACATTTATTTATTTACATCACTTACTAGCAAATTAAACAATAGAAATATTTATTTATTTACATATTGTAATACAAATTGCAATGAAGAAATGCTTACGAATTACGGAAGGAACATGTGACTTTGAATTGAGCAACATTTAGACTCTATTGATTGTAACTTGTGTTCAACTCCTGAAATGAAATTTGCAATATATAGTATATAAGAAGAAAATACTAGTAGGAAAAATGTATTTACAAAGGATAAATAAATAAATAACTAAAAACTTATTATGTTCATTAAAGTTTTTGGGTGCCAATACCTTGCTTAGAAACACAATGTTACACAAACAAGATAAAATTCCTCAATTAATTAAATAGGATTAATCTCTTCTTCTCTACTTTTTCCCTTTGTTTTTGTTTTTGTTTTTTTTTTTTGTGGGGGGGGGGGGAGTCCGAAGGGGTGGGCAAAAAATTAACATTTAGAAGACCACTTTACTTTTGGAAATTCAATTTCATGCAAAAAGATATTTTTGTTTTTAATTTACTTTAAATCTAATTTGGACAAAGAGGGCTTTGACTTTTTTTAATTAAAAAAAAAAGGAAAAAAAGAAAAAGAAAAATGGAGTTTGGGTTTCATTAACCAGCTTTAGGATTAATTTAAATCAGTAGAGAGAGTAGAGATAGAGACTATAATAGTACAAAAATAACAAGAAGACATATATGCCCTTTCCTCATCATCTTCTCCTTGTAAATATATGCTGATGTCGTCATCTCTCTCTTATGAAATTCCAAAATCCTCATAGAAAAACTCATCGAAATCAATGTTTGGTACATGAGCAATCTTGTGCCTAACATCTTCTATGCACTTTCTACTCAACTTAGGACATCTCCAAATCTGAAATTCTCTTAGTGCAGTGAGATCTTGCATCCCCTCTGGGAGAGATGAGAACACATGGCAACGTTTAATTCTAAGTTTCTGAAGTGATTTCAGATGTGGCAGCCACTCAGGCAAAGCGGTGAAATTACAACAATCTTCAATCTCTAGGTGCTGTAAAGTGTTGGCAGATGCTTGGAGCCACTGGGGCAAAACCTCCAACTTAGGTAACTTCTTAATCATCAACGATCGGAGGCTTAACTTGAGATCTTGATTCTCTTCTTTATCCGTCAAACTAAGCTCTTCACAATCCCCAATTATCAGGTTCTCTAGGGCAGTTAGGTGTTTGATACTAAGTGACAAAGAGGGCAACCTTGGACATTGTACAACAACCAATGTTCGAAGATTGGTGAGGCGCCCCTCCATCCCTTCAAACAGACATTTTAGATTCTCACATTCAATTATCCACAAAGATCGAAGAGAATCCAAGCAACGTACTGCCTTCTTCGATAAGCAAGTATGCTTTGTTGTAACACTCAAAACCCTGAGGCTAATTATGTCCCTTATACCTTTGGGCAACCGTTCAAGATTGCTGCAATTACCAAGCCCTAAAGTTTGCAAACTATGCAGCTTGCAAATGGAATCTGGAAGTCGATTGATTATGCAATTATTTGATAGGTCAAGATATCTCAAATGTTTCAAACTTCCAATGGAACTTGGCAACACCTCAAAGGATGAATCGATCAGATCAAGCACCCGCAAGTACTTAAATCTTGCGATACATGCTTCAAGTAAGGACGCAGGTTGCTCTATTTTGAAAATAATAGTCTGAACTTTACTCAACTTCTTTAATTGTGTTGTAACTTCTTGTCCATTCTCCAAAAATGACAGATGACAAACTTCTGCTGCAAGGGTAGACTTCTTGGACACTACCGAACACTCACCTCTGGCAATTGAGAGTGCAAGATCATGGACCAAATCATGCATTTTAAAGGTATAAATGGGCAGAAAGTCTCTTTGACCAAAATCTTGAAAGAAAGATCTCGACAACAACTCTTTGATATACAAGTCACCAACATCTTCCAACTCTACATTTTCATCCTTAGGTGATTGAAGAATTCCACGTGCCATCAAAAATTGAATCAAGCAAAGGCTATTGAATTCAAAATCCTTTGGAAAAACTGAACAATATGCAAAACATTGCTTCAAGTGAAATGGCAACGGATTGTAACTGAGCTTCAATGCGGGTAAGATATCACCTTCCTTTTGTTCTAAATTCCATATCTCATTATCTCTAATAGATTTCCACTCATGTTCATCAACTTTTGAATAAAGTAGGCCAGCTAAAGTACTCACTGCCAATGGAGTCGTTTTCTTTGTATTGAAAGCGACTCCACTGAAGTCGATTTCTAGGTATAAAATATGAGTATAAAGAACTCGATTTCTCTATCTACGTGGCCCAAAAAATAGGCGATATGAACAGTAAAATCGACTCCTCTGAAGTTGAATTGTTAGAAATGCAATATGTTTGAAATGCAATATGTTTGAAACGTTGCCTAACTAATAATATTGTTTGGGTTTTGTAGTTATTTTATAAAAAAACCCCAAGAATGGACCAATGGTATAGTGTAGAACCTGAAAACAACAAAGCAAAGAGACTTTTAATTATTGGAGTTGGTGAGAGACTTTAAAAGTCTTTTACGTGTGGATGGAGGGTGTGGCCGTGTGGGGACGGAGCTCTTTACCGCGTTTAAAGTCATTTATGATTATTGGTATAGTCTCTATTCACCAACTTAGATATTTCTAAGTCATCCGATATAGTTTGTATGTTATGAGTAATTCTCTCTCTATATATTTTTTTGGAGATCATATGCTCTTTTCATTTTGGTAGGGTCCATCTTCACAGTCCTAATATTTATAGTATAAATTTTGCCAAAGCTATTAAAATAATTATATGGGTGATTCAAAGTTATGTATATAAAGTCTTCAAATTTTGCTAAAGATTGCCAAGATTATATGTGGATATTTCAATTGTTGTGATCACCATTTGAAATACTAATCTTTATACTTCTTTATATAATTTTGAATTTTTAAAAAGTTCTTAGATAAATTTATTTATAAAATAATTGTGGCCTTACTACCTATTTCATAAATGTATTATTATATATGTTTTAAAGAGTAAGTTACTAATTCTTTTTTTTAAAAATTATTTTCTCCATAACTAGTATTAATTAGTATTATATAAATTATTGATTAAGAATCAATTTACTAATTTGGTCCATTGACTATTAACCATCAGCATTATCTCTAAATTCTTAAAAACAAGTCAATTACATTCTTGATAGTTATGTTAAAAATGAAAATGATTAACATAGAGGCATACATTCAACCCACCAATCTTACAAATTTAACCCACCCCAACTTAATATGTCATTCCAAATTGAGGTTTTTTTTTCCTTGGGTTAACAGGTTAAATTGTAAAAAAAAAAGAACAAAAAAAGAGTTGGATTAGATTCAGAGTAGCAAAAATTTTTATACAAAAAAATTTAACTCAATCTATGCTATTAATAAGTTGAAAAAATATATGCAATTTAAAAAAAAAAATATTTTGACTTTATATATATTTGTTGGTTTGATATATCTAGATATTTTACTCTTTAGTTTTGATGAACTTGAACTATTAGACTTAACTAGTAAGTTGCTCATGCGATGCACGGATAATTTTGTAATATTTTATATAAGATGATTTTGAATGGTGTTGTACATATATTATAAAGAAAAAGTAAACTAAATTAGAGTAAAGTAACATATACATTTTGAGATATTAAAAATTAGTTTAGTAGTTTCACTACATATTTATAACCTTCTCAAGGTAAGATTAATTTTTTTTTTTTTTTAAATCATGAAACCAAAAATAAATGCAAAAGAGTAACAGGACCATGAAAATCAATTAATTTGTATTGTGTTCACATATTTTATACTATGAAATGAAAGTATGTCCAACTCTCTCACTGTCTTCCACTCATCGATAATGCGACATTAATACATGGTATGGGCAAGTGTGTATGCATGTTTCTTATAGATTATTTAAAACCATGGTAGAATATGGCTTTACATTGCGTACTAAATATTCTCTCTACTTATATACCCAAAACAAAAACTATCCAACCAAATTACTCAAACCTAAATCATATTTATTCCTCTAATTTTAAAAAAAAAAATACCCTTAGGGGTTTTGGCGTCTTGATGGTGGTGGGTGGCCAATATGACGGAGGCGGCGGCCCCTCAAATTTCTCTCTCTCTCTTTCAATTGTTTTGTCAGTCTCAGGTCTTTTATTTCGGTAATATGTAGTGAAACAATCCGTTTTATTTAACAATCCACAACATTTTTGTGTCTCTCTATCTCTCTCCATGGCCTTATCTGGTTAGTTATTACTATTAGTCCTTAATTATTATTTTTTTACTTTTTTTAAAATATTAAAATGGTGGGTACGCTAAAAGACATGAAGAAGAGAGAAAAGTGTGGTGCAAGCTTGGGCAATTAATGAGATAATAGTAAAAAAATATAATAACTGCTAAAGGCAATTGAAAGAGGTAAAAAAAATGCTAAAGGCAAAGAATAACAGTTACATCAAACATTAAAGGAAAATTAAACAATTGTATACAAAAAATATATAATAAATGAATGCTTCCTCTGTATAGATCCTAATATACAAATATATCATTTTTTTATTTATAAAATATATTCCTTATACTCTATAATCTAGAATATTAGATGACATTCATATTCTACATGATCACAAAGTGCTTAAAATATAAGAGTTAAAGGAGGAAAAATATCAAGTGAATACAATTTTTCTAAAAAATATAAAGGAAAAAAACTCATAACAAACATTAGGTATCATAATTTAATGATTAGCTATTTTTAGAGATAATTCTATTACTAAATTCATCCAAATAAGTTATAAATGCCCTTGAAAAGATATTGTGCTATTTCCCTTAATAGTTGTCATAAACAATGGTGTGGTTTGTTTTTATACACAATGGCAAAACAGAATCTTTTGTGCACAACTGCTAATCTCCACTTGAAAATATTATCTGCAAAATAAGAGAATTCATGACTAAAAACTAATTCATTTAGAAGGAAATAAAAGGAATCAATATCTATTTTCTCCTGTTAATGGAGACTTGTAATTCGTATGCACTATCCTAAAAGAATAAAGAAAACCTTCACCGATAACAGTTCCGACTGCATGACGGTGGTGGCTGCCGTGAAATTCATCTCTCTGTCGATCTCTATTCTTCATCTGTTTTAACGGGATCATTATCTCGACTAAAGGCACTTTCGATCTCTCTTTTGTAATGTTATCGATCTATCTTTCAATCTCTATTCTTCTGTAGTTTACAAAATCTCTCTTTGTTCTTTTTGTGTTTTTTCTCTTTCACCAAACCGTCTACTTTTATGGTCTAGGTTTTGGACGATGAAGAAGGGGTTTGGCCGTGGAGTGTGTTTTGGAAGATGGAGAACTGGAATAGGGAAGGAGAAGAGGAATGGGAGAAATAAAAAATCAGAATTTATTTTGTTGTATTATAGGGTTTTATGTATTATCCGATTAGAGAAAAAAAAAATCAAAATTTATGTTCTCTCTTTCTCCGTATAAGGGCAAGCCGTTTGAATGTAATTTACTAATTTATTAAGCGGTTAGTTTTGTTTTTATACTGAGAGGCTCTGAAAAGGTGTTTTAACGCAATGAAACGCTATAATTTATTGCTTTTTAATTGTGCACGTGGCAGAATTTTAGATTAGGCATTTTTCCTACATGGCAGCACCTCCTTAATTGCAGGAAAAAGTTTTTGCTATTATATATAACTAGCGTATAACCCACACAATGTGCAGGATACTTTTATTTATTACAAAAGACATATGGTTATTGAAAATTTAAACATTTTATATGAAGATAATACTAAAAAAAAAAGCGAATAATTACTTGCAAGGAAAAAATAAAATAAATTCAGGGAGTTTTTTTTATAGAAATTTCAAAATCTAATCTTGAAATTTGTGCCCGTTTCAACAAAATTTTAAATAGATCTCTTAGAAAAAGGGGGAAAAAAAAAATCCTTTACCACCCATACGCTTAAGTAAAAAGAAAGTGTTTTTTTACTCCAAGATTTTATTATTCAAGAGAAATAATAGGTCTTTGTTTTTTGTTTTGTAGAATGTAGTATAGAAAAACATGAAAGCACAATTAGTTGTAATCAGGGATCAAAGTTATAACTAATATTTAGGATATATATATTCTAAATACAATAAATTCTAGTAGTAGCACAATACATTTTAATTGAGTGTTGAAATCAACCAACATCAGACTTTAATTGTGTAAACATTATATCATAACAATTCTAAAATAGTAGTATAAATCAACTTAAGACAAAAAATTTCATAAAACCTTCCAAAGGTTTGTGTCACTTGTATTTTCTAAATGTTGATGGACTTTTTTGTTTCCTGCAATGATTGACACTTTAATTAATTGGCGCCTCGAGAAATAGCATAATCTGTGCACATTGGCCATTCCTTTTGAGCAACTAAATCAAACATAAGTATAAATGAAACTCTAGTAGAAGTCAGATTCAATTGTTGCCATAACCATTCTCCTGTTTTTCCTAGCTTGTGTAGGACCATTTCTAATACAAATAGTTTGGAAAGCATTTCATCTTCCATGCCAATTTCTTTTGGTTCACTTCTCAAACATTATCATCCATCTTCTTTAAGCCATGGTGGTTCATACTTCTCTTTACACAGTTCCCAGAGTAAGATACGTTAGTTATCAATTTGGACCATCCATTCAACACTATTATTTTAATCTTTTGAACCTGTATCCAGCTGATTGCTTTCTCATGTTAATAACATGGTGAAAAATGCACTAAGTTGAAAATTTCATATGATCAATGACAAACAGTTTTTAAAAATGTTCTTTAACCATAATTAGCTGACATTGATAATTATGTAGGTAATTCTTCTAGATTACGTCATAAACAACCATCCAAACCCACAAAATATTCATCCAACAGGTACAAAGTATCAGTCATGATAGAACATGATAGAATTACAATGACAATACCAACTTCAATTCCATGTGGAGATGGTTTTCTAGCACGTATAGTGAAATACTTCAATTTAAATTACTTCATCAAAACAAAAACAAAATTGTATCATAATTATATGATTTTGAAATTATGTAGACACAAATAAAACTGAAGCACCACTTCAAAAACCAAAAAAAAAGCTTTTTAATTCCTCAAAGCTTTTCTAATCAATCTAATGAATCACAAAGTCAAGCAAAAATAGAAGTTAGCATCTTGCTATATTTTAATATTTTTCATCACACTTATAATAGTAATTGAAAGCCTATGAATGCGAGCTTTTAAATGAGCACATCAACCAAAAAGGCTTCGCTTTTACACCCAAAAAAAAAAACAAAGAGAATGCCTTTATTACAAAAGAAGTGTAAGACTGTTTTTTTGCAAAACACTAATTACAAATGCAGGTATCAATTATACAAAAAGGTTTTAAGAAATAAAATTCATAACAAAAATCTTTTGTCAAAAGTATACTACGATTAGAATCCCTAAATATAATAATAATTTAAAAAAAACAGTTGTAGAAATAGATTAAAGAACCAAACAGATATGAAGAATGCAATTGCAGGAAAATACTCCTTTCACATAAACCATGCATGTCACTTAAAGAATCTGTCTCATAAATATGGTCATTAACAAACTCTTCATGGAAAAAAAAAAAAAAACCTTGAACAAATATTCAAAATTCCACAATCTCACTCCCCCTTACAAATAACAGAACAGGTAAGAGAGAAAAAAAAAAACCCAAAAATTAAAATTTAATTATTAAGTTTAAAAGATACCCAACCATTAAAATTTAGGTAGGTTTCGATATTCTAGAAGCTGTATTACATAAAGTTACTATTGTGAAACCTACAGTTGGTACAATCCTCAATGGATTGCAATTAAAAAAAACATTTGAGCAATTCATTGAGTTACAAAGCTAAATTTTCAATAAAAACTCGAAAGTTAACATCAAATGGTGGGTGCACGCACATATTATAAATTTTGTGCTAGGGACCACAAACTAAATATACAAAACTGGCTTGAAATTGTAATTAGCAATTATACAACCCTCACTATTACAAAGTAAAATGTCTCAAAAATCAACCAACGCAGACACAAATAAGTGAAATTGATTAGAAAGCATAGTGAACAAAAAATTGAGGAGATTTCCAACATTCTATAAGGCTACTGGAAATAGGGTTGAAAAAATTAAAGCAGTTCCTACTTTCTATTAAATAAAAAATGAAAATAAATATCAATAAAGACATATATCAATAAAGAAATAATAATAAAATTAAATATCAAAAAAGGAAAACAACAAAGGCGATTGTATTCTCCAAGCATTCAAATTTAAAAAAAAAATACAAACTAAACCAAAATCTGCCAAGCTTAAAATAAATTTAATCAATACTACAATCGAACAAAACAGAACTCAAGAAATTGTAAAAATAAATGAGGAATTAGGGAAAAAGGTAGGCAAACCTTAAACCTTAATTGAGTAATGTGGAAAAACAGTATTTAACAAAATCTTTGTTATCTATCTATTTGCTTGAAACGCTAATTGAATGGGAAAAAAAATGCCTACCTTCTACTAAACCCATATATCTTTGAAAACCCTAGAAACAGTAATTGAATAGAAAACCAAAAAAGGGAGAAAAATGCCTACCTTCTGAATTGTCTGTTATTGAAAAGCAGAGACAGGATTGTAGAGCACGAATAGAGGTTTTCACTGTTGTAGAGGTGTTTTCTTTTTTTTTTTTTCTTTTCTTTTTTCCCGTCTATTTGATGCGTTGGAATAGGCTAGTTCGATCTGTGTGTATATGGAGGTGCAGCGAAGAATCGCAAGTTTGAGTGAGTCCGAATTTTGATCGGGAAATATGGTTTGGGTTTTAGGGTTTGCGTTTTTTTTTTTTTTTTTTTTTTTTTTTTTTTTTTTTTTTTGTGGATAAGCGGCTGGTGTTTTTATAAAGGTTTACGTTTTCTCTTTCTTTTTCTTTTTTTGGATAAGCGGGTTGGTGTCTGAAAGTGAGTCTTCCAAATGCACCGAGCGAGATTTTAAAGAATTAACTCTACACGTGTCAGTTTTTAAAGGGGCCTTTTTTCCTAATGTGTCAGCACCTCCTTAAAGGCTTCTGCTATTATATATAGTATTAGATATATGATATATATATATATATATATATATATATATTGATGATTATTCCTCTATAGACTTTATCATACGTACGAAATAAGCATAGATTTTTTTTTTTAATCTTTAATATTTTTTAAAAATGATATTGCTATTGTGTTCATCCTTATAAGAATTTAAGCACAGATTAAATTTTCATTATTTTTGACAATTTTTCTTTGATTCCTTTATAATTTCTATATTGTGTTGGTTTGAATGAATTTTTTTTCAAGCTTTCAAAGGATGGACTTTAGATAAGATATTCAACTTTTATGCGCCAAGCATTGACTGTAAGTCTTATACATGGAACAAATCGAGATAAGAAATTAAGAATATGGTCCATTTTGGTCGGCCTTAGCTTGATTTGTCTAGACATCAATTTTTTCTCTTGCCAAAAGTCCGACTTATTTTAGGCAGAAGTTTCCTTGATTATTACTTGTATACAAAATTACAGGATCATTAAATTGGAATAGGTCCCTTACTAACCTAACCAATTGGAATATGATGAAAATTCTTCCTGACGATGCCATAAAAATCACCAGTGAGCCACACGATCTTCTCACGCTCGTAACAATACCTGCGCAACCAAAGAGAGAAGACCTAACAGAGAGCACCAGTGTGGTACCGGCCGAATACCCTCCAAAGGTTAAGTTAGAAATATTCTCTCAACTCTAGAGTGCTAGAGAATGGTTAAATTATGTTTACCTTGATTTGTGAGGGTATTGGGGCTTTTATAGTAGTAGAAGATTAACCTCTCTTCCTTGGTGTAGAAGTCTTTTCCTTATATGAATCCTCTTGAGTATTCCAAACGTGGTGAGCAAGACATTTTCTTATGGAGAAGATCTTCCTCAATATGCGTATCTTCCGGAATCCTTCTTCTATCGGAATTCCATTTATACTAGGATTCTGTGATGGCCAAGCGTGGGCCGCAAGGGTTTTCCATCTAGGGTTTCTTGGAGACCATAAGATGATAAGTTGGATGCCACACGGGCGCTTGACCTGTCCGTGTCGAGTCCGTCCATATGGGATTCGTCCACATCAGTCTTACTTGCCCAAACTCGTCCAGTCCACATAGTCTGGTCCGTCATGTATAATTCTTCCTCTTCAGTTGCCCCCTTCACCCTGAGGGTCCGTGATATCCGGACGGACCCATGGGGTGACGGTTTGATAGGGACTCCGTGAATTGTGCATGACCCTGACAGTCCTATCCGAAAATCATTTATGACGTACAACACGTGTCATCTTTCTAATGGTTCTTTTCTTGGATCGAGGCGTCACTTCGTCTTCTGTGCACTTCCTCTATAAATATCATACTCTTCTTCTCTCATTTCTCTACTTTCCGCTGAAACAAATTGTCAAAGCGCATCCGTCATCCTTGTCAGAGACCACTCTGTTCAGTTGCTGTATCCGTCATCAATGCCCTTCCTTTGTTCACTTACTGACTTGGTAAGTACTCTTTTTTTTTCACAAGTCTCTTTTTACTTTCAGATATACTCTCTTTATTTTCCTAAACTTTATACCCCCGTCACCCCTTCTAGACCCGTCAAAGTCTTAGGTTTTGTCGTCACGTGTAGGCAATGTCTAGTGCGTCAAGTAACCAGTCAGTTGTCCGTGACGAGGCGGATTATGAGGAAGTATTCCCGTTAGGTCACAAAGACCAAGAGAGTCAAAGCGAAGAGAGGAGTACGTCCGCCTCTTCCTCGTCCTCAACAAATGAGGATATGGAGATGGCTGAACTAGAGGAGGGTTCTGATGACGGTGAGGAACAACCAATAAGGTCCGTCTTAGGTGCTGATGGGCTTAGGGAGTTCATCATGCTATCGGAGTGGACGGTGAATGCTTTTAGGTCCACCATCAAGGAGAAACACTTCAACACTCTTAGGGCCAATTACCAAATTCCAGATGACATCTCCATCCGTCTACTCTATAAGTCAGAGAAATGCTACTATAAAGGGGTAGAAAGTGTCGGGGTGTACGAACAGATGCTGAAGGCAAGACTTAGGTTTCCACTAAGTTCCCTTCACCGTGAGCTTCTCAAATGCCTGGGCTTGTCCGTCAACCAAGTATCCCTAAATGCCTGGAGGGTCTTCATAGCCATGGAGATCCTGTATGGTGCTATGTCAAATGGTGCTAGGAGGCTGACGGTGTGGGAATTCCTTCACTGCTACCGCCCAAATGAAATAGACAAATCAAAGGGGATGTATAGCTTTGTGCCTAGGAGTCCGTTGTTGAAGGTTATATTTGAAACCCCAGACTCCAATAGGGACTAGAAGAGCCGTTATTTCTTCCTATAGGGTGACGGGTGGATGTGTCATCTAGGGGACACGGAACACATGCCCGTCGACACGACTTGGGGCATATTGCCTCCGTCCGGTATGCACCCGTCTTAGTGTGCGTACCCTTTACATAACCGTTCAGTTTATTATAATTTCTTCAATACTTTTAACCTTCTTCTTCTTTGTAGTTCGACGGCGTCCACAAATTGAGCTTGAGGAGTTCAGCTCTCTTGAGAGAATTTTTGCCAAGTCCAAGCCAGAGGAAAGGACTTGGGCCAAACTAGTCACACTTGATACCATCCATTGGTATTGTGACGGTCCTGAACCAACGCCAATAGCCATCAAATATGACGCCAGAATTCGCCAACGTAAGTCCGTCATCCTTATTCTATTTGAACGGTTTTAATTTTTATCTTAGTAATTAATTTCATCCGTCCACTTCTATAGAAATGGATGACGCTAAGAGGAGGGCAATGATTAAGGCACAGGCTGCCAAGGAAAAGGAGATGGGCGATGTGGATCCCAAGGGGACGTGGCTCAAGCAACCCATCTGCAAAAAGGAAGCAGTCGTCCAAAAGGGGCCGTCCTCCCAAGAAACCCAAGGTCCCTTTGGAGCCCGTTGTAAGGTTAATGGCTAAGGGTGTAAAGACGGTCACCCTAGCAAAGCTGGCAAAGGCCTTATAAAGGCTCCGTCCACTAATCAGAAGAAGCCACCTGTCCTCCTCTGGGAAGACTCCAAACATGCCTTGGAGAGGCTTTCATCCATCGTAACCCCTGAAGATTATGAGGACTTATGCAATCATTCGATGGAGGCTATACGGGAGACGGGACTTTTTAGCATCGCCTAGGTAATTTTCCCATAATCTTTTCATCCGTCCTTATATCTTTGTTTGAAACTAATTCATACCCGTTTTTCAGGCCATGGTTATGATGAAGGGGTTAATAGGACGGTGTCTAAATCATGAGACGACGTTAGGCCGTATACGTGAGAAGGCAAGGTTAACAGAGGATGAGCTGATCGAACTGAAGGCCTGGAAGGTGATCCAGGAGAAGAAACTTAAAATGGCGGAAGAAGCTAGGGACGAGTATTTCAAGCTGACGGAGGAACTGAAGAAGGTCCTGGAAGACAAGGATAAAGAGATCCGTCTAGCGAAGGAAGTTGCAGTACGAGAGTACCGTGATTCCGACGCCCTTTTGTCAGAGCTTGGAGTCTCATATGGTGACGGTTTTGACGATGCCATCCGTCAAGTGAAGGCTTTATATCCAGAGTTGGATTTGTCCACCGTCAATATTAATGCCCAGGAGCAAACGTCCATCCAACCTGTTCAATCTGAGAATACGGATGAGCTTTTTGGCGAGAATGCCCCCGTCAATGATACCCCTGGTGACCAGACTGTTGTTGAAAGCCAAAGTGAACCAAAAGATGGTCAGGCTCGTCACACTGAGGAGGATGAGACCTCTACTGCAGATGTGTAGTTAAATTTTTTTTTTTTTTTTTTAATGAATCCTTGGAGAACATTAAATGTTTTGTCTTAACCGTCGTCTTAAACTTCTCCCCTTCGTGGGTTCCAGTTTAATTATTTTGTCTATTTCACTTTTTACGACTGGATCTTATTTAATTTCACCACTGTGAATGATTCCGTCCTTTATGTAGGTTATCATTTCGTGTTAATTAGTGAATCATTGGATCTGTCTAGTTTGTGAACTATGGGTCCGTTCTATAGACCCGTCCCTCCTATGGATAGAAGTGTGAAGAGACCCCGTCCATATTGAGGACTTTGTGATTTCTTTAATTAAAGATAGACCCCGTTCACTTTATTTGAATGATGGAACCCGTCCTCTTGATGATAGACACCTGTTCATTTTGTGAACTTGATGAATTTGTCATTTAATAATTGATCCGTCCATTTTATGGACTATAATTTCGTCTATTAATGATAGACCCCGTCCACTTTGTAGACTATATTTTTGTCCACTTAATGATAGACCCCATCCACTTTGTGGACTATATTTTTTTCTATTCAATGATAGACCCCGTCCACTTTGTGGACTTTATATTTTTGTCTATTCAATGATAGACCCTGTCCACTTTGTGGACTTTATATTTTTGTCTATTCAAGGATAGACTCCGTCCATATTGTGGACTTTTGTAAGAATTTTCATCTTCCTAGGATGATCCGTCCAATTTGTGGACTTTAGTTTATACCCGTCCTCTTTTTGGACTGTAAGAATTCAGGTAGAAAAACATAGTTGTGTCTGAATATTCCTCTTATTCATTAGAAAACCATGCAATTGTAGAAAAGTACCTGCCCCCTTGGGCTTAAAAAGATACATATTGTAGCAAAAAATTATCTAAGTAAAACTAGTAATTGTGTAGTAAAACCAAATAAACTGGGAAATTGGGGAGCTCCGTTGTTCTTCATATTATCTCTACTGGTAGTATTTCCGTAGGTGCTCCGTGTTCCATGGGTGCTGCAGTTTTTGTCCGTCCAGCATCTCGAGGTGGTAGGTGCCCTTCCTCTGCCATGATGCGATCCTGTAGGGTCCTTTCCAGTTAGGGCCGAGCTTTCCTTGCGAAGGACCTCTAGTAGCGCCCATTACCTTCCGTAGTACAAGATTTCCAACCTGAAAGTCTCTATGCCTGACTTTGGAGTTGTAGTGTTTTGCCATGAGATTCTGATATCGCACCAACCTTTGCTCCGCTGTCGCCCGAACTTCGTCCACCAGGTCGAGCTGAAAGTGCATGGCCTCTTCGTTCTTATCTTTGTCGTAGTTCTCCACCCGATAGCTTGTGAGCCCTACTTTTGCTGGGATGACAGCGTCACTTCCGTATGCTAGTCGAAACGGCGTTTCTCCAGTGGGTGTTCTTGCTGTAGTTCGGTATGCCCACAAAACACTTGGTAGCTCGTTGGGCCAGATACCTTTTGCCCCCTTGAGCCGGGTCTTGATGATCTTGAGCAAGGATCGGTTCATGACTTCAACTTGCCCGTTGACTTGTGGGTGTGTGGGCGACGAGTAGTGATTCTTGATCCTTAGCTTCGAACAGAAGTCCTTAAATGCGCTGTTGTCGAATTGCTTTCCGTTGTCGGATACAAGCACTCTGGGTATCCCATACCTATAGATGATATTCCTCCAAACAAAACTTCGAATGTTTTTCTCCGTGATAATGGCTAGGGCTTCTGCTTCCACCCACTTAGTGAAGTAGTCAATACCAACTACTAGAAACTTTTGCTGCCTAACTGCTGTCAGGAAGGAGCCCATGATATCTAGTCCACATTGAGCGAATGGCCAAGGGGCCGTCATGGGGGTCAGCTCTTCGGACGGTTGCCTAATGAAATTACTGAACCTCTGGCACTTGTCGTAGGCCTTGACATAAGCTTGTGCGTCCTTCAGCATTGTAGGCTAATAGTATCTTGCTCAGATCGACTTGTGCACTAATGACCGTGCTCCCGAGTGGTATCTACAGATGCCCTCGTGGACTTCTCTCATTACGTAATCCGCTTCCTCGTGGCTTAAACATCTCAGGTACGGTTGAGAGAATCCTCTTTTGTATAAGACATCTTTTATCAACACAAATCGTGATGCTTGGACCTTCAACCTCCTAGCGGCATCTTTCCCGTCTGGTAACGTGCCAGTTCTCAGGTAGGATATCAATGGCGTAGTCCAATTGCTTTTAGAATCTACTTCCTGCACATTCGTTCCGTCATCAATAAGTGAGGAGACTTGAACAAATGACAATACCTGTTCGGGGACAAGCATATATTCTGCTGAGGCAGCTTTTGCTAGACGGTTGGCACATTCGTTTTCCTCTCTTGGGATTTGAACGAATCTAACTTCGAGGCTACTGATTCGATTCTTCACCTCTTCTAGATACCTCTTCATCCTTTCATTCTTGCACTCGTAGCCGCCATTAATCTGACTTGTTACCACCTGGGAGTCACAATGTACGACCATGTTTTCAACACCTGCTGCTTTTGCGAGGTCTAGCCCCGCCACCAATGCTTCATACTCGGTCTTGTTGTTGGTTATGGGGAAGTCCAGTCGGATCATGCACTCGATCTTATCCCCCTCCGGGGTTTTGATTACCACACCGGCCCCTCCTGCTTGATTATTGGAAGATCCGTCCGTGTGGATGCTCCACTGAGCAGCGATCTCTACCCCCTTGCCTTCCGATTGAGTAAATTCGGCGATGAAGTCAGCCACAGCTTGCCCTTTTATCGCAGTTCACGGGCAGTACTGTATATCAAACTCACTTAGCTCTACCGCCCATAAAGCCATCCGTCCGGCAGCCTCAAGGCTACTCATGGCTCTTCTCAAGGGTCGATCTGTCAAGACTATGATGGTATGTGCCTGGAAGTATGACTTGAGCTTTCGTGCCGCAGTTACTAGCGCGAAGGCCAATTTCTCCATTTGGGGGTACCTCTCTTTTGCTCCTCGGACCGGCTTATAAAGTAAACGGGTCTTTGAGATCCATCTTCCTCTCTTACTAAGGTCGCGTTGGCCGCTGCTTGCGAAATTGCTAAGTATAGGTAGAGTTCTTCCCCTGGTTTGGACGGGCTGAGCAATGGTAGAGATGAAAGGTATTTCTTTAAATCTTCAAAAGCCTTTTGGCACTCGTCCGTCCACTCGAATGATTTTCTCAAAGTGCGGAAGAAAGGTAGACATTTGTCTATCGCTTTCGAGAGGAACCTGTTTAGGGCTGCAATTTTTCCATTCAAGCTTTGTACCTCCTTGATTGTCCTCGGTGGTTTTAACTCCATTATGGCCCGTATCTTCTCCGGGTTAACCTCTATACCTTTTTGGGATACCATGAAGCTCAAGAATTTCCCCTGCCGTTACTTCGAACGTGCACTTGTTTGGATTCAACTTCATGTTATATGACCGGAGGGTGTTAAAGGTCTCTCGGAGGTCGTCTAGGTGATCATCTTCGCGCAGGCTCTTCACTAACATGTCATCAACATAAACTTGTACGTTCCTCCTAATCTGGTGTGTGAACATTTTGTTCATCAGTCTCTGGTACGTCGCCTCTGCGTTATTGAGCCCAAACGGCATCACTTTGTAGCAAAAGAGTCTTTGGCTGGTGACAAAGGAGGTTTTCTCTTGATCAGTTTCTTCCATATTGATTTGATTGTAGCCCGAAAAGGCATCCATGAAGCTCAAGAGCTGGTGTTTTGCTGTCAAGTCTACCAAGGTATCTATCTGAGGGAGTGAGTAGCTGTCCTTCGGGCACGCTCTATTGAGGTCGGTGAAATCGACATACATTCGCCACTTCCCATTAGCCTTTTTGACTATAACTAAGTTTGCTAACCAGTCAGAGTAGTATACTTCTCAAATGAAACCTGCTTCCAGTAGCTTTCTGACCTCTTCTGCTATTGCTTTGTCTTGCTCCTGAGCGAACACTCACTTTTTCTGTCGGACGGGTGAGAATGCGGGGTTCACATTCAACCTGTGAATTATGACCAAGGGATTAATCCTGAGCAATGTAGCATCCTAAGGAATGCTGCGAGGGCTTGACGTATCGGTTGGCTGGCCAACGTCCCCATTCTAGTCGTCCGTTCTGGTCTTGATTCATCAAGGGTTAACTCTTCTAATTCTTCAACTGGCTCCACTATGGTCCATTGCCTTTCTATGCACATGGTCTGCTGGTGATCTTCCATCTCCAGCATGGCAATGTAGCATTTGCGTGCGGCCACCTGATTTTCGCGCAGCTCCCCTACTTCGTAATCCGTAGGGAATTTGATCATCAAATGGTAGGTTGAGGTTACTGCCTTCCATGAGTTGAGGGTGGGCCGTCCTGTGATAGCATTGTAAGCGGACGAACAATTGACCACAAGGAAAGTTACGTCCTCTCCTTGCCGACAAATCTTTGCAACTTTCCTTGTCGTATAAGGGCTTAGATCTGTTGCTTCAGGTCGTAACAGTTAGATGTGTCATAGCCGTGATCATGATGGAACTGGCAATACTTATCCCTAGGCCTTTTATTAGGATCTCCCTTCAGCTTACCAAGAAAGGTTAAGGCTCCTTCGTCCTTGATTTGCATCAAGACCTAGTCAATCGGGGCATTCAGTGGGGTGAAACTCGTGAATTTCCCAGTAGGGGGTTTCGAGCACCTGTCTTCCCGTTGTTCTCCGGTCCTCGCCCTTTTTGGCCCTCTGTCCTGCCTTGTTTCTTTATGTCTTTCCCTCTTTTTAGGCCTCTCTTCTCGGGCCAGCAAGGCATCTTCTGCGTTCATGTATTTGGTTGCCCTGTATAGCACATCCGACATAGTTTTGGGGTCGTTCTTGTATAGGAAAAATAGGAACTTACCCTTTCGTAGTCCGTTTGTGAAGGCAGCCACAAGT